>CM068746.1:23275072-23875072 GCA_035084275.1 Hydrolagus colliei | reverse complement strand
GTCCAGTTTGCCTGTTCAGATGAATGGTAAAGATCCCTGGCACTATTCAAAATAAGCAGTACTATCCAATGCATTGGCCAACAATTCCCAGCTAAAATTGACAATTCACTTCATGGCTGCTTGTGAGACACTGGAACATTGTTGCGCCCAAATTGGCTGCAAAATATACAGTCACTACATTTTACAGGAAATCTTGTGAAGTGCTTTGAGAACTCCTGATGTAAAAAAAATGTTGTACTAAATGCAAAGATTATTATCCTTAGTTCTAGCAATCGTCACTTCGGTATTAGAAACAATTGGATAGAGAGCTGGCTTCAATAATCCTTGCTGGGGGTGAACTCTGCTGCCCTTTTCTTTGTCATTTAATAATAATAATGCTTGTATGTAATATAGCACTGTTCATGTCTTCTAGACATCTCAAAGCGCTTCACAAAATATACTGCAAAGTGAATTGACTGTATATGTGGACGAATTATGCACAGCATGTCCCACAAACAGTCATGGATTGAGTGACCAAATTATTATTGTTATTTTTTCTTGAGGAATTATTATTTAATCCAGGTTTAGGGAATGAAACAGCTGTCACAATTTATTCATCCTCCAGAAAAATAAAATTGAGGCAGATATTTCTCCAGTTTGTTAATCACCATTTAAAAATAACGTCTTCTCCCCCCATCAGCAAAATTATCCAAATTGTTTTCTGTTTGAGTGACTACATAATGCTGGCCATTTCATTAGTACTTCAAGTTACAATAAAGCAGATCAGTGGAATTCATTGAACATGTTTATCCATTCTGTCTTGTTTTAATTGTCTCAGAGCCAAGCATTGTTATCCAGTGCAGTATTTCACTTCTTACTGAATTCAACCAAAGTGACCAAGTCTGATCTGAACATTAAAACAGGGTTCACAACTCACCAAGTGTAGGATTTTCCCTCTTCAATTTTCTTCCCTTCTCCTCCTCTACTCAAGATTCAGCAGATACCTCTGCTGCTCATGTTTAGTCCACTGAGGCAGCTACTTCTTGTTTTGTTGTATTTGTTGTATTTTTTCAATCCATGACAGTTTGTGGGACACTGCTGTGCGCAATTGGCTGCCGCGTTTCACCCACAAATATAACCAATTCACTTTATATTATATTCTGTGAAGCGCTTTGGGACGTCTAGAAGACGTGAAAAGTGTTATATCAAATGCAAAGATTATTATTATTATAGCTTAAATGTCACTTTAGTTCCACAATCACACTGTTGCTCAAGTAATCATTCTTTATTCCTACGTCTATGCAGTTTTACATAGATTGTACAGCACAGAACTAGGCCATTGGACCC
Organism: Hydrolagus colliei; assembly: GCA_035084275.1. Taxonomy (NCBI): domain Eukaryota; kingdom Metazoa; phylum Chordata; class Chondrichthyes; order Chimaeriformes; family Chimaeridae; genus Hydrolagus; species Hydrolagus colliei. The sequence continues at coordinate 23,873,746 of CM068746.1, read as the reverse complement.
AACCAGTCCATGTCACTGAGTTTCCAGTAGGAGTCACTGGCTCGTGACAGGAGCAGCCAACCTGTTGTCTTTTCCCCCCTCCCCACCTCCGTAGCTGCTGGCACCTTCTACAACATTTCTTGCTGTGTTGCGATCAAGATCAGAAAACTCATATCAAGGATCAAACCTGAACTCCATCTGGTTGGTTTGGCTTAACCATGCACATAACTGAAAACTGGTTATCAACTGATCCTTTATGGGAGCAGAAATATAGGATTACATTTGATTTTTTAAAAAATCTTCCAGCTTGAAAACAACAACAGCTTGTCTTATATGTATTTATATGTATCTCAAAGCACTTCACAAAATATATTTGTCCAGAAGTGAAGGTTTTTATATAATTATATTGATCCATAAATAATAATCTTTGCATTTTGATATTGTGTCTTTATATAGAGAACATTTCATAAACAACAAAATGAATTGGGTGTAAATTTGGGCTGAGGAAGTGAATGTATCCAATTCTGTTATAGACACAATTGGTCGAATGGTTTCCTTCCATGCTGAAAATTTCTGTATCTATGTCCATTGTGCCTCATCAATGTGGAGGAACACAAACTCAAGAATCAATAGAGGCTGGTCATATGCATAGCACAGAGGCAAATACATTCACAATAAAATAAAAGTTAAACGACAACTTACTCCCCAAGCTTTGCCCAGATTGCCAGCGCCACTCGCAGAATCACTTCAGATCCTTCAAAGAATACAGAGTCCCAGATTCGTAACACAGTTTGATTGGGAAGGCAGGTAGCAAACAGGGTGAGAAACCACTGCATGGTGAAGACATTGGTCAGGGGAGGTTCATAGTTGCCTGTCAAACAATAAAGTAGTGATGGTTATTGATCAACATTCATTATTCTTTTAGTTTTGTGCAATAGACTCTACGCTTGATACTATTGACTCAAACCACTTGAATAATAATCATCCTTACATTTGTGTGGAGTCCTATAGCTCAGTGGTTAGAGCACTCACCTCGCAACCCAGAGACATGGGATCGATTCCCGGCAGACCGAAACCTTGGGCAAGTTTTCTTACTCCTTGTGCTTACTAATAATCCCTTAAAAAAAAGCAACCACTGTTTGTGGGACATTGCTATGCACAATTGACTGCTGCGTTTCGCCCACAAACGTACAGTCAATTCACTTTACAGTATGTTCTGTTAAGCGCTTTGAGATATCAATAAGATATGAAAAGAGCTATATAAAATGCAAGGATTATTATTATTATTATTATTATTATTAAGTGAATGACCAATTTTATGACCAGCCAGGTGAACCTTTCTATTCTTTTTAAATAGTGCTATGGGAACTTTAACGTCCACTTGAACAGGCAGATGGAACTTTGATTTAATGCTACATCCAAAAGACGGCATTTTCAACAATGCAACACACTCCAAGCATGGTACTAGCAGTGTCAATCCAGACTGTGTTCAGCAATTGTGGCAGGGATGCTCTTTAAGGAGAAAAGCTGAGGTTGAACAATGTTAAGATTTCACTCCCTTAAATGTAAATAGCAGCAGCCTTCCAGTAAAATAATGGTTATTGAATTTCATTAAGTATGAACAGCTTTCCTCAGGCAAATAACGTGAGATGTAGACACACAAATTAATTTTGAATCCTTCCCTAGATTAGGGTAGTCTAGTCAAAATTGATGCATTTACTTTGCCATTGTGAAAATAAAATAAGCATTAGGGCTTCATTTACTAATTTACTAGTAAAGTAGGGAGCAAAAGGTGCCAGACTTGTCCTGAAAACACCTAATTCCTCAGATAAAGGACAGTGAGTTAATCAAATGGAAAATATTAATAGTCCCATGAAAAAGAAATCCACATGAATGAACAAAGTCATCAGCAGAAAAAGTGCTGATGTTCAGACCTCAAGGAGATTTACCTGCACTCTCCTTGTTGGCAGCTTTCTGGAGATTGTCAAGATGCTGGGAAAGCTCAGGTAACTTTATGTGGAGGAGATCTCGAAAGACGGCCATGTCCACCGATAATGCACGTAGGTTATTGGCAAAATAACTCTCAGGGAGCACTTTGTCAATCAGATAAATCATTACCTACAGAAGAACAAGGAAAGCAGGCAGGACAGTATTAATTCAGGAGTACTCTACAACAACAATAACAACAACAAAATTGCACTTATAAAGCGCCTTTCACGTCGGGAGGACGTCCCAAAGCGCTGAATAGTCAGGTCGGGACCTGAGCAGGGGGGGTGGGGAGTGAGGGAAGGGTCTGGGTAGGGGGAAGGAGAGGGGGAAGAGTTAGTGGGGGAGCCGAAGGCGCGGTCGAAGAGAAAGGTCTTGAGACCAGCCTTGAAGGAGGAAAGGGAGGAAGCAAGGCGGAGGGGCTGCGGGATGGAGTTCCACAGTGTGGGAGCTGAGAGGCTGAAAGCCCAGCCGCCAATGGTAGGGTGGTTAGGGCGGTGGACGTGCCCTACACCCTACACCTGGTTTTCCATATCTCATACATAATTTGGAAACATCACATTTTGTCATTTTAGAAAAAAAATTAAATGCATCATATAATGAAATGTAATGTTAGTTGTTGTTCATTCCCAGACTAAATCGAAATAATGCGAGTGAAATGGAATTCAACTAAAAGAACACAATAAAAGCTTTTAAATTCTTATTGTGTTAGCATTAAGTCTATTATATCTTTAAAACCATTATTAAAGTCATAAAACCATTGTTATAGCCTTAAAATTAGTGACAGTCTTAAATTATAGTGTTAAAATTATAATTATAGTGTTAAAATTATAGTGTTAAAACATTTCTCATAGATTTTAAATGTAGATAATTATGCAAAACAATTATGCAAAATTTTAAGAAAAAAACCTAACTTCAGCCTTAATTTTGAAACTTTTTTCCTACAGTTCTTTTTAAGAACTGGCTTCCAAATAGATTTAAAATTAAAAATGTTGAACTTCAGGTCTAATTTAGTGCATTATCCGAATGTGTAGAATGCACAAATCTTCAGTCTAAATCCTACATCCTAAAAATCATACACAAACCAGCCAATCTCCCTTTATACAGTATCTCCTTTCGGTGGTGTCTGCAGTGATGTCTGATTGACACAGACTTATTAACTAGTCTTTCACTATGATTACATCCCAGATGCTACCCATTGCAATGTTAAACATGTGAGATTGACACCAAAAATGTGTCCCATAACTAGTTCCATAGAGGCAGAGACCATTGTGGTACTATTTACTTATACTGTAGATTAGATTAGATTCAAGGGTGCAGCAGGAAGAGCAATAAATTCACCATATTATCATTGAGGGTGTGTGCTTGTTCACATGTATCCTGGAGGTAACATTACAAGTCTAGTCACAACATAATCTCACTGCAGGGTCATTACTTTTATTTACATCACAAAATAAACCCTGGTATCATTAAGTTGATGAACAAACTGAAATACATTCACAATTGTTCTGTGTCACTATGCTTACCTTCAGAGCATCTCCCTCATTTCCTTCCATCACTTCCAGTATGAGAGCAGCAAGAACATTGAAACCCTGACAGTAGCCTACAAATTTGTTCCATCGAGCATAGGCTAGTAGAACTCGTTTCAGCACCACACGATCCTGCTCAGCTTCTTGCCCACAGTAAGAACTGCAACCTGTTCTGTGAAGGTCCTTGATTCATAAACAGTGAGACATGTGAGACACAATCTACGTTCCAGACCTTGAACTAAATGAGTTAACAGCAGCAATTATCTCTCTTTGGGTCTTTAAAGATTTCTAATTACTACAACTGTACTAGAAATGAGCAGTCATATCTGTGCAGGACAAAGGCAGCAGAAAGGAAATTTGCATATATTGGAGGTTAGGAATAAACTTGCATTTGGAATATCATCTCATCATGTTGTCAAGATGTTTCAAAGTGTTTTTACGGTGAAATGTAGTTACTGTGTGTGTATGCAATATTGCCTTAATAGAATAATTTACTACATGTACACTGGGGATCATTCCCTAACTAAGTGTGGTCAAGTCTGTTGCTACAGAGATGTAGGATGTAGAAGTTATTATGTCCTTGAGAAGCGCGGTTTTGTGAAATTCCGTAATAAGTACAGTAAAAGGCAAAAGACACAACAATGAAGGATTACATTTGTTTACAGTTATGTTTATTTCTTCATTGCTGCTCATTTATCTGAGCCACTGGAATAATGTCCACTCTTCATGCTTAATGTCAGTGCCAAGTGCTCATAGGTCTGGATTGGTGCTGTTTGCATGTACAGCAAATCTGCTCCCCTCTGACCCAATGACCTTAAGTCGAAAAGGGAGATTTCCACTACATTGATTTGGTAATTTCACAAGCCTTTTACAATCTGTTTTAAGCTCTGCATCGCATGACCACTACTCTTTTGGTTCATCTCATCTTCTCACTTTCTCATGTACCATAACGGTGAGGTGCCCTGTATTATGAACCTTGACTCTTCATCTTCTCAATAAAAAACATTTGGGGCCCTCTGAGTGAGATTATTGAAGTCTTGAGACACACTTCTTGCCCAAGATCAAATACGATGACAACCATTTCTGACACCACTTGCATAGACAGTAACCACAACAATAACTTCGATTTATATAGCGCCCTCCACGCCAGACGGCATCTCAGAGTGCTTCACAATAACGGATCCCGGGACCGAGCCAGGGGCAGGGGGATGAAGGTAACCAAAGGTGCAGTCGAAGAGAAAGGTCTTCAGCTGGGACCTGAAGTTGAGAAGAGAGGGGACGAGGCAAAGGTAGTGAGGAAGAGAATTCCAGAGCCTCGGGGAATAGTGGCTGAAGGCACGGCCGCCGAGGGAGGAGCGTAGGATTCGGGGGACATGGAGGAGGCCAGACCCAGTGGAGCGAAGGCTTACGTTTGCTGGTTTGAGGAGAGAGGAGGTCAGAGAGGTGGGGGTGCAGAGGAGTGGAGGGATTTGAAGACGAGGGTGAGGATTTTGAAGTCGATCCTCTCTGGGATAGGAAGCCAATGAAGTCTGGCAAGGACTGGGGTAATGGGGGAGTGAAGTTTGGTGTGGGTGAGAATGCAGGCGGCAGAGTTCTGAATGAGCTGGACTCTGTGGATTATAGAGGAGGGGAGACCGGCGAGGAGGGCATTGGAATAGTCCAGCCGAGAGGTGACAAATGCGTAGACCAAGGTTTCAGCGGCTTTTGGGGTGAGATATTGGCGGAAACGGGCGATTCGTTGGAGGTGGAAGATGGCGGTGCTGGTGAGGGACCGGATGTGAGGGAGGAAGGACAGTTGGGGGCCAAACTTGATGCCCAGGTTGCGCATAGGTTCAGAGAGTTTTAGGGGCAGATCGGGAAGGTGGAGGAGGTGAGAGCCTTGCGAATGGAGACGTTGACGAGAGCCAAAGAATATGGCCCCCGTCTTGTCAACATTCAGCTGCAAGAAAACCACAGATTGCCAGTCCCAACAATTCAATGATGATATGAGTTTGAATCTGCACCAAGACAGCATCTGTAGCTGATACACAGACAATCATTCCCAACAGCTTTCAGTGCATTACTCAATTACCCTTGAAGCCCTCAGAAAGAAATGTAATATGAAAACCACTTCAAACATTTGTTTCAATTGATGTCAGCATGGTCATGGTTGCACTGCAAAAAGGCGATCATTTGTGAAATGTAAAGACAATGCTTATCCATTTTAGCATAAATTCTAAATGTCAAGCCAGTAAGTTGAGGCAATCCCTCAGTACTAGGCATTATCTGTGCAGTTTACTGATTGGTTTTTCGCAGCAGTAGCTATGGCAATGTATATCCTGTCAGGGCACTCCTGTGAGGATAGCTTGATATCCTTTTCAGATAAGGAACCTGGAGTTGCATTGTGTTTTCAGCAGTAGCTTACATTAAAATAAACTATACTTGGCAGTTATTGCTTGTGAAGCCCTTTAAGATATTTGAACTGCATAAAGTCCTATAAAAATGCAAATTCTTTAACCTTTGTGATTATTTTGAATGTAAAAATGTATAAAATCGCCCTTGCAACTCCTGAAAAGAATATATTATCTCTCATATTATTCATAGACAATTGCATTCTAAATACTTCTGTTCCAATATACATAAATACATGCACTCATTCACATATATAGCCAAACATATACTTGTACAAAATGGGTTAGACATTACCTTTACTATTTGAATTCCCATTGAATCATCATCAGGATTGCTCCTGTCATTAAATGCAAAGCGCATCGTCTTCTCCCAGTCAATTGAGATACTGTGCAAGTATTGGTCTGCTAGTGTCAGCCAAACCTGAAAGGGAACAGGTATTACAATGAGGCTCTGATAAAGATCTATAAATTACAACAAACATGAACCAAAGATTCTTCTAAGAAGTAGATGTACAAGCAACACAAAGTCTGTTAATGTGAAAATGTTGTAACATATTAACAGTTTTTTTTACTGTAGGAAAAATGATGGCTTTGTTTACCTACAGAACAATCAATACATATGGCAGTATGTGGCATACGTTGAAGGGTATTCGAATACAACATTATAGGGACAATAAAAATGCTTTCATTTTTAATTTCTTGCTTAGTATCAATGAAAGTAAATTCAGAACCTTTAAATTGGCAACCAACATCGGAGGTGTAATTTGAGAATGATGTTTTTAAAAATATATGCGTTGTCACAAAATAAAATAAATTATAATTAAATTAAATGAATTAAGTCTAGAAGGCGTGAAAAGTGCTATATCAAATGCAATTATTATTATTAAAGATACATAAATATTATATGTGCAAATATGCTAAGTATTTTTAATTTTTAAACTAATTTGGTTTCACGTTCATTGCGAGTCATAGAATCAAAGTGACAAGTAGTAAGTGGGGAAAAAAGATTTTAAAAATTTCTATTTGTAGTGTGTCATAACTACATCTTAAATATTACGTTCATTCAGTCATAGGGCTCAGCCATACTAGAGCCCTGCTGTTCCTAAGACTGAAGGAAATGTTTTCGGCAGCAGTTTATTAAGCAAACAGGTCTCCTCTCCCTCCTCCCTAACTTTACAAAGTTGTCAGCTGCTCCAAAGGATGGTCGAAGAGCTCTCTTCAAACTCATTATCAAATATTCTTGAACTTTGAGTCACTCAATTGGCTCTTAAACAACATTTTTTAAAACCTAATCTCGCTGAGCTGCTCATGTACTGCAATCTGAAAATGAGTATTTACTTTTGAACAGGCCAGAGGTATTGTTAAATTACGGAGTCGAAAGCTTGCTGCTCTCATCCCATTGTTGGTGAAATGGAATTAGGCTTTGGTTTTATACCTGAACTCGTGTGGCACTGAAATCAAACACAAGCTCAAGGGAATCTAAGGCAAAAAGGAATTGAATCTGAAGTCCATATGAAGCAAACAAGATTTTGCGATCGTTTTACAGATCAACCAAGATGGACTTTTATCAATAGATGTAAAAAGCGACAGTTCTAAGAGAGCAATATCATTCAGGTAAAAATTGAATAGTATGAGATCTAAGCAGAATGAAGGGCATAAAATGTAATCAAGTAATTGGCATAAAGCTATGAAATGAGTTGGAAGAAAAGCAATATATAAAAATACAAAGTTGTTTAAATACCACTCTATACCACCTCTATGTGAATATCTACGTATATCTTAAATGATTCAATCTAAAAAGCTGGATAACCTTTCCTTTTATTAGAGACAGTTTCCAAATGATTTGCTCTTGTGGTCTCCACTTTGAATCATTATATCATGTGATGTTCAAGAACAAAAATAAATCAAGTTAACATAGGCAAAGACTTTTTTTTACTTAAAAGATTAACCGGACTGTGATGTAAAAGTCATGTTAACCCACAGCTAGCCTGAGATTGATTTGTTAAGTATAAATGCCATGCTCATTTGTGCTCTATAGATCTAAGAGCTCATTCCATCAATATTGTCCAATTCAATGGCATATAACAGAAAGGTTACATTAACCTTTATATGAATGTCAAACAACATGGATTCTACTGTACAAGATTTTATATGCAACCTTTTGGATATTCTAAGGACTTGAGGAATATTTCAAACACAGGAAGTGTTTAGATGTCTAGTCGTCAACTTCAGATTTGGTCCATAGCACAAATATTTTCAGAGCTGCTTCAACTAGATGTGTTTCTACAATACAAGTGTAGGTTCTACGAAAATCATCCACTTTAGATGGCAGGGCACATTTTCTGGAAATGGCAGCATCAAAAAATAGTTGCGTATTCTCAGGTTTTCTAACCTAGCAAATGCTTTCTTGTCCAGAAAAAATATATTTTCCCAATCCTTGCAGTAGGTCCATATGGGTTAGCAAAGTGTGGATTGAGAGCATAACATCAGCACGAAAGGCTGCTTGTTCTCACAGGAGACAGAGTGAGCTATGGTTTACTTTCCTTAAAGAATAAGCAAGTTGATTCCACTCAACATTTTCCCAAATTTAATACTGCACCTTTCTGAAGCAGTTTCTAAAAAAAAGTTTCTTATTCAGTCCATTGTTCCTGTGAGTTTCAGTTCAATTAAAGGTCTTTCATGTGGAACTTTGCCAAACGCTTCTGAAAGCCTAAACTGCCACATTAGAATTGATTTCAGAAGTTCATTAACACACTGCACTTAGCATTTTGCAAATGAATACTGCTGCTGATGTTTTTCTGCACAATGTTAGTAAGTTGCTATGCAAGAAAGATCTAAACAGTAAAAAAAACAGAAAAATCATCAAACTAAAAATTCTGGAGCTGGGCTTGCGGCTAATCAAGGTATCAAGGCAGCATCAAGGCATTAATGCCAGGAGTCCTCTGGCATTGCTCCTAATATGTCAATTATCTAAGAATAACCTAAGAATGTACCACTCCTCACATATTTTAGAAAATTCCATTCTCAATACAGTAAACTATTACTTATAAAAAATACTATTCCTTCCTCAGTTTTACTGACTGTGAATTTGAATATTTCTCCAATGGACATAATACTGCATTTACACCAATGAGACACACCCAATAAGATCATCTCAATTCACTATGAAAAGCATTTCACAATTCAGATATAACTGATCACACTGGATGGTAAATACCATTAAAAACAGTGCAGATTGAAAATGAACTGATCTGCCTAATTTTGGCTAACATGCTGTACAAAACATTATAGTATACTGTATATGATATCGTATTCAAGACTGAGAGCTCAATTTATTACTCCACAGATTGTCACTCGAAACACATGATTTCCATCATTCTTCATTATCTATGTATGCATTTTGTTCATCTCAAACTACATAAGTAATTTTACTGAAGAATTTTTGCAAATGATTTTCTGAATAGTTACATTCAAAAGGGGCACTTGAACAACATGTACTAGAGAACATCTCTTACAACTATAAACATATCTACAGTAAAATCAAAGTTCTAACCCTCTGACATTTTAAATCTGGTCCACACATTTTAATACTATTCTTTAGATCACTGTTTTCTGTTGCTTTCCAGTGACTTTTTAAGAACAAAACAAGATATAAATCCCACATAGAAATATATGAGCAGTTCATATGTACTTACTCTTTTCCTCCATTCCTTTGGAATTCCTGTAGTTAACCTGGCTACAGCTTTCAGAGCATCATACCACTGCAAGTGAAAACATATCTGAATGAATTCTAAAAACACCATTGTTCCTGTGTGAATAGCTACAATAAGGTTATCAGATAGCACTGCACAATGGTTTTCATGATTCTTATTCCCTGAAAAGTCTGATTTGTGCTGGTTTATGGTTTCATAGGTACTGGTAGATTATTAGTATCTTGCCCAAGTTACCATTATTTTCATGGAAATCTCAATGATAAGTACTATTGGCAAGCTGTTCTGCTAAGGTTCATTGAAATAGGAGGAGAATATACAGCTGAGCTCAGTTTATTAGGTCATGGCATATCTTTTAATTCAATTTTTTTCAACCCTCTTTTCCATACCCCCAATGCCTTTTCTTTCCAAGTATCTAACAGTAAGCTGAGCCCATACCCGTCTTACCACAAACTTACATGTTGTAAGGATTGTTCTGAAAGAGTTAAAATCATGAATGGTCAAAAGACTATTGTCCCCCATCTCTGGGCTGTGAAGGAGAGTTCACTTGGAAGGTGAAATCGCTGGTACTGCTGTGTGGATGACCAAATTTTGGGGTGTGTGATAAGCAGGTAGCTCTCATCTCAAAGTGTGATTACAGCCTGGCTAATTAGGACAGAGGCATCAGAAAGTCTCTGACCAAACTTTGTCTCCTTGATCGTCATGAGGATTTGTTTATAGCAAAGAGCGTCATAATATGAGGGTGTCATCACATCCTGAAGTGGTTTATGGCTTTATGGAGTCTATTACAGTGATGGATTGTGGATTTTAACTTTTGACATTAGCAAACACTAGTAACATATGCTCTACCCTCTGAAGTAAGATGATTGGCTAAACTAGTTCTAAACTATGGAGGAACCAACTTCAAGTTGCACCTCTGCATGTATTATTCATGTGCTTAGATTCTGCGATATAGAAAAGGAGGTTTACCCAAAAATCTTCAGATAGTGTGTTAAATTAGCGAGGATGATAACTGCCGAAAGTTATCTCCCAGATAAATATAACTGAACAATCCTTGATTTCTTTAACTTGGTCACTGGTTAATCTGATAAATATTAAATATTGGCCTATGTTCTTCTATTATTTGACAATCTGAATAATAAATTGTAATTGATTATAACCCTACAACTTTCATATTTTCCAACAGATGTCAAAAAATGCCATGCAGGACATTGATTCGTAGGGACATTGGGGCTACCATTTCTCTTGCAGAGATAAGTAGTAGAAATCAGGAATTAAACCTGAGATCTTATCTTACTGCCCACAAAATATAACCAAATCACTTTACAGTATATTCTGTGAAGCGCTTTGAGATGTTTTGACAATGTGATGAGGCAGTATATCAAATACAAGAATTATTATTGTTATAATAATGCTCGATCACACACTGAGCAGTACACTTACCCACTGGGAAAAATCTCTTTGTTGAACAAGGTTAAACTTTAACAAGACAAAACAATTGTAAATGATGGCCCCATTTGGAAAGAATGACCTTTAAGTTTGTTAGCTTTTTCACAGGTAGTGGGAGGAGAAATGATGCATTTCTATTTTTGATAACCATTCCAAATTTAGCCTGAAGGCCGTACTGTTTTCATACCCAAGCCTACACAGCTTTCATAGCACAGTTTCGGTTTCTGCTCTTTGTGATAGTCATGGCAACATTATTAACATATCAAGCTGTCATGGTAAACATGACAGTTTTCTTTTCCTAAAATAATGCTCAATTCTACCCACTGACATGAAAGTGACTATAAAGTAAAAAAGTGCAAAATTAAATTTAATAGTTTGAGAAAAATCTCAACTCAAATGTTAGCTGCATAAACAGATCAGAAAACCTGCATTATTTTAATTAAGAAAATAATTAAATATTTTAATTTGTGGGCAATTTTAATGCTTGAAAAGGGCAGATAACAAGGATGTCAATGGAGGGCTGTGAGTATAAACAAACAATGGACAAATTCAATATTTTAAGCCTGCATACAATTTTAAAAGTACTTCTGAATCAACCATAATCTAACTTGTAATTAATACACATTCTATTGGATGACTGTTTAGATTGTGTCATATATTTTCAATGAGGGGGCTGCGTGGTACAAGCTCCCTCTGCGTTGTTATTTCTATGATTCTATTTTGTTGTCATGTCCCTCACCAAAAAGGACTAACAACGAGCAAAAGGAAGAAATGTAACTTTTTTTTCTAAAAGACTCAAACGTTTCACCAAAATGGAGTTTAAACTGGCATGATGGGCCAAATCGCCTCCTCCTCAAGTTTTCCTGTATTCCTAAAGGCTTGTATAAACCTGCCTCATAGCTAGCAGGATATATACTGATTAAAGCACAGTTATACTACGGTCTGTAGTCTGGTTGCATGAATTTCACAGAACAATGTTAATTGGTGTCTGAATGTTGGTTATATTTTGAGTGGTAGTGAAGAGGCCACCACTATAACTGGATACCACTGGATGAGAGGTAACTTTCTGTAGTTGAAAGGCAGCAAGACCGAGGCCCTACTGATTGGCACCCATCAGCTCCTTCACACCTCAAGAGCTGATGGCATCACCATCCAAGGATGCCCAATCCACCTTACTAAGCCAGTCCGGAACCATGGCATCTTGTTTGACCCTCAACTATCCTTTCTATCCCCTATATCTGTGCCATGACCTGCTCTGCCTTCCTCCACCTCATGCCCAGCTCTGCTACTATCATACTGCAGGCTGTTGAGATGCTCATACACACAATCATAGCATCCAGGCTCAACCATGCAAACTCTCTGCAGTGGCTCCCAGTGGCTTCCGCACAATCAAAATTGGTTGATTATTTCTTCCACCACAACTTTGCCGCACAACCATTATCATGTCAAGTCTGTTAGGAAACATCACAGTTTTCACTCCTTTGTTTTTAGAGTTTAAAGCATTTGTCTCACTCTGGCTGCTAAATGGTATGACTGAGATTACCACCTCCATTTAGACAGATTGAACTTGGATAAATTCATAATTATAGTATAAGGTGTTTTTTTAAAATGTATTTGACTTACTTTTGCTTTGAATTGATACAAACTCTGTCCTACAACCAGGCTAGTGAAATAGGTAAAAATTGACCTATTTTAGCCCCTGTGGCTCCAGGTAATAATAATATAACCCTCCATTTGAAATAGCACCTTATTACATCTTTGAGACGTCTCAAAGCGCTTCACAGAATCTATGGCAAATTGAATTGACTATATATTTTGTGGGCAAAACGCAGCAGCCAATTGCACACAGCAGTGTCCCACAAACAGTCGTGGATTGAGTGACCAAATTATATATTTTTTGAAGGGATTATTAGCTTTGGGAAAATGATTCACTAATCGACTAACAAATGGGTTACTCCTTCCTGCTAGGAAAACAGAAGCATGTGGAGTTGGCACTCAAACTGAGGTCCTCTCACTTGCAAGGCAAGTGCTCTAACCTCTACGCTACAGTACTCCACAAATAACCATATTAAGTCAGTGTTTTAGACTTTTGCAGCCAACCAAGAAATGCCTGTGATAATTATAGACATACCTGCTGAAAGCCATGTTTGCTCACAGATGGTTCGATTGTAAATTTCAGCTTTGTATCAACTCCTAAATGGAAGAAATTCAGGGCAAATATTAACATAAAGATACACACATTGTACACATTGGAAATGTACAGTTGAAAGTAGCAGCGACCGAAAGGATTTAAGCTATTGAATTAAAAAAAAAACATGGTTAGTATCTGTTCAATTCACAGTAAATAATTTGCTGCAGCCAAAAGAGTGATTTAAGGAAAGGTTTTAAAATAAGATTTACATTTTTTTTAATAAAAGGCTGCCACATTTCGCCTACAAAATACATAGTCAATCCACTTTACAATATATTCTGTGAAGCGCTTTGAGATGTCACAACGATGTGATGAGGTGCTGAATCAAATGCAAGGGTTATTATTACTTATATGGAACCATTTCCATTAAGCATGTGGAAAGTGTGATAACAGACACAAGTTGTGCAATTGCACAACTTCCCTAGAGAATGGTGCCCACTTAACTCCATTGTGTTCTTCCAAGGACTGGGGCTTCTGCCCTTTCTATGGTTGATAGTCTTTATTTGCAGCAGCTCAGCATTGTTAGAACATAAATAATAAATACATCAGGATAGCGTGAGGGAAACTGGCTTTGGCAGATTTATTACAACCTTTACAGTATTTGGCAGATTTATTACAACCTTTACCACCACCACCAACAACAACTTGGATTTATTTAACTCCCTTCATGCCAGACAGGGTGTCAGGGCGATTCACAAAATGGATCCCGGGGCCGAGCCAGGGGGAGGGGGAATAAGGTGACCAAAAGCGCGGTCGAAAAGAAACGTCTTTAGGCGTGACCTGAAAATAGGAAAGGAGGATGGGGTGGGGGAGAGGGAGTGAGTTTCAGAGCCTCGGGGCAATGTGGCTGAAAGCACGGCCGCCGATGGTGGAACAGAGGATTTGGGGGACGAGGACGTGGCGAGACCCAGTAAAGCGAAGGCAATAGGTAGTGTTGTGAGGAAAGAGGAGGTCAGAGAGGTGGGCGAGGTGCAGAGGAGTGGAGGGATTTGAAACCACATTCAATCGTCTCTCCCACTCACCCTGTTTTAACCCTGTGCAACAAAAAACACACAAACAACCGCAGGTCCACAAATAGATCAGGTCAGCAAATAGAGGGAGATATTGATACCTTTCCCTTCTACTGCCCTTTTATTGACACATTTCCCTTCTCTGCACGACTCTCACCACTCTGTGTTCACATCTGAACCGCGATGCGGGGGGAGGGAGGGGAAAAGGGGGGTGTGGGGGCTAGTATTTTTTATGTGTGTGTGTGTGTGTATTTGAGCTTGTTCGAAACAGATCAGGGAGGGGGTGGCGGTGGGGGGTGGGATTCGGGGATTTAAACATTGCGGATCGGCCTGTCATTCCTGTGTTACATCCTGGAGCAAAGTCACTGAGATCCATCAGGGCTGGGCTGGGGCAGGGCTGAGGCGAACAGGAGACATTTGGGGCTGCTTCACACACTACCCTCTCTCTCTCTCTCTCTCTCCTTCCTCCCTCCTTCCCTTCCTTTCCCTCCCCTCCCCACCCGTATCTCCCCTCCTGCCACCCACCCCAGATACCTGTATCCATTTGCCCGTCTCTCCCTCTCGCACAGTCAGCCGTCATGACCCACCACCCGCATCAGTCTTTCCGGGGCGGCTGCATTTCCGCAAATATCTATCTGAACCGGGAGCCCGAAAAACCTGATCGGCTTTAAACCCCCATCTCCCCCCCCCCCCCCCACCCCCCCACCACCAACCCTCTCTCTCCCTCTCGCTTTCTCTCCCACCCCCGGATTACATTGACAGTGTTTACAGCCACCATCTGCATCTGACTTCTGACACATCACAGCGGCCAGTACACACTCACTCACACACACACACATACACACACACACAGCGAGAGGAAGAGAGCTCAGGACAATCTTTACACCTCTATCCCTGAAACCCACAATATCTCAGCTAAGACACCCCCTGATACAGAAGCCCCCACCACCTGAAAAACCCTGGCACCAGGGAATAAGAAATGATCTACCCCCCAACACACACAGACCACACCCCATTGCCTCTGTTAGCATCTTATCCTCCCTTCCCTCCCCTCCCTTCTCTCCCTCCCCTCCCTTCTCTCCCTCCCCTCCCTTCTCTCTCTCCCCCCCTTCCTTCCCATCGCTACCCGGGCTGCAAATCTTAATTGAATGCAGGGCTAGTAACAATGGCAGCAGTTTGTCGCTGACTGAGGCACCATCACCTGGTTCCAGTGTACAGAGCAGTCTGGGGGCTGTCCTGGCGATCGAGCTCCTTTTCTTCAGGACATTGCTGATGATATTGGTCACCCCAGCCGTGCTCTGCCTTTTCAGGCATTTTCCAGCACGTTTGGTGGAGGAAAGGGAATGCTTTCCCCTTTTCATTCTGGGAATCCTGTTTAATAATAACTCCCCCACCCCCCTCCCCACCCCCTCCTCCCCACGCCTATCCCACCCCAAAAATAAAACAACCCTCCCCCCCCACCCCCACACACACCCCCCACACCCAGCCTGGAATGTCAACGGAGGCGACGATGCTCTCAGATGTTCTCTATTCCCCCGTCACACCGTCATTTCGCCAGGTTTACGGCTCCGGCTGCTCTTCGGTACTCGCAAAGGTTGCGGACGAAATGAGCTCGTCAACGATCGGGCAACGGCAGGTCTGGGAAAGGCGGCCCCGCTGTGGTCCAAATATCTGCAGTGCAGGCGTTAGTAACACCGCTCCTTTAACTGCAACGGGGGTAACCGCCCACGTTACACCGCATCAGTGAATGCACGTCCTGCCCATGAACCCAACACACGCACCTCCACAGCTGTCAATACCGCCTCAGCCCAGTGCACTGCAGAATAATGAGACAAGCTAACGCACTCCCAGTCATTTAAAGCAGAGGGGAGGGAAAAAACACATGTAAAAATAGGGGAGTAGAGCAGCATTTCAGACAAAAGGGGGATTGCCTTTTATTTCAAATATTCTGGGCTGACACTTCAGGGCACATTTGCTGGATTGTCAGACGTGAAGTTAAACGGAGATCCTGTCTGTCTGTTCATGGTGGATGTTAAACATCCCATGGTATCTTCTCTACTTAGAAAGGGAAGGGTTTCCCCCCCCCCCCCCCCCCACCCCACGCAGATCGTGGCCAACAACCCCTTACACACCCACCAAAAAAAGGTGATTCACTTCATTTGTTTATGCAATTTATACTTTGCATGTATGGGCCTCCGGGTTCAGTCACTTAACAGTAAATACTGCGAAGGACTTTGAGGTGTCTTCATGATATGAAAAGTGCTAAATTCAAGGATTATTATTTATTATTAAACTCAAATCCATTCAGCCAAGGTTCCTAATCCTTTAGCATTGAAGAGGACCATTTTAGATTTGTTTTTACCTTTTGCGGATGGTGGAGTCCTGTAACTCGGTGTTTAGAGCACTTGCCTTACAAGCGAGAGACCTGGGTTCTATTCCAGACAGGTCTGGGTGAAACCTTAGGAAAATGTCCTTACCCCACCCACCTAATAATAATCACTCCCCCAAAAAATGGGTAATTTCAATTCACAACTGTTTGTGGGACACTGCTGTGCGTATTTCGCTGCCATGCCCACAAATATACTGTCAATTCATTTTACAGTATATTCTGTGAAATGCTTTGTGAGTCTAGAAGACAAGAAAAGCACTCTATCAAATGCAAGGATTATTATTATTACTTTAACAATAAAGCAGTTAGTAAAATAATTATTCTTGCGTTTCATACAAAGCCTTAACATGTCATTGAAGTATCTCAAAAGGCTTCACAGGATATATTGTAAAGTG
Organism: Hydrolagus colliei; assembly: GCA_035084275.1. Taxonomy (NCBI): domain Eukaryota; kingdom Metazoa; phylum Chordata; class Chondrichthyes; order Chimaeriformes; family Chimaeridae; genus Hydrolagus; species Hydrolagus colliei. Next base: position 23,856,718 of record CM068746.1, on the reverse strand, counting down.
GATTCACTGTATTTTGTGGGTAAAACACAGCAGTCGGTTTACACATAGCAATGTCCCACAAAAAGCCGTGACCAATTTTATTTTGGGGATTTGTTGGCCAAAACACCAGAGAAACTCCCTTCTCTTTTCAAATAATGCCATGGGATCAGAACTGAATTAAATCTTCCCCAGTTCTTTGACATAGATCGCACTAATCCTGGGGTTGCGGAGGGAGTGCTTGTAATTTTTAAATAGATCCACAAAAGCAAACAATGACTGCAACAGAGGTGAAACATCAGGGGTCTTATCCAAAGCGGATGAGTAAGCTCGCTCAGGACTCACCATGGAAAGGGCCTTTGATTCCATTTATAATTCTTGACAATCAACAAAAAAAATGAAAGGGGGCGGTGAAAAAATAGTTGAGCTCGGTGCTGGGCTGTTAGGTCATTACCATTGCAACAACTGAATTCCTTGAAACATTTCAAAGCACAGTTACACACAAAAAAATGGCAATTCCATTGTCCCCAGTACAATAGAATCTACCTTTTTAAACTGATTCATGGAAGTACTTTTCTCCAAGCCAACCTTGGAGCACCTTTACGAGGCATCAGCATAAAGAGGAGAAACACAGAAAGAGGAGATAAAGCTAAACCTGGAGACAAATGGTAAATTTGTCACATATTTCTGAGCTGGGTACTTCCAATTCTACCTTATGGTAAATAGAACATATGCAATAAACATATGTTGCAAATGAATTACTGAGAAACTCTGGTCTCTTTTTGGACGGTTTCATTAGATCTTTTACATCCACCTGAACTGGTGGTCATCTTAACATCACATTCAAAAGACAGCACCTCTCAAAAATGTAGCACTTCCTCAGTAGTGCAACAGTCAGACTGAATGATTAGTTCATATACTGAGCCTAAGAGTAAAATATATCAAAATATACAGTCAATTCACTTTACAGTACAAACAAACAAACAAACGAAACTTACATTTATATAGCGCCTTTCACGTCGAGAGGACATCCCAAGGCGCTGTACAGTTAGGTAGGACAAGAGCAGGGTGGGAAGGATCAGGGCAGGATGAAGAATAGTAGGAAAAGTAACTGTATATTAGTGGGCGAAACGCGGCAGCCAAATTGCGCACAGCAGTGTCCCCACAAACAATCGCGAAAATGGGACCAGGGGAGAAAGGGGGAAAAGAGGGTAAGGGGGGAGAGGGAGGGAAAGGTGGGATGGGTTAGGGTTAGGGAGGAAAAGAGGGGAGAAAGGGGGGTAAGGAAGAGAGGGAGGGAAAGATGGGTGGGGGCAAGATCAGGAAGAGAGAAGAGGGAGGGAAGGGGAAAAGTATATTCTGCGAAGCACTTTGAGAAGTTTAGATGTAAGAAGTGCTATATTAAATGCAAAGATTATTATTATTAAGATCCATAAATTTCTGACCAGTGGTGTGACTGTCACATATGTAACATCATTATGTTCATAGTGCAATGATGTCAAGAAGCATGACAAAAATTTACATTTCTTAAAATAAAAGCAGTTACACAAAAACAAATGGCATTGCCAATATACCCCCTTCAGCATTAACTCACATAGCAGAAGAAACATAAGTTAAAATATTTATCTAATTTATTACAAACTGTATCAACCCAAGGACAAATCGGGTACAACTGATCAAACACACTTGCCTCAGTTCTATATTCTTTTGTGAGGAATCTTGTTAATTACTTCATGGAAGTATTATGTTTTGATATCAACCATATTATCATTATTTTCAAACTACCTGAATTTGTGAATATGCAGTCAGTTGGATTGTGACATTGAAGAAGAGTTACAGTACCCAGAGGTCATCATGTAATAATGCAATGCCTGAATGATCAATCAGAAATTCTATGTTTTCAAAAAAAAATCTTTTTCATTTCAGAATTTTTCCAGCACAATTTTTGGAAACATGTTTTGAAGATGTAGGCTCAGAAGATTAGTTACTTGATTGATTGTTTTTTCTGCAGGGAATGTGATGATCTGTTTTGGGCTCATATTTATTCTGTTTAAACAACATTAAACCCAAACGACTTGTGCTATCAAATACTCTTTACAGAAATAAAAGTAAAGTTAATTGTATAATAATTTTGAGGAATTTTTGAGGAAACCCTAAAAGAGGTTTTGCTGCATCTTAGATTTACATTTCTTAATTTGCTTCAAGTGCTGTCATTGGTGAGATCAAATTGAGAATTTTCTCAGAGTTGAAGTGAATCCATGAAATCAGTAAAACATATTTGTTTAATTTTTTCCACCTTTATTTTCACATCCTCATGCATGTTCATTCTCTATTGTGTCTCCAAACATGAGAAGCCCTTTGAACAAATGCTAATATTGAACTTCAAAGAGAAATTCCATGCAAATGTATCCTTTTAAGGTGCTTCTACATTACTGTTCTTTTTACAGAACAGTTCTATACAATTATAGAACAATAGATTGAGAGCAACCTGAAGATAATCTACAACAAAATACACAGTTACTACAGTTTATAGCATATCCTGGAAAGAGCTTTCAGATGTTTTCCTGATGCGGCTGTATGAATGTAAAGTTTATTATTATTTTATCAATAAAATAAATGCTTCCAACTGTACATTTAATTCAAAAGGTGAATGACTAAATAACATAGACTTATATTAATTCTCCTGAAAGTAAATACAATATAGTATAGCAATAATGCAAGACAGCATGATAGAAGAAACAAGGAAATGCCTTTAGGAAAAGAGAAGTAAACAGCGTAACATTAATTTTAAGCACACTGTCAACCGCAACATTAATATAGTAGAAGCCCGTTTATCCATGACTCGATGCACCGGCACTTCCGTATAACCGGCATGGCAAAAAAAAGTCCCCATTCGATAAACTGGAACTTATCCGGAACAATAGCAGTGGAGCATTTGTAAATGCATAAATAATAACATAATAACAGAATATTGCATTGACACTCACCGTCAAAACTACTCTCCTGCGCCTCCCAACCCCGCTGGTAGATGCTGTGCTTGAAGCCACGATGCTGCGGTTGAGGTTTACAGTCCAGCGACCCCTCCCAAAATGGAGCACGCCAAACGGGAGGAAAAAAACGGAGCACGTATGACTTCAAAGTCATACTAGCAGCAAGCCGATAACCCACATTATTGCGCAGGTGCAGTATTTGCCGCTAGTAGAGTCTAGGGCTTCGGTTTGCATGTAGTAAAGTCACGCAGCTTTAAAATCACGCTGCCACTTCTTTCACCCGCCTGGCGTCCCCCATTCAAAAAAGAATCGCTGGACTGCAAATCCCAATCAGTAAAGGTGAGAAGCGCAAGAGAGCAGCCCCAACAACAAGTACCAACACAATACTCTGCCACTATCTGTTATTACCTAGTCTGGTGTGTATGGTGTGTGTTAAAATAACTTTAATTTTTTTGTAGTGAGTTTTCAGCCGCGGGTAGCTCGAATTATAGGAGCTTTAACTGGCATTTGGCCAGGTCCCGTGGGTGCCGGATAAACGGGCTTCTACTGTACAATGAAACTGAGTGTTCACTTATAGTGAATATTTAATGTCACTAAAAAGAATATTTGTTCGGCGTTAAAAACAAAGATTTGAAAAAAAACAAAAGCAAACTAAATGGGCACCTTGATACATGCACTAAACTATTATTTTTTAAAAAAAACATAGCTAAAAAGATGTTTATTTCCAAAATCTAGAAACCCACTAAATATTGACGCCAAACAAAGTAATAAACATAAAAGATAATTCAACCCGGCATGCTTTCAGTATGAATAAAATACAAACATTATTATATTTACCTTGACACAGAGCACAGTCACGCTGCATGTTAATAAAAGACAATTTCATTGTTAACTCGGGAAATGTTTTTTTTCTCCAAAATGACACATATGAATTCTGCACTATTTTATTGTTGCTAAACATGCTATTGAGAAGAACCACTATAAAATCTTATTAATCCTTATCCATATTGGTCATCTGGAAAGTGTCCTAATTTACCAAATTATATTTATATTTGTTTTGAATCAGTTTTGTCTGAACTAAGTTTCCAATTCCCAAGTTACTGATCTCTTCCAGTTTTCAAGATAATCCAAGTTTCCAATCTCCAAGTTTCTAATCTCGTCAAGCCTCATATCAATTATATCAAATTCATACCAATTATTTTAGTTTCTAAAATAAACCCTGACCACCGGATTCTCCCGATGTTAACCACATTTACTAATATATCAATACAGTGCAAAGAATTTGGAACATTTGATTCAATCTCTGGGCTGCAGGACATTTTCAAATCAAACTGTTGCAAGCAAAAATAGGACATGGGAGCTATTTATCATATCTGGCTTCATTACAACTGTACTGCAGAGGGCTGATCAACAAAGGCTAATTAAAACAGTAGGTTTGATGAAAAGACATGGGGTATATATTTTCATATTTGTAGCGGGATGTCCTAATGACCCAGTGAGTAAATTATGATGTATTCCTGGAAGGTCCCAGGAGAAAGCATAGCCCGTGATGTGTGTGCAGTGTTCTTTGTGAGTGCATAATGCAAATGGAATCAGAATTATAAGGAGGTTTAGGTCAAGTTAATACTTACCGGATTTAGACACTTGCTTTTGAGGCCTAACAGCAATTCTGTAGCCAGCTGTCAATCAGATTATATACTGCCAATCTGATTTTTATTGGACATCACACAAGTCATAATGTAACCAAAGGGTTGAATTTCAATGTAAAGAAAATGTTAATTTCCAGCAAATCCTAACAACATTATTTCATGGCTGCTGAATGAAGGCATATCAAGTCTTTCAACATTCAAAACCAGTACTTTGAAACGTTGTATCACAAAATTCCCATTACAGTAAAAGGGTGCTTATTCTGTCTGATCAGTTTATAATCAGTTGATTTTGCTCTTTCTCATTTAATAATGTTATTCCTTAGAGACTAGTCCTATAAACCAAGTCAGTATGTAATATAGAAAAAAAAATGCTTCATGTCAAGATATCTCCCATTGATTTACATTGATTTAGGCGTACATGACCTCCCTATATTACCAAAAGTTGCACAAAATATTGACTTGAAGCAAACACATACCATTCAATTCAAAACAGTGGTCAGATGGTTCAAATCATTTAGTACTGCAAAATATAAAATGCATAACCAAATATGTAAATTTTATAATAAATCTGAAAAGCAAGTGCAAGAGTGACTAAAGAGAGATGTAATGTAGTTTAAAAGCACTTACGTCTTTTCTGTGAAACTGCCTGCAAACATGCTGTCACAATATCACAATTCTTCTGTCGTTTATTTGAGAGATTGTCTTTTCTTTTTAGTTGGCGGATCAGCCTTGCAGACCGCACAGCAATTCTATACTTGAGTTCTTCTATTACTCGCTTCAGTTCCTCTGTATCTGTCAACAGAGAACATACGGAGTAGTGTATATGGAGTAGTGCTGTTTCTAGTTCTCAGTGAAAAGCGCTATATCAAAAATGCAAGGATTATATTATTATTCTATTAAGTGGTTTGAGGTGCCTTAGTTGATGTGTTTCATTTGACATTTAGAATCAAATGAAAGGATTATTATTATGATGATTAATAAATATGATATTTTTAATCTCTTGGGACCCTTCGGTTTTTTTTAATAAAAGTACTTCCTTCTTGTAAAACACCTGTTGAAATGCTCGCATTTCAGATTCGATCCATTTACAACTCTCAGTTAACATGTTTATTGTCCAAGTCTCTCATTTTCATGCTACTGTAGCATCAAGTCTAAGGATGGCACATTGACAGAGAGCATGTCAATGTGGGGGCGAGGAGGCGTGGAAAGTATCATAGCTAAGACACCCACATTAAATGTTCAATGGGAAACATTGTCAAATCTGTTAATTAATGTTATTGTTTTTGTAAACCGATTTGACTTGGAATCCTAAAGGGAAGCACTTTCCAATTGTTTTGCCTGAAGCCCTGCTCTTATTAAAGGGACTAATCGATTAACAAGGTGGGGGAGCACAATGTGTCCTTCTCTCCCCCTCTCTGTTATTTGTGTAACTCGTCATCATCCACTGGAACAGGTGAGGTAAAAAAAAAGCCTGAAATTCGACATAGTTGAGAAAGTATCTGACAAAACCGAGTTTGAATAGGCTTGTTATTGGTTAAAAGTTTCAGAACTATATTGTCGCAAAAAAAAATGTTCTCTCAATTACTGATTAATGACCAATTATTCACTCACACACACAGACACACACACACACACCTTCTCTAAAACAGACACTTACAGATTAGGAATTAACTCTGAGCCAACTGCTTGCTGTTGAATCGGGAATGACATCTCTGCTTGTGATCCTCTGAGACGGAAGACTTTCATAAATAACTGCGTGTGTGGTGTGTGTGTGTGTGTATACGTATCACTGCTCCACTTCAGAACAAGTCCGACTAGAGAATTACATCCACGTAAGCACTTACAGCTCCACACCTTCCCAGCAGGTTTTTTTTTGGAAACAAATGTTGAAACGTAAACCTGTCCACCCACAGGCTTGTTTTGCACCCGACCAAACCATCCCCCCCCACTCACCCCTGGTTTGCAGCATTAACCCCCCCCCCCCCCCCCCAGCCCCGGGGGGACTCGGGGTTATATTATAGTCATATTATACTATAGTGTTACTGTGACCTCGCAGCCTTTGCCGTCGACTGTCTGTCTCTCACTTGTCTGACACATTCATTCTCCTTCTTCGACTTTATTGTTACTCCATTTTGCGCTTAAGTCCCTTCACCGACATAAACATTGCCAACTGTGGGTTAGACTTTAAAAGGGGAGGAAGTAAACGGGGAGTCTAGATGTGGACACATTTATACAATAATAATAGTAAGAATAAAAATAAATGTTTGGCATTTGATATAGCGCCTTTTCACGCCTTCTGGACGTCTCAACGCGCTGCACAGAATATACTGTCAAGTGTGCTGGCTGTACATACTTGGGCATTTCTCTGACAGCTAGTTTCCTTGGAAAAGTTGAGCATATTATAGATGTCACCCAGGTATACAAGGAACACACACATACACCCCCCCACACACACATATCCCCCCCCCCCCCCCCCACCCCCCACACACACACATACACACACGCGTACCTTTCTGCTCCAGGTATTGCATCTGTTGCTTCGCGCTGTGTTGCTGCTGGAGTTCCTGCAGGAAGGTGGATCCCGAGTTACTCCTGCCCAGAAAGGCATCGGAGCTGGAAGTCTCGGTGGAACTGTCCACACTGTCGAAGCTCCGGCTGCTGTACGGGCAGGAGTCGTACAACTGGATCAACAGAGAATCCATGATAGAGGAGGTCCTCTTGTGGGTGAAGGTTGCTCCGTCTGGTTGCCGGTCGCTGCCCGGGTCAGCGGGCTCCGTATAACCGGCAACATTCGCCCAGGGCAGCGAGTGCAAAGTGGTTGGCGGAACGGACGCGGGCACGGATGCCGCCGGAGCCGGTGGGATGTGATCGCGGCACTCGCCCACACACAGGCCTTGGTTCCCTGCTCCCTGGGGGGCGGCTGCCTGCAGCCACTGCTGGAAGCCCGGGAAAGCCACCCAGGGCTGGGCAACCGAGTTCACGAAGGTGTCGTTCTCACCCTCCAGGCCACAGCTTGAGACGATGTCGGCATGGGAAAGTTCGCGATCGGCCATGGCTTGCCCCCTGTCCCTGCTGGAGGATGGCTACACACTCTTGAGGTCATGGCCCGCAGAGCGATCGACAGGTGGACAAGAGACAGCGGTGAGGGAGGGAGTGTGAGACAGGGAGGGAGGGAGTGTGAGACAGGGAGGGAGGGAGTGTGAGACAGGGAGGGAGGGAGTGTGAGACAGGGAGGGAGGGAGTGTGAGACAGGGAGGGAGGGAGTGTGAGACAGGGAGGGAGGGAGGGAGGGAGAGAGTGTGTGTGAAAGAGAAAGGGAGGGAGTGTGTGAGAGAGAGAGAGAGAGAGAGGGGGGGGGAGTGGGAGGGAGGGAGTGTGAGGGAGAGAGAGAGAGAGAGAGAGAGATTGGGTATGAGACTGTGGGGGAGAGTGAAAGAGATGGAGAGTGAGAGGGAAGGAGTGCGAAACACGGAGGGAGGGAGGGAGAGGGATGGAGTGTGAGGGAGGGAGGAAGGGAGGGAGTATGACAGAGAGAGGGAGGGAGAAAGTGAGGGTAACAGAAGGAGGGAGCGTGACGGAGTGTGAGAGGGAGGGAAGGAGGGAGTGTGAGAAGGAGGGAGTGTGAGAGGCAGGGAAGGAGGGAGTGTGACAGTGTGAGTTGTTAGCCCACAGTCCGGGAGAGGTTCCGGGTCCAAACCATTCCTCATCCCGGGGACACAGCCACAAACCACAGCTCTCTCGTTGCTCTTCACCGCCACACTGAGTCCTTTAGCTGCCTCAGCCCAGCAGGGCCATCTCGTTATTGCCTCTCTCGCCATCCTAGGGGCTAATAGGCACAACAGACGTGACCTGTTGTCGGCTCCTCTCACTTCCATCCCCCCCCCCCCCCCCCCGCTGTTGGGCATGGTGCCTTCCAGAGGCAGGTAAGCTCCACTTCAACACACAGATCCCAACTTGGGGAGAGAAAGAAATGGGAACGCAGTCCCTCCAAAATAACCCAGGAGATGTCTGTGCCTGTCTCTGTGTGTGTGTGGGGGGGGGGGGGGGTGGGGGGGGGGCGGTGAGGGGAGGTTAAAAACTCCACAGATCATAAACGCTTAGTATTTGGAATAACTTCTGTCCGAAAGGATTTTCTTTTAACATTTAATCATTTTATAACATTTCAGGATGGTGCCATTCGGTAATGTGACTTCTTCAGTGGTTTGCGAGTGCGATTCCAACGTTTTTAAATAAGTTGATTGAATAAAATATAGATACTCCCCCCCCCCCTCCACACACATACATACACACACACACACCGCGAAACGTCCCCACGTTAATACCAACATTGGTATCCGTGAAGGCAACATATGGTGACGAGTGGAGGCTGATTTTGTCTGGCATCATGATGATTCCATATGAATAACACTGGTATTGAATCCAACACTCCAATGTTGAATGTACACCAACACGTTAAGGATGATGAGTTTGATTCTGTTCTATCCAGCTGCTCATTAAAAATATATATATATATGAGTGAACATACAGATTTAATTCAAATGAGTTCACTTCCCCGAAGCAATTCTCCGCTGTCTCTCATTTTGTGAAACAATCTGAGAGTTGGGGGGGGGGGGGGGGGGGGGGTTGTAATGTAAACCCCAATGTTATCTGTGCTTCCCTGCTTTGTTCGAGAGAACAATTGTTGTGATTTTAGGAAATCCGTGATCAAGCCCTTGTGTAATTATCACAGATTGTTTTTAGTTTGGCACTGCTGAAAATAGTCCCTTTGGGAACCAAATAAATCTCAATTGTTTTTTACACTCCTCTCCGAGACTTTCATGAACATTAAAAGAATAACAACTCCGGGATGAGCACATGATTTGAAAGGCAATCTATTCATTTCATACTATTTTCAAACCAGGATTTGTTGTGGAACTTGTTTTAGGGGAAGAGTGCATGTTCCTGATGCACACGAGGAGTTTGAAGCTGTGCTAAAGTTAAAGCTCTCTTAAAAACAAGTTTCCATCTTCAGCAAGAAAGCAATCCATAATATAAGTACTGTAATGCACTGACAATTATTTGCTGTCGTTTCGTCCACTTCCCCATTCGTGACCAGCAAGCCCAGCACAGATAATTTCTCCATTCCCACAAAAGTAATAATAATCCCACCCCAAAAAACCACAATAATAAAATTGATCAGTTTCGATCCATGACTGTTTGCTGTGTGCAATTGGCTGCAGCCTTTCTCCCACAAATATACAGTCAATTCGCCTTACAGTACAGTATATTCCGTGAAGCACTTTCAGACACCTAGATGACATGAAAAGCGCTATATCAAATGCAAGGATTATTATTATAGAACAACTAAGACCTTCACATTAAGTGTCAATATGTAGGCGGCACACTGCACCCCAAGAGGAAAGGATGAAATATTAAACAAACCATTCTCAATTTAAACTTATCGATTTGCTTTCCACCCCCACATACCCACACCTCCTCACCTCCACTTTGCAAGCTCTGGCCTCCAGGTTGTCCCTTGTCCCCTCTGCTCCACCATCGGTGGCTGTAACTTGAACCACTGCACCCCAAAACTCTGGAACTCTGTCCATCAATCCCTCCGCCTTGTCCCCTCCCTCCGCACTTTCAAGCCCCACCTAAAGTCTTTCCTTTATGATCGTGCATATGGTCACCTCTCCCCCTGGTTCTGGACCAGACACCGCCACTGTTAAGTGCTCCCACATGAATGGCGCTATATAAATGCAAGTTGTTGTGATTGTTTTTGTATAACACAAAATAATGCAGTACTCTATTCAGTGTTACTTTAAAAATCTAAGTCACTCTTTAAATCCAGGTTAAGTAAGTCTGGGAGTATACTTGCCTACCCGGCATCTCACACAAAAAATTATGCATTACACAGGGAAGTTTCGCCCATGTATATACAATCAATTCACTTTACAGTATATTCTGTGAAGCTCTTTGAGATGTCAAAAAGACGTGAAAAGTGCTTGTCAAATGCAAGGATTATTATTGTTATTATGTAATATATTTTAAAAAACAATTAAAAAAAGCTATTTAAGGACATTGGAAAGATATGCCATTTATGTGGCTGCAGCTTCTCTGAGTTAAACAATATTAAGATGTTTTTGCAGTATTTCTCAAAGGGATTGTTTGAAAAATAAATCTGAATTACACACATGCAGTCACATCCTTGTTATCACAAATGTGTCATCATGTCCCATGGCAACTCCACTTCAACACAATCTATTTGGGGGATCAGAATTCCTGCAAGCTAATGGGAATTCTAAAGGAAGTCTTTTGACACTTCTTGTAGAGAGCAGTCATTTAGAGGATTTACTCATCTAAGATTCAGTAGATATCTGGGAGGGGCCTTTGTTTCCGGCAGATAAAACCATTGTCTTTATATTTCCTATCACATGCTGGACAGGGGACTGTGTTGCCACCTAGTGCTTGAATTTAACAGTCAATCTTTCAGTTCAATGGTTCCAGTTCATACTCAATGAAAGAGCTGGTACAGTGATTTTTTTTTTGGAGTGGGGGGCCATGTCATCATGGACATTTGCAATAATTCTGAAAGTATAACCTGTTATGTTGGACAAAAAGCAAATAAAAAATGGCGGAGTTCCAGAGCGTGGGAGCAGAGAGGCTGAAGGCCCGGATACCAATGGTGGAGTGGGCAAGGGGACGGAGGGGGGTCGTGGAGCAGGCCAATGACCACCAAGTAAAGTGATTGTTTCTTGTATAATGTGCTCTGTTAAGAGCTCCAAGGTGCTACCCTACGTAAAGGGCACTATATAAATGCAAGTTGTTGTTATTGTTGCCCTAGCTGGACAACCAGGGGGACATTCTGGGATCCCAAGCCAATCTATACTCAATACTCTCCGGAGAGTATACTTCCCATTCCAGATGCAGGGAATTTCCACATATAGTTGGCATGCACAGAACTCTTAGTCTGATCTGGATACTCTTTAGCAATGGTGGTAGGTTTCCGCACGTGTCAGACACCCACCACCGGCTGATTAAAATAAAAGGCTGCACAAAGGTACGTGCCTATGAATAAAACAGGAGAGAACGGAGGGAAAACACTTAGTTTTGATTCACCTACTTTACACAGAGTGGGGAGCATGTAGAAGGGAGTATTCGGGGATTGTGGCAGCCATTTGCTCACAGCAGTGTCCCACAAACAGTCGTGAATTGATTGACCAAATTATTATTGATTATTATATTCGGTTTGAAAGTGGAACCAGAGAGATATCTAAAAAGAGGTATGGGGAGGAGGCAGGTAAATGGGACTGAAAAGATTGCCCATTCAAAGAGACAGCATAGATAAGATTGGTTGAAGGGACCTTTTTGCATGACTACATTTCTATGGTTCCACCAACTATTTACATCCCAATAGATTCCTAGCTGTGTCCTGTGATATTGATATTAAATATGACATATTTTATCCTGGCAATATTGCAGTGGGTTTCACCGAGAAGCTCAATTAGAAAAAAAAATTAGAAACTAGAATCATACAATCCATATTATTTCAAACAAAATATAGTCAATTCGCATGACAGGATATTCTGTGAAGCGCTTTGAGACGTCCAGAAAATGTGATGAGGTGGTACACCAAATGCAAGGGTTATTATTATTATCATCATCATCATTATTATTATCATCATTATTATTATTATTTTATTTATTTTATTTATCATTATTTTATTTTAAAAAATACAACAGGCAGCTCAGCTGGTATGTTGTCTGCGTGTGAATGACACAAACCGTAAACTGCGCCCATTTGCTTTTCAGTTTAAAATTCCCACCGCCAGGTGCTTGGGATCAGCTGACGTTACTTTCCTGTGTTGGAGACGCATGTGACTGGTGAATCATAGAGAACAAACAGAAAGAGAGAAAGAAAGAGGGAGGGAGTGATAGAGAGAGGGAGAGCAGAGAGAGAAGCGCTAGCAGCAAGAGCAGCAGAGATATTGCTGCTGATAGATAGATACATAGATAAGAGAGACAGACAGTCTGTGGTACAGTTGCTGTACTTTGCTGTACACAGTCAGTCAGGCAGCAGCCGATCGGGACGCGATGGGATCTGCAGTTGGTGGCTCCCCGCGTTGCCTGCGCCTCCGGGAGTTGTTTTGTGCCGCGATCCTGCTGTCTGCCTTGGCCACTTCTGCCCAGGCGAAAACATCCCGGAAACCCAACATCGTGCTGATCCTGACTGATGATCAGGATGTTCTCCTGGGAGGAATGGTGAGAAGCTCAGCTCAGACAGAGCCTGGCTAGAGGGAGGGAGGGAGGGAGGGAGAGGGTGGGGTGGGGGGTAGAGGGAGGTGGCGGCTGAGGTTGGTTGACTCAGGTCGCTGTAAAGATGGTCGTAACGATTGCATTTGAACGAAAAAGAAGAACAGCTGTGGGCAAAGGAGGTCAGACCCTGCGCAGTGAAGTCAGGCCCGACAACAGCGTTAGGCCTATTGTACAGGAAGAGAGATATGCTGTGAGGTGTTGACATGATCACACAGTGAAACCACAGCTTGCAATATACAGTATATATATATATATGTATATCTTTTACGTTTGTTAATATACAGTAATCCCACCAGCATTTCCACAACTGGTTTATTCCCCCACCTGGGGTGAAGTGTTGAAAGTAAATAATATAATCCGAAATGATTCTGTTTTGTTCTTTTTTAAAAAAAATGAATAGTTTTTTTCTGCTTGCATTCAATATCAAACCTTTTTTTGTTCTTCCCCCTTTATAGGAACCGTTAAATAAAACTAGAAAACTTATTGGTGATCTGGGAGTAACGTTTACAAATGTGGTAAGATGTTTTCTTTGTTTTGTGTTAGTTGCATGAAGGTGTCTAGGATTTCGTTTCCTCTTTCCCATCTGTTCAGGTTAATCTTTTTTCTCTCTCTCTGCCAGTAGGAAAAGATGTACAATTCAATTTTTAAAAAAAACTTTGTGGTATCAGCTGCTTTTTTTTGAAGATGATAAACATAGATCTTACGTAGCATATAAACTTGTCAAAACGGCTCAAGTCGCTTAATAAGTTATTATCTTCAACTGAAGTGGCTGGTTTTGTGAGCAAAAATGGCAATAATTTGATATAACCAGGAAGTGACTGACCCGGAGGATGATTTACCTGGAGGATGGTTGGTCAGGACAAAGAGAAAGAATCTTCTTTGCTCAAATAAGGTGATGAGATCCAGCAGGTCCACCTGAAGAACAGTTGGATAGATCCTCCTCTTTAATATCTCATTTTAAGGATAATAATAATTCTTGCATTTGACATATAGCATTTTTCACGTCTTTTAGACGTCTCGAAGCGCTTCATAGAATATACTGTAAAGTGAATTGACTGTATGTTTGTGGGCGAAACGTGGCAGCCAAATGTGCACAAGCAGTGGTCCACAAACAGGCGTGGATTGAAATGACCAATTTAGTGGGTTTTTTGGGACGGATTATTATTTAGTGTGTGTGGAGTAAGGAAACTTGCCCAAGGTTTCACCCTGACCTGCCTGAATTCGAACACAGGTCTCATGCTTGTAAGACGCGTGCTCTAACCACTGAGCTACAAGACTCCAAATAATACAAGGATGACATCCTTGATAGTGCAGCACTCTCCAGTATTGCACTGGAGTATGAGTGCAGAATAGGGGGCTTGGTGATATCTGTATTCCATGGAATTTGGCCTAATTCAGCAAATGAAATATCGTAGATAGTTTAAGGTCTCAAGATTACAAAAGTCAAACTATTGCATACTTTTGCATACTGTAGCATGTTGGGTGCTTGCATACAATGAGTGGGTACTCAACCCCCTTATCCCCCCTCCCCCTCCCCCACAATTTTTTTTACTTCAGTGCCACCAATATGAAGCTAGAGTTTTAATTTGCCTTTCAAATTGTTGAGGCAGAATGTGTCATCTTGTATTTCAAAATAAAATTCACCCAAATCTGTAGGATACAGCTTTTGTAATGTGTGTTCCTTTCCCGTGTTGCATTACAAGAAAATGGTTATGTTATACACCTTTCTTAATTTCAGTATGTCGCCAGCCCACTGTGCTGCCCTAGCAGAGCCAGCATTCTGACTGGAAAGTACCCGCACAATCATCGTGTGTTCAACAACACATTGGAAGGAAATTGCAGCAGCATTGCTTGGCAAAAGACTCAGGAACCCCACACCGTCGCTGCTGTCCTCCATGATATTTGCAATTACCAGACCTTTTTCGCAGGAAAATATTTGAATCAGGTAACAACTCCACAAGAAATCCTCTTGTTTCACTGACTAAATTAATATAGAATTTAATAATAATAAAAATAACCCTTTTATGCCTTTCTCGAGAAGGGACGTCTCAATGCTTTTTTTTTATCATGCAGTTTGAGGCTGGGCATCGAC
Source organism: Hydrolagus colliei (assembly GCA_035084275.1). Taxonomy (NCBI): domain Eukaryota; kingdom Metazoa; phylum Chordata; class Chondrichthyes; order Chimaeriformes; family Chimaeridae; genus Hydrolagus; species Hydrolagus colliei. The sequence continues at coordinate 23,841,716 of CM068746.1, read as the reverse complement.
AGCCTTATATCATTTGCTTTTTGAGATTGTTTGCAACTGCTTCCTGAATAGTATTATTTTATCTCTTTAACAGTATGGATCTGAGGCAGCAGGTGGTACTGAACATATCCCTCCAGGATGGGAGTACTGGTATGCTCTGGTACGTGCTCAAAATGAACCTCTTCCAGGAACTGGTTATTCCGTAAATCTTTAAGCCACATTGAAGAATGCATGTTCTTCATACATGAGGTTTCCCTAATGTAGGATTCGGTAATCAACATTCACATTCAACTGAAAATTTACCCTGAATTTTAAATTGTTTCATTGAAATGTAGATTTGAAACAGATACACCTTTAACCAATTCACCCAACATTTGTGTTGTGCCATGTGATGCTGACTGTGTACAGCTACATTCATTCACTTCCTGTAGCCAGAATTGGAAGAAATATAATTGATGGCTGCATCAATATCAATTGGCTTCAATGACTGTGAATTATTATCAAACAAATAAGGTCTTGCCTTTTAATATTGTTTTATTTACAGTCATTGTCTGGCTGAAACATATCCTTTAAGAAGGAGACATATGGTGCTGCTAAGTTCAGGTTTTATTTATTGATCTTTCCTCTATAGCTCGTGAGGAATGATTAACCATCTTCAACTTTCCTTTTCAGGAGAAGAACTCAAAGTATTACAATTATACACTTTCTGTCAATGGAAAGTCACGGAACTATGGTCAGAATTACAGCCAAGATTATCTAACAGATGTACTGGTAAGTATTCATGCATTTTTCCCTTGCCATTTTGCAGTTAGCAATATATATTCAGAAGGTTTGTGTTTGGATAGGATCAGGCTAACTATGTTACTGCAGTTAAACAGCCAGCGGAAACTCACACCGTTTCACCTTTTATAATCTCTCTCTCAACTTTTGGGATGTGTCAGCGCATTCTAACCTATTATTTTTGCTTGACAGTTAAATGTTTCCCTGGACTTCCTGCGACACAAGATGCATTATCGGCCCTTTTTCATGATGATCTCGACCCCAGCGCCACACTCTCCATGGACGGCCGCCCCACAGTATGCAAAGAGCTTTCCAAACGTTAAAGCACCAAGAAACAGTAACTTCAATATCCACGGAAAGGTACAATCAACTTAATGAATGATCAGATGTTCTAATATATTGAAACGTAACTCTTTTTGTTCAGATCTACAGTATTTAATGTGTGTTTTGATTCGTAGTCCATGTGTTAAGGAACTGTTGGTACTGTAGCCTTGGCCAAGATGAACTAACTCAGCAGAGACTTGGAATTAAAGCCGAGATATTTCTAGTTTTAGGGTCTAGTTTCACACTGTGCATTGCAAGCTGAGCCTTCAGGATTCTTTGCGTATTGAAACAATTAAATCTCTTAGTTTACAGTCTGCAGATTCTTCACATTAGGGCCTGTTTTCTTAGTTATCTTTCTTACTCATTAGTTGATGGTCAGAAGTTGGTGAGAAGATTTAATGTTTTATTGCACTTAATTAAAAGCAAATAAGTTAACGCTGTGCTAGCATTACTATATAAATAAAGGATTGACTCTGTCTCTTGGGATCAACCAAGTTTGTTTGGTATGTTAATTCATCCCACATAGAAAAATCATGCCTTTAGATTTGCCACAGATTTCTTTACAAAGGGAACCTCTTCTGTAACTATTCTCAATTAAATGTAATCAGCGCAGCAGTACAATAATAATCCTTGCATTTGATACAGTACTTTTCACGTCTTCTAGACGTCTCAAAGTGCTTTACAGAATATACTGTACATTGACTGTATATATGTGAGCGAAACGTGGCAGCCAATTGTACACAGCAGTTTCTCACAAACAGTCATGAATTGAAGTGACCAATTTTTTCTTTGAGAGGCTATTAGGTGTGTGGAGTAAGAAAACTTGCCCAAGGTTTTGCCCTGCCTGGAATTGAATCCATGTCCCTTGTTTGTAAGGCGAGTGCTCTAACCACTGAGTTACAGCTATATACCCAGGGAACACACAGAATATATTGGTGAAATGTAAGCATTGGTAAGAATCCACGTGCAGGTCATATCACCTGGGTAATAATGCTGCTTAAAGTGGTAATATGTGACACATTTGTACCACAACATTAGTGTTGTTTTCACACGTTTTTATTTTTTAAACGTGATAGATCAATCCAGGATTGATTTGATATCCTGACTTCAGGATTTAATTACATTAATCACACCATTTGCAGTATATGAGAGTATATTTAGACATCCTCTGATATGGAAAGCACCATATAAATGTAAAATGTATTGTAATATATCTGGATGTAAGGTACAGATTTTTTTTTTAATGTGTAAAGTGCAACAACCTGCCAAGCTTTTCACACAGTAAAACACTCTTAAACCCTTTACGTTTACATCCTTTAAACCTTTCTAATATTTTCTTGAAAGGACAAGCATTGGCTAATCAGACAAGCAAAGACACCCATGACCAACTCTTCACTTCAGTTTTTGGATAATGCTTTCAGGAAAAGGTAAAAACCTTTAGCTGTGTCCTTTCAAAATAGTTTTTTGCATGGAATTATTATTAGTTGATTTAACTAAGCACTTTGAGACATTCTCTCAACATGAGAGGCGTTATAACAATGTCCTTTTTTTGTACTTTCAAATAGCATTCAAAGTATTCAATAGTATTTGAATTCTAGGTTCATGTTCCTGTAAGTACCGGTTCTCGGATGTGGTGTTGATGTCAATACACAATTTCTCTGTTAGATGGCAAACGCTGCTGTCAGTGGATGATCTTGTGGAGACAGTAATAAAGGAGCTTGATCAACTCAAAGAACTGGACAACACCTATATCTTCTTCACATCTGACAATGGCTATCATACAGGTATGTGAACTGTTCAAAGTAGACTTGAGGGAGCCAGCACAGGCAAAATGGCCTGAAATGCTTTCTTCTTGCTGTAAATTTTATTCAATTCTAGAAATGATTCTCTAGTCATCCCTCACCACATTAATTACTTCTCAAGGTGTAGAGTGTTCTGGTTAATCCTCACTGTGCTATGACTACACAACACAGTTCCTCGGGCATTACATGATGGTATAAATTAGCCTTCTCCCAAACTGCGAACATAAAGGGCTAACCGGCCGTCTTCATTAAAGAAGCTGATTGTATACCTGTTTTTAACTTTTCATTTTACTTTTTTACCTGCGCTCTGACCACTCGTTACCTGTTCCAGGTTTGCTAATTCTGCTCTAACCATCTGTTGAGAGCATAAGTAAAGTGGTGCTTCTGGTGACATTGGAGCCCTATAGAATGGAGTTAATGCTAGCCCCCACACTTTCTGTGCTCATAGCAGTAAATTCATTTATAAAGACAGAACAAACCATTCACTAGTGATATAGCAAACAAAATGTGTTATACCCAGAAGCAGCAGCATCTGTGATAGAAATATCATAGTTTTCCATTGCATTTTTGATGCAATATCCTGCATCGTAATGATGGTGTTCTGGTACATCAGCTACTTCTCCAAATCTATCTTTGGTGAAATAATAGAGGCTTTGGCCCCTTCTATGCTTGTACTTTTTTTTACTGCATGAGTACTCCCAAAATAATCCTTTTCACAGAAATTCCTTTTACAGACTGATTCAAAGTGTACACTAGACGTACTAAGTACAAACTAGGCATATCTGCCGTATTACTGATAACGTTCTTTCTAATGTATCCTCAAGGTCAGTTTTCTATGCCAATTGACAAACGACAGTTGTATGAATTTGACATCAAAGTGCCATTGCTTGTGAGAGGACCAGGGATCAAAGCTAACATGAGTAATAAGGTATGTGGCAAACTGATTCTTGACTGAATAAGTTATCTATGTGACCTGATTCAGACTGGAAATGTCAGACTAGAAATGTTCCTGCATTTTGCATCTGAGGCAAAATTCTATTGAGTAAAGCTTAAAAGGCTTTAAAAGGTCATGCTTTGACAGGGTTGTCCATTTATGTAAAATGCTTTTTACATCAATACTCTGACCAGCAGTTGAACTTATTGGCAGTGTCTTTTTAATCGCAATGCCATCAATGGCCACATAATTTAGTATGAAGTCCTTTTTAAAGGCTGTTTTTCCAAATGCGATTAATTTTAGTGCCTTGAATCCACGCCAGTCCAAATTCTTTTTAGCCGCTCCACTTGTCTACAGTCCTGTGGGAAACACAGGAATAGATGGTCCATAGACATGAATATAGCTTCCACTGGCAGTAATAATAAGAACAATTCTTGCATTTGATATAGTGCATTATCATGTTTTCAAAATGTCTCAAAGCACTTCCAGAATATACTGTAAAGTGAATTGGCTGTATATTTTGTGGGTGAATCAATGAGCTAAGGGGGTTGTTTTGCCTTATGAGACCTAGCCCTATTTATTGTATATTTTGTTGAAGCTTCTGGAGTTTGAAGGATCCAGGTTGGCAGTCAAACATTTTTCCCATGAAAATGGGAGTGAATGCTGAATCTTTAGGTGGTAGACAACAGATCAGTTACAATTTTACACGTAGGAGAATTAAATAACTGCTCAATACATTTAACCATGAGTCTCATTTTCTTCCTCTTCCAGATGCTTGTAGCAAATATTGATTTGGCTCCTACCTTCTTGGATATTGCTGGTTATGATGTTCAGAAGACGCAAATGGATGGCATGTCTCTCTTACCTTTGCTGGTAGGTTAGTTGAAAATAATATAAATAATAATAATAAACAGAAAAATGAGTGCATGGAAGCAATCTTGATGCAAATACTGGAGTGAGAATAGAATTCGAGTGTACTCAACCTCAAATATATTCAGTACTAACTGCAGTGACAGGATGCCAAACAACAAAATAAATTTGCAGCTATTTGTTGGTAAAGCTACTGGTCTACCAGTCACCATATCTTCCGTGTGCTACTGATGTTTGCTTGTAATCTCCATTGTACAATGACAGAATAAATTCCACTTTTCGCCTTAGAATGGTAAGGAGAAGAACACAACCTGGAGGACAGACTTCCTTGTCGAGTATCAAGGAGAGGGAGATAACAGTACAGATCCAACCTGCCCTTCACTGGGGCCCGGAGTCACAGTAAGTACAGTTTGGGAGAAAGTCCTACATTATAATCATTTGCTTCCCATGTGAATTCTACTGTAACTGCAATTGCAACTAATTTAGCATTTATGCTGTACATTTGCTGACTTGCTTCCAACCTGCAGTATAAACCAGTTGTAAAAAGTGTGAACAAAGCGAGAGCTATGTTCCTGACATTAGCTTGGAGGAGGTGATGTGAAGATGGGTGTGATTTGTACCCTCACAGTATTAACATAGTTGTGAATCACACTGTGCTCATCCCTCCATTCTCTGTTAAATCTCTGTGAAAAGCTGAATTTTAAAAGCTATTAAAGAGATGCTCTGGGCTGGATATATGTTAAGCTCCATGATAGCCAGAATTCCAAATATGTTGCAAGCAAGTGTGTGTACATGCAGTTCTGTTGTGCATATTTTTGCAAAATCTCACTTTTATGGTTGTGGAGAATAGCTCTGTTTGATCAACTGGGTTTGAAAAATACAACAACAACAAACTTACACTTGTATAGTATCTTTCACGTCAGGAGGACGTCCCAAGGCACAGGACAGTCATAATTTCTGACCTGAGCTGGGGTCAGGGACAGGGAGGATAGAGGGAAAGTGGGGGAATTGTTTGACCGATGGGACCGTCGTAGAGGAAGGTTTTGTGGCAGGACTTGAAGGAGGCTAGGGAGGTTGGCGAGGCAGAGGGACTGTGGGATGGAGTTCCAGAGGTTGGGGGCAAGTGGCTCGTCTGCCAATGGTGGGGCAGGTGGGAGCACGCTGAGCGGAGGGGGCAGGCAGGTTGGTAGGGAGTCAGCAAGTCGCAGAGGTAGGCTAGGAGAAGGTTAAAATAGCTGGTTTATTTGCTGATTCTGGCAGGGTTTTTCCATTACGCGCAAGTTAGTTCCAGTCTTCAATATTTGCTTAAATATTTTTGTATTTAGGTGTGAGTCATGCTGGCATTCAAGTAGAGAGAATCAGGATCAAATTAGAGCCCAAATGGTACCTTTTGGAAATGTTTTTTTTCTGCCAGCGTTTGATTCTCACGGCTGCTGAGAAACACAATGGACGCAAATGAATTCCTCACCTGGACACAAATGGTCCCTTAAAAGTTGTTACAGTATTTACCATATGATCCAAGAACTTTTAAGGAATAATTTTCGTTTTTAAAAAACAAATGTTGTATGGCTGCTTTGATTTTTTTTGAGTTCCTAGTGGAGCTTAGTTGTGTAGACAGAGATTTCTGAAATGGATATTATCTTTTTTTTCTCTTCAAATAATTTGATTGCAAAATTTATTCTCCTTCTCCCCCAGCAATGTTTTCCTGACTGTGTTTGTGAAGATGCATATAATAACACATACGCCTGTGTGAGAACAATCTCCAGTTCAGCTGACTTGCAGTATTGTGAATTTGATGATAATGAGGTGGGTCTAATAATGATAGTATTCCTTGCATTTGACAGCACCTTATCACGTCATTTAGACGTCTCAAAGCCCTTCATTGAATATGCTTAAAGTGAATTGACTGTATATTTTGTGGGTGAAATGTGGCAGCCAATTGCAGTGACCTACAAACAGTAGTGGACTGAATAACCAAATTATTATTATTTGTTTTTATTCAAAAATAGTTCCACGTCACTAAACTTGCGTGTGGTAAGCATGGCATTGGGCTGTAATTTTGGGGTATTTCATAGCCATTTCGGACAAAATGTATGTTTACTGAATTTCAAAAACATTGAATGTGCTGAAGAAAGCATTGGGATGTCGCCAAACTAAAATTTCTAATGCTTCCCCTGTCAATCATGGTATGACGTGATATATTTGTTCCTCCAAGACTTTTTTTTGTCTTTCCATTTAGGTATTCGTGGAGGTGTATAATTTAACCTCTGACCCATACCAGATTACAAATATAGCAAAGTCCATAGAACAGGAAGTTCTGGAGAAGATGAATCATCGGCTCATGATGTTGCAGTCTTGTTCTGGAGCAACCTGCCGCACACCAGGAGTGTTTGATCCCAGGTAGGAAGAAGAGTTGAGCATTACCCTGTTATTACATTTCAGTTAATAATACATTTGCTCTGACGTCATTGAAACCATCTGCAGGGAACAATTGTAAATTATGTCTATTTCACTCCCAAGTTGCCTAAGTGCTCTGAGAAGCCATCCGACGTGGAGGCCGCTATATGAATCAAAGTTGTTGTTGTTGTTACAGTTAGTGGTTGGTTGAGTGAGTGATTGATAAACATCTAATTATTTTCAAATGGGAATGTAAAATGGCCTTAATGTAACTTATAGTGTGATTAACTATAAACTGTCTGGATCATTTGTCCTTATTTATTCGGCAACTGAAGGTTGAATTTTTCTGTTCATTCAATATACAGTGACGTGAAACTAACCAAGGATGTAGGGTTGATATTCTGGATGGATAAGAACCAATGGGCCAAAGATTTTATTCAGACACCATTCAAATCTTTCTTGTGGTCTGTGATATCATGTTGCTGTATAAGCAACTTGGAGCTTGTACAGGTTTTGTTCAGGAATTCAACATCTTAAACTAATGTGATACAGCCGTACTCTCGTAAAGATGAGGCCCTCTTACAGGATTTTTGCATGACTTCATCTCTGAATAACGCTGCATTGCCTGCTTGGTAAAATTATTCACAGCAGGAGAATATTTATATGTACAGTAATTGACAGTGAGTTGTGATCCATGTGTAAGCATCACTAACGTCAATGTCACTCTTCCTTTCATCAGGTACAAATTTGATCCTCAACTTATGTTCAATCATGGACCGAATGCTCATAAATTTGTCCATAAAATCTTGTGAGGCTGCTTGCAAGTGTGATCTGTGACACACCCTCGTTCCTTCTCGTGACTTATTGTTCATGTTCATTTGGCACTCCTTACATGGACTCACTTAGAAAATGACTGGGAATTCTGCTTTTCTGCCCACAATTGGTAAGACTGGTTTTCCTGTAAACCCTTTTGGATTCATGAAGCAGGTTTTTTTTAAATTCTTTCAATTTTAAATGGCATTAACATGTGTTTTAATTGATGCAGCAGCATTTATTCAGCTGATTTTTATCGTCAAGAAAATTTCTGGCCAGTGTTCCTCACTAAAGATCTCCTATAATGTACTGTGACCTCCCCCACTGATCAGCAGTGTTGCTATACAGTTACAGCAACATTGACCATTGGCCAGTGTTCCACGTGACTTTGAAATGTTATCACTGACAAGTTCCTGACACACATCAACAGTAATCAGTAGATATAATTATATTTGTTGTGCTCACTAATAAGCACATTGTCCTGAAGTTAAACTTGGTATAATTGTATAATTCCAATTCCAAGTATTTAATGAAGCTCCGGTTTCCATGTGTTTGGTTTAAGGAATGTTTTATATGAATTAAAACTTCTCACCAATAGTTGGTTTCATACATTGCACTGAAGGATGTTAAAAGGATGAAAGCTGTATCATTTTGACACATGCATTAAAAGTCTGATGAGCTGTGCTCTTGTTGTGCTTGTTCCCCTACTCTACTTTTTTTCTAGCCCATACTTTTGCTTATTCCCATTTTGGAAGGATGCCGAATAAGTCAGATTGACCAATGGCAATCAGCCTCATAAGGTAGCAATTATAGGCAACATGAGTCGTTTTGGTTGTACAACAATAACCTTTGCTCATCCAATGTTGCTTTTGTGAAAAGTTGTGGCCAAAATGGAGCCAGTTTATTGAGTGTAGTGTGCAATATTGAATCATCTACCAGGATATATGTATTGTTCAAGGTTGCAATATTTTTAGTTTCCCCCCCCCCCTCCAGATGTTCTGTGCTGATTACATGGTTGGTCATATAAGATCTGGCTAATGTATGTAGTAATACACTACACACATCAAAGTATTCTGGTTGGAATATCTAAGCAACAAAATGTGAATGATCTGAAAATGCAAACAAAGCCATAAAAGCTGGTACTTTGACCACAACCATATCCTAGGTACAGTGTGAGAAAATGCCTCTAGCGTAGCACTTACGTGAAATCTTTGAGGTGCCCGATTTGATTTTGGGCATCTATATTGATTTTTTTTCCATTGTGTACTTCAACAATACCTTGGGTACAGTGTTCAAATATATGCAAATATCTCCAAAGATGTGACTAATACTCTGAAGATTAATTAAGAATTTGTGTTAATACCAAGAACCGCTGAATTTAATCCTTGTATTTTTAAAGAAATGTATTCCCAATCACACACCACCAATGTTTATGTGGATTGTTATCTGCCAGCTTGACCTGGGTACAATCAATAAATTAAATGCACTCGCAGAGCTTATCTTTATTATGAGAATAATAACAATGCCATTTTGATTCTGTGGTATGTCTACTAAAGGTGCATGATCGATCCTACGACAAATATTGTATAACCATGCATCTAAAGGGAAAGGAGTATCTTTAGTTTTTATCATTGCTTTAGGAAACTGCTGTAAGTCAGTGTTTCAAGTCTTAATTATAAATTGTGCATCATCAGTGCTAAACTATGTTTGAATTAATTTAGTTTCTGAATTTGAGTAACAATTTCTGTTTGACGTTGTAACGCTGAGAGGTTTGCAAATGATTATCTGTACCTTCAAGATGACTGAATTAAGATTTCCTATTTTTTTCCAAAGATAACTAAAGTGCCCTTGATTGTCGTCTTGTGATACATGAATGCGATGGCGTGATTCAGTCCTGCACTTTATTAATAAACTACTTTCCACTTGAACTGATGTTGTTTCCTTTTTAAAGTGGGTTTATGCTCCCCTGTACAAAACATATTGAAATTCAAGGTGGAAAAACCTGCAAGCCAGTCTTGCTGAGGTGTTCTCATGGTGTTTGGGATGGAAGAATGGCTCGCAGTTGCTTTTCTGAATTATTTTAATATACATTTCATTAGTTTGATAAACATTTTGTCATTTGAATGCTTTTTGATTGTGCCTTGAGTTTTAAAGAATTAAGAGGCCCATCTTTAAACGTGTGCAAAAGTACACATTATTAAGCAGAGATTACACATTACTGTATCTAGGTGTACAGTATATAACTGCACTGAACACTTATGCCCTTGTAGTCTATCCTGAACTCACAGGAGAACAGAATTGAAGTTCTTACCACATCTTCAATGTGGTAAGAACTGTAGTTTTTTCGTGTCAGTTATATCTTGTGGCTAGTCCAGCTCACCACCAGTTACAAATTTGTTTTGTCATTTTGCTTTTATAATAAATTGCAAAAACATTTACAAAATAGACTGAAATTATCTGTCCCAACATATTTAAAGGCTTGGTAACTACCCTCTCAAAGATTGAATTTTAAGTTGTCACTGCTCAGGGATTTTCTGGTATACTGAACTTTCTGTTGATACTGAGCTTGACTGTTTTAGCCCCCCCTCCCCCATATATATCTAGGCCCAATTCCAGGTGTATCAGAGAAATGGCTTTTATAATAAACACCAAAGCTTGTAACAATAAGATACATGAGACTTCAATTCATTCTTATGTTGAATTGCAGTACAGTCCACTTACAATACAGTTCTTCCAAAGCCATAGGTTGGGTAAAACGTATATCCATTAAAAAAAAAGCTACTTATTGCTACTCGCACCATGAGTTACTATACATTACAGTAAAATCTTGTGAAACACATTGAAACGTCTCGACGACTTGACAAGGCGGTATAAGAAATGCATCGATTATTGCCCTTCACTTTAAAATGCATATTAAAGTCAATTGGTGCATTTTTTTTGACCTTCATTGTATGAATTTCTCCTAATAGAGTACAATAACTAAAGTAATCCTAGCATTTAATATAACACCAAAAAAATTCAAGAATTTCTCAAAGCGTTTCACAAAATGTCTACAAAATATACAGTGTAACAGTGAATCCCGTAAAGCATTTTGAGACATCCTCCTGACATAAATGGCACAGTATGAAGTGTAAGGATTATTTCATTATTTTCATTTCTGTGAAGTATAGCGACAGTATATTTGTTCGAAAATATAAATTCTTCACTTTTATCGTTACACATTATAATCACATGCAGTCAATGAGGAAGAATGGTGTGTTGATGTGCAGCACAGGTTAGTCTGACAAGTCCAGTACAACTAGAAATGGCAAGTCTGTGCTGCCCAAGTACAGTTTACCATTGTGCTCAAACACATCACTGATGGCCCATGTGATTGTGCCATTTGGGTCATGGAAGCTGTCTACAATCTGTCCTCTGTCATTGAGTTCCAGGAGTAATCCATATTTGCGAAGAAAAATATTGTAAAATGACAATGGAGTAATCTGAAAAGACAGAGAAATATGAAGATAATAATAATCCTTGCACTTGATATAGCGCTTTTCACGTCTTCTAGACGTCTCAAAGTACTTCACAGAATATATTGTAAAGTGAATTGACTGTATATTTGTGGATAAAACGCGGCAGCCAATCGGACACAGCAGACCCACAAACAGTCGTTATGTATACTGTATTCAGGTAAGCCTCTATTTAGGATGCTTCTATTTAGGACATTTCGATTGAAGGACCATCATTTTTTCTTTTGATCGATATCGGACACTTGGATTAATTTTAAGGACCAAATTTTTTTTGCACATGCGCAGTAAATATTTTGAATATCACGGTCGCATTTCGCGCGTCCTTTTTGTCGATACGCACAGTCCATACTGTATTCGCGGGTAAATTGCGCTCGCACCTGATTTCCAAGCATTTGAACTGGCCAATAGCATGTCACTGCGTCATTGTTTAAAAGCCAGCTGATTTTGAAGTGACACCACGCCAGTATTACAGTAATTTCCAAACATTCCCGAGCAACCTTCCAGTGATTTACAGCCTCTAACGTGTTTATACCATGTCAGGAAGAGAGCAGTAAGTGAAATAAGCAGCGGTAATACCGCTAGTGAGCAGAAACCCCACAAAGTCAACACTTTAAATATTAAATCGGAGGTGATAAAGCACATCGATTCTGGTGAAAAAGTACGGATGTCGGGAAGGGTTTAGGGTTAACTAGATTGACGGCAGCTACTATAAAACAGAATAAGGACAATATACTGGCAAGTTCAAGGTGTGTTACAGCTACAGGTGCAAGCAGATTAGCAAAACATGGGAGTGATGTGATAGAAAACATGGAAAGAATGCTCAGTGTCTGGATTGAGGATCAGAACCAGCGAAATATACCACTCAATACCCTGGTTATCCAAAGGCAAAATCATTGTTTAGGGAGTTAAATGATCAGAAGGAGAAGGCTCAAAGGCACCATCTTTCAGTGCTAGCAGAGGGTGGTTTCAAAGGTTTAAAAGACGCTATGGGCTCCACAACATCAAGATGAGTGGGGAAGCTGCGAGTGCCATATATATATTTATATTATATATATATGTGTGTGTGTATATATATATATCAAGATATTTTGTACCATGCAGCTGGTGGCATTACATTTTTATTGCAAACATAATGGTAAAAATACAGTAATTATTACCTTGGCAATAATTCTCTTCAGCACAGGATAAGGCCCCAGGATGTCCAGGAAAGGTCTAATGTAGCTGGGAAGCCGAGTTGTTATAAGACCAACCCGATATGTCCCAGCTTTGGTCTGTCGTATGTTGTCTGGGTAGCCTGGCAGGTTATCAGCAAAGATTTCTTTTGTGCCAGTCTTTGGTCCTGTCAGCCAATAGCTGTAATTTTAATCTCAACAGGATGAATATTCAAGAACAGCACCAACATCCTTTTCATTAGATACAGAGGTTCAAAGTACAGTTAGATAAAATCTTTATACACAGGATAAAGTCCGCTAACATCTGCAGATGAAGACTCAATTCTCTGGATGAATTATGTCTTGGTTAGCAGTGGCAAAGAGCAGCTGTGATTACAGCAGTGACACAATGAAGTTAAAGAGATCACCTCACTTGGCTCAGGCTTTTCAAAGCATGCTTGCAAAGCAGAGGAGTGAATACTGCTGGTACCAACTAGGGGAAAAAGGGTAAGCTTCCTATGTGGTGCCTGTAGGAGCCAATGATAAGGGATCCTGATCACTGCTCTATGCAGACCTACCCAAAGAAGTAATGTGCACAACATTTGCATGTTACAACTGTGCTGTGCATTATTACACAATGAAAGGCAAATTCCACAGCACTGCCCACTCAGCCATTTCTAATTGAAATGGTTCTGTGGTACAAATGCATCATAAAAAGTATTCGGAGAAGCAGGATGAAATGCACTCACCGTATAATTCGGCACACACTCGTCTCTGCTATCAATATATAATCTTCATCCGGCGACAGAGCAAGTCCATTTGCCATGTACAGGCCATCCAGTACCATCCTTACAGTCTGACTTAAAGAATCATACACCAGCAGGCGCCCCAAATTATTTGCTTCAATCACCTAAACAAGCACAGTGTTGTGTTACTTAAATCAGTGCAGTTTAACAAAGAGCAATGAAAGTGTCTTAAAGGTTTGAACCTCCCCAAAACAGGTTTTCCATCCCTTTTCCTTTCCTAAAGCTATACAGTGACAAATCTTGCATTTAGTATAGATACATACATGATGAGAACAATGCAGATTGGTACAGTTTCTTTTTAATAATCTATTCTCTGGGATAACTCTTCATATAAATCAGTTAAATTTAAGGTCACTGTATAGTAATGAGAAGCAGGAGCCTTTCCCTTTTATTTTCCCCTTCCTAGGCTAATTGTGCTGTGGTCCACTATAATGTTCCAACTGGCGCAGCACAGGTCAGAGGTAGAGGTATTAACCTGAAAAAAATCCAGGTCCTTACTTCGTATCTGTGATGCCAACGGCCCCATTTACTGCTGGAATCTGTGAAAAAGATGGTTCCATTTTTGGCAATTTCTAATCCATTGAGAAACTTAAAAGGAATCCCATCTGCACCTGCAGGAGAAACTACATGTTTTAACACAGTCATGAATATTTTTAATCAAATCAGCAGGTTTGGAAAGAGAACTTCTGAATCTACATTTCAAGTCATTAAATATTAAACACATCATAAATATTAAAGGGCTAAATATTGACAAGTGGGCCACTTGGCCTTCTTCTGTGCTATAAATGTCTACGGCTCTATGAATGTCAGGAAACACAAGCTCAAAGCACTTCAATGATAAATCACTTTTGAAATGCAACGATAATAATATAGCTACAATAGTCCAAACGGTCTTAAACCTTAAATTTCCATTATAATCCATCATCTGTTCATTGATCATTGCAATTGGTAAGTCATCCATTACTCAAATTGTACAGAATTATAGTTCAATAAATGTTTTAGCCTTGCTGCTCTCATATCAATCACGAGGACTGGAGTGTGAGGGGACCCTGACTGATTCAAGCAGTGAGTTGACCTTCATCAATGTTAAAAGGTGTTCTACATCCACTTCATGCCTCCTCAATGCCCAAACTGTGATTCACTGCATGTCAGCATGCAGTGTTAACACCCAGCACGAGTAAGAGGGCCCCATTTCCTGCTTCTGCTTGTTGCTTGACAACTGAATAGGCAGCACAGGCCTGTTGCACATGCCTCGACCATGCCTTTGGTGACCTTTCTATCCCTGCCCCTGGCTCGGTCCAGGGATCCTCTACTGTGAAGCGCTCTGAGATGCCGTCCGACGTGGAGGGCGCTATATAAATCAAAGTTGTTGTTGTATTTCAGCCATAATGTTTAACAACATTTATCGTTTTGTAAACATGCACAATTGGAGATTCTGAATTAACCATGTATTACAATATTACATTTTTATCCACCTGACCCGAACAGGAACAACAGGAAAATAGCCTCTGCAATACCTCTAGTTAGATTGCAAATGCAAAAAAAGAGCATTCATTTTTTTATATCCACCAACAATTGTTACAGTTTATCATGAACCAGAGTGTTTTCAATTCTATATACTTTTATGTGCTTTCTTCGTGTGCCTTTGCCACCTGAAGATAACATGTGAAACTGTAAAGTTTGTGTAACAAAAATATAATAACAGCACACATTTATCCACTATACTCCTAAATATTTTAAATATTTTAAAAATAAGCCTGAAATATTGAAATATTGACTAAATGTATACCAACAAATGTGGCAACATTTCGGACTTTCATTGGTTGATGTACATCATGAAACCAGTTCTGAATTTTGTGAATATCAAAGTTTACCAGCAATTTGTGTTTAAGTACTAATGATAACCATTGGATGGCGCTTTGCGCACTAATGCAGGTGGTGTATCTCAGTTTTAACCATTTCTCTGAATTACTGCTTGATCAGGAAAGAGGTTTGGATGAAGATATATTAAGCCATTTGAATTGATCCTTCCAGAATGTCCACCCTAACTATTTATTCCCCATTACAGCTTCAACCTGTTAAAACGTGTCCTGTGTCCTAATAGCCGTCAGATTTCTTGTTAACTCTTTGCAGGTGTTGATTATTCCTTGGGTAAAGAAATGCTTTTGTGTATTTTAACATAGGTTTCTTTGGTTCACTAAAAAAAATTAAACTCATCTATACTAATAAAGACAAAATGTAGTGTGTGTTTGCATGTCTGCCAAGAACGCAATGAACGATTGACGTAGAGAAATTATTTATACCTCATCAGAAAGGTTGTGTATCAGGGAGTGATATTGGCATATTTGTTAGATGGGAATCTCCTATCATTAATGACCTATATTAAAAATATTTTTAAATTATTGAATTAAGCCCCCCAAAAGCTATACATGGTATTTTTGCAGCATCATAGCTACAGAGGTCATATACCATTCTAGAGGGATGCATCTATGCTAACAAAGACAAAATGTCTGTGTGTCAGGAGTCCACCCAACCTGGTCTCTTCCCATTGAGGCTTTCCACTGTGTCCTCCCAACTAGAGTCCTCCCACTGAGACTTCCCACTGAGTCCTCCCAACAGGAGACCTTCCACAGGAGTTCTCCCAAATCGATATGTGTGCAATTATGTGAACAAGGGATGCTCAAACTGAAGAAACAGTGTGTAATTGATTGAACTGTAATAAAGTACAGGCTACTTATTGACTGTATTGTTAATAGGAATGTTCAGTGAAAGAACATTTATTCTGAAAATATTTTGCTTTATAATAGGATCAGTGGGTTTGCAATAAACGACACAATGTAATTGTTCCTTTGAGTATAGTTCTTTATACTGCATCTGGTTCACTACTGCACTAAAGGCATAATATATTATGAATTAACAAGATCCAGTGGAAGGAAGTAAAATTAAAACTTTTGGATTCTATTGGGCTTAACTTACCTAGTTAAACAGCTATCGCTGACACCCTTATTCCCTAAAACATTTGATATTACCAGGATGAAGGTCCAAAAGTCTGGTTCCTGATCACAATTGCCACCACAGAGGGAGAGAATATACTTTTATTGGAACAATTGACAATAAGTTTCATTTAGATAACACCCTTCTCGTGGGGTAGGGTCTCAGAATGCTTAATGATGCGTACCTATTGCTTGCTTTACACGTTTGTTGTTATCAGACAAGGAGATTGAGAAACAGGATTATGGTGGAAGAAACAGAAACGTTAAACAAAAGCACACACGGAATAGGCTAGAAATGACTGACTGTGACTCCTCAGACAAAAATTATAACAACACAGCAGTAGAAATAGCCTAGAGAGCAGTTTCCTGCTATTTCACTCACCTTCACTGTTTGAGACAAGCAGGGAATTTTTTCCTGTCAATGGGTGGACTCTGTAAAGGCCATAGTAAGAATCTGCCACTATCAGGTAGCCATCCTTATCAAACCGCACTCCATGAGGCCGGCCGCAAACAGCTTCACTCTCAAAACTACCTGGCACAAGAACACAGAACTTTTTTTAGTTAGTATCTATCCCTGTTTTCTCAGTGCAAAGGCTATGAAAGCTATCTGGCCTTTTTAAAATCAAATTACAAAAGTGCAATGACCCAAGCAATGTATGGCATTTATAATAATCTTTGCATTTGATATAGCACTTTTCACGTCTTCTAAATGTCTCAAAGCACATCACAGAATATACTGTAAAGTGAATTGACTATATATTTGTGGGTGAAACGTGGTAGCCAATTGTGTACAGCAGTGTCCTACAAACAGTTGTGGATTGAAATGACCTTTTTTTAGTATTGTTTTTTTCCGAGGGATTATTACCAGGCATGTGGAGTAAGAAAACGTATCCAAGGTTTAAACCTGCCTGGAATCGAATGCAGGTCTATCTGTAACCACTGAGCTACAGGACTCCACTGCATTTGCAGCTATATCTAAAAAAAACGTTGATATATATTGGTTAAACTCTAGTTGAAGATTGGCAGGATAATTTCTGAAAGGAAAATGTTTGGAGTCAAAGCCAAATCTTAGAGGACATTTACCAGAGGTTCCTCTCCATATCTCAGAATCCAAGTTCCCAATCTCATTTGATTAATCAGGTAAGAAGACTCAGGAACCAAAAGAAGAATATCTATGTTGCAAATACATATAAAAATATCTCACGATGGCAGATCATCCTGGAAATATTACCTATATTATAGCCAATATGTTTTAATCTGGTGAACAAATTGCATTATTATAGTATTTGTAAAATGAGTCAATTTCTGTGTAGTAAGATGGATATCTTAATATCATTGGAATTCAGAATATAAAGTCAAACTGGAGGTGTACAGAACCTATGATCAGATTTATTCCCTGTTCATATCACATAGTTAATATTTTTGCAAGGTCAAAGGTTAAAAGGTCAAATGTAAAATTGTTTCATTCAGAATTTTAAAACAGATTAATAATACCTTAATGGAACCAATACTTTATTGATAGCACTGAATCTGACAATCTAGTTTGTTTTCATTAATCTTAATAGACATATCACTCCTAAAATGCTGCTAATATCACTACAGTAACATTTTAAACATTAAGATGTGATATTGATCATTTTCGGACTTGCCACCTTAACAAATTAGATTCTCCTTTTTTTTAATGTTGTAGTTTTTGGTTTGCTTCATGCTACCTGTATTTATTCTTTAATATTCTTTTATTGAACTTCATTTCCCAAACATCCTCAGTCACAAGGAGTTCAGAAAAAGTATCACTTTACTGAAAGTGTTAATAATCTGTCACATTGACTCACCGCAGTCCGAGATATCTTGACCCATCTGAGCTACAAATGTCAGCTGCTTATCATGGATTCTCCACAGTTTCCCATCCACCGTACCTGTGTATACATCACCTGAAACCATAATACCGGAAAATACATGGTTGAAGGCTTTTTTTATCCAATATAGTCATTAAAGTGCTTTAAGAAAAAAAAATTAAGCATCTAAATACGATATGTCTCCTTTTCATCAAAGTTTTAGACTTTTGCTGCCCAATTTTCCTTTCTGCTAAAGATACAGAATATTATTTTGTGAAAGGAGCTATAAAAATACGGTAATTTATATAGCTCCTTATCACATCTTCAAGACATCTCAGAGCACTTCACTGATGATACTGATGATTGACTGTATTTTGTGGGCAAAACAGCCACAAAATATATGTTGTTGTTTGTATTACTAGATTAAAGATATTGCTCTGCAAAAATTGGCTGCTGGTTTTGCCTACAAATGTAATCAATCACTCCACTTTAGGATAAAATATTGTCCATAGCAATTTCCCAAAACAGTCATGAATTGAATGACCTAGGGGAGGCTTGTTGCCCAGATACTGAGAGAAACTCTTTTTGAGCAATGGCACTGGATTTTTAACACTCCCGTGAACAAATGGAGATAATCTCGGTTTAATAGCTCATCCAAAGAACAGCATCTCATCTCAGCTGTAGTCCTCCAGCACTGCACTGGAAGATCAGTCTAACTTGGGAGATCAAAGTCCTGACATGGGTAAAATCAAGACAATTTAATTACCGTTGCTATCTGCAGCAAACGACTCTGGTCCTTTAAGTAGTCCAGAAAAGAGCCTCTGTGCCTGATGGAGCCTCTGGTTGACCTGCAATGGTCCAATAAGTGCTGGTGGTGGCTTTTCAAAACTAGCATAAAATAACAAACAGAGAAATGCTTAAATAGAGAAGTGCCTCAATGGCAACAAAATAGGTCTAGCTCACACTACTTGGTTCAGCGTGTTATATTCTGGAGGGATGGGATCAGATGGATTGAAAGGCCTTCCTCATCCAAACCAATCTTGTGATGCCAGTGAAAACTAGGGATTGAAATCTCTTGAAAGTTTCATATAACCCTTACTTATACATTAGCATTATAATCAGTTTGTCCAATCATAAATAAATATTTGTGATTTATATTAATCTCTGGATTAGAGATACATATTGGGGATTGAGGAAAATAAATGTAACCACACACCTCCCTTAAAGACATGTACTTACATGAAAGGCTCTGGATCTATTGGAGAAGGAAGCAGGTAAATGCCAATAATTACTGCTGTAATTGCCACTGGTATTGCATGGGTAGGAATGTTCAGTCCAAGCATCCTGTAAAGTAGTAAATTAGGCTTGTAGGTTTATAAATAGAAGGCCAAGGGAAGCTGCAAAGAAGAGTTCTTATTTCTTTTAAGTAACCCTCAGTGTAATATGCTGCCAGAGATCTCTGACAGGATAGATAAATCATTAAGTGGTAATATTTGGCATTGAATGCTGAACAACAGGCTAACAGTTGAAATTGGCACATCTATGACATTGACCAATGGAGTCTTTTGCTCTACTGAGCCTCATTTGGATAAAACAAAAACAATTCTGTATTTCTTCTTCAGCTCATCAAACACCAACGTTTATGGTGTCATTCCCAACTGCAAAATGAACAGTAGAACTCAGAGGCTCAGAGAGATAGTGAGTAAGAAGAGAGGATGGAGATAATAGGGGTGGAAGGAGTTAGGACAGAGAGTGAATGGCGGGAACACTGGTTGAGCATAAAAATCTTATTATAAATAAAGTTCTTGGAAGGCATTTTGAACTAAAATTCCATTAGGGATAGTCAGACAAACTAACCCCGAGAACCTGTTTGTCATTCATTCCAAAGAAACATTAACAAAGACCCATTAGCAGGTCACTCTACACCTCAGGGGCCAGGAGGGTCAGGCTGAGATGTATTTTCTGAGTGTCAATTACTTAAAGGCTAGCTGTGCGGCACAATAGCAAGGTGTGGGATTGTGTTTTCAACTCACTTTAGAGACACCTGTTATCAGCCAGATCACCATAAATAGGTCTCAACCAAAGGTCAGATATTTCCCCACAGGAAGAGGGATTGTTACAACACAGAGCTTATGGACCATTAAATCCGGGCTAGTGTTTTTCTTCACATGAGCCATATAATCTGATCCCACATTCCTGCTCACACCCTTTATCTTTAAGATTCCTTCTTTTCCTAAAACGTTAAAAGGAATTTATAGACTCTGCCTCAACAACCCACAGCATTTATTCTGAAAATAAATAAAATCTCCGAGGGTCAAGCACCCCAGAATACTCTCAGATGTCTAGTGTTGACAGTTTATTCAAGACATGCATTAGCAGAGGCCTGATAGCAGGTGCTACAGAGATCCAGCAGGTTAGGGAGGAAAATGTTTGTGTGTTTTTTTTAAAAAGGACAACCAGGTTCATTCACAGCATTAAAGAAATCTGAATGGGGTTTCTTCTTGTAAACTAACCAATAATTTCCTCTCCCCCACACACATATATACAGCAAACAAAATTATGAAACACCTTCTGTCTGCTTGTCAGACATTGTTGTGTGCAAATTGGCTGCCTTGTTCATCTACAAATGCAAGCATTACACTTTACAGTGAAATCCTGTGAAGCGCTTTGTGATATTTCAGCAACATGCTAAGGCATTAAATCAAATGCATAGATGAGTATGATTATTGATATATGTATATATATTTCTCTGATCTACACATTCAATGTTATAAATTCCACATTTTTACCCCAATGATTGCTTCATATTCTTTCCAGCTCATAACGGCTGTAAAAACTTTACATCACTTCTCTGTTTAAGTGACATGAATAGGTGAAAAAAGCTCAATTTGGTTGTACAGTAATAATCCTTGCATTTGATATAGTGCCTTTCAAATAGGGAGGACATCAAAGCATTTCACCTGATTTTGTTGTAGAGTTTATTGACTATTTTGTAGGCAAATGCTGTAATCAATTGGTGCACAACAACTTCCCACTGGCCATCATGAAGTGAACAACAACGACGTGCATTTATATAGTGTCCTTCGCAATGACGGAGCCCAAATTACCAATTTTATCTGGGAGATACTTGGTCCGGACCTAAGGAGAAACTTCATTCTCTTTTTTCAATTGTGGTGTGGGATCTTTGATGTCCAACTGAACAGGCAGAATGGATCATAAACTTCTTATCTGAAGCACACAGCCTCTCTAATAATAATATAATATAATAATCCTTTCATTTGATATAGCATTTTTCATGTCTTCTAAACGTCTTCAAGCGCTTCACAGAATATACTGTAAAGTGAATTGACTGTATACTTGTGGGTAAAACGCAGCAGCCAATTGCACACAGCAGCGTCACACAAACTGTCGTGGATTGAAATGACCAATTTTTTATTATTGTTTTTTTTCAGGGATTATTATGAGGCGGTGTGGAGTAAGGAAACTTGCCCAAGGTTTGGCCCTGCCTGGATTCGAACACAGTTCTCTCGCTTGTAAAGCGAGTGCTCTTACCGTTGTAGGACTCCACAATGCAGTACACCTCCAGGACTGCGCATTAAGGTGCCAGCCTGCACTATGTGAGCTCAAAGATTTGACTGAGGCTTGAACACTCTTGAAAGTGCTATCATCAAGTGAGCCAAACTATTGATTCACACAATAAAACATCAGAATCTTCCGTAACAAGACCTTATGAAATTGAACATGTGTGTTGACCCAAGAGTGAACATTCCACCGAAATAGGGAACCAGACTTTTGATATCACAATCAGTCCAACATCACTTAACCTTCTGAAAGCCCTGGTTTAAATAGGAACCATTCTCCTCTTCCTGCAAAAACTGCTTGATCTCAGCTGTTTTCTCCAGATCCTAAGGCAGCACCTTCACACAGGAGGAAGGCAAGCTTCTCTTTCACTTCTCGCTGTTGAGCTGAAAAGTGTGTGTGTGTACCTTTCATAATAAAATGACAATCACTTGACATCTCTCTGGTTACTATGTCCCCCCCCCCCCCCCCCCGAATTAATGGTGAATTAAGGTCATGCAAACTTAACATCAAAGACAATTTGCTAAGAAAAAAAAGTACAGGGGGTTAATTAGTTAAGAGTTAGTTAGTTGTCTCTTTCGTTTAAACACTTACATTTCGTTTCTTTTCACCCCCCACACACACACAAAAAAAAATCTTCGTTACAGTCCTTCCTTTCTTTGTCCAGATGGAAATGTAATGCAGAGAGAGCTCGCTTCTGGGGTTTTTCACTCTTGAGTTGATATCCCTTTTTTTTCTCTCTCTCTCTCTCTCGCTCTCTCCGGGACATCAAGTGGGAAAAGGGGGAGGGACAAATGCAGAGGGTCGGTGCTTTTCTTCGCCTTATCAGCAAGTGATATGAGACAGAGAGAGAGAGAGAGGAGAGAGAGAGCAACCTGAGGGTCTGCACGGACGCAGCGTCCAGCACGACTGCAGCTCTGTGCCCTGCGGCGCAATTAATTATTATGGTCTTGTGCATTTCAACCGGTCCATTTGCTCCCTGTGACTGCAGGCGGAGAGGGTGCTCAGTGCTGGGTTCGGGCGAAGGACAAGCCTGCTTTCTGATTAAAAAATAATCTTTTAAAACTCCGTTCAGATAGAGAGACACAGAGAGAGAGAGAGGGAGAGGGAGAGAGAAAGGGGGAAAATTACTATACAATTATAGTTGTGCCTGCCCCACATCCTAGAGAAAGTTTGGAAGCCTTCGTTAAGTTTTAACTGTTACAAGACGTCAATGCACTGCCCTTGACTTACAAGAGAGAGGTCAAAAACAGGGTGGGGGGGAGCTGAAAATTAAAGGCTCCTGGACTGAAATCGTTCTTTACAGAGCTGTCAAACGTGAGTGGTAAAGTTTAGGGTTTAACATTTGCCACCAGCATGAGGGAGACAGATGGACAAACCATTCAAGGAGATGTTGAGATACCTGAGAGTGACTGTGCCATAAAATCGAAATAGGTGACATGCTTTTAAACCCAAACCGAGGGGCTGTGTTCCCTCAAACGTATGTCACACTTATTTCTTTCTAACGTCCCGTGAAGATGTTTCAAATATATAGGGTTTTGCTGAGTTATTCTAATCATTTTCTTAATTTACAGTTGAATTGATTTGGCCTACAAAATATACAGATGAATATGTTTTACACGACAAGTTTCAAAGCACTTCACACAACTGACTGGGATCCCAAGATGGGAGAGTAGGGTTTGGGAGATTAAGAAGGCGATGGGTGTGTGTGTGTGTGTGTGTGGAGGTTGGGGGGGCAGAGTGGGGGAGATAGATTTTACGGTGGGCTTTAAATGTAGAGAGGGAGGGGACCAAACAAAGCGACTTGGGGATGGAGTGCTACAGAAGTGAGGCAGAATGGCTTCATATTCAATTACCAATGCGGTACAGGTGGGCCAGATGTGGATCATGAAGAAGGCTGGTGTTTGCTGAGTGCCCAGTGCTGGAGATTGGCAAACGAGCACAGAGGTAGGATGGGGTGCATAAGGCTGTGGAAGGATTTGAATGTGACGATATGGATGGTTTAAATGCTTTACAGACAAAGCAACAAATTTAAACAAGCAAAATATATGCACTCATTAAAAAGACAGAAGTACACGAGAGTAAGTGTAACGTTTGGAGAATCTGTTGAATTTGAGTAAACAGGGCGGAAAAGACTAGTGTGGCCATCTTCACGTATCCTAAATCCAAATATAATCATAATCAATATAATTACAATAATATTAATATCTAACTATATCCCCGCGTAACATATGCGTCCTAGTGTTTTTGAACACGTTTATTCATATATTTTGAAACTTTTTTAAATAATGTATTTGTTGTTTGCAAAAAAAAGGGTGAGCTTTAATCACTGGGTTGTTTTCCTTTTTTTGTTTTGTTTTTAAGCTGTATTGGTTTTTGTTTTCCTTTTAGAAGTTCATTGTTACAATTGCAGAAACATACCTAAGGTTTATATATATATATATATATAGATTCTTTTCAGGAGAGTGTCTCAAAGCTTTGCATAGAATTTACTGTAACGTGTAATATCTTGCACATATAGTACGTGTAGTATCTTGTAGGCAATCTGTATCAAAAGCAAACATTATCCCATTAAAAAACAAACTGCTACATTCATTACAAACTCAGTTACCACAATTCACCATAAAATCCAGGTGAAGTGCTCTGAGATATCTTGATGCCATGACAATGTGTTGCATCAATTACAAGGATGACTCTTATTCTTACGGATTCTGCATCAACCATTGGTTGGTAGTGCATTTCCAAGCTCTGGGAGCACTTGACAAAAATCATGTACAGCCTGGTACAGCTTGGTACACTCTTGCCTCTGAGTCAGAAGGTTGTGGGTTCAAGTTGGGACTTGGAACAATCACATAGGCTAAGCTGATACTCCAGTTCAGTATGGGTAGGGTGGGTTGTTGCATCGTCAGAGTTGCAGTCCTTCGGATGATTTGTTAAATCTCTTTTCTGCCTGTTTGGGTATTATTCAAAAAGAAAAAAGAGAATCTCTTAGAATTATCCTGACTAACAAATTCCTCAAATAAAACTGGTCACTTACTCCAAGACTGTATGTCCCATGTTAATATCTCTGCAATTCATCCACAAAATGCACAGAGAATTTAACAGTATAATACTTCTTATCTTCGACATGTCTCAAAGCACTTCACAGAATATATTGCCAAGTGAATTGACTGCATTTTGTGGGCAAAATGTGACAGCCAATTGCGAACAGCAGTGTCCCATAAACAGTCGTGGATTCAAGTGACCAATCTTTTTAAAGGGAATATTGCCCCGGAAAATCGATCCGCCAATTTACTTACAATTGGGTTCCTACTTACTGCTAGGAGGAAAACAGAGGTATGTGGAATAAGGAAACTTACCCAAAGTTTTGCCCTTCCCGGGAATAGAACCCAGCTCTTATATCATGTGAAAAGCTTTGAGATGTCTTGATAACGTGATAAGGCAACAACAACAACAAAATTGCACTTATATAGCGCCTTTCACGTCGGGAGGACATCCCAAAGCGCTGAACAGTCTGGTCGGGACCCAAGCGGGGGAGGTGGGGGGTGGGGGAAGGTCGAAGTAGGGAGAAGGGGAAGGAAAGTGGGAGAGTTAGTGGGGCAGCCGAAGGCGCGGTCGAAGAGGAAGGTCTTAAGACCGGCCTTGAAGAGGAAGCGAGGCGGACCATAAGTAAGGCTTATTATTATTAAGAAAAACGTCCTCATTTGAGTTATGGTTTTATGTGGCGAGCAGCTTTGTCCCCAGGGCTCTGTCCTTGGCCCTCTCCTTTTCAACATCTATATGCTCCCCATTGGTGACATCATCTGCAGATATGGGGTCAACTTCCATATATATGCGGATGACGCCCAACTCTATCTTTCTACCTCCATACTCGATTCCAGGACCACTGCTGACTATCTGTCAGACATCAAGTGCTGGATGTGAGATAACCTTCTACCATTGAATGTCAACAAGACCGAGGCCCTCTTAATTGGCTCACACCAGTGCCTCTACACCTCAGATACTGGCAGCATCATCCTCCATGGATGCACGCTCTACCTCACCAAGCCAATCAGGAAACTAGGGTTTTCTTCGATCTTCAACTTTCTTTTCTCCCCCACATCCATGCCATGACCTACTTTGCATTTCCTCACATCCGCAACACTGCCCAACTCCGCCACTACCTCACCCCTCAGGCTGCTGAAACTCTCATTCATGCCTTCATCACTTCAAGGCTCGACTATGCCAATGCCCTGCTTGTCGGCCTCCCCAACTCCTCCTTCCATCTGCTGCAGATCATCCAGAACTCTGCAGTCCGTGTCCTCTATTGCTCCAAGCTCTGTGACTCTAGCATCCCCATTCTCGCCCTACTCCATTGGCTTCCCATCATTCAAAGGATTCAATTCAAGATCCTGGTCCTCACCTTCAAAGCCCTCCATGGGTTTGCCCCCACCCTACCTCTGCTACCTCCTACAAACTTGGCTGCTCTCTTTGCTCAGTGGACTTCAGTCTATTCCACGTCCCCCGACTCACCCACCCCACCATTGGCGGGCTAGCCTTCAGCCACTCTGCCCCCAACCTCTGGACCTCCATCCCACAGTCGCTCCGCCTCGCCCTGTGAAAGGCGCTGTACAAATATCATTTTGTGGTTGTTGTTGTTATCATAAATGAAAATACTGTTTGTAGAAGGATTTCCACCCAAATACTAGCCCCAAAGTAGTCCAATATTATGCATTGCCTCTCACTATGGGCAGCAGGGTTTAGGTCAATATCTTCACAAAATGTCTTCGAGGAAGCTGGAGAAAACACGTTTTGTAGGTTTAAATTAATTTTTTTTTTAAATTAGACCCCCGCCCAAAGCCTTTATTATCACGCACAGGTCAGTCAGCGACAAGAAGAAAAACCCGCCCAATTGGGCGTGAAGCCGCCCAAGTCTGGCAATGTTAGTCGCGTCACCAGGCGAGGTTTACGGCAGTGTCGCGAAAGGGTAGCCCGTGTTGTTCCGGGCGGGGGGCCCCGTTCACTCTTTTTGCTGTTGGCCAACGTGAAGAGCGGAGGTGAGCAGCGCGAGCTCCGGGGATGAGGGGGGGGCGCGCGACAGTAACGGACATTCACGGCCAGTAGCCATTACTCACTCTCTCTGTGTGTCTCTTTCTGCAGGACGATGCCGGCCAAAGGTCCCCTTCAGTCAGTCCAGGTCTTCGGGCGTAAGGTCAGCAGTTTATCCCTTTCTGTCAACAGGCTACAAAGCGGTCCGACTAAACCACGCGGCGAGGCCGGCGCGCGCGCCCCAGACAGCGCCAGCCTGGGCCTCAGTTTACTTCCCACCCGGGAGAGAGTCGTTGCCACTCGGCCGGCCCTCGGTTGTCGTTCTCTCGGGAGCCCTGAGTAAGCCCGGCGAGAGCGGGAGGTTCCGGTTCCGCGACCCCATCTTGTGAGGCCCAAGCGGCGGGCGGGTGGAAGGGTGAGTAGAGGTTGGACGGATATTGGTTAACGTGGCCCACTTGCCCGTCTCCACCTCGCACTTGCCTGACATCCGAGGCCCTGCGTCGATTTGCCGCAACCTCAAAGCCAGAGAAGCCCGGCGGAGACCGTCTGGCTCGGGGTGGGTGATTCCCGAGTGACTGCTCGGTGGGCCGGGGGCATCGCTTCACTATCACTTCACCCACCCTATGGTCCAATGATTTTTGGACATGCCGTTGATTTTTAGGCTCTTTCCATGAGCACAGAGACTGGTTTGAGCTGCCACCAGAACTGTAACCCTGATTTCAGCCTCCATGTTTGCTGTGGATGGGGCTTGAGGCCTCCGTAAAATAAGGAGGTTGTTGAAAGCTTGTCAAGCTGGAAGGATATGCATTTCATCCAAAAGTTTCTAGTCTAGGGTCCAGAACTGCAACCGTTGCACTTCATAATTCACGTGTGGATAACTGAATTAAATCATTGATTAAATGGGCCAATATTGTGTTCATTATCATCCTTGCATCTGATTTAGCGCTTTTCACGTCTTCTCAAAGCTCTTCACGGAATATACTGTAAAGTGAATTGGCTATATATTTGTGGGTGAAACGGGACAGCCAATTGCGCGCAGCAGTGTCCCACTGCTGGGTGGAAGTGACCAAATTATATTTAAAAAATTAGGGATTAACTGCTGTGTGCAATTGGCTGTTGCATTTCGACCACAAATATACAATCAATTCACTTTACAGTATATTCTGTGAAGCGCTTTGAGTCTAGAAGACCTGCAAAGCGCTATATCAAATGCAAGAAGTATCAAGAGCGTGGAGTGAGGAAACTCGCCCAAAGTTTCACCCTGCCTGGAATTGAACCCCCCACCCTAGGTCTCTCGCTTGTAGGGGTGTCAACAGATGCACTGTTTGTCTCTAATACTTATTCATGAACACACTGTTAAAATAATCTGCTTGTGATTTTTTTTAACTTTTTACAGAAAACAGCAACTGCTGTTGCCCACTGTAAAAGAGGGAATGGCCTTATCAAAGTGAATGGAAGGCCTCTGGAGCAGATTGAGCCAAGAACTCTGCAGTACAAAGTGAGTGATCTTTCATATGGTCATCATTTGTTCAGCCCCATGTGACAGATTGTTGTAAGGGGATTATAACTACATTTAGAATATGTTTGTTACTGTTTGAATTTCAAAACTTGGAAGAGTTAGCTTTTGTTTCTTGATCTTGATAGGACATGTATGCATTAGATTATTGGAAATCGTAAACTCCAAATTGCAAGCTGGAAGAAACTTGAGTTACATCATTTGAAAAGGTGCATGGGAATAATGAATAGTTTATCTGTTTTGAGAGGCAATGCCGTGCAGTCCAATGAATTTTCCAGAAGTATGTGTGCAGAATTTAATACAGATATCTGTAATTTGTTCTGAGTGGTCTATGTGAAATTGAAAAATTCTTCATTATTTAAAAACTACTCTGACCTGGAATATTGATTGGTCATGAATTAGTATAATATTGCACCTTAAAGATATGCATAGATATTTGGAGGACTCAACAATTAGTTTGCTCTTAGTTTGGGGTATTGATCTACTTTTTAAGTAGATATTCAATTACAGTAATACTTTTGTTGAATTTGTGCCTCTACTTGTCCGGTAGAGAGCCTGGTATCTCTTTCTCTCAGTTCTCCCCAAGCAATGCTGCTCTTTTCCCTCCCCATACATGTACAGTAAGGGTGTGTGTCTATATTTTTGTTTCTCTTTCTCAATGGTTGTGTTCTCTCTTTCTGGAACAATTACCATCTAGCACTGTAGCAGGTTTTGCATGTTTACCTCTAGAAAATTGGGACCCTGTAAAGGGAGCAATCATGCTACATTTACTGGAAATGGGAAGTTTAATTTTTTATTATTCACAGCTGTTGGAGCCAGTTCTTCTGTTGGGCAAGGAAAGATTTGCTGGAGTTGACATCAGAGTTCGTGTGAAGGGTGGTGGACATGTGGCTCAAATTTATGGTTGGTAATAGCTCATTAAATTGTCCAAATAATTTTGCTCCTGGGTTATTATGGTGTCAGCCTGGTTCAGTTAATAGAATCATTGCCTCTTGAGTCAGAGGTTGTAGTACGTTGCGATATTGAGATCATAATCTAGGCTGACTACCCTGTACAACATTGGTGGGATTGTTGAATTGTCAGTGTTGCCAATCATCAGATGGGTTCTTGTCTGGTTGCTCAAGTGGACATTAAAGGTCCGATGGCACTATTTGAAAACCCACGTATTGGCCAACAGATAAAATTGGTCATATGCTCAATGGATGTTTGGGACATTGCTGTGTGCAGATTTACTGGTGGTTTTGACTACAAATGCACAGTCACTGCAACAGACAGTAAATGTTTTGATAACTTGATAAAACATGATACCAATATTTTTCATTTTGTGGTGTGTGTATATATAATGTAATGTTTAGGAAATATCCTTATTGGATATAGTGCATAGATGGTTCAGGGATGTATGTGTATGCAACTGCTAGGAAAGTGGAAGGCGAACTAGTTGGACCTTTGTCATTTTTTATCTAATTTTTCTTATGTTCTCATGTTTTTTCTTCTACAGCCATCCGTCAATCCATCTCCAAAGCATTGGTTGCCTATTACCAGAAATGTAAGATTTTAGCAGTTTGATTTTACCTTTTTTTTATAAAAACGACTCACGTTTAAATTTTAAAAAAAATATTTTCTTACTTTCTTCAGATGTAGATGAAGCTTCCAAGAAGGAGATCAAGGACATTCTTATTCAGTATGACAGGACCCTGTTGGTTGCTGATCCTCGTCGTTGTGAGGCAAAGAAATTCGGTGGACCTGGTGCCCGTGCCCGTTACCAGAAGTCTTACCGTTAAATGTTATTTTTTTTGTGACAAAATAAATTTGTGACTATCATCTAGGCTGATTTTCTGTTAATTCTATTACTATCCTTCCCTGAAAACATTCTGTCCCATTGCCATAATTTGATCTTGTGTAATACCCAAATTCCCCCCCACCCTTTCCCTTCACCCTTTCTTCCCCCAGCTCTGGTCTGTCAGAAAAAATGACTGTGCCTTGGGACATCCTGACATGAAAGGTGCTATACAAGTGTAATTTTGTTGTTGTGTACATCATGATTTTAAAATGTAATGCACACACATTTAAATCATCTTTATACCATAGTGTGGAAAAATGTTGAAAATTGTTGAAATACTGAGGGGATAAGACACCTCTTATGGATCCACAGTGATTTTAAAGGGACAGTGTTGTTTTTGTGGCTACTAAGCCAATTTAAAAGACGTCAATGCATCACACACAATAATGATTGAAATGTCAGATATATTGTACATATGAGTTTATCCAGTTACTCAGGTTGTGCTGCAGAGAAAGCTCTCAATTTTATATTCATTTTCTGTTCTGACCTACCTGGTTCAGCTATTGGACCTCCCCACCTTAGATGTCCTACTTAAAGGGCTTTTTATCATTTAAAATAATTCGCCAATAGTTCTTAAATGTAGTAGATACATGAGAAGTTACCAGGATATTGTGAGATACAAACTGGTATTTTAAGATGCAGACCCCCATGTGAAATTCTGTGCATCGAATCTGGCAAGTGATTATGAACTTTTGGAAATTGTTCCATGACAATGAATGGAAATTGTATGTGATGTCTGGGGAAAAAAAGCAATCCAGTCCTTATTTGTTTGAAAGCCAATATGTATTCCACTTTGACCGTCACACTGGGCAGGTCAAACCCATGCTTGTCCGATGTCAAATGATGAATTATGACTTGTGGGAAGGACGGCTTGGAAGGGGAGACCAGTCACTCAATCCTCTCATCTTGTTCAGCCAAAACAGCCTAATAGATAGGGAGGAGTGTCCTAGTTGGACAAGCAGTGGGAAAGCCTGCCAGGCAATACTATCCATGGAAAGCTATTTGATTTCAGTTGGTTGGAGTCCAGCAGCACCCCAACACCATACTGTGCCTACTATGTCCTGGGAGTAGAGAAACAGGATCTGTCCCTCCAAGGAGAGAGTGCATTCCATTTCCACAATGTTATCTCTGGAGTTGTAGATGGGATGCACGGAATTCTCAATTTGGTTTGGATTTTTGCAAGTGTCCCCAGCTGACTGAAATAACACGGGGCATTCCACATTTAACAATATCTTAAGTGCTCGACATTTCGATTTAATCAATGCAAGGATTATTATTTACTCTTGAAAAAAATTCTCATAATTTGCCCTTGAATTTCTTGCTAATTACCTGTATCATAAATTGATGATCCAGTCACTGACTCACAGACAAGTGGAAATAACTGCACATAATTTTAGTCTTGTGGAGTCCTGTTGCGTACTTGCTAACGTTGCTTTCCTCGTTAGCGAGAAGACCCGGGTTCGATTTCTGGACAGAGCAAAACTAGACAAATTTCCCAACTACACACATCTCTTTATCTGGCAGTATGTATAGTTGATTGCCAATTGCTTTTCCAGGGGGTAGTAATCCCTCCAAAAAATATAAATGGGATCACTCAACTCAATCCATGACTGATTGTGGGACACTGCTATACACATTTTGGCTGCAGTGTTTAGCCCACTGTACAGTACATTCTGTGAAGCGCTTTAAGGCGCCTCGAAGACGTGAGAAGGTGCTGTATTAAACGCAAAAAGTATTAGTATTACTATCCTGTGAAGCACTTCGAGACTTCTCAAGGACGTGATGAAGTGCTGTATCAAATGCAAGGATTATTTATTATTATTAAAGACTCCGTTTTTCCTGTAATCTCTGTTCCAATACAAAAGCGCTCAGTTCCTCCAGTTTCTCTTCCTCAAGTTTCTCTTCACACTAAAAGTGGAGATACTATGTACAAAGTGGGTGGTGTATAGATACTGTCTGAACTCAATCCTGAATATGCAATATTGTGGCTTTTTGTTGCACCACGAGTGCAAAGTTTCACTTACGAGATAACACCGGCAGACTGAATGTTATAAACATCTTACGCACTTTTCACGTAAATTGTGAGTGTTTATTGGATTCTCTCTAGAGACAATACCTTTAAATTTTGAATGCTTTCCAGAAGGCAGGTATTGTTCATTATTTATTGTATTGACTGACTAATGAAGGTGGTTTAGGAGTTAAATAACGCGTGGAAAATACTACGAAATTAGGTCAAAGTTTTGTGTTCAGAGGAAATTGATAAATTCGTCCATTTATCTCCCTTTCAAATACAACAACCGTGGGAGTAAACTATTTAAAGCATTACATTCATCATTGACAAACAAGCACATACTCAACAATGAAATTATGTTAACATTCTCACAGCGCACAGGTCGTTTTTCGTAGACTAGCACTTGGGTGATAAAGAGTTATTTGCGGTTCAGTAACAAACACATTATCAGATGAAAGAAACGGGTTCTGCTTTTTTTTAGGATCCACCCAATAGTACTTGTCTTGCACAATAAAGCGCGAATGATATTGGGAAGTTGGGATATATTCGCAAAAGTACGATTTATTAAAATCTAGCCATGGGAAAGGTTGCATTTTTTAAAAAAAGCAGTGAGTTAGCTGTCACCATCTGGTCAATCATTGTTCAGCTATTTTCACTGAGTATTAAGATGTCAGTTATCTTCTTTACACCAAACATTTTATAACGTTTTATCAATTTCCCCAAAAAAATATTTTGTTGGGGGCAGATAAGGTCCATAATACATAATGTTTAAACTAACACTAAACAATCCGGAAAACATGTTCTTTCGTAAAGATATGTATTAAAACTAGGGTTTAATAATCACTGCCTTCGGTTTGTGAGCAATAGAATTCAACTGTTGAAATACCGTTTTTCGAAATAAAAACCTAAAGCAAATACCTGGTGCAATGTCAATTCATTTGATGGTGTAACTATATCTGTTTTTCTCGTGTTGTGTGAGTTGAAACTCTTTAAGTTAGATGAGATGTGCCTCAATTTCTGTTTACAGGGGAGGGAGGGTGCACAGGCTCCTCCCGAGAGAGACAAACAAAACTTAAAAACAGTCAGATACCCATCGCAGAGGTGAAACTTTAAACATTTGTAATTTAGTTTGTGAAGAACACGTTGCTTTATATTTGCGAAAAAAAACGAATGGTGAACAATCTAGCGAGATCCCATATGATAGGACACTAGCTTGTGAAGAACACTTTGCTTTATTTCACAGCTTGCAATAAGTAGGATCTAGGGATTTTATTTTGAGAGAGGCGGACACGAAATTTAGGATCAGTTCCACTTGAGGGCTGTTCTTGCGTTAGCGTCACTTCCACAACCCTGCCCTTTCCCAAGCCAGGACTCTTTGCCAATGAACTTGAGTTTGCATTCTTATCAAAGGAGTTTTCGTAAGAATTCAGCGCTGGTTTCTTAACTCTTTTCCCTCCCCACAAACCATGCTTCGAATTTGCTAAATTTGGAAGCAAAACGCAGTAAGTTTGACGAGCATTTAGTCGAAGATGGTATTTTAGATTCAACTTGTCTGGAAAGAACCTTGACTGTTTGGGTTCACAGCGAAGTCCTACTGAGATGAACATTGCTCCTCGACTGAAATTAATGATACCCTGGCGTGTGCTGTTGCTCTATTCACTTCTTCAGTTGTTTCAAGGTAAGACACTATTGCGTATACTGTACTTCAGCAAAGTTGGAAGCCAACACTGTACCGACTATCACAGGAATAGCTGTGAAAGAGCTCAGGGCAAGCAACACAATTTGGGTAGGTGTAAAAAGTAAGGATTCTTTAAAACTAAATTAAATCGGCGATGTGGTTGTCACTTAAGTGGGTTAGGTGTGTGATTTAATATTCGCGATTTCCTTTTTGCAAAAAAAGTTATCTTCGCCAATAACAATGGTTATTATTTATTGTTATTAATTATTATATTATTAATAATAATGGTTAGAAACGCTAAACCAATTTTACTTAACGGTGAAAATGTATGTGTGAGTGGTGTTCCTCAGTCACTCTTCTATTGCAAAGGACAAAGATAAATAGAGAATATTCCACGTATATAATGCACAATCAGTGAGGGGGCGATAGCCACAGAGAACCCTAGGAACCACAATGTATGACTACCGAGCGTTGAATCCTTGGTGGAGATGAAAATAGTTGTCTACCAACACGCAACACAATGTGGCAGTATTTATCTCATTGTTTTTTTTACACAACATTGCACAGTGAGAAAAATTGCTGCTAAAATACAACAAAAATAAAAATAAAGTTTCACAAAATCTTCCAATGAAGATCTACCTGTAAATGGTAGGCTGTGTATCTGGGGGCAACTGGTCTATCGGCTGCTATTCCGGTATGTTTTACTCTATTTCAGATTTCACATTTCTTTCGTCTCTTTCTGTAACAATATTGTTCCTGTATCCTGTCTGGTAGAGTTTACGAGTCAGGGGAACAGAGATTGAAACACTTACTGTATTTGCGGCGTAACGCAGAGTCGCAAATGAACGTGGATGTGGAATAATATTGACGAGCAACATCTTGTTTTGGCAGGATCGTATTGTGATCTGACAGGGCTCGGACAGAACAGATTAAAAAGGTAATCAGCGAGCCAGCGATAAGCTTGTAATGCAAATGGAATTCACAACAATGTGACATTTAAACTGTTCGGGCAAATAGCAATGTCTGATTTCCTTTGGAATTCGTTGGTTTAAAGTATCTGTCTTTGATATAAAAAAAACGCAGATCGATTTAGTTTTTTTGGTATAACATGCTACTGTTTCTCTTACAGGAGCAGGTTGAATGCATTTCGTCAGAAACGGGATCTCCCAGCTGAAGAGGTACACTATAGCACAAAGTAGGATCAAATCCTACTTCATAAAGGTTTCTTTGTGTCGCAGCAAGAAAAAATACTTAGGAGCTGAGGTTTCAGGGCTCTTGCTTGATTAAGACATGTTCAATTACGTTTCGGTTGCTAATTTACACCCAGTCTTATGAAATCTAATGCCTTCTGCACTATTGGTAATACCGAAGCCAATTGTAAGTAATTGGGGTAGGTTACAATATAGCCATTGAGAATGGCTTTTGAGGATATTAGTGAAAAATATGTAAAAAGGCAACCGAGATAAGGTTGTAATGGATAAGAAGAGCAACATGAATCCAAACTAATTCACAAATAATATTTTAATATATTCTTAAAGCACAGTATGTTGCAAACATTTAAAATATGATGAGCAAAATAAGACAATATAATGAAATATTAAATATATATTTCTACCGAGAATAGATATAAAAACTTGCATTGATTTGTATAAGATAATTTTAAAAAGCAATAAATACAAAATCAAATTATTGATTATATATATTTTTTCTATTTTCACCCCCCAGGACAAGGTACGGCAATAAAGTTTGATTATTTTTCTTCAATTATTTAACCATTTCCACAAACAAGAATAGCTTGAATGAATGAAAAGTTCAAGTCTATGTGTTACTTTATGTATGAACAGATTTCCAAAAGGAACAGTAGAGTGGATTGTTTCCAGTACATCTATGTATAATGGTAATAGTTAATACAGTACCATGAATTTAGATGTTAGTGCCAAATTTCTAAATGAACACGTCCGTATCCAAAATGGGTTCAATTTGTCAATTTACAACAAACTTACCCCTAATACATGATTACAATGAGGATGGTGCTGGTTTCAATACAATAACTGGAGCAGCCACACACCCCAGAAAGCAGAGGAGCGAAGCAACATCAGCGACGAGCAAGGATAATACAGTATATAATGTGAAACATTTTGAATAACATGGGGGAGATTATTTTAAGAACAGCCTACGTCAATGGTTAATGGCATAACATTGGAATAAAGGATCTGCCAGGAGGAAATAAAATGATGGACAAAACTCAGCTGAGCAAACGGTACAATCCTGTTCCGATCAGAATAGGTTACACTGAACCCAAAGGAATGTTTGCCAATCTCATTGAATTAATCCGAACCTGTACTTCATTCCGGATTCTTGCATTGAATTTTTAAGTGATGCACTGTTCTTTAACTTCCTACAGAATTACAGAACAAGTCTTGCTGCTCACCGAGCCCGTAGAAGTACTTCTTACAACACAAGTCTACCTTATCTTGAAGGTACAGCACAGTTACAGTCAATCGTGTGACTTTCCCTCATCCACAATTATTATTCTGCAAGCCCAGTGTGTGGAAATTCATACCCACCGAGAAATCCCAGAATTTAGAAATAACAATTGATTTTAATCATTGACATTCTTTCCTCTGCATTAATTAGGTGCAAAATCGTATTTGTTTTCTGCCCACTATGTCCAGGTGCTCATTTATTTGTGCATTGGTATCTGGACTAAGACTAAAGAATGGTCATGTCCCTGTTTTGGAAGAGAGAACATTTGACAACAACAACAACAATTTATGTTAATACAGTATGTTAATATGTTAATACAGTAACTTTCATCTCATAGTGGGCAGTGTGGGTGGGAGGGCTGTGTGGGGGGAACTGAGGATGGGGGGTGGTGGGGGTAATGTTTAACATATTTAAAAATCTAAACCATGTTGTATCTTGTTGTTCATGTTACACATTACATGTTACATATTGTTCATGTTGTTCTTGGTCTGTGAACCCAAACGTAGTTTCTTTAAACTGTGATCTTCCAGATCTTTGCCCTCAAGACTGTCTAAATGGTGGCTTCTGTGGTGAGGATGGTACTTGTGACTGCAGTGAAGTTCAAGGCAATGGAAGTCGTTGTCAGACAGGTAGGTATCAGATTGTATTGTGGGATATTTTTCCTTTTTACTAAATGACATAAATTTGGGCAAATTTTGTGCTGATCAAAGTGTGGTATCCTAGAACTAGCAGATGGAACACTGCCCCTTTCACGGAAGTTTAGTTTGTTTTTAAATCTAGCCACATTGACAATGAAGATTTAGGAGATCAGGTAGCGTTACAGTCATAAAACTTCGCCGAAATCTACCACCAGCAATGTGTCCCAGGCCAAACTCAGTGCGATTGAAGTCATGCGAGCCAGCAATGTCCTTGTGGAAACGTTTATTTTGGTGTGCTGATAGGAATGCCCATAATAAATGCCGCAAAAGTATTGCTATAGTTACCGAATATGATCTAATGTTAATTGTTGAATTTAGCAAACTGCTTCTAAGTATATCTATTTTCATTTTTTATTTTAACCTGTGCAATTGTGCACATTATTCGAATGCAATCCAAATGTTCTAACTTTTATTTTATTAGTTTCAAACATGGCTGAACACAAAGAAGGAATTTGCAGATCGTGGGGCCAACACAATTTTGAAACCTTTGATGGCGTTTATTTTTACTTTCCTGGAAAATGTTCCTACGTTCTTGTAAAGGACTGCAGGACAACACAGCCTCAGTATGTGGTGCAGGTACAGTGTCATTAAATCTATTACATTGTCTCTATTAAAAATGCTATGTTTTAATTTTCTAATTTTCCTCATCTCCTTCCTGCTGGAATAATTTCCTGTGGGCACTGGTAACACGTTTTGAAGCTTGGACAGTGTTGGCTGACTACTGTATTTGATTGTAGAACATGTTGTAGCTGAGCCTAATGTCGCCCTCACACAATGCCTATGTTTCAGCAGTGATCACCGGATAATGATCTGGAATGGCAAGGAGGCTTGACTTTCCCCTTCTCTAACACATAATAATAATAATAATTTCCACATCTCATGTGGGATCTGTTAACCTA
This sequence comes from Hydrolagus colliei, assembly GCA_035084275.1. Taxonomy (NCBI): domain Eukaryota; kingdom Metazoa; phylum Chordata; class Chondrichthyes; order Chimaeriformes; family Chimaeridae; genus Hydrolagus; species Hydrolagus colliei. The sequence continues at coordinate 23,803,781 of CM068746.1, read as the reverse complement.
GCCTATCAACAGGGATCAAACATCATACAACTACTGTATTGCTCAGCAATCAAATTCTGATTTCAAGAGGCATTCACAGTTTCACTGCACTGACTGTGTCCTTAGACATGCATGTCTATCAGCCGAGCTGATCGCTGCATCAACCAGGTGCATTGAAACTGATTGAGACAACATCCCACAGTAAACATTAATGGGCGCAGGCTGAAACACTTCCTCACTCAGCTATTGGAAAACAAGAACAACCATGTTCCAGTTAAATCAAGTTATTGGTCTTAATGCCTTGCTTTTTCCTGTATGTTCAGGTCCATAATAGTGCGGCATGCACCTCCTCATACTCATGCTCAAGATCCATCAGCTTGTTTTTTCCAAATGAAGAAGAAATAATTATTATTGGCCATCAAGTTACAAAAGGAGGAGTCAGGTGAATTTCACCTTAATTGTTCTCATTGAAATGTATGTATATTGCTGAGAAAATGAGATTCTTACTGTAAGCAGCCTGAGGAGAATAATTTGTGAAACTACTGAATGCTCAACAGGAAACTGCTCAACAGAAGGAGGCCTCAACAGGCCTCCTTCAAGTCCGCCTCAAAACTCTCCTCCTCAAGTCCCATTTGCAACTCCTAATCCCCCACTTCTCTCCCCACCCCGTCCCCAGCTCAGATCTGACACAGTGATTGTCCACCTCCTTGGGACATTCCACCTGACGTGAAAGGCGTTATACAAGTGTAATTTTGTTATTGTTGCGATTAGCAGTCGGTTATTGATATATTGAACAGATTTGGATCTGCAATATTAAAGTATATTCACTGCAGTACTTCTTTGGTAATCTTGAACCTTTTATGTTGGGAATTAGTCAGTAAAGTCTACTAATGATATAGCTTGTGATATAGAACATGTTCTTGTCTAATATCTTAGGAGCTTTATGTTTGTGAAGTGGGCTAGGTAGCTCCTGAACATACTTGTGACTGTATCTGGGCATGGAAATGACTTCAACTACTTCAATATCCTGTTTTTATGGAATATTGGATAATTTGTCCAAATTTATTGTAAAATTGTTACGTTTGAGCATTTGTTGCAATTATAAAATAAAGCGTTTGAGCATTTGTTGCAATTATAAAATAAAGCAATGTTTCACCTTTAGATATAATATTGCCAGACCTTAGGTTTGCTGTAGAACATTACCGTGTTCCTCTAAGTCCCATATCAGCGGTGAACTAATGCTTTGCCATGTGAAAAGGTCTTAATATTGTTTCGTTATAATCATTGTAGATTTTTAAATCTTTATTAGGCTGCAATTACCGCAGATGGTGAGACATGTATTCTTCGAAAGGTTAGCTGACTACATTCTTGTGAAAACAACCTTTGGATTTTCCCTGGCTTGGGATGGATTCTCTGGTATTTATATCAAACTTACAGTTGAGCACAAAGGGAAATCTTGTGGTCTATGTGGCAACAACAATGGAGACATGTCTGATGATCTGAATGCGAGCTACAGTAAGCACATTTTTGACATTTCTGTGCATTTAGATTTTTCTATGGGGAAATTATAGATGTACAGAATATAAGATGCTAAATGGGATGACAAAAGTAATCCAAGAAAAAATAGGTTCAGATGACAGCAGCAGCACTATAGAACACAAATTCCCAACTGTATGGGGCAATTTTTATGGTAGAGATATTTCTTTATGGAAAGGGTCTAGGTAAGCCCTGGAAGGGGCTTACCTAGTCAGGACTCAGGGAAGATGGTCACTTGTGTATTCTAATGAATGGGACCATAGATGGAGGGTCTTCTCCTTTGAACATTTTGTATGATTTGCTGATTACTTCTAACCAATAATTATGCATACTGCTAAGATCTACTAGATTTCTGTCCAAGGAATATCACCCATTAAGCATCTGTTTAATGCAATTATTTATCATAATGATGACCTATTATTCACCACTAATTGACAATAGCTTCAGTTTCATTCAGAGATATTTATTAAATAGCCAAAGCTATTATGTGGTAACTAGTTTGACATAAATGTCAAAGTTTTTTTTCACCAGTTTATTTTTCTTTATAGAAATTGTTTTGCCTGTGTTTTAATTTGCTGCTATATTGGTTGGTTGCTTTTTCAGGCATGCTGACTGAGGACATTGCTGTCTTTGGAAACAGTTGGATGTCACAGTCTCCCTCTGATACTCCATGTGAACCTGTATCTCTCAACTTTCCTAGTCCTTGCAGGGGCAAAGGAGAATCAGTTAACGTAGGAAACTTTTAAACTCTGTGTGGGAATTACTCTGTGCATTGGTGAAGGTTTATCATTGAAATGCAATTAATCTTTACACCAAGTATACATAGCTAGTGCAGTGATGTCATAGAGAGTGGTGCAGAATAATAATTAATCTTTGGATATGACATAGTGTCTTTCAGTTTTTATTGTCGAAAATATGGCTCACAGTTCTAAGTGTATTATTGTCTGTGTATTTAGTAGAATACACAGTATTTTAGGATGCAAGATTTATTGGTAATAGAAAACTTTGTTGATTTCATTAAGCTAAACATAACATGACAAAAATATGGGGAAGAAATTTACCATTAAATTCCAGTTTGTATGGGCTTTCATGATCAGAATTGTATTCTGATTGTGTAAAAGAAAGCACATTAGACATAAGAAGCAGGAGTAGGCCATTTGGCCCCTTGAGCTTGCATTACCATTTAATAAGATCATGGCTGATCAACCAACCTAATTCCATTTACCTGCCCTATCCTCATATTCTTTAATCCCTCTATTCTTTAAAAATCTGTCAATCTCAGTCTTGAATATGTTCAAGAACTGAGCATTCTCAGTATATCTTACACAAGAGATTATGTGGAAAATGTAGCCTTATGTTAAAGTTGCATATAATATAATTGTTAATGGTGCTAATGCTAAATAGTGCTTATTCTTATTCTTTTTCTTATTCTTTTTCTTTAGGATATCATTATAAAATGTGAAGTTCTGGTCAGTTTCCCTTTCTTTTCTTGTCGTGACCACGTTCAGCCTAATTCCTATGTCGCCAGTTGTATCAATGATCTATGCATGTGAGTACTCAATTGCTCATTTGATATTATAGATACTATATCAAATGCAAGCAATCCTGTATTCTCTCCCAACAAGGTTCCATGATCCCATTATTCTCATTATTGCTGCAATGATGCCCTCAGCGGATCAATTTTAAGATCCTGATACCTACGTTCAAATGCCCCCATGACCCACCCTACTCTGTGAACTCCTGTAACTCTACTTCATTGACCATTCCCTCCAATCCACCAACTACTTTATTTGATGCCTCTGTCCACTCTGCTTCATAATTGACATAGAAGCTTTCAGCTATTTTGTCCCACCCCCTGGAACTCTCTTCTGAAATTCTTCCACCTTGTCCCCTCACTCACTGTTTTCAAAAGCCAACTAGAGACCAATCTCTTTGAATTTGCCATCAGGCATCTCCCTCCATCCACCCCTGCCCATCTCCCTCTATTCCCCTACCCATATCCCTCTATTCCCCCATCCCTCTCACACTACTCCCCCACAACCCTTGCCCATCTACCTCATGCTCTCACATTGTATTTGTAAAGTGCTTTGAAACATTCAACCGACATGAAAGTCATAGTAGGGCGGTGCCGATTGTTGTTGTTATTATTAATACGTTTATAATTCATATGTAAAATAGGACGGATGACAGGGAAACCTATTGTCGTACAGTGACAGAGTACACAAGGGCATGTTCTCATGCTGGCTATCCCTTACGGGAGTGGAGAGATGACTTCCCCGCTTGTAGTAAGTTTTTCTTTCATTGTAATGTTTAGAATTGTTATGTTGAAGGTACCAATTTATTTACACTTTCATGAAAGACACTAAATGTAGATTGTTGTTGTTGTTACAATTGGCTGTACGTCAAGTAGAGATAAAATTCCAGTTGGCATTCATTGTTGTCACATGGACAGTCTCCTCTAACAGTATTTCCCCATTGTACTTTTGCGTGGATTTTTTGCCTCATTGGTGGGGATAGGAGTGTTCAACTGTGAGGCCTTGTGTGTTTGAATAGACTCCAACTGCAGTATTTAGTATCTAGGCTCTCAGTTGGTCACTTGAGCCAGATACTATCTGACGCCCACAAAATCAAACCAAAGCAGGAGAAATGCCTTCAGAACAGATTGAGGTGGAAACATTTGGCAAAAAAATGTCGTAAATCCTTTAGTCCAGACTTGGAGCTTAGCCAGGGGTGTCTGCCTGAATGCAATACCTTTCATAGAAGAATGCTCAAGGTGCTTTGAAGCATTAACCTGTCAGTTACATACACAAGAGAGAAGGGGAATGGAGGGGCGAGGGAGAGCGTGATCAGGCAGGATGGAGGCTCATGTGGAATAATGACAGCTGACTTGTTTGGTTGATTCCCTTATTTCCATGCTCTATAGCCATTTAATTCTATCTATTTCAGATTGCAAAAGCTAATTTAAAGGGAAAATGTCTTCACAGGAGAGGGAAAAAGGCACAGGAGCATTACCACATTTAGTCACAACATCAACAGTCATTTTTATACACATACTCACAAACAGTATTATCTTGTTGTGATACAAGAGTTGGTAGCACTCTCACCTGTGAGTCAAAGGTCAGGCTATTGAGCTCACAGTCCAGGTTGACATTCCAGTGTTGGGAGAACGCTGCACTGCTGGACTTGCTATCCTTTCGATGAGACATAGATCGTGCTTCCCTGATCAGGTGGAGATTGGAGATCCCATACTACTATTCTAAAAGAGAAGGGAGTTTCTCCTGATGTACTTGCCAACAATACTGCAGATAAAATATTCACTTCATGGCTGTGTGTGGAACATTGTAGGATGCAAATGATTTCCTGTGTAAAACCAACAACATACACAGTTGAAACAACACAGTCACCTCTGAGGCTTCTTTGAGATAAGCCGCAATATGAAAAACATTGTTATTATTATTATGATGCAGGGATGAAATTCCTGTGATCCATGGATGTGTTTTGATGTAGTTTAAGCCAGTGTAATGTCACTTTTACAAGTGGGCATGGCCGAATAAAGTATTTAAAAATTCAGACAACAGTGAATTCATTAGGCCAACTCTCCCTTGTATTTCAAGTTGAACAATGTGAAGAGAGTCTTGTTCACCGTGACTGCATCAGTTGCTGTCCGCCCACCTGCACATTTGAAAAGGAATGTCTGGGAAGCAGCTTGCATTGCTTGGATGGATGTTACTGTCCAGATGGTGAGTACTTTGTAATTAACAATCAATTTCAAATTTACTTTGATGGCCCCTATACCCTATACCCATAACCATTCTCTAGTGGGACTGTGGTGGATAATAATAATAATAATAATAAACCTTGCATTTGATAATTTTGGTTCCACAACTTTCTGTAGCCCACAAAATAATAATAATACCGTTTGCATTTGATCTACTGCTTTTCACGTCTTCTAGACGTCTCAAAGCACTTTACAGGATATACTGTAAAGTGATTTGACTGTATATTTGTGGGTGAAAAGCATATCTTAAATTATAAATTATAAATGCATATATTTGTGGGGTGATCATTGATCAGGAAATGCTACTCAAGTGCAGACTGACAGAGAAGCAGTGTTGGAGTGTCACCAGTTGTTTCCCGGGTGCTCCCACTTGGTACATTGCTTTTTCTTTGATGACGTGGGCTGATAGTCCAGCTAAATACAAATGCGATTCCCCAAGTGTACCAAAGCAGTTTGTGAGGCTGCGGGAACCCTCACAGTCTCCTTTAGGGAGTCAACAAGATAACTGCAGGCTCAAAGGCTGCTTTATCCAGCATTTACCAGTTTAACATCTTCTCTCAGACCCAGGTTTTTTTTTTTTAAAAGCAGGAGAAAAACGCTTCTGTAAAATAATTCATTCACTGTAAAGTGCACATAATGACTGGAGGAAGAAGAAATATGGATTCTTTTGTATTTTTCAGGACTTATCATGGAGAATGGAACATGCATCTCAGTATCTAATTGTCCATGTATATACCATGGAGCAGTCTATCCCATCGGGTCTCACTTACAGGAAGGTTGCAATGAATGGTACGTTCCCACATATCAGACAAGTTTGATGATATTGATAGATTATGAAAAGGATAGAGACAACTTTGTCTTATTAGTATAATAGCGATTGGAATATTCTAAACCCCAATTTTAATTTCCCGTGTTCTTGTGAAGAATCACATGATGAATTATTTATTTTTCCTTTCAAAAATTTTCTTTGGTGAAAATGAAGTCAAATGCAGTGTTCAAATGAAATCAATAATTGACTGTGTTCCCCTTCTTTTGTAGCATTTGCAATGGTGGTACGTGGAACTGTACAGACAATGATTGCCCAGGTAATAACAGTGTTATAAGGTTGTGTATAATGTTTACAAAATGCTGTATATTATTATTACATGCTCAGAAAGATGACAACCAGTGATACACTTAACATTTCCTGCCATTTGCTGCAAAAGAATAAATGAAAACATTTAGGGAAAGGTATGTTGAAATTCCTAAACATTCATTTTTTCTTTCAGCTGAATGCTCTGTCACAGGAGACATGCATTTCACCACATTTGATGGCCGGATTTTTACTTTTCTTGGCACCTGCCAGTTTATCTTTGCAAAGAGCCGCAGAAATAACAGATTCACAGCGACACTACAGAATATGCCCTGTGGTCAGGTAAGAGAATAATATTAATTGCTTGATTTGAAACTGTTATAATGCAGGATTAAAATTCCTGTCAATTCTTAAATGAAAGGGGATTGGTCAAGTTGAGCAAGGCTGTCGAACCCAGATTTGTACAGAACCACATGTGTGCCACATGAACAACAGTGTGAGCCACGCAAGTCGAAAAGGTTGCGAGGATTTAATTGACATGCAGTTACATATGGAGAGAGTAGAGACATCAGGACATGCAAGTTATATTAAGTTTAATCAATGGAAAATAGTTTGTGGTAACTGTGTGTTTAATATAGAAATCTATATATTTATATTGTTGCTCAAATCATTGTTTTGATTATTTAAGCAAGTATTATTTTAGATTATTTTAATCAAATATTCAAAAATGATGAGACAATTTTTACTACATACATTTAAATAGCCATGGACACATCTCTGGAAGCAAATTGTCAGTGACAATTATGTGAGACACCTGTTTTCCACTGAAACTGAGGTGGCTGTGGCTCTGCAGTTCGACAGTGTTGATGTTGAGCTTGAGAGTAGGATCAAACATTGACAAATGTATGTCTGTACATTTTGCATTTTACACCAATGCTTCAATTTCACAAACAACTTGGTAACTTAATCAAATTGGTTGTATTCTTGTCAGACACAGATGCTGTCTCCTATTTTAATCAATTAACAGCAACAACAAATTGCATTCATGTAGTGATTTTCACTATAAGAATGGGAAATGTCCTGTAAAATCGGCTGTAAGATGAATTGTTGGATCTCAGTAGTTGGAGTGGCTATATTGCCATTGTACATTTCATGTGTTATAAGTAACATTGGAAAGAAATATAAACTTTGCCCAGCTACAAATGCAAACTTTTAAACCAACACTAATGGATCAAATGACAATAATTTTAAACGCATTTCAAGTCAGTGTCAATATAAAATAATATTTTCTGAAATTATAAAAAAAACTTATTCTATACTAGAATATACCTACCCTTCAAAAGCTTTGAGATGTCTCGATTATGCGAAAGGCACTATAACAAATGTAAGGAATATTAGTGTAATAATACACTTTTTCTGTATCATTCTAGAGAACCTTTTGCTTCATTGGAAAACAATCAAATGCGGAGACAATCAAGAACTATTTAGAGATCTGGTTTGGGTAACACAGCACTCTGTTTCTTTTCATATTGTTTTTAGAATATGGACCACAGCTGCATTCAGTCAGTCACCCTGTTGATAGATGAGGATACAAGTAAACAGATCACCCTAACCAGAGCAGGAGAAATCCAACTTGGCATCAATCAAGCAATTAGCCTTCCATACTTCAATGGTAATTGGTCCACTTCGACATCATGCATTAAAAATGGATAAATACTCTAAAATAATTGTATTGTAAAATGTAACATTCTTCCGGGAAAGCTAAAAAGCGTTGGAAGTTGTCACTTTCAACAACAACAACAAAATTATAATTGTATGGCGCCTTTCACGTCAGGAGGACGTCCCAAGATGCATTTTCACTTCTTAACCTGATTTGCGTCAAGTTTTGTAAAGTTCAGATTTTGTTACTTGCAGGAGTTACTGAAATTCGTAAATTGTCGTCTATATTCGTGCAAGTGAAAACAACGTTTGGTCTCCGGCTACAGTTTGACAAAGAAGGAGGAAGACTCTATCTTCAGGTTGACAGCAGTTGGAAGGGAAGAACTGTTGGTCTGTGTGGAACATTTAATGGAAACTTACGAGATGACTTTCTGTGAGTTCATAACAACAACTTGCATTTATATAGGGTAATTCATTCCAGACGGTGTCTGGAAGCTCATACCACTAAATAAAAATGACATACATTTCGCAGTTAGTGCAACTCTTAAGTAATCTGACATAGATGTTAGTGGTAATTATTCATTTGTTTATTGGCAAATTTACTGATCTTGCTGAGATACAATAACAAGTTACATTTGATTAGTGCCTTGCATGGCAGGTGGATGTCCCAAAGTGCTGGACAGTCAGTGTTTTGGACTCAAGCTGATAGTCAGGATTTGGGAGGGTGGAGGGCAGAGGGGGAAGGAAGGTGATCGAAAGTATGTTCGAAGAGGAGGGTCTTGAGGTGGATCTTGAAGGAGGCAAGGGAAGGGGTGAGGTGGAGGCACTGCAGGATGGAGGGACTGTCGGATGGAGTTCCAGAGGATAGGGGCAGAGTGGTTGAAACCCTGCCCACCCAATGGTATCAGATAGTATCAGAATGGGAAAGGCAATAGAGAAACAACATTATAAATTCACACAGCCAAGGTCAGTTTAGTTTTAGCCCATAAAATATACAGTCAATTCACTTTACAGTGTATTCTGCGAAGCACATTGGATGTCTAGAAGATGTGAAAAGCGTTATATCAAATGCAAGGATTATTATTATTTACAGTATATTCATGGTAATTGGAAAATCACTCTCTAGCATTCATACTCATTGTTGCTGATTGTAAAAATGTTTTTAGACGAAAACTGAGGGATTGTGCTGGTTTACAGCATATCAAATCTGTGCAGTGTTATGAGCTCCTATATTGCCAATAATGCTTGTCACAAGTACACTCTAGATTAGGAATTGAACCTTTAAAGACATGCATGTTAGGATCAATTCATGAACAATTCATCAACTTTAGTCACCTCCCTTTCTTTCTTGACTTCAGAGTGTAAGTAGTATGCTGCATTATATCAGGGATAATTATTTTAGTTTTATAGACTCAAGAGACTGGTGTGGGTTAAATAAGTGGAGGAAACTGGCAATAGTTCAAAAGTTCAAAACACGGTTTGTGACTGGCTGTTTTGAAGGCATTTGATAACAAATCCACTATTATTTTACTTCATGAAGAAATTGAACACAGACATTTAAACTTGCGCTAGCATAGCTAATCTTTTTGACTGTGGGATTTGTCTAAGTGACTATATCTTGTCATTAGTTTGGTTGTACAGAGAATGTTTCCTACTGTCCTTAAATGGTTGCTTCTTCACTACAAGTTCCCCGGCAGGTATGATTGAAGGGACTCCACAGTTACATGCCAATGCATGGAAGATATCATCTGCGTGTGTAACACCACTAAATGTCCCTCTGATTGACCCCTGCGACACAAATCAACAAAACGGTATCTATGTTTGATTGTTGTGGTCTCGTAGAAGATGTACTTTGTTACTTTAGTTCTGAGAATACATTGTAAAGTTTTTAACTTATTTGAAGAAGCACTGAATATTACATGCTGTTTTAATATCTGCACATCCAGCTTTGTATTCTTCAACAATGTGTGATATCCTCAATCAAGAACTGTTTGCACCTTGCCATTCCTTTGTGAATCCAAGCCCCTTTTTCCAGCGGTGCCGCTACGATGCCTGCAAATGTGGACGACTGTGCATGTGTACAGCCCTTGGACACTATGCATCTCTTTGTGCCAAACACAGAATTCGCATTGACTTCAGATCCGTCGTATCAGACTGCGGTAAGTTGGTAGATGATTTTGTAGCAACACACTGCAACGCCAACTTAGTTCACATTCAGCTGACCTGCTCTCTGTTTTCATTAAAGTAAAGCATATATTTGGGCTTGGCATTCAAATTAGAACAGTATCTGTCTGAATTACTGAGGTCATTTAGAGGACTTTTATTTTCTCAGTTCACAGTCCAGGCGCTGGATGGAGCAAAGCACAGACATGAAGTGCTCCATCTAGGGAGATGAAAACTGATACTGCCTGTCCTATTACATTTGAATTGCATCTCTGGCTGGCTGACCACAGACCAACTTCGAGACAGATGTGAAGCAGTACGTTTCACTCTTTGAGTGAATGCATCAGTAGACTTCATGGGAAATTGGTGAACTTAAATGCTTCCTAATGACTGATCAAAGTGAACCTCTTGTGTACAATTTTGACGTGCAGCATCAAAGAATATGATTGCTGATGGGTCGAAATGATATTGATAGACAGCTGAGAAGAAATCCCATATGGGCCTAGGTTTGCTCTATTTACATAACATTTTAGAGTGTACAGAATTTAGCACATTGTTGATTTAAACCTCAACTTTGAAGTTGGTTTTCTCTGGTTATTAAAAGTGCTCGTGGAATTGGTCTAAACATTAGAAACCTATTTAGGTGTTTGCCAACTTCCGTACACTCTAAAATATTACTTAGAGTAAACCTAGACATGGGTGAAATTTCACACCAATTATTTGTGGCTCTCTGGACAAAACACCTCTTATAATAAATCACTTTTGAGGGAGTGAATTGAATTAGTTCAAGCTTTTAGAAGCATTCACCTGGCATGTTTTCCTTTGGTGCAGGTGTCATCTGCCAGTCCAACATGTTGTATCATACCTGTTCTTCCTCTTGTGGACGCGCTTGTCAGTCACTTTCTACAAACGAGATCTGCAGTGACGATTGTGCTGAAGGCTGTAATTGTCCGAATGGGACATTCTATGATGAAGTGTTGCGCCACTGTGTGATGAAGTAAGTTTTTAGTTTGTCATTATGTATTTTACAGCATCACGCCGCTTATGTTTGATAACAACTGAAATCACATGTATCCGTTCCACTTTATTGCTTTGCGAATGACTTGGCCTTCAGGGTAAACCTCTGGCTGAAGTAAACCCCTGTATTTGTATAGCAGGACTCCCACAGCAGCCACACAGCTCTACAAATGTTCTATGAGTACCTCATAATGACTCCAGGACCCTACCCCATGTGAAGGGCCCTTTGCCAGTTATTGTTGGTTGAAGAGCAAGAGAATGGGTCAAATCAGAGTCTGGCGAAGAACAGAAAAGAGGATTCTCTTTAAAATTCAATTAATTTCTGCTACTTTTACCCCCATAAAAGCTACTTGTGGGTTTTGAACCAATCCCAACAGGATTAATTAGCCATTACTACTTTTCCAGGATGTGTTACTGTGGAGGTGCTGATGGCGGTAACTGGCAGCAAGACAGCCCAGTAGCCACTCGTGCACGTCAATATCAATGAGAATATTGTCTGCTTTATGTCCTAAAGCTTGTTCCTTGTTTTCCTTTCATCATTTTCTAGTTGGTTATTAGGCTGGGCAGGAAATAACTTCTACTTTGGTTTAGAGAACATTTACACATTTCAAAATTGAACTGTCGTTAAATTTTAAATATCTTAACATTGATCATTTTACCTTTTTTTGTGTTTTTTTACATGGCACTAGTTGCACATTATTATACATTAATTAAATAATATGATTGAATAGTTCAGGAGTTCTCAATCATACTGAGGTATTGTCTTCCTCTTCCAGGTCCCAGTGCTCATGTCAATTTCTGGGAGGGCTGTATCAGCCAGGAGAGGTTACGTTCAGTAACACAGGACCATGGTAGGATTCCTCCTCTTCCTTCTTTGCTATAGATTGTCTATAGGGAGTTTCACTTGGTGTCTTGGTGTCCTGGCCAATAATACCAGGCAAAAAAGTTGGTTATTCACTTCATGGCTCCATTTGTCTACAATCTCCCAGACACTTTACAGAAAAAAACACAGAGAAGTTTTAGATATTTTTATGTGATTTGGACTTCAAGACGTTCATTTACATAAAAAGCACTGTACACGTTATGTGGGAGTGAATTGCATTCCTCCTCAAACCACCTGCACTGGAGTGTTTTTAGAAACTGAGCTTCAGCAAACTCTACTCTGTTTGACATCCCCACTTTACAGTATAATCTGTGAAGCATTTTGAAACATCTAGAAGATATGAAAAATGCTATACTAAATCAAAGGATTACCATTATTATTATGATTTCTCCATGTGTTTTAGTCTATGCAGGAATGGAAGGATGGAGTGTTCCCCTCCAGAATCAGGTAGGGTATAGATGATTACTCGATTGTTTGCTTTGCACTTTTGTAATGTGATCAGTAACTGGTAACATTTTAATAACGTAATTCCTTTATCTGTGAACCATGAACAATTGCTATGTTTACACTGTGCCCAGAACCTGACCCTGGAGAGTGTCCTGACAATAAGAGGTACTTTGACTGTAGAGATCCTCCGTCTGGCCTGCCTTGGACTGGAACAGCTTGTGAAACCACATGTGAAAACCTTATGATGAACCTTACCTGTCCACCCATCACACCTTGTATGTCAGGCTGTGTTTGTCCTCCTGGGTAAGTGCTTTAAATACTAGAGAGCAGATAAAACAAAATTTGAATGATTTCTATCAATTCATTCGGACTCTGGATATGGAACAACCAGCTATCTTGAGATCTTGGTTTTGACATAAAAATTTGTCCAAGGCTCTGTCCACACCTGAAGTTTGATGATAACACCGATCGCTCTTTTAATCCTTTTGTGAATCTCACAATTTAGTCTCACACTGTAATTATGTAAACTTACTGAAATGCTACTGAAGTAGTTTTTAAGTTACATTTGTATAGCTATGTCTTATGATGGATGTATAGAGACTTATAGAATTTGAATTGCATTGTCTTTTTTCATTGCCTTCCAGGCTGGTGAGGCACGGAGGAGACTGCTTCCTGCCTGACAACTGCCCTTGCCAATGGAAAGGTCAGGAATATTTACCAGGTGAAGTGGTCTCCACAGTCTGTTACACTTGGTACGTGCAAGTCTGTTTTAGATTTTTCAAATGAACCAATGTTATTTTCTGTAACTTCCTTTCTATGATTTGATTGTCAGCAATAAAGTTCAAGTTGATATCTGAGTTTCAGGTACACAATATTTATTTTGTAATGTTTGTTTGCAATGCCTGTGGATTATCATAGTAAACTAATGCAAAATATCTCGGATTAGTCATGGTAAAAGATATCATAGGCTGTCAAAATCATAACAATGATAAAAGTCTTGTTTAGGATAATGGGACCATTTTTTTAATAGGGAGAGATATCGGTCTTTCAGAATGGGGTCCAATTTGCAATATTTCGCAATTTCTTCCTTAATAGCCAATCTGAGACATGCATTACTCCAACTGTGGAACTGAGTAGCGTTCTTGAGAATTGATTTCTGTTCAATGCGATTAGTTTTTTTGACATCCCATTAAGAACCAGACCCCTGTGATTGACCATCTAATTAGACCAACACCAAGTGATAGACAATATGGGAAAAAGGCAAGAGTAGGGGACTGAGTAAATACACTAAAACCCCGGCTAGCCAAACTAATCTGATCTAGCGAGCTGGAATTTCTAGCTAAATGAATCCTGTGAGGAGGAGATAGCGAATAAGATATTTTTTGCTCCCAGGATTCAAACATCCTGAGTTCAAGTTGGATCTTGTGAAGGCCAGCAAGGATGATGATCTGTCACTTGCTGACTCTGAGTGTTGCTTCTTCATGAAAGTTTCGGGCAGGTTCTAGTCGGTCAAGGCTGCTCAGCGTGGTGTTGACATTTGCCAGGAGAATTAGGCTTGTGGGAGTCTACAGTGAATTTTGCTTTTAAAAACAAATAGATTTTGGGCCCGGACCAGCTAGGTTCAAATTCTGGATGCCTGGAGTCCAGTAAGTAAAGGAGTAAGTTTACTGTAGCTCTTACTAACCCAAATCAGCATGGGCACAATAGGCCAAATGGCCCTCTTTCATGTGGTAGATTTCTGTGGTTCTGTGGAGCCAATTCTGCATCGCCAAGTCTACTTTTTACTTGTTAAAGAAACCAAAAGGTTGTGATTCCATTACAATGTCTAATATTTCTTAAAAACATTCCGACTTCTTTTAGTTAATAGTTAATAGTTAATTCTTTTAGTTAGTTAATATCATGACTTTAGACACCCTGAATTTTGGCTGATGTTACAATTTTTACTCTGATTCTAATTCTTTACTTACTTTCTGACAGTGTGTGTCAAAGAGGAATGTTTAACTGCACCTACTACCCATGTCCTGAAGTGTGCACTATATATAATGATCGGCATTATCGGACGTTTGATGGACTGGAGTATGATTATGTCAGTGACTGTCAAGTATATTTGGTGAAGGTGAGTAATTTTCATTGTTAAAACTGCATTTAAAGATTATGCTCTACATTAATGCAAATACCAGTACATGTACTCCTGTTAATAATGGAGGTTTGGATTTTTTATTTACAGTCTGAAAGAATTACGTTAATAACAAACAATGCAACTTGCTCGATTGTGTTCACATGTTTCTGTCATAAGGCACATTTTTAAACATTATTGAATTATTACGTTGAATTATTTTCTATTTTTAAGAATAATTGATGACTCTCAAATAAATCACCATAAGCACCTATGACTTAGATTTTGTTTCAAGATACAGCATTTGAGAATGTATAAACTACATCCACCTGTAGAATACCAAAGGAATATTGGCATTGGTTCATTGAGATTTACAGGTGGGATGTATCACTTACATGAGCTTTCTGTCAACAATGCACGTCTGGTGATTTGCTGCTGACTGAAGCCATTTTCATTTTTTAAACAGTGCATTTTTATGCAGCAGTGATTCCTTCAGCTGTGTTTTTAGTCTAACATGAACATATTTATAAGCCAAGAATTCTGCAGTCAAACATAGGACTATCAAAATAATCTAGATCTGTTGTTAAATGAAGAGCAATAATAATAATGAGCAACAATAATAACAATAATAATCCTCGTATTTAATATGCAGTCTTATTATGTCATCAAAATGTCTCAAAGGGCTTCATAGGATTAACTGAAAAGAAAATTGACTTTATATTAGTGCAAAACATGTACCTTCAGGAAGTACCATTAATAACATGTGCAGTTGCAGTTCATAAGGAAAATGACATCATCTCGTACTTCATTTGAGATATTGGATCTACATGTCCAGGTGGGATTGCTGTGTATTGAGATTTAGATCTGATGGGGTCCAGTTTATTTTTCAGTCAAATGATAACTCATAACTGCATCACACCTGTGACTTTTGATGTGGGTTCTTTAGTTAATCAACACCAACAACAGCTTGAATTTAGATAGTGCCCTTCACGTGGGGAAGAGTCTTGTAGCGCTCAACAGTGATGGAGCTTGTCGCCAAATTGGGGAGAGGGGGCAATGACCATAGGAATGGTCAAAAAGGAAGATCTTCAAGAGTGGTCTGAAAAAGGGGAAGGAGAAATCAAGGCAGGCAAAATTGAGGAAGAAAATTGCACAGTTTTGGAGCTAAAGGCATGATGGAGGGGACAAGGGACATGCAGGAGGCTGGAAATGCAAATGTTTTTGTAAATATTTTAAGTCCTTTAACGAAAATATTTCAATAAAGTTTCACAAAATTGGCTTCATTAATGTAGATTCCCTAGGTGGGGGTGATAGAAAGGTACACCAATGAGATTCCACTTCCTTCTCCTGAGGGAAAGAGACCCAAAGATTATTGCTAGCCCTGAATATGACTTATTGAACAAGAGATAGTTGTGTGGGGTATTCAGCCACCTGCTGAAACTCTGGGGGTATCGTCTACTCAAGTCATTCAAGTCAAGTTTAATTACTCTTCTGTTGAATAGAAAAGGAAATCAGCTTCTGGCAAGCCAAATTCTCCTTTATTGCTAGGCATTTGTTAATGAGACAATGTGGCCACAAACTGGTTCATGTTTTACTGGGGATCTGGAGGTAATGTGGAGTCCCAGTCTTCTCCCAGAGCACTTATGGAAATGTTAGTTATTTCCTATGGCAAATGATACATCCATTGCTTTAGCTGAAGGCACATTAAATTAGTCACTAGATTTCAATAAAATGGGACCATTCTTCTAGCATTTAACTTGAATTAGGAATAAATGAATTTGAATTGACTTTGAAAGTTATCTTTCAGCAGTACAACAAATTAAATTCCACACTTTTGTTCTATATGAAGCCTATCATTGCATTTGTAAGTAATTTGTCCTTCAGCAGTCCAAGGTATTTGCTTAGTCAGCATTTTACAAAAAAATACATTGGCAGCCATCCAGAGAATCCATTACAAAATCGCTGAATTCTATGGGACAAATTTCAAGTGCTAGTTCTCTAATTGTTAGAATGATATATCCAATTTACTCTTTTTCTATTAAATGTGTATCTCTCATTCATTCTTAATTTTAAGAGAAAGTGGATTAATATCTTGAAGAAAGTGAGTGCATGATATTGGCCTGAAGCACACATGGCCTGTTTAATGTCTGTTTGAATGGCACATTTGATGAGGCAAGCCAGCTGAGCTCCACCGCTCTCATTAGCATTCGTAGAAAGAGAGCTTTGTTGTGGAGGCTTGTATATTATGTGACAGCATGCTGAGTGGTCTGTAAACTTAACCTTATTGAACTGCTTCATTGGTTTCTGGATGTTCAAGTGTAACAGTTTAGCAGAGCCAAGGATAAGTCTTTATTCCTACTTTATTGGATTAAATTTATGAACAAAAAGTCAACTTTCACCAAATAAGTTGAATATAATTATGTAATAGTGTTATATAACACTGCCTGTCTGTCTTCCAGTCTAATGCTGTTTCCCACTGTAAACTGAAAAGTTGTGTTGTAGTTTGAAAGAGCTTGAATCATTGAACCTCTTGAACCACGAGCTGTGCTTGCACAACATTACAATGTTATGAAAGGTTTTGCTCCTTATTCCATTTTAGATCCTTTCTGCCACAAATTCCTTGATTCAGAGGGTAGGTTTGCAAATGATCTCTCAGTCACTGCTCTTGATTTTGTTACCAGGGAGATGCCAGAATAACAGTGCTGTTTTTGTACTTAAGGGCGAAAACAGAGCACAACAGAAGTCAAAGGTGAAATCAGGCCCCATGCTGCTGCATCTCTATGATTCTACTGCCCCAGCCACTCTCCCTCTGCTCAACAACAACAAATTGAACTGTAGTTAGATGGAGTACAATGTGGGGAAGTGTGTAATTATTCACCCAGGCAGTAAAAATAGAAAAGCGGATTATTTTCTAGAGTGGGGGCTATTTTCTAGAGTGGGGGCAGGTAGTGTTAGTGTTCAGAGGGATTTGGGGGTCCATGTACACCAGTCACAAAAGAGATGCAGGTACAGCAAGCAATTAGGAAAGCTAATGGCATGTTGGCGTTCATTGCAAAAGGGTTAGCATACAAGACACTTGCTGCTATTGTATAGGCCCTTGGTGAGAGCACACCTAGAATATTATGTGTAGTTTTGGTCTCTTTATTTAACAAAAGACATACTGACCTCAGAGGGAGTGCAGTGTAGATTCACTATGTTGGTTCCTGGGATGAGGGTGTTGACCTATGAGGATAGGTTGAGTAAACTGCGGGATAGGTTGAGAGGTGATTATATAGAAACCTATAAAATTCTTAAGGAGATTCACAGAGTAGATAGTGTGAGACTGTTTCCCCCGTTTGGAGAATCCCAAGCTAGGGGTCATAGTCTCAAGATTAAGGGTCAGCCTTTTTCAACAGAGTTGAGGAAATATTTCTTCACTCAGAGGGTAGTGAATTTACGGAATTCTGTACCCCAGAAGGCTGTAGATACTCAGGCCTTGAGCATATTCAAGACTGAGATTGATAAGTTTGGAAAGGATAGAGAGATTAAAGGATATAGGGATAGGACGGGTAAATGGAATTGGGTTAGAAGATCAGCCATGATCCTATTAAATGGCAGAGCAGGCTCGAGGGGCCGAATGGCCTACTCCTGCTCTTATTTCTGATGTGCTTATGCACGTAAAGCGCTCTTCACATCGGAAAGATGTCCAAAATCTTCATGTCTCCTGCCCACTTCACAGTCTTGGATGGACATGCGAACTTGGGTGGGAGCTGGGGGTATGAGGATTAGAAAGTGGAGCAGTTGATAGAGAGTGGACCATGCTAACTCTTCACCTGCTGATCCCATCTGTTGGAAGGCACCCTATCCTTCACCTTAATCTAACAAAGTGGCTGAGACTGAGAATCCACATTGGGGTTGAAAGTGCAGTATTCCCTACAGGATTCCCAAATATTGAATCAAGATGGTTATCTGATCTTCATCTTGTTGACCTTTCTGGGAACTCCCCTCTCTCATAATAATAAATAATATTAATCCTAGAATCTGAAATAACGCCTTATCATATTGATAAGATGTCTCAAAGTGCTTCACAGGATATATCACGCAGTGTTTTTGACTGTTTTGTGGGTGAAATACTCCAAAGTGAAATTCTCATGGAATTCAATATTTTTTAGCCTATTCTAAACACGGCAAGGTCCATCCCATTGCCACTGGAAATCAGGTCTTAGCTCCAAGTAGCATTGTATATATGAGCACCAGCACACTCTGCTGCTCATTAAGTCATTAGAGATGTATCTTATGCTCTGCTATATTTAATTGCACATGCATGATTATCTGATGTTATTTAAAACGTGCTGTAATTTTGTACTGTATATTGGAAACGGAGAATCCCAGTAATAGCACAGAGCAGAGCAACAAACCCCTCCTCCCCACCTCTGAAACTCAAAACAATCTGCAGTGGGGTAGATTACATCACTAAGAAACAGATACCTGCGCTTTTTCAAAGCCTTAATCTTGGGAAAATCAGAGGCATTTTTAATTAGAACGGGATTGCTGTAATGTAACCCCATGAAATGTCAAATCCAAAGGATAAACAGGGCAAACGTTAAACTACAAAACAAAGAGGAACTTGTTTCGATCATTTTTATAGGTTTTCTTTCCCAGACCTAGGGGACATTGTGGAGGTTTGTATTGCTGTCTTTTGTTTTCTTAATGTTTTTGTGTTTTTTCGCTGAATTACGCATCTTTTTCAAGTGTAACTGAAAAGCTGGAATCTGCTTGTGAGTACGGAGGCTTCCATGTAAAAGATCATATGTTTGATTTCAATTTAATCCAATACAATTTACATGTATAGATCACCTTTCATGATAGGAGGAGTTCTCAAAGATCTTGAAAATAAAATTATTTGAACTTAACAATGCGAATAGCATAAGACCATTATTAATTGTGGCATTAATACATTCCTGGTAGGTGCATCAAAGTAAGAAAAATTTGTAACCTAAAACCACAAAGAAAAATGTAAATGAATATGACACACAAAGTGCAACGTGAGTGCTGTATCCAGCTCATTTTAAATGCAGAACCTTCCACTCATCCCCGAGGAAAGCAATTTCAAACTGCTTGCAATGGAACCAGCTAGGTAGAAAATCCCGAACAATAGGTCTCTTTCAGACAACACAGAAAAGAAGCGGCAGGGATTTACTCCTCGCAGATGCTGAGCTTGTGTAAGATTAGATGCTCAGATGTTATGAAGGTCTTGAAATTCTTACAGTAATTTCTGAAGGGCACAGGCTTTGTTCAGTGGTTTCAGCTCAAAATGACCTGAATATTGGTAGCTTTGAATTTCCAATTGAATGCATTTGGAGTTTCCAGAATGACTGCTCAGTAGTACACTAGCAGTAGATGTGTTGGAATTATTCATAAAACAAAATGAAATGATGTATTTCTGTGTGGATTGTCCAAATGTTTAACGACAATGTGTACCACTTAAGACATCATTACTGTATGTAATGAATTGCTATAACAAGTGACTGACATCCATCATTCACTGAGCACTGATCTCAGTTCTGCTATTGGGGAGGGAAGAGCAGAGGCTAGACTTTAACCAATAAAGAATGAAAGCAAGTATGTAGAAGATGAATCATCCTAATTTTATCCCACCCATCTATTACAACAACAACAATATACATTTATAAAGGGCTCTTCATGTCAGGGGGTTTCTCAAAGTGCTTCACAAACTGACTGGTTGGAAAGGGTGACCAAAAGTAAAGTTGAGAAGGAGAGTCTTAAAGCTTATTTTAAAGGTGAAGAGAGAGGGGTTTGGGTGGAGGGACCCCGGGATGGAGTTCCAGAGAGAGGAGAAAATATAGCTGAAAGCTTGCGTGGGAAACATGAAGCCATTCTGTTTCTTGAGTCGGATGAATGGCTGGGGCGGCAGGATTGCTGGACATTAAGGAAGTAAGGTCGGGAGAGGAAAACATGAGGACCATAAATTAAATCCACCAGGGAATGGGAATCAGGTTTCTATGTTGAATAGCGGACATTAAATGCTGAAGGTAAATCTGTAAAAATAATAATTCCTGCATTTGATGTAGCATCATGTCTTCAAGACAACAACAACAAAATTACATTTGTAGAGCATCTTTCATGTTGGGAGGACGTCCCAAGACGCTGAACAGTCGGGGTTCAGGACCCGAGCGTGGGGGGTTGGAATGAGGGAGGCAGAGAGGTAGGATGGTGACTGAAGGCATGGTCAAAGAGGACGGTTTTGAGACCGGACTTGAAGGAGGTAAGGGAAGAAGCAAGGTAAAGGGATTGTGGGATGGAGTTCCAAAGTGTAGGGGTAGAGAGGCGTAAAGGGTGCTATATAAATGCTAATTGTTTTCATTGAATTTCTAGCTCATTTTGGTTGCTTATAAAATACACATTTTATCATAAATCTTGTGAAGTTCTTTGACACGTCCTCCCAACATGAAAAGCACTACACCAAATGTAAGGATCATTGTTATTCATTTTACATTTACTTTAGCTGTAAAAATGGACAGTTTCCATCTGCCTCTCCTGATGACAGAGGAAAACAAACACTTTGAAAGGTGGCCCAATATTTAATCAGAAAATGTTTGATTCAAATCAACTGAACCATATTTATTGCATATGTTACATACATGCCATGGACAGATGAAGAACAGAGGAAAAAGTATGGGATATATATAATGCATTTTCCATTGATAGCCCAAAGGAACTATGAATACATTTATAACTTCAAATGGTCTGTATATTAATAGGCTATATTAAAGCTCTATTCAGTATGAGTGAGAATCCTGCGTATGTATCTGACAAATTTCTCTATGTTCCAGACCATCGGTGCACTGAATATCTCTGTGTCAGCTCAGAATATGGATTGCTATGACAGTGGAATTATTTGCATGAAGACCCTAATGATCTCCATTGGAAGCATCCATCTTTACTTTAATGACAACTCTGGAGATCCAGTGAGTAATTACGCTGCTTAATTGTAAATTAATTGTGATTATTTTTCCTTGATCATTGGTTGGAGGAAAGTAAAACATACAGAAATGTTAGCATACAAAACCGGGTTGGACATTGCTTATGCAGGCTTGTAAAATTACCGAGCCTCTATGTTCCGAAAGAAAATATAAGTTCACTCAAAATGGATAATTGTACTATATGGTGCAATTACTAAGCTGTATGCATCACGGCCAAACCACTGAAACTCTTCATTTTAATGCTTATTCAGTAGCCAAATGTGTACATTTAAATCTGTATTGCAACAACACTAATTTCTGCATTGGACCTAAAATCTAATACACATAACTGGTGTAATGTACGAGCAATTGCTATACAAAGCAAATAAGTG
Source organism: Hydrolagus colliei (assembly GCA_035084275.1). Taxonomy (NCBI): domain Eukaryota; kingdom Metazoa; phylum Chordata; class Chondrichthyes; order Chimaeriformes; family Chimaeridae; genus Hydrolagus; species Hydrolagus colliei. The sequence goes on along the minus strand of CM068746.1, from coordinate 23,781,777 downwards.
CTTTAAGACAGAAATTATGGTCTAAAGTATGCAGATATTCCTTGTCTTCATTGTGCGACAACAATACAACAATGCAAAGGTAACAAAGTTAATGTTTAATTACAAAAGAGTACAAAGGTAAATTCATTTTATTTAAAAGAGGAGAATTGAATTTACAAGAAACTGAGTTAAATTCACGTAGTTGATTTAGCCAGGGAATGCTTCGTAACCACAAAGCTTAATAATTTTGGCATGTACAGAAGTATTTTGGAAAGCCTGTAACCCAACACAAAATCACTAGTATTGCATGTAAATGCTTGTTGTTCTAGCGTTTATCCAGTGTAAAGAAAGAAGGGGATGATTTTCAACTGTGGAAGGCTGGGTACTATGTAGCAGTGCACTTTCCAATGCAAGAGATTATAATCCTTTGGGATAAAAAGACAACTGTGCACATTCAGGTTGGACCTCAGTGGAGGGTAAGTAGATACCTTGTGAGATCTCACCCATCCACAGTAAATTCTGCTTCATTCACAGTTGGGATGAGTGTTGAACTGAATTGAATATCTGAAATTACCAGATATTGGGGAATTTCACAAATTTGATTTGCCAAAAGTGGGATTATTAGTGCTGATGCATCCTCCAAAAACTTACTGGGTCTGAAATTCTATCTGGTTCTTTTAAAGAGCTGCAGAAAATATGCATTCACCTACCTACAAAATAGTCATTACACTTTACAATAAATCCTATGAAGTGTTTTGAACTGTCCTCCTGACATGATGGGCGCAATATCAAATGCAAGGATCAATGTTATTATCCTGATGTTAATGCACTCGCCTTGCAAGCGAGAGATCCGGGTTTGTTTCCCAGCAGTGTGAAATCTTCGGTAAGTTTCCTTATTTGATATGCCCAATAATAATCCCTCAAGAAAAAAAAACAATAATCAATTGGTCACTTCAATCCACAACCATTTGTGGGACACTGCTGTGCGTAATTGGCTGCCATGTTTCGACCACAAACATACAATCCATTTTACAGTATATTCTGCAAAGCACTTTGAGACGTCTAGAAGATGTGAAAAGCACTACATTAAAAACAGATTATTTTAATTTTATTATTATGAAATTGATTTGCAAATACTGATTGAAGTTAAGATATTGTTTTCGAATATTTGCTCAATCTTGTGCCATCTTAAATTTTTAAGACAAAATGGATTTAGGGGCTAAGATGAACTGGAATTTTGGGACTCATTTCCAAACACAACAGATAAGTGTGGACATGCAAAAAATAACACATGGGCTGAAATTCTAGTCAACATTGTGGCATGTATCTGTTGCAATATAGGCTGCAAGCAGGAATTCCTCAAAAAAGGATAAAGTTAGTAGCATTTTACAGATGTTTTGAATTAGTCTGCCTCTTCCATGGTTTGAGTTGCCCATTAGTTCTGTAAATAATAACTTCTTCTGTATTAGCAAAATACATTTTTACCATTTCCACTGGGTAAATATACAGCTAACTTATAATCATGATGATAATTTATATCATTTGCCAGGGTAAACTGATGGGCATGTGTGGAAATTTTGACAAAAGTACAGCGAATGACATGACCACTTCAAACAACATGGAAGTGAGCAATACTCAAGCTTTTGGCGATAGTTGGGCTCTTGGCCAGGTAAGAATTAATATTGCATTTCGACTAGTTATAAGATTGTATGGAGCAAAAAAAAGCTAACTTGGTTCTCAAGTCTACCCCTTGTATATAAAGTATAGAGATGTAAGATTACTCCCCCCCCCCACCCAGTCACAAGTTGTAGTGGCAGCATAAATGTATTTATTGTGTCGAGGGAAGATAAAGCAGTGCGCTAGATTAACACCTCCTAATCAGCCTTGCACAATCAGAAAGTGAAATTGAAGAAATAACTGGGGGAGTTTTGAATAAAAATGATAAGTTCATGAAAATCCACGGGACATTACTGTGAGCAATTGACTTCCGCTTTCCATCCATAAAATATACTGCCAATTCACTTTACAGTATATTCTTTGAACACCTTTAAGTCTCAACGATGTGATACTGTATGAAATGCAAGGATTATTATTATGTTTAATTTACCTAATTGAAGTATTAATTATTCCAAACGATTCTTCCAAATAACTTCCCATGAAACTTTCAAAACTTTCAGCTTTGATGAAGCTTATTAATTCTAACAAAATCAACATTGTGCTGTTGTCAGCCTAGTTCAGTTGGTGGCACTGTTACTTGCAAGTCAGAATGTCTATTGACTTGTGCAACTGGCTCAATGGCTTGCTCCTGTTCCTGTTTTCCTGTGTTCATACAATGTTTGTAATTATATGACTGTGATAGAATGCAGCAGATCATTATTGCAAATAAGCTGTTGACAAATACATGGAGCAATTGATAGTTGTCTCCAATATTTTTCTCTTTCAGTGTGTGAGTAGGGCTGATATCACCAGGCCATGTGAAGCAGATCTGATTCGGCAGCCATTTGCTAAGAGAGAATGTGCCATTCTGTTCAGTGAAGTGTTTGCTCCTTGTCACAATGTGGTAAGTTTACATTATTTAGCATGAATCCTACCTTAATAGAAAATGTTCCTATGCCCATGTACCCCATTGATATAATTAAAACATTACTGTATTGGATATTTAGCCTTTCAGGAGAGGTTATTGAGGAAATTCACTATTTGCTGACTGCATGGAATGCTTGTTTAATTATTATTATTTGTGAATCCCTCAATTCATGAGGGTCAAATATTCACAATAATTTGATAGCCAAGCATGTAACCAATACTTCAGCTAATTAACTTTAATTCTGTCTGCAAGCAATTTACAAAAATATTTTAAGACAATCGCTGATACTCTTGCTATTTGAAGGACACCAGGATCAATAACTTACATGAAACAAAGTCAGATGATTTTAGACTATTCTCTGGTCAGCAGGGCTGTTGGTTTTGGAAAACTGCACATATGTACATGGTATTTATGGATCAGAATCTATAAGTGCAGTGGTGAAACATGCTTTGAAGGAAACTGGAGCAAACAGTTTGTAAACAACAACTTGCACTTACAATAATGCCCTTCACACAGAACACCATCTTGGAGCGCTTATGTATCTCACTTTGTTCAGTTAGGGGCTGTTAAAATCTACTTAATAATAACAGACCGGCAGCCAAATAATGGGACTTTGTGGAGGACACGACAGTTTGACAATGTTTGACAGCTTGACAGCTTGCACATTGGTTTTATGAGAGCTATAGCAGTTCTGATTGCTGTTTTAGAGTGACACTGCTTTCAGCCACCTCCCTAAACAGACATTTTTTGGGGGTGATTTGTTTTTCATTTTAGCCATTGTTGTTTAAGCATCTGAGAACAGTTTGAGGGATGGTCAGGACAGCAATACTGCAACAAGATCTGTTACCTCTAGGTGGCAGTGCTTTACTACTTAATACAGTAATAGTAATACTAATTGTATTTGATTCAAGGACTATCAGGAGGAGATCTCAATGTGTTTCACTGTGAAGTGTAGAAACTGTGTATTTTTGTACTATATGCAACATTGCAAGTTTACTCCATAATCTGATTGTTCACAGGTCGACGTTACCTGGTTTTACAAGAATTGTCTAACAGACACATGTAACTGTAATCGTGGTGGGGACTGTGAATGTTTCTGTACCAGTGTTGCAGCCTACGCTCACAAGTGCTGTCAGAAAGAAATATCAGTAAACTGGCGATCCCCCAGTGTTTGTCGTAAGTATTACCACTAAGATGAGTTCTTTAAATAAACCGACTGTGTTCTCAATTTGTCGCATGGATGGATGAAGCTATTTTGTCAAAATGGGTTTCAAAGTGGTGCATTGAAGCAGACATAAATTTCAGTTTTCAGAAATAAATTGCAATTTCCACTGCAATCATAGAATTTCGTGAATAAATCTTTGCTCTCTGGTGTGTCTTATGCAGCGAATCATATAATAGATATATTCCTTAGTTTACGGGAATTCCATTCACTTAGCAAATTGATGCATTACAACAATTGCGTTTCTCTCGTTCCCTTGACTTGGGGTAGCGTCCCGGAGAGCTTGGCAGTAGTGGAGACTGACACTGAGCCAGGGGAAGAGGGAGGGGGAAGATGATCATATCCGTGTGGCAGTGGTTTGACTTATTAAATTTGGGGTATGGTGGAGCTGGGGAGACCAGCGAGGAGGGCAATGGAATAATCCAGCCGGGAAGTGACGAACGCATGTTTGTGAGTTTCAGCTGCATTATTTGTGATGTACATATGGAGGTGGGCTATATGACAGAGGTAGAAAAAAGCACTCAGGGAACTGATGTGGAGTAAAAACAATTGCTGTGGATCGAACTTCACACATAAATTGCGCACGGGTTGATGAGTCTGAGGGAGAGCCCGGGGTAGTTGAGTTCAGATCCTCAGGACAGAAGACATTGACAGGAGCCAAAGAATATGGCATCTTGTTGTCGTAATGCATTTACTTCTTAAACAACCTTTAAAAGTATGTACGATTGATTCCACCCGTTAAAGAAATTAAAAGCTGCTGAAAGAATATCTTATTCTGAACATGACAGAAGGTATGGATGATCAAATGTTCTTATGATTCCATTCCTATACAGTTTTCCACATAGGAATGTCATCTGTGAAATTCATTCAATCAGGTTGAATGTTTTTCTTCCTTATATCCATCTGGCCCCACTATTCCTTCCTATTTATTCCTAGCTAGTTTTATTTCTTGTGATAGAGACAGCTTGTCACGACAACACAAACTGTACATAATTTGCTAGAAGGAATGAACTGAATGGGTTGAATAGTGTTCATGTTCCTTACTTTTCTATTGGAAAATGTATACAATAAATAGTAATAGTTTGTTTATCCGCTATAAGATTTGCTTCCAGGAGATTAATGTACTGTAAAATAGTGTGGGGTTATGATCTAATTTATCATAATACATAGTAATTCATTTGGTTAGTTCAGGAATGCTTCTTCAAATACAATTCTGATTCATTGAGGTGCTCTGTACATAAGCTTGGGCATATGGGAATTGATTGTGTTTAATGCTGTTTTTATTTGTGTTTTAAAAGAAGGCTAATGTATTACAGTACCTTTGACAAAATCCAAGGGATAACTGGTGAACTTAAATTTTATTAATGGTTGCATGGCATATACTTTGATCAAAGCAAAGCCTCAAGTTTGTGGTTTTCACATACCACATTGAAGGAAAATGATTGGTGACAGGTAAAAATGATATTGAGCTTTGATGGACTCTAAGGAGTAATTCTTAGGTCTAGATTTGCTCTTATTTATATACCATTCAAGAATTTTCCAAATTCCTATATATAGCTTTAATTTTGAAGTTGTTTTTCTCTTAAACTCTTTTAAAAACAACAGAAAACAGACTTCAAAGTCAGCAATTTACTAAATTCCAGATTCTCTAAAATGCTTGGGTGTCTTGGGATGTCCTCCTGACTTAAAAGGAGGACTCTATAAATGTAATTTTTTTTGTTCAGTAAATCTGGACTCAAGTGGAATTTCTCACGAATCATATGTTCATGGAACCTGTTGATTGTCAATTTAATTCCAATTATCAATTAAGTCAATAAGTAAATTTAGAGTCACAGAACATTTCAGCAAGAAATAACAAATATGTACACACAACAACTAAGTATTAATTGTTTTTAATGTTTCAGCTTTTGATTGTGAATACTATAACCGAGGTATGTAATGCTTGTGTATTTATACTGTATATTTAACAATATTAAATTATCATTTAGTTCTCTAATTTAAAAAAATTAATGAAAATATAAGCTACTGTAATTATACTATATGAAAAGTTTTCCTTCACAGAATTATGTGGTCCGTTTTATATCTATACCAATTAGTTATTGCTGTAGCATATTTATTCAGCAAAACTGATTAGAATAAAACATTTCACAGAATATACTGTAAAGTTAATTGATTGTAAATTTTGTGGGTGATATGCTCCTTTAGTATAGTACTGCTTTAGTATCCCCATCAGCCACTAAGTTATTCTATCTAAACTTTTGGTATAGCTCTGAAACCATAATTGAAATAATGAATGTGAACATGTATAAACATATGCTTCATTCACTAGTAATTATTTTAGCTTCATCAACCAGCAGAATAGTACAGTCAAATTCTTCCTGTAATTACCTTAATTCGGATGCAATTGTCAGCAACAGTGCAGTGCTGGACTATCAAACCTCATTGCTTGTTGTTCAATATTTCAGAACTTGGTGAAGGACCATATATGTTCCTCAGCTATTTGTACAATGACACTGTTATTGGAGCCAACTTGACAACCGGGGAAGTATTCCCTTGTCAAAGAAACTGTGCTGGAGGGAACATTTTGATAAATTTCATGATTACACCTGGACTTTACAAAGGAAGGCAATTTAGTAAGTTTTATTTAGCTTTAATATTTCTACGAAGTTCCGTAAGTTCAGCTTTGGTCTGACATCTGCAAATGAAAACTGATGACAACTGGCTATATTTAGCTAATGGAGTTTCAGATTAACTTTGAGTACATTATAACAGTGATGATTGTGTAGATTACAGTTTGCCAAGGTATTAACATTTGGATTTTTTAAAATTTTGGATGTGGACTTCAAAATGTTAGATTTAGATATAAAATTTAGACATTCTCTTATTGATGACAATAAAAGCAAGAGATTGATTGAGTGTTTTATCTTGTTGCAGATCTACCAGTTGTTTCCTTTGAATCTGCTGAAAGACCAAATTATTTTTTACATGCTGGGGTAAATGGTTCCATTCATTTGGAGAAATGGAGGGATAGTGAACCATTCTGGAAAGAATCATCATTCATCCAACATCATAATAACTGGATCCCTGGCTACAGTACCTTTGAATTATATAATAGGAAGGGATATTTTATCAGAGTCACACCGTCATTTGTTTCAGCTGTTCATTATGATTACTCCGATAAATTTAAACTCACAAGCAGTTTTACTATTGAAGGTAAGATATATTTGTTTCTTTGGATTGTGGCAAAAAATGCTCGTACGAGAGATAATTTTTTAACTGAGAAATTTGAAGATGTCTAGCATTTGGAATTAGGATCCTCATGGTCTGTCAGCTTGGTTTTCTCCAGGTATATCTGATCCCCCTGAGTTAATATTGTTTTATAAACTTTGAAAATAAAACAACGGAAGTTTGAAATTTTCCGATTTCTTAGTTTGGTGTGCAGTGAGGAATTAGGACATATATGCTGTCCTAATATGGGATGGTTAAAATCAGGTTAATTTCTATTATAAGCTAAGAGAATTTTGATTCCACAACTTTCTGCAGCCCACAAAATAATAATAATAATGTTTGCATTTGATTTAGCGCTTTCACATCTTCTAGACATCTCAAAGCACTTCACAGAATATACTGTAAAGTGAATTGACTGCATATTTGTGGGTGAAATGCGGCAGCCAAACACGCACAGCAGTGTCCCACAAACAGTTGTTTGTGATTATAGATTATAGATAACCGTTAATAGACAGACAGGTGGATATTAGGTGAGGACAGGCTCAGCTATTATGCTTTGCCTCTCCATTGTTTGTGCTTAAATATGAAGAATAGTCACTTAATTGAAGTACATACTTAGGAGTGGTGGGAAATGGCAGTCCTTTCAAATTAGAAGGAGATATTTGAGGGAGAATAATACAAATAATCTTTTTTGAGATATTGAAAAAAGTTATTGATTAGTACAGGAGGCCAAGTTTGAAACATAGACAACCGACAATCTCTTTACTTGATACAGAAGGAAATGCAATTTGAATAAAATCCATGATTTACAGTAGAAATTGCAAGAGTTTAGGACTCTAAACTCTAAACTAACAAGTTTTTAATTTTTCAGAAGCTATAGAAAGTTGCAGGGCCAAAATACTCTTAGATATAGTAGAAATTAAACTGAATGACCATGTCATATTATTATGGCATATTCAGTCTTTGCAGGAATCACGCGATAGTGGTCTTTTCCCGTCTCATACATTTATGTGTACAAGACAAGTGCTGTCTTATAGGGAAGGGATATAATCTGCAGTTCGCTAAAGGTGGCAAACATTTTGTTTCACACTGATAGTGTTTGCAAGCGAAAGGCATGTTAGACCAATGGTTCACACATGCGTACATTCCAATCCATTCCAGTAATGAAATTAGGGAATCTGGCTGATTTGTTTCTCTTCTCTGCTCTCTGGGCCTCCCATCCCCGGGACCATTCTGGCAGAGATGAGCTAACTCAGCACACAGTGGGGCTGAAGTCCAGGTTACTTTTAAGCCTGTACATCTTGGCACACTGAAGCTTTTGGAGAGGACATTCAATGGCAAAAAAACACAGCTTTAATCAATAGATAAACAATTCAAACACAATTTAGTAAAATGCAACTTAATTTCACATTGTGAGCAAACTGGTTATCATCATATCACATATGGTAACTGGTTCTTCAATGTCCAAAGAGCTAGCACTATATTAGAGGTAAACCTAGCTATCAATGTGCAATAATTTCAATTGTATATAGAGAAATAATTTCAAATGGATTCTAGCAGTCCCTCAGTTTTGTACCTTTGTGTGACTGACATCTGGAATAGTACTTGTACAGAAAGGCAACAAGCACATTCCAATGACAGTTTATGAAATCGTAACATAAAACCATCCTGTCTGCCTTGCAACACAACTTGCATTCCTTATATTAACTTGGCCTTTTTTCTATTACTTGCATGTTCCTTTACTTTCAAACAATACAGGGGGATACTACTGTGACACTTTGCTACAAATGTTGGCATTCAATAGATGTTTGTTATTGCCAAGGTTGAAATCAGTTCCAGAAACTGCAAGGTTATTGTTAGTTTTATTTATTATAATAGCAAATACACTGGACATACATTCATATCTGATAATATAGTTTGCATGTAATTTTTATGATGCTTCTTAGCATCTAAATGGAGGACTTAACAAGTAATTGTATATTTTAAAATCAGTTTTACTTGTTGGCAAATGAAGTTGATCTGGCCTTGAAAATGTTACTTAGATAGAATTTCCTCCTTACAATAATAAATACCATGTCAGTGAGATCAGAAACAGAAAATTACACAAGATGGTTGTCATCGGGCTTTCACTGGAAGTAAAGATTACAGTCCACGCCATGCCATTTCTTTTACTTGGCTTTAGATGCCTTGGAGATTCCTAACATTCTGATAAAACAGAACTTCAGGTTTGGCTCGAGAGAACATGTGTTTTAATTGTGACTTGCAGTATGTAAAAATAATGATAAACAGTTTGTGTGCTGCTCCAGCTGAAGCGCTTGAATGCCGTTGCCAAGAGCAGAACCGCTTCGGATTCCCATTTCATTCCATCTCTGTGGGAAACATGCCGGGCTGCTGCAGAAACTGTGTGATGGATAATTTGTTACCCATGCTTTTCTCTGGCCAAACTGCATTCGTAGCAGTTATTTCCACATGGAGTGTAATGAAGCCTCCAAAGTGTTGGCTTCAACATATGGTAATTAGATATTGCCATAGAAAGGATAGCATGGGCCCCTGGGCTCCCTGATGCAAATGCCAAGCTTTGATTAGCCGTCGAGTTAGGTTATTTTCCATGGTACAATTGAAACTACCTAATCCTGAAGTGCTGGAATGTAAAAGGAGAGTAAGAAGGATTGAGGTGAAACTAAAGCTTTGAAACCGAGGCAGCTAGAATTTTTCTGAACAATGCTCTCTCTTCAAGGCTGCTCTGCTGTGTAGACTCGGCTCTTGAATTTTACTCATGACCCTCTGCATAGCAAGAGTCAGCTAATACTCTAAAGGGTGAAAAGGTTGTGCTGTTCACGGAAGTTGCTTGTAATCGTATCTGCTAACTGGCACAGCTGCCTATATATTGGGATAAGAAAAATATTTTGGCCTCTGTTTCTGAAAGTTTATATTTTATAGTAAGAAAAATAAGCTGCACATATGCTAATGCAAATGATACTGCGCCATGCAATGTTGTGGATCTTAACAACAGTGGGCTTGACTGCTATGTATACTGTTGCATTCCCCAAATAACCAATTTCAATCAATCATGCCAGTGAGTGCACTGATCCACATGGGATCTTGGAACATTTGTAGCACAGAAGGAGGCTATTTGGCTCAATGTATCAGTCCTGATGCATTCCGATGCAACAACCCTCTGTGTATGTGTGTGTGTATTTAAAAAAAGTTTTGGTGATAATCTTCAGTTTAAGATCTTGTTACTGACCAGTGGTAAAGGTTCATCATTTACCTAATCAAAAGATGTGGGCAAATGATATAATCACAACGTAGCTTTTGGTGTAATTTTGTAACATTTTAGTGTGTCCCATTTTAAACTGCCTTAATATATTAAGGAGAGAATAGTTTTAAAATCTAGAATCTGACATATTCCTATTGTTCTAGATTTCTTTTATCCCATAGGAGCAGTAATAATAAAAATTAATTGTGATAATATCAACAACAAAATTACACTTGTTTTCACGACAGGAGGACGTCCCAAGACACTGGATAGTCATTGTTTTAGATCCGAGTTGGGGTCAGGGACATGGAGGGTGCTGGGAAAGGGGGTTATTTGGGGTGACTGATGGGACCGTCGAAGAGGAGGGTCTTGAGCCGAGATTTGAAAGAGGCCAGGGAGGGAGTGAGGCAGAGGGACTGCAGGTTGGAGTTCCAGAGGTTTGGGGCAGAGTGGCTGAAGGCTCGTCTGTGGATGGGTAGGTGCATCAAGGGATGTGTAGCAGGCCGGAGCCTGCTGAACAGAGTGGGAAGGCAGGTTGGTAGGGCATTAGGAGGTTGCAGTTGTAAGGTGGGATGAGGGCTTTGAATGTGATGACCAGGATCTTGAATTGGATCCTCTGGATGATGGGGAGCCAATAGAGTCTAACGAGGATGGGGGAGATGGGGTCACAAAGCATGGAGCGGTAGAGGACACGGGCTGCAAAGTTCTGGATTATCTGCAACCTGTGGAGAGAGGAATTGGAAAGGCTGACAAGCAGGGCGTTTGCATAGAAAAGACAGGATGTGATGAAGGCATGAATAAGGGTTTCAGTGGCCTTAGGGGTAAGGTAATGGTGGATTTGGACAACATTGCATATATTAATTAATATTAATATACTATTAATAACAATCCTTATTTATAATAATCCTCCTTAATGATGAACCTTATTATTAAAAATCCTTGCATATGATATAACGCCTTCATGTCATGAGGACATCTCAGAGCACTTCATAAGATGTATAAAGTGTAGTGACTGTGTATTTTTTAGGAGAATATAGCAGTCAATTTGCACACAGCAAGTATCCCATAATCCACTAAATACTAAAATAGCATTACATTAACAAGAAGCTGTAAAATTTTACCACCATCAGATGCAGTCAGATTCTCACCTGCTGGGCTCATAGATTATACATGAATTCTTGTGTGGAGTAACGATAATGTGATGAACAAAGAGTCTTGCGACATTTCCATGGTGTTGGGTTACCTCTGCCCTTTTCTGGACTATATTGGCAGTGCATACTGTGCTGGAGGTCATCGATGGACAGATTTCATTCCTGCAAGCAAACAGCTGAAAGAACAAAACAAATGTAGATTTTTGAGTTTGCTCTTCCTTGCTTTGTGCTGTGAACTGTTATATTAACCCTTTGTGAATTGTAGCAACATTCATGGACCGTAGCAAAAAATATAACAAGTAAATTCCCCCTTTAGTTTGATTTATTTTGGTGTTGCCCATTCCAGTGAAAGCCATTGGATAGTACATTATGTGGCAAATCCATGTCATGGGTAAAAGTAGATAAAATCTAACAATGTATTTTCCATGTTGTAAACTCTGGATGTAGAAGCTTCCAACAGTCAGCTGCGCAGTATTTTCTGCTAGACTACAGTAAAACCATCATGAAATATGAACCTGCCCCGAGAAAACATTATCAAGGTCATGGAGTGCACTGACAGCTGCTACTGGCACAAAAAATAGTGGAATTAAGGCCTGGACGCACAATTGAAACAGCACAGAACCCTTCCTTAAAAGTAAATCCCAAACTATGATTTAATCTCAGGATTCAGATGACGATGCGATCATCAAATTTGATCATGCTATTTTGCTCTTGTAGTTTTGCAGTTTCTTTGACTGCACTTTCAATCATCTTTTGCCCCCCCATCCCTGAAAAGCGCTGTATAAATGGAAATTGTGGTGTCCTGTAGCTCAATGGTTAGAACGCGTGCCTAAAAAGCAAATCTAGGTTCGAATCTGGGTTGAGACCTGGGTTCAATTCCAGGCAAGGCGAAACCTTGGGCAAGTTTCCTTAACTCAACATGTCAACACTTCCTTACTCAACATCCTTCCAAAAAAAATTGTCACTTATATCCACGACTATTTGTAGGACATTGCTGTGTGCAATTGGCTGCCGCATTTTGCCCACATATATACAGTCAATTCAATTAACAGTATATTCTGTGAAGGGTTTTAAGATGTCTAGAAGACGTGAAAAGCGCTACATCAAATGCAAGGAATATATTATTACCATTGTTGTGGTTTGGATATTATCTGAATGTCTTGTCGTGGCTCCAACATCCTTCATGCTTTAGGGACATTTATTTTTGTATTTTATTGTTTATCCAATTTGAGTTTGAAAATAACCAAATCAGATAATTCAGGTAAACTTTACCTGAGAAGCAATTGAACAGAATGTATCACGAGATCTGAAAAACCGTAATGAGATGAGGTACAAATATTTTTGACGTGAATGTAGAAATATTTCTTGACACGTTTTTGTGGATCATTCGAACCAGTGGCAAATCCCAGCCAATTTGATACAGACGAGATACAGACAAGGATCATTTCCTCAGACTCCAGGCACTTGTAAATGATTAATTTAAATGTGTAACATTACAGTCGTAAAGTACGAGATCTGCAAAGTACTACCAGAGCAAACAGAATTTGTTGGCAGCTGAATCCCTTCCATTTTTGTTGAGGGGAAATTGTTATCACAATCGTTGAGAGCAGAAATTTTTAATCACAATATAAGTTTTTTAAAAATATTACAAACACTACAATATGCTATGCCACATGAAGTGCCCTATGTAAATGCAAGTTGCTATTGTTATTGTCTGTAGATAATCTTTATATAAGAAAAACAATTGGTTCAATGTATATAGTTGCATATTTGAGGCAGAGTGTGTAGTGTACCAACCATTTCTTATCATGATGTGTTGTACTCAAGCTCTTTGTCAGAAAGGATATTGCACATCCTCACCCTTTTGTTGCAGGACAACCATTATTTTTTTCCAAAAGGGCGAAATAATGAATGCTTCATCTTTGACAGATTAGATATTCTCAGCCTATTACACAATGCAAATCAATTTAATGTTGCAATGAAAAGACAAAAGGGTTGGTATTCTGGAGAGATGAGGTCAAATGCAACATGGCTGGTAACCCCAGGCAGGCCTATAATAATGGAATGCACTGTTTATGGTTAACCAGCCTGTCTGCCTTATCAATGAGAAATGGATATGCCCTTTGAGCCAAGGCCTAAACTGGAATGGGTGGAAACTGGAAACTAAGCTGAGTAGTTATCATTCCCTTTAAGCAGTCTTTATTTTCTTTTTACATGAGGACATAGGATATTTAACCATTTACTTCCTTTCAGAAAGCAGCACAGTTATTCCATACAGAACAATGTGTGAATTTAGACATGAGGTCTGTGCCAGTCCGTGCATCAAAACCTGCAGTGATCCCCATGGTACAGCATGCAAGTTTCTACCACTGTAAGTGTCTGAGTGTCTTACTAATGTCAAAAACAACAACAATTTGCATTTGTATAGCACCTTTCACGTCAGGAGGATGTCCCTGTACATTTCGCCCTATCGGGAATCAAACCCAGGTCTCTCACTTGCAAGGCCAGTGGTCCAACTACTGAGCTACAGGATTCCACGATATACAGTAATATGAAATGTAGTGACTGTGTAATTTGTGGGGAAACACGGCAGCCAATTCGCTCACATCAAAATCCTAGAAGTACAGTAGTAGGATTGAATGACTGAATTCAATTGAATTGAATAATGATGGCGATTGTTGGCCGGTGCACTCTGCCCCAAACCAGAAATCACATGTCATCATTCTTTTCAGCTCCTTTAAGGTGACTGAGGACAAAAAACGTAGGCTGTGGATCTCTGCACAGCTGCACACCTTATGGAATGCCATCCCTCAATCCCTCTGTTTCGCCTCTTCCCTTTCCTCTTTCAAGGCCGATTTGAAGACTTTCCTCTTCGATCGTGCCTTTTGTTCCACCCCGAACTCTTTTACCTCCCCTTCGCGTTTCACCCCTTCCCAAACACTCCCCTCCCAGCTCGGGTCACACGCCCCTTGTTTAGCGCCTTGGGACGTCCTCCCGAAGTGAAAGGCGCTATATAAATGTAAATTGTTGTTGTTGTTGTTGTTGCTGTCAATGTGGGTCAGCAGCATATGTGAGTGGTCCCACATTCATGACTAGCCTTGTTAACTTGTCATTGCCCTTTGGACCCACTGGGTGGCACCCTTTGTTACCATGAGGAACTTCAACTGATAGCCTAGCTTTTTTATTCACTTTAGGAGTGAATTTGGGCGATAGTTAAAGCTGGGATTCAGATTATGGCTCTGGTCTATTCTTCACATACTACCTTGTGTCAGCCGAGCACTTTTGCCTTTGAGTCCGGTGATTGTGGGTTCAAACTGCACTAGAACTCCGCTCCAACCTCCTATTCTAATGAGTTCCCAATAATCCTCACTTCTGTGAAGCAGGTGCCTGACCATAGCAGGGAGAGAAGGAAAATCAGCACCATAGTTGTCCCAGAGCCAGTTATTGAAGGGAGCTTCTCCCAAGTGTCCTTGCAAACAATCCTCTAGATAAAATTGGTCACTCACCCCATGGCTTTTTGGGACATTGCTGTGTACAAATTGACTACTGTGTTCACCTATAAGTACACAATCACTACACTTTACAGAAAATACTGTAACAAACTTTAAAGCATCTTCCCAATGTGAACGTCAAAGGTGATTATTGTTTATTATTCTCCTTTTGACTGGATCATAACACCGTCAGCATTGGCTGGGAGCAGATGGACTCCTGCCTGTCCTCTCAGTTGCAGGCAAACTCTAGATCAGAGAGATTTTCAAATAAGCTGGAAGGATGTGAATTCCAGGAGAGAAGCAAACCTTAATATATCTTATGTTATATTAACATAATATGTTAATATATCTTATGTTTTTCCTCTCTTTTTCTCACGTAGAGTAGAGGGCTGCATGGCACATTGTCCAAAGCTCATGCTTCTTGATGAAGTCACTCGTAGATGTGTTCATCCAGAGGACTGTGAGTGTCTTTTCCTTTAAATCCTTTTGTATTTTCTGTTGCTGACTAAGATGAGGGAAGCGACAGCTGGAGAGTATCTGCCAGTGATAGTACTGTACCTAATATTCATTAGACTGTTATCCTGCCGATCAGCAAAATTATACTTTAATTTCAGTTTCCCCTTATCTTTGAGCCAGAAAATGGCACTTACTGTACTCCATCCATCAAGACTGAATTGCCTAAGAAGTTGTCAGTTGCTTTTATTCAATTTGAAATGCTGGGTATTCTGGTCTGTTAATTAATATGAAAGAAAAATTCGACAGAATTAAGAAATACTTAAGAGTATTTATGGTCTTGTTCCATACCTAAACAGATCCCTAGAAATCAGGTTAAAAAGTACTACTGTATAGCTAACAAGAAACAGGTTGGCTACATTAAGGGAATAAACCATTAGAATTATGTTCCTTATTTGCAAAAGAACAACAATTTTCAGCTTTTTGATTTAACAATGTGTAGATTTTATATTAACCTACAGGGCAGGAGATTCCAGGTTTGTTCCTAGTCAGTGATGAGATTGCTGATCTCAACCCCGGGCAGTACAATTGAGCTTAGTGCTTCTGGTTAAGGGATAAAAATATAGTATGGCTCCTCCTAATCACAACCGAGTGACCTTTTAGGGAGAATGCAACTTGGATTAGCTGTGAGGTACACTCAAGGCTCACAATTAAAATGGCCACCTGAGTGAGCAAACACAGGGAGAGCTGCACCAGTACAACCAATAGAGGGAAACATCCCAATAAAATTGGAAAGAGAAACAATAATGGCCCATTTAGTGGGTTTAACAGGAAAAAATGATAATACTGATAAGCATGATGCAAAATAAATCATTCATTGACTGCATACTTTATTGTAGGTATCAACATAACTGCTACAGAATTACCTTATCTTCCAACACCTGGTAAAACATCCATTGCAACAGAAGCAGCAGACAGTCCTCCTGCTATGTCAGTGACTCCAACAACATTACGGGTGACAGAAAAATCCACAACATTATCGCCAGCTAGGACAACTTTGTTACCCCAACTGACTACTCCTCTGGCATCTACAGCATCCTCAGCCAGGACCACAATTACTGCTGTCACCACAGGTTCCCGCCAGTTTCCTTCGAGTGCATTAACAACAGAAGTCACCGGCTCCACTACATCTCTCGCAACAGCTAATATAACATCAACTCTGACAACACCCGCTGTACCTCTGCTCACCACCACAACTACTGTTGGAATTACTCCCATTTCTGCAACTCAAGAAACACTCTCTCCCTCAGTTACTGCTTCACGCAGTGCTTTTTCAACAACAGCAATTACCAAAAGACCTGAAGCCACTGGCTACTCCTCACAGAGCCCACATTTTGACACATCATCTGCTAGTCCACACAAAACTGTATCAGTGACTGTTGGACAACCTTTCACTGTAACCCAGTTGGTAACTACAGCACAGGTCGTGCAGTCAAGGTATGACACCTCCCCTGGAAGTGTAGAATCCGCAGCAGTGAAACGGACAACTGTGGCAACTACCAAACCTGCAAAGCTATTCACCGAGCTGAGGACAACGCTCACTAAACTAACAGAGTCGACAATTGCAACTGCAGCAGGATCCAAAGAGTCACAGGACACTTGGCACACCAGAGCGCCGTTCGTAGCTTCACCTGGACTTTTCTTCACATCAACCAGTGCTTCTTTGACTCCCCAGATAAGTGGCACTGATGCGACAGCGAAGCCAACTGAATTTGCCACATCTTTGACAGTGGCACCTACACCAGAACCCACCATGTATCCTGTACCACTCACAGCTAGTTCTACTTCAGCCACAACTTTTGAGGAGAAAGCCACACCAGCAGCAATCTCCACAGCAACGTCCTCCACACCAGCTAATTTGACTTCCTCATCTAATAGAACAGTTATCCCTGAGATACCTTCGCCTTTTCCTCCCACTCTGATTTCTCCCACTTCTGAGGCTCCAACGGCTGCTCAACCAGAAAGTGCAATTCCTTTTGACACCTCAGTTACACTCTCTGATTCTCAAACCGCAGCATCTTCAGCAACACTCTCTGCCCCGCAGTGCATAGTATGAACATTTGTTTATTTAGAAAGAATGTGTAACTTTGAAGACAACATGTGATCGTAATTTATTTTAAAACTTTTAAAACACCTGTACATTATGGCTATTGACTGCCATAGAGCTTATGAAAAGACGTCATATTTCATGTTTCTTCCTTGATGTTATTATTGCTATCTATCATTAGTCTATGTCTACCTGGCTTAGTTGGTAGCACTCTTATCTCTGAATCAGAAGGTTGTGGGTTCAAGCCCTTGCCACAATTCAAAAAGAAGAGAATTTCTCCCAGCGTCCTAGCCAATATCCCCAAATAAACTTGGAATTTTACTTAAAAGACTGTCTGTGGGACATTGCTGTATTCAGATTGGCTGCTGTGTTCCCCCACAAAATACACGATTATTACACTTTACAGTATATCCCGTGAAGCACTTTGAGATGTCCCTTAAAGTGAAAGCAATATATGAAATTCAAATTGAAGGATTATTATTATCTAATGATAATATTATTAATACTTTAACAGGTTAAGACTCTCTGGACTGCAGATTATTCCAATTCTGCTAGCAATGTCACTCACTCTTTGACCAGGATTTAAGACAG
Organism: Hydrolagus colliei; assembly: GCA_035084275.1. Classification (NCBI taxonomy): domain Eukaryota; kingdom Metazoa; phylum Chordata; class Chondrichthyes; order Chimaeriformes; family Chimaeridae; genus Hydrolagus; species Hydrolagus colliei. The sequence continues at coordinate 23,763,712 of CM068746.1, read as the reverse complement.
GCATTGCGACAGGTTGAATATATAATCCAATAATTTATTTCACAATTTTGTTGTTTTTAGTTGGTGGAAAATATTAATAATAAAAAATATTCATTGTGTATTGTAGACGATCTATTGTCATCATAATATCTCAAAGCACTTCACACAATTTTACTGTGAACTGTAGTGATTGTGTATTTGTAGGCTAATGTGGCAGCCAATTTGCATGCAACAAGGTCCCACAAATAGCCATAGATGATCAATTTTATGAGTAAGTGCAGTACTATTGCATGTTTGCGTGTTCTGATGCATTTGTTTTGTATCATTTCTTTGCAGTGTGCTTTTAATGTGACACAGCCAAGCTGCGGCTTTCTGGGGATGCCTCTCCAAGTAAACAATGACAAGTGCTGTCCTCGGTGGGAATGCCCATGTGAGTTTGGGTGTTACATTTAGGTTCTCGTACTACTTCACAACAAGCGGATGGTTAATACTATTGTACCATTGTTCTAAAATGTGATACCTACTTTGAAATGGCAGAGCACCAACGATAGACATGGACAAACCTCTTACTGATTGAGTTTTTCACTTGTCTTGTGTACTTGTCTTGAGTTCTGTTTCCTTCTCAGTTCACTGTCTTGCTGTACTGTCTCAGATCTCCTTACTATCTGATTCTCCACTTTATTTCTCAATCCTGTAACTTTGTTTGTTGTGTTTCCTCATCGGTCTTTATCTTCTGTCTTTAACAGCCTTCCCCCTTCCTTGCTTTAAGTCTACAGTTTCTGTAGCAGTGGCAACGTGAAGTGTTTGGAGAGCACATATCCTCATGAATTTGTCACAAGTGATCCCAATAATGGTTTTCTTCTCTCCAAATATAAAGTACTAAGTAAAATCTGTTTTTTTACCACGCCACCTTAACATTCTTGTAGTATACCTGTTTTAATAGTTGGTTTAACAGTAGTGTTATTGAGATATTTAACTTGATAGTATATGCAGGCAATGTGATGCACATATATTGTTTTCATTTTTGTGATTTGGAGAATATTGTCAGAATATGTGAAGTACTGTAGTTCCCAATCATTTCAATGTGTTATATAACACAATCTGATACAATCTTTATTGTTTTACATCACATCAGGTCGCTGTTCAATGTTTTCTGACCTGCACATAATCACATTTGACGGCAATGATGTGGGAGTGTATGATGCTGCAGCCTATGTACTGACCCTGTTGCCACAAGAAACTATTGTTGCTCACATTGAACAGTGCTCCACACGCGAGGTAATTTATAGCTTTTCCATGAAACGAGAAAGAAATAAGCAAAAAAAAATGATGACAAAGTGAAATTTGGGCAATTCCTTCAAAGCACACAAGTTAAATTACCTCTGACTCACTGGTTAAAATTTTATAAATTATTCATGTATACATTATTGCATACATTAATATATAATTATTTTCAGCAATATGGATGTTACACTGTATTTACATATTTAACCATCTTATGAAAATGTTTAAAGATGATTAAAGAACAGTATTTTAAAGTATATTTTTTATTATATCTGACAAAATAACATCATTACTGGATTATAACATCCCCATTTTTGTAATTGCAGAGTGCAAATTCGATAAGGCGCCCTGTAAGTACCCATTGACTTTATTTTTATTTGTTTGAAAGCTTTAGTTAAGCTAAAGCAACCATTTTGGGTGAAATTAGTTATTTACTATCATTGCTTTTGCTGTTGAGGTGCCTGGAGGTAATTCTGGATTGTGCTTTAAAAAGCTGAACATAACTTCACGAACCCACAAAGTTCTGATCAATCGACTGGAAAGAACGGTGAGTGCCACTTTTAAGAGTGATTCCATTATGTTAGGGAGCAGTCGCTGCTATTCTATTCCCAATAATCTTTGGTGACACAATGAACCTAATTTAACAATAATAATCCTTGCAATTGATATAGCACGTTTTGCATTGGGCGAATGGCAGAAAGTGCTTCATAGCACTGTAAAGTGGAGTGACCATTATAATTTTTGATCAAGCACCCAAAATTATCTGGCCAATGCTCAAGTTAATAAATAACAACACATTAGAAAGTACTAATTGACTAATTTCATAGAAAGAAATAGACAATGGCAGTTTACATTCACAATAGCTCATTTTAGGTCAGGATGATGTCTTAAAACAATTCACACAGCTGGGAGAGTGGGAGAGGAGGAAAGGATGGATGATAGGATTCAGTTGAAGCAATAGTCGTACGGCAGGTTTTTATAGGTGGGTGTGAGACGTAGGCACTCCGAGATAAATCCAAATAGACTGTAAATTGAAACCCTCTTCTTTTTTCGCTGACAGTTAAGATCTATGTGAAATGAGTTTAGTGTCATCTCAGCCAAGTTCCTAGAGCCACAGCCCCCAACAAAAGTTCTGATGGGGGCAGTAAATGGCACTCTTATTCTGAAATGAGCTTGGGTTTTATAAGTGAACACAGAATATTTTTCTTTGGATCATCCCTTCAGTCCACAGGTAAACAAATTGTGTGCAAAAAGGCTGTTGTTGCTTAATAAAGTCACTGTACATCAATCTGTGATCATAAATAGTTAAAAATGTGTAATTGTAGAGCTTGCACTGAACATTTTATAAAGAGATTTACTGATTGAGCTTTTGGTTTCTAGACAACGGTGAACTCTAGACATGCTCGGCTCCCATTCACCAAGCTTGGTTTCCATATAGTGGACACAGGAACAATGTACCTGATTCAAACCCCAGCTGGAGTTACTATTCAGTGGTATCGCAGCACAGGCATTATTGTCTTAGAGTTTGGGTTGCCTTCCAACAGAACCATAAGCACTAAAGGGCTGTGTGGTGAGTAAACTCCAGATACTAATTTCCTATATGGAAAATATTATAATAATAACAAGTGGCATGGTGTGAGACTTGTGTTAATCTTTCATTGGAACAAATACATATAAGTTTGAACAAAAACGCTTTGGATGGTACTAAGTACTACATAATGCTAGTCAAAATAATGTGCTTGCAATAAAGGAATTGTTTGCTGAATTACCACAATGATCCTGCACAGTTTATATTTCATTCAGAATGTTTTACTTGTGTGTCCCACTATACGTGAATAAAGTTAACTTCATGTTTAGGTCTGAGTTTCATTGGCCTAATTGATCAGCAGGGTCAGATGCAATACTAATCCTACCACCAATTCTCAAGACAATGAATGTCTTTTGCTTTTAGGCTGTTGTAATGGCAGCCCTGCTGATGACCTCAAGCTGCCAAACGGGACCTTTGTTACAGAAGTGGAAAATATTGGTCTTTTCCTTGAGAGTTGGATGGTTGAAACATCTGGACGAGAGACTGATTGTTTTAGGTGTCGGAAGCAGAACTGTACCACAGCTAACTGCACTGCTTGTTTTGAAATGCTGAACCAAAGCCCCTGGACACAGTGTCATCAGCAGGTAAGAAGACATTTTTTTTTGAAAATGTGACCCCAATTGTAAGTCAAGGATTACTAGAATGGTTGCACGAAGGGACCTGATAAGAGTAGATAAGGTTTGCTCACAAAACACACAGTCATGCAACTTTAGAGTAAATTCTAGATTGTAAAGAGAAAGTTTAGCTCAGATACAAGGAGTTAAATTATTTGCAAGTCTACCAGCAGCTGGATTGGTTTAACAGAAGCATACAGATCGGGATATTGGTCTCATTTAAAAAACACAGCTCGATGCAATAATGGTAAGGTATTGTGGAATGAGTAGATGAAATGGTTGAAGGGATTTCTTCATTTTAACATTTATTATGATCAAGCGATTCTGGTAATGGAATACATCAAACATTAATAAGCAATTGCTGAATGTAATGCAATCCAGTTGTAAGTGTGGCCAACATTTGCTGGTTATAAAGTACCAGTTCAGTACAGCTCTGTAATAAAATATATCAGTGGAACAGATTTCAATATTATGTAGATTAGATTCACTGATATCTGACAGATGAATGACAAATATAAAGCACTTGCCATGTAACATGAACTACACAACAAACCAAACGCCAGCACCAGCACTTTGAGTGCAAGCTGGACAATAGCGACTGTGGATGCTTACCTGTAATGCGCATTGTCCATTGCTGTATCCCTCCTCCCCCCACTAACGGTACAATATTACTACAACAACAACTTGCATTTGTAGAGCGCCCACCACGTCAGGCAGCGTCTCCGAGGACTTAATGACGGAACCCGAGGCCGAGCCAGGGGGAGGGGGAAGGTGACCGTAAGCGCGGTCAAAGAGAAATATATATTTTAGATTTTACAATATGTATAATTTTATTCTGTTATGAAATATTCAGGTAAGTATGTTCTGTTCCATTTCAGGCTCACTTTCATAGGATTTGTAGAAAAAGCAATGATAGTAAACCAGGTTAGAAAATGCTGTGTGTATAAAATACTATTAGGATCGGAGAAGCTGATTTCTGACCAAGTTCGAAAAGTGTTGCATTAATTGTTTCATGTTGTTGTATGTGATGTTCTTGTTCACCCTAAGGTTACTCCTGAGATATTTTGTGAACTCTGGATTCGGGATTTTCACTACACAACCCATCAATGTGATGCTCTGGCTGTATATGCAGCCGCTTGCAACAAATACAACGTTTGTATTCAGTGGAGAACTCCAAACTTTTGTCGTAAGTTGTAAGACTTTCTTAAAATTGAGGCTTTTCATAATTTCATAAAACAAAATATAGTAGATCACTGTGTATTTGCAGTGCCAACTTTCCTGTTTAGGCCACACTGTTTAGGGTCTCCCAAATAATAAAATAAGTTGGAGAACCAGATTTCAATATTAATATTAAGTTCACAATGCAACAGTTTAGATGCTTAAACAGAATAGCAATCACATAACAGATGCAAGTGGTAACTGCAGAGATATTTGACATAAAAGATTTAGATGTGTCTGTTTCAGTTGTACACCCAGTAATTGGATTCCTGTAATACAACAATAAATTGCATTTATATAGCACTTTTCACATTGAAAGGACATCCCAAAGGGCAATAAGTGACCATGAATATAATTGTGGTCCAGTTGTTTCAATAAGAAATCAATTTCCTATGTGATGTTACATTGTCAGTTTTATCTCCAAAAAATTTGATGTGAACATATTTTGTTTTGTGTAAACCTTTGTCTACATTTGAAAAAAAAGTTTGGTCATCTAATAATCATCATACTTCTGTGTATTCAGCACTTAGCTGTCCAATGGGTATGGAATATCAACCTTGTGTACCAGCTTGTGAGAGTAAAACATGCCAGAATAAGGACTTCTATTTGGAGAATGATTCGACCTGTTTATTCATCAGCGAGAGTTGTGTCTGTCCCCACGGAACTGTGCTTCATCAACCGGACTCTAACTACTGTGTTACAGAGCAACAGTGCGGTTAGTAAACTGAGCCATTGGCAATTGCCTATTGGTAACAACTGCTACAATTGCTACTATATAGGTACAGCTTCTCAGATGATGGGATCGATGAAATTGCTTAAGCTTTTATATGTTTTCATCATTTTTATTCCCACATTACAACCCTAACAGTACATAACCTATTAGTTGTTATCGTTGTTGTTCCCTTTTGGTGAAGGTGGACTACTTTAAAGATAACGTGAGTAGTGATAAGAAGTGAGGAGTTTGGATCTGTAGAATGTTTGAATTGTTTTGTAGAAACTAAAATGTGTTTGAGGGACAGAGACATGAAAAATATTTCACAGAGCAAAATTACTGACAACCTGAGACTGGAGTGTTAATTCTTGCTGCTTAGTTACTTGTTAGTGTATCTTTTCTCCCAGCTTGCACAGACAATGAAGGCAGGCCAAGGTCAGCTGGTGAGACTTGGAATGGATCACAAAGAGGGTGCTGTATGCAGAAATGCTTGGATAATGGTACAATTATTGCGGTGGAACCCACTTGTAGTGAAATACCATCACCAATCTGTGAACGAGAAGGAGAAGTGGTTATCAGTGTCATTGAAGAGGGAGTCTGTTGCCCAAAGAAGATTTGTGGTACGTCTTAAATGTATTAACATCAAGGAATAGAAGTCTTCAGTAAAAATGTCAGAAATGTTTTTAATATGAAGAAAGACTACCTTTGTTTTTAAAAAATAAATGAATAGAGGAACTAGAAGATTAATTGAATTCAAATTTATGTTTCCATTTCAATACGGTCAAAGATCTGTGGTTTGTAATCTTACTTCATAAAATTCAGTTTTACATTGAAAAGAACATGTTTTAATGAGCTCGACACCCAGTGTGAAAAAGATAGATGAGAGAGATCTTATGTCAAAGGAAACTACCATGATGTAAAATAATGATGGGTACTTTACTATATATAAAGAACATTTTTAAATATAATACAATGATATGTATATTTTGTCTTTAAAGTAGCAAATGTTAATATTGTCATGAAAAATTGAAATCCTCTGATCACTTGTACTTTCAGAATGTAATTTGACAATATGTGGCAATGAAGTTCCAGCATGTGAGAATGGAAATAAATTGGTAATAGGGTACAGCAGCATTTCATGTTGCCCTGATTACAGATGTGGTAAGTGTCAGAGATTGATTTAACAAGAATAAGCACTGTGAGATACTGAGATTCCAGTGCTGTGGTCATTGAAAGGACTGTATTGCATAGTTTCATTGTCTGGATTAATTTAGATATTTATACATCCTTGCTTGCAACTTTTAATTTGAATGTTTCTCATTTTGATAATATTCTGATAGGTATTTATAATAGCGGAAAAACAAATGTTGGAAATGTTAAAGATTTTACAATATAGACAAGAAAATAATTACTTTAGTAGAAGTAGCTGTTTCCAAAATGGTAGCAGCTAATTGTAAAAAGGACATTGCAAGCAAAATTCTACTCAAAATTCAGATCAGAAAAGTATATTGAAGAAAGTGTATCGGAAGCAAAAATTGGGATAATGGCTTGTTTCACCCACATATAGAGTTCATATAGAGTTCACTTTACAGTACAATCCTTGCATTTGATAGTGCTTTGAGATGTCGAGAAGACATGAAAAGCGCTATATCAAATGCAAGGATTATTATTATTTAATTGTGTTAAATGCTGGAACAATGCAAAATATGAAATGGTGATTATTGTTTTTAATGTATGAAGCTGCTGCACTGAGTACAACTCCCCTGTAATGTTGCCTATTCTATTTTGCGGCACAGAATGTGACTGTCTGGCCTGCCCAACTCGTTCACCCCCTGAATGTAGAGAGGATCAGTTCCTTGTCGAAGTGCGAAAGGACAACTCCTGCTGTTTCTCCTTTCAATGTGGTAAGCATATGGGATACCAAGCCATAACTGAAACATACTAGAAAACCTACCACTGTATATGTAAAATCATTTTTCATTAAATGTTTACAATTGTTTTTGTTATTCACACATTTCCTGTGAGACTAGAGAAAATGGTGCCCCTTGTTTGTTGTTTTCAAAAGTTGGTATGATGTTTGGTGTTCATGAGTGTCAATGTGTACATAGCTGGTATATACCCGAAATCCCAATGTACTTTTTTTTAAGAAGGTAAATGGATATGGGACAATGGGTAAAGTTAGAGGTTTCTGATTACCAAAAGCATTTGCTCTTATCAACTAGATTGTGTGGTCAGCAGAATTAAAAGTTAGACTTAAAATTTGTATTACATTGGTTGGCTGCAGTTATTTCACTTTACGGTAAATCCTGTAAAGTGCTTTGAGATGTTTCAACAACACGATAAGCTACTATATCAAATGCAAGGATGATGAATATTATTATCAAGCATTGGAACCATGATTTAATTAAATTTAAAAAAATGTTGATCAGGTGTTTACTGCAAATACATGCCACATTTGGTTTTAAAAAACAAATTGTATTTATGTATGAGAATAGTTTCTTTTTCTTTAATTTATTTTAAATTTTCCAGTGTGTGAGTCTTGCATTGACCCAATTCCCATATGCAGTGAAGGAGAAATCCTTGCAGTTAATCTCAACAGCACCAACCGGTGTTGTCCGCTGTACCACTGTGGTGAGTCAAGTACTACCTTTGCTGTTTACAATATTCTGTGACCATTTCAAACTAACCCTCTTTATCTATTCTTGAATCCCACCTAAAGATCTTCCTCTTCGACTGTGCCTATGGTCAGCCCAACATCTCACTTCTCCTTTGTTCAACATATGATGGAGAATAGGAGTATATGTATGTTGCATATATATATATATCTATGAAGTCTATGGGATGAGAATGAATGTGAAGAGATGGCTTTTCCAAAAGTTTTATTCCTTTCTGAGTTTCTGCTTCTCTCTTTCTCTGGTGTCTCCTTTTCATGCTCCTCTCTGTTCCTTTCTGTTCCCTCCCACCATCTTTGGCTTGCCAGCATCTCCTACCTCCTGAGCTTCATATTTGTTTCTTACATCACCTCCCGTTTCTCCCTATCGTGGCTCTCTTGTTTCTCTGCTAAATACTTCCACCGAAGGAGTTGATCATTTCAGCAAACACCCAGTGGCAAAAGCATTTATTCCTTGGTGCATAACCTCACAAAATAAGCAATCTCAAATCGACAATGTTTTTGCTTTGCAAATTGCATCTTGCATTTCAACCATCAAACACTGGAACATGAATTTTGACTGAGCATCTTAGAGTCAAGCTTGAAAAACCTACTGTACCATTAACCTATGGTCATTTAAATCCTTATTGAAATAATTACTCTGAAGTGATTCTTTTTTTGTCTCCATTTCTCTCTTTTCTTCAGTCTGTGATGCAAATATCTGTCCTCCCCCTGACAAGAGTTGTGAATCTGGAACAAAGCTGGTAAAGAAAGATGTTCCCGAGATCTGCTGCCCTGAATGGCAATGTGGTAATGACCACCTAAGTTACATTTAAACAGAAAGTTTTAAATGAATTAGGATTGGATTGCTTTGAAATATTCAAACCTCTTTCATTCTTGCTTTTCAGAATGCAACTGTGAAATTACGGATGTTACTTCATGTAAAGTGGTGAGTTTAAATATTTTTAGTGGAAATATTCTCTATCTGGTTTGTAATCCCTGTATTTACACTGCTGAAAACAAAGCAGCTTAATTTCCATTATTGGAGCAGGAAACCTGATTGCAAATGTCCTACTTCACATCACATTAAGGCCATCTGTGGGAAGAAGTTCCTCCTAATTTCTCTTTTAGATCCGCCAGTTGTTTTGTTATACTGGTGTAGTGTGGTACATTGTATAAGAATGAAGTGGTGCCAATGCATCTGTGTACATATTCTCAATTACACAATGTCATGGTCATGATGAAAAGACAGTTGTACATTATTCTGAACTGTTAATATAAGCCCCTGAGAAGTAGTTTAATGGTTTAATGTACAGTAAAAGGCTGTTTATCCGGCACCCTCGGGACCTGGCCAATGCCGGTTAAACCGTTTGCCAGATATTCGGGCGGCCAGCTACTGAAAACCCAACGCAAAAAATATTAACTTTAAAAAAAGTATTACATTTTTTTAAACATACCATATTAATAATAGACTAAATAATAACAGAATATTGAATGGATACTTACCAATAAAGCACTAAATATCGATTACAGTCTATAAACATAGCACACAATCAAAGGGGTACTCTCGTTTTTTCTTTTCTTTCTCTCTCTCTTTCACACACAAACACTCAGTGGGTCTGGCATCTCAATGGCTCCAAACCCAACCCCCCTCCACTCCTCTCATTTTCCATCTAAATTAATCAACTCACCCCCTCTGTCTCTCTCCCCTCCTCTCCCCCACCTCTTTCTCCCCCTTCCACTCCTCTCTCTTTCTCCCCCCCCCCCCCCCCCCCCCACCCCCTTTCCCTCTCCCCACTGCCCCCCACCCTCTCTCTCTCCCTGCCTCTCTGTCAAACCAGGAAAGTGCACTACCAGCAGCATTCAGAGGTAATCATACTGTACTCTGTGAGGGAGGAAAACGGCAGTGCCACCTTCAGGCAATAACAGCAACATTCCGAAATACTGATACGAGGGGAAAAAAATGCGCCACAGCGATTGTGCCAGATAAGATCCGGTTAATCGATATGGGCCATTTTTTGAGGTGCCGGTTATACAGAAGTTACGGTTGATCGGGTCATGGATAAACGGGTTTTTACTGTACTCACAAGTCAACATAAAATGCACTGAAATGAGTAGAGGACTTATAACATGACTGCTGAAATATTAACCTTATTGTCAGACCAGAGTGATAGTCTCTTTTGTAACCAATAGTAAAACAAGTATTCAATACACTGTCAACTAACTTTGTATTGCATTGTTGTTGTATGTTGCTTAGTATTAGAAAGTTTTTTTTAATATGATGAATAACTTAAGATTCTGATTTATTAATAAAATCAGGGAGAAGTTCTCACAGCGGATCCTGACTTTCAGAACGTCTGTGGCTGCATTCGCTATATCTGCAGTAAGTTAAATCAAGCTCTGATCATTATTACTAGTCCTTATTGGATTATACAGCAACAATAAGGTTATTGACCATTAAATGCACTTACCACACCTTTGTAAATTCTTTTCAATTGCTTGTTATATGATTGTAGGCAATTGTTGTTGTACCCTGATACCTTTATTTCAAATGTTGCTTGATTGAGGCAAGAAGCATTATACAGTATTGGAAATGGGGATAAATGCTAAAAAGTAATAATGCTAACTATTTTAGCGGAATAATTTCTGTTATCAGCCAAGAGTAATTGTGAGTTGCGCTATACACTGTATTAAGATTTACTATTTGTTTCAGAAAAGGATAAAGTGTGTCTGTTCCAAGGTGTGACTGTATTGAAACCTGACCAGTCAATGATCCAGTCTTTTGAAGGTGAACAGTGTCACACAGTCCATTGCTTGCGCTCGATAGATCCTGCCACTCAGTTCCATTCAATGGAAATTACAGTAGTTGTCTGTTCAGAAAAATGTGAACCTGTAAGTATATACAGTATAAGCATTTATTGCTACGAGTGAGAACTAGCATTGTTTTACCCTCAGCTCATTCCATCTTGACTGTATCCTCTTTTTAGCTCTGGGTCTATCCACAAATCTTATTATTCACCCACAAATATACAGTTAATTCACTTTACTATATTCAGTGAAGTGAATCACTTTGAGACATCTAGAAAATGTGAAAAGCACTATATCAACTGCAAGGATTATTATTATTATTATTCTATTGTAAACCCATAACAGTAAAAACATTTTAGACTGCAATAGTGAACTGGATATAGCCCTCAATGTGGTCTGAAATGCGGATTGGACAATATTCCATGGGTTAATTCATGAATGAAAATAATTACCTGTAATGCTTTTCATTGGGGGTAAACTACCCAATTAAACATGCCTGTTTTGAACATGGACTGTCAACCCTTAACTGCATTTTATCCTTATCTAATTCACAGTTATCTTGGGTTAGTGGTGAACCTTATTGGAACTGAAAGCTAAACTGATTCGGCTGACGACTTTTATCAGAGACTGTAGTTTAATAATAATAACTGTTGTATTTGATTTAGTGCCTTATCATGTTGTTGAGCACTTTTACTGAATATTCACAGAGAAAATTACCCATAAAATATACATTTTGTGAGTGTTGTAGATTTATTGTATTATTTTACTTATCAATAGCATCAAGTCTACATTCCTTCATCTGACCCCCATATTTGCTGTGGTTCTTGTAAGAATATTTCATGCACATCTGAGAATGAGAGTGGAGAAACCATTTTAAACAAGGTATGTTTGACCATTAGAACAGTTATCTTACCTCTTGTCCATTTTTCTTTGATTATATCATCAGCAAAATCTAAAGTTTGAACTCAGTGTATGGATGAGTACATTCAAATGTCTATGCAAAAGACTAAGTGATGGCTGTATAGATCAGACTTTTTATATTGCAGTCTGTGCAATTTGAGTACCTCAGCCCTCTTCTTCCTAACCCACAGCTGTTGTAGATGTTCCGCATTTCCTGTTCTCAAACGGCCAAGATGCACCTATGGTCCTGCAGATTAGATAGATAGCCCAACTCTTCTCCTGTTATAGACCAACTATTGGTCTGCAGGACACATGTCTCCTGCCTACTTGCTCAAATTAGACCAGGGATCAGATGTTAAAGAAACAATAAATTGTCGGAGGCAGCTGAATAGGATACTCATCCTCCCTGGGTAAAGATACAGAATGAACGGAGCATTATACTACGTTCAAATTCAAATCAGTAAAATAATGGCAGCTGAAGCAATGATACTGTAACTTTCTTTATGCTGAATGTCTCTCACTCCAGGCAGGAACGTCTTGGGTTTCAAACTGCATCAGATATGAATGTCTGGAGACTGCGGTTGGGGTTGGAATACTTGGCTCTGGAGTTGTCTGCCCACCGTTTAATGACACTGAATGTATACAGGTTTGTATTCTTCACATTGGAACACTAGAAATCCCTCTGAATATTATATGGTATGTTTAATGTATTGGAATGCCATGCTTACTCGAATGACTTAATTTTAAAGAAATAATAAGCGAGTAATGTGAGGTGAAAAGAGATGGTATTTGGTGTGAGAGCAGTCAGAGTATAATAGGTTTTTTTTAATCTATGTTCCGATAATAAAGTTAGGCTTAGCTTTTCTTGTGCCTCTTTAATCATTCTTTGCACCAATGTGAGGGTCTATCTTTTATCTGAAGAAAATACAAGCGATTGAAACTAGCACTTAAATTTAGTTCTAGTGCTGCTGCCTCTAATTGCAATATTACACAATTAGTGGTACATCGTGGTTCTCCTGCATACAATTGGCTTAGCAGGCAAGCAGTTCTACATTGACAGAATAGCTGAAAATACAGCATACTGCATGTGGATGCGTGTCTAGCAGCCACTAATGTATAATTGCTGTGGAGGTCAGGCCAATAGCCACTAGCTAGAGAAAGGTCATGTGGTGTGAGGACAAGAGAATTTAATCCTGTGGAATCATAACCTGGTGTATATTGCCATAAAATGGAAGGAGAGAATCTGAGTGAAGCTACAATATTGGAAATTAGTGATTGCTTCCATGCCACTGCTGGAATCTTAAAGCAATGCATTCCTGTGTTCACTAAAAAGAGGCATTAGGCCATTTTAATGGTATTTGTGTTAAAATGTTAACATTTTTGCAGAATGGGGGAATCGTAAAGACCTACATGGATGGCTGCTGCAAGACTTGTAAGTGAGCAAGGCTGCATATTGTGCTTGTTTGGCTTTGGTTTCGGAGTGCTGTGGTATCAAACTGAATTACTGGGGGAATGAGGGAGGAAAGCATGTAGTATTTGAATCGAGGTGAATGGTGCTAAGATAACATTTCATAAAACGTTGTGTCCGTCTTATTGTACTGCTTATCTGGGGCTGCAGTCTAAACCACGCGGGCTGCTGGCTCGGTTGATCTCGACCTTATTATTCTGGAGTATAACTGTTAAATAAACAAGAGATAGATGGCACTTTATTTCCTCTTTGGAAATGTAAATTAGGAATATGATTAGGAATTATCATTCCTTCCATTCAGTTTGGAAGTACCTTAATGTCTGGCAGAATTTTGGAATAACATCCTGTAATAACATTGAAGCAAAACTGTAATTACAATTTTAGATTATTTTTCCCTTCAATAGATACAAGCGTGGAACAGAGACAATACTAACTATTGCAGTGATCAGCCTGAAGCTCACTTCTTTAATTTTCAATGAACCTTATCCATACCCTTTAACCTCTCTTAGCTAGGGAGGGCAATCTGTTTTGTTTTGCTTATTTTCTTAGATTAACATACTTTCTTAATTATTTTAGTATTATAAATTCTCCACAAATCTCAATGGAGGAGCACAGGTGAGGGGAATAGGAAGGGTGGGAGCTTGCAAGAACTTATACAGAGATACAGAGTAGTTGGGGCAATGGCCTGGTCCTCTGCCTTATCATTGTAACATTCCATTTAAACCCCTTTCTAATTGTTTTAATGTTCTTCAAGTTTGCCATTTTTTTCACAAGTATGTGCAACTGAATGGAGTGGGGTTGAGGGCGATCTAGCCATTCAAAGTAAATATTCCTGTTTAACCTTTTAACTCTTTCTACATCCATTATAGTGTGTGTATTTTCCAAAGAAAATCCGTTGCAAGTGAAAGCAGTTTGTACAAATGCAAAAAAAAACTGTTATACTTCAGAATTGTACATCATCATCAATTGATGTGGCTGCAGAGATTCCACCACATCACACGCTTTCCTGTGATTCTTTAGTGTTGATTTATAAACGTGCCATCACAGACTAAAAGCATGTGCACTTGAATGGCCTTCCAAGTTCAAAAACCAGCTTGTGTTTATACTTAACCCATTTAAAACAGCAACATATTCTTATGCACCAGCTTAATCTAACGCATGCCAGGCAATGTCATATTTCAATGTAATTTACACTGTTATTTACAATAAACTGATATTGATAATTCTGCCAGGTTCTGGATTGGGTTTATTACCTTTTACCATTAGCCCAGTAGCCCCTACTGGTAGTACTAATTGTGACACAGGTACTATTCCCATTACTGTATATATTTTTTAAATTTCAGTATTTTTTTCAATGACAAAAATGTTACCTTAAACCAATTTTATGTGAAATGCATGATGTTTGAAACATTATTCATACAATGATACTTGCTTGTTTTGCGGGGGTGTTAGATTCAGATGATGTGCTCTTTTTTGTAACCATGTTATTTGCTGTTCATAATTCTTAAATGCCATCTTCCAACTCACAAGCGTTAATACTCACCCTATTTTTGTAACCCATGTGTGCCAGTTTGCCACTGGAATGTGCTGATGTGTAATCTGTCCTTTGATTGCGAATCTCACTCAAACCATGTCAGAATCTGTACGAAAGGGAAATATTTCTAATAGTTACATAGGTGAAAGCAAAGTTGAGGCTAAGGCACATTGAAGGTAAAGTTCCATCTGGGACTCTTACCTAATTAATGCACATTACTCAACCCTTTCTCCTAATCCTGAGGATCACCCTTCATGTGGTAACTTGATCCTTGAATGCCTTTTACTCCATGTAGTAACTTGAATTGAATTGTATTAAAATTCAGTTCAATCTGTTTTCTTTGTTAGATCTTTGCTGCCCCCTATGTACCCATGGTCCCTATCACTTCCCCCCACCCCCTCAACTTTAGTTGATTGTCATCTGCAAATGTAACTATTTTGCAATGTTTCAGCAAATTCTGATTATTTATGTATACATATTTTGTAGTTTGCCGACAAAATGCAGTCACGACATCTCACTTTAAAATCTTGTGAAATGCTTTGAGACATCTGAATGTGTATGGCACAATATCAAATGCCAGGATTGTTGTACTACTCGAAACAGGAGGATCCCAGCAGATACCTTCTGAAATCTCGTTCTAAACTCCATGTCTTCCATTTTGACCTAGCTTCCTCTGTGACATTTTTTTCTTCCAGTTTAAGAAGCTGATTCTAAACTCATAAGGGATGTTAACATTTCAGACACTGACAGTATTTAATATGTGACACTTAATTTTCAGTATAAATTGCAAATGTGACAAGAAGTTAGGTTGGTAGGTAGTTAGTGAGATAAAATATGACTTTTTTAAAAACAAAAATCCTTTTGTTGGTTCCATGGTTAAACAGAATATAGTGAAATCTACCAAGAATGTTCTCATATTAAATAGCCACCTAGTCTTATGGCAATATTCTTATTGTTAATGGTTTCTTAATGTTATGTGACATAATGTTGTGCGAGATTGTGCTCTGGCTCAATGTTCCGAGTTCTTGTTAATTAATCTCTTTTTTGCAAAGGCTGGGGTTCTGCCATGCAGTAAATTTCTTCTTTGTGAATTATTTTTCCATTACCTTTTCATGTTATTCTCAATCGTGTAATTTTAAGGGTTACTGAGAGTTATTCTACGATTATAACGTGAAATTGTTTCCAAATGAGCAAATTTGTCTACAAATTACAGTCATTGTACTTTACAGTATATTCTGTGAAGCACTTTGAGATGTCCTGACATGTAAAAGCATTAAATCAATCGCAAGGATTGGTGTTATTTTACTGTGATTTTAGTCAAATCAAAGTTTTCTATCATATATCATTTAATACTGTGTACACATTTTTACTGTATCTGCTATCATGTTATAGAAACTGGAATAGAAAGTCACTGATCTGAAAATAGTAAAGTTAGGTTGGACTTAATGCTAAATATAGTACTTGAATCTGTACTTTGCTGGACAAATAATTTAAGACAATGAAGAAAGATTGCCTGTAACAGATCTTAATGACTTCACCCTATATATTAAACAGATAAGGGCATAGTTTGAGATTAATATTAATGATTGTTTTTGCAAAAGCATAATTACAATTTATTCCAATGCTTAAAATTTCATATTGTATCCATTTGTTACTAGGCAAAGAAGATGGCAAGCCTTGCCAGAAATTAATTGTCAAAATGATCATCAGAAAAGATGACTGCCGCACCACTGGCTCTGTATGTACAACTTAACTTTTATTTATGTTTGTGGATCAAAACAATATTAGAAGTTCTGTTTAATATCCAATTTTCTCAGAAACCAGCTCAGCTGTACTGGCTCCAAGGTGACATGTTTGGCAAAGGAATGTTGGAATCGCACAAACCCTCTGTGGCAATCTAGGTAATCTGGTTCCTGAGCTGGATGGGTCCACAGTATTCCAGGCCACCGCTGATGAAAGGACAGCCAGCTTGCCTCATCGGTAGTACATGGAAGGGCAGTCACTGGGGGCAGGGGGTCATCCCGCTCAGTTCCTGTAAACCCTGCAAGTCATAGACCTCACGGGTAGGGTGGTCCTAGCTGGACAAGCATCAGGAAAGCTTGCCAGACAGTGAAATCAAGGGGGCATTAATCCCTTCATAAAACACATTTTAAGAAAATGGGGTCATTCAATCCACGAATGTTTGTGCACAATTTGCCTAGAAAATGCATGGTCAATTTGCATTAGAGTATATTCTGAGAAGAACTTTGAGATGTCTCAATGACGTGATAAGGCGCTATATTAAATGAAAGTATTATTTCTTATTATCAATGGCAAGCTATGCAGTTTTAGCTGGTTAGACTCCAGCAGCAACCAACACACACTCTGGCGTCCCCAAACCTTGACTCTTGTCAACCTGTGCATAATTCTTGTAGAATTAGGTAAACAGGATGTTTTCCTATAGGGAGGTAGCATGTATTTCATTCCAAAAATCTATCTCGATAATTCCCTGGGATAGGTGAGATACATGGAAATATCAGTTTCTATATTAATAGAGAGCCAATCTCCCTCTCAGCTTTTTGATAGCATTATAAAATAGCTATTTGTCTTTAGTCCCAAGTGATAGCAATTCAAGTGGGTGAGAATTCATCTGTTTTGCCCGCTCTCAATTGCTGTACTAAAGAAATCCATGTCACACTGTTCTATTTGGCATTCAGGCACATTAAATAAAGCAAAATGAAAACTATTTGCCAAAATGAAAACTTGCCAAGTACATCCTTGAGAATCAAACAAAACATTATTTAACACATTATCTGTCGTCAGTAGATAGATTTAAAGCGCAAATTTATAGTTTGTAAGCCAGGATGATTGAACAAGTTATTCTTCTTCTTTTCCAGGTTAACGTGGCTTCCTGTGATGGCAAATGCCCATCTGCTGTGATTTTCAACTCCAATATCAACGGCTATGCGAAATTCTGCAAATGCTGCAGAGAAGGTGTGCTAATCAATCGGATTGTGCCACTTTTCTGCACGAGAAATTCAACTTGGATAGATTTTATATTTCAAGAGCCAACAGACTGTTCCTGTAGGTGGAATTAAACGTGTCAATCCGCCTGCTACTCTACAGCTCTTTTAAAGTGCATTTCTGAACAGTATCAAATCTTGTCTTTGTTGTCAAATGTTTAATAATAAATCAACAACAACTGCATTTATATAGCGCCCACCACACCGGGCAAATCTTGTAAATTATAGAACAAATCATTATGTTACTTTGTCAACAGTTGCATTGATGTATTGGTATGCTATTTTGCCAAGATTAGTGTTGGACCAAGTTAATTTGGATACATAGTGAAAATGACACATTGTACTTAGTTTACACATTGTTTAATTTGTTTGTGTGATAAGTATTCCAGTTTTGAAATGCAAACATGGTTGAAACTTTTACTTTATATACTCAAGTATGTGTTTCTTCATTTGTTTAAAATATATTTCCTATACATTTCATATTTACCTGTAGTTGAAATGTTTTTTTTTCCTTTCTAACATGTAAAGGAGTGTAGACTGTTCAAAGAATTGCTGGCATTATGCATTTCAAACTGTATTGCAGCACAATTTATATTCTGAACCCGTAGTCAAACAATTGGCGTCATTGATTCCTGGACCCTGCAAAAAATATTGTTGCATTAAATTACTGTGGTTTCTGCAATATCCACTCTCCATTACATGCATTTGACACATTTCTTTCGTTGATAACGCATTTCATACAGAACCTTTATTCGCTTAACAGTGTTTTGTATCCCAGAATAACATGAAGGCACTTTGGATACCAAATGACTGAGAGTAACAATAACAACAATAACAAAACTACATTTGCATAGTAACTACTACTGTACATATAGTGCAAGGTCGGGATAAATAGTTAAAGAGAACGTTTGAAATAATTGGCGATCTACTAAATGCAGTAGCATTATTAGTAAAAATGACCTCAGGAGTGTTACTTGCATATATTTATATACTGTACTATAAAACTCCAGTCTCTCTGTCACCTGTAAAAGGGAGTGGTAATCAATAAAAATAACAGGAATGTAGACACTGATAACTGTGAGCTATTGTATTACTTAGCAGCCTTTGGCCAGTCAGCTTCCCTTGCAAGATATTTCCTCCCTTTCCTCAACTTCAGGTTCATAAAAACTGCCACAATGATCAGTGCACAGACCCATGATCATATTCCTCATTGATATCCTTACGTTGACAGAAGTGACATACAGGTATTTAAAGGTATCCATCTTTCTTTTTAATAGAATGCAATACAGTAGAGTATAATAAACTAGTTTTAAGCCTTCCTAGCTTAATTGAATACACAAGAGCAGCCCTGTTTAAATACGGTACAGTATATGCTACACAAGAAAGCAATTGGCATCCTGGAGAGGATACCACTTTCATTTCACCAACCATCCTCTCAGAGAGATCCCATTGGAGCTGAACTAGAATTACAGTAAACTCTGAACAACTCAACCCTGGCTTAGCTTCTCACTACCACTTAAGTGAAAATGATGTGAATAGTCTGTGTAGAGAGTCCTGTAGCTTACTACAGGAGTCCCGTGTGGAGTCATTGTATATGATTTGACCAGGACTGGATTATGTAAAAGGCATCACTGTACGTTTAGCTCTTTGCAATTTATGACTACACTTTACATATCCCAAGACCCTACTTTCAGTGATGTTCTTTAAATTTTTCACAATTATTATTCAAAGAACACACTAGAGAAACCGTGCAATTGACACCGCACTATTCTAACCATTTAAAATAAAATGCCAGCTTTTTTTTTAAAAAAAAGAGCCAAAATGAAATCACACAAACAAACAGCTGTCAACCATAACATTGAAAGACTCTTCAACGTTGAGGAAAGAATTCCGGGGGTGGAGGAGTTATACTTTACATGCCTCCTTCCACACAAAGATAATTGTAAGTAAACATAATATACCAGCCAAAGTAAGTCAAATAGACTCCTAAACCCGCCTTATTAAATGAAACTTTCCGAGATGTAAGCACTTTTGCTTAGATACACACTGACAACATGCAATGGTAATTCTTGTCAAGTATTTGGGGGGCCATTTTTTTGATGTGATCGGCGCTATTTTAAATACTAGGATTATTGTCACGATGATGCCCATTTTGTGCTATTTATTTATATATTTTTTAATATTTCAAAGACATTGCTTTTACTTTACAAGATTTGGGGGAGGTTAAGCCTCCAGTTGGGTTCTTGTGATGGGCTGTGACTGGCGGGGGGGGGGGTTACACATCTTACCCCTGCATCACCCCCACCCTATTCTCATTTGCAAAATTATTCAACAAGTTCAGTCAGCAACACAACATGAACGTATTTATTTGAAGCCCGTCCCTGGAAACTTTTCACAGTTTAATGTCACGCTCTTGCACTAATCCGATGACAATACTTGTAAAAGAGAGAGAAATTTGAGAGAGAGAAAAAAATCACATTGTGCTAGTTTACTGTTCCATTTCATCGCTGCCTTTGTACATCAGCCAGAAGAACCTCCTCACTGCAAATCTGGTCATTGCAGAAACATTTAGGCAGCAACTGATACATTAGTGTAGGTGTTTCTTATTATCACTACTGTACAATCTGTACTACAATACTGTATGCAAATCGAGTGTCTTAACAACCAAGGGTATAGCATTTCCGCTGGTATATGAATAGGATTAAGAACATTCATTAAAATTGTGGGAACGTTGAATCAGGATTAAATGCATGAACATTGCCCCTGGTGCTGTGGTTATGTCCAGTGCAGTGGAGGCTATGACAGTCGGTGCCCTGTGGCTGTACACTTATTACTGAGCTCCCTCTCTGCCGCACTGCTGTCAATCACAGCAGCCCTCAGCCGCCAGCCTCCTTCCCTATGGCAACATCATCCTTCGGGAACAAAGAGGAAAAGAAAGGGAGGGAGGGGGGGCAGCAAATGGCAAGGGAGACTTCAGACTGAGCGAGGGGGAGCACGAGGCAATAGTGCCCCCCCACCCACTCACTCACTCACACCAGCCCCCAGCAAACAAACGGGAAGCACAGGAATTAAACGCCTGAGTTGAGCTGAGCTGAGCTGGTGCATGTGTCCGAATTCCCAGATCCAGAGCTGTGTTGGAGTGCAGGTAATTCCAAGTTACTTTTTAAGTCATGCCTATCGTTTCAAATCGCGCCAGAATGCATACAGATTATCCTGGCAAGGGAGACTTCAGACAGAGCTGGTAGAAATTAATAGTTGGTAGAAATTCTCCCCTCTTTCTCTGTCCCTCTCTCCTGCCATTGATGGCTTGTCTTTGTTCATGGACAACCTCAACTGGACAGCAGCAGGCTCGTGTCTAACTTATTGCTCTTCACTCTCCGGGCTCCTGGAGCTTTAGGTCAACCAAATACAGTAGATAGGAAGTAGTAATGACGATGGGTCAAAACTTTCAACGGGATTACTTATCTCAGTGTCCTGACCAGTAATCCTCCAGATAAAGTAAGTCACCCACCTCAGGGCTATCTTCTTCATGGGAACTTGTTGTGTGTGCAAATTGGCTGCAGAGTTCACCTACAAACACACAGTCACTACACTTTACAGAAACGTCGTGAACTGTTTTCAGACCTTATAGCTCCATGTCAACATTGAAATATTTCAAATATGAGTTTAGAACAATAGGTACAGGTCCTCTTTTTGATGACCTGATGATTAAAAAAGGCACCATCATACATACAGCACCTGTCCATATTGCACATTACTGACCTGTAATACTCAGCATGTTAGCATTCGTATTTTATAGCAATAGTCCACATAGTTTGCAGCACTGGTCCACAAATTTTACAGCACTAGTGCAGATTATAGAATAATGGTAGCACTGTTCCATACTACACAACTGGTCTGTAGTATATATAATTGGTCCATATTGCACAGTAATGTTTTAGAATGAAAGCTATAGTCAAATGCTAAGTTTATGCTGAGTTTGCTGATATTTGTTGGGGAAAAAGTTGGGACATGAGAATTGGGTTCAACATACCAGAGCGAAAAAGAGGAAAGGTCATCCAGGGTACCTGCTCCTGACCCAGTGAATCATTCTGGGACCGTTGTGAATCCAGCCATCAAATGTGTACAGGATTGGGTTCAGCAATCATATCCAATTGTTGAAAATCTTACATGCTTCAAGTTAAGTGCATTTTTAATGACTTTCTGTTGGCAAGGGGTACCAGTGTTATGAATCACAGTGAATCACATTTGTATAACATTTCAGGAGAATGCTTATTAACTAACAAATTTATGAATATTGTGCAGTGCCCTTAGCTAAACTCTGCAATTGAATATTTGTTTTAAAAAAACAGCCCTAGATTCACAGTGGAGTGTGAAGTAAAGATTAGGCTTCCCACTCCCAATTGCAGCAATGCTGGAAGCACTTGGCATAAATATAGTAGTGCAAATTAACACTGCTGCACTCCACCATTGGTCCATGGTAAGTTCTTCAGTCAATGGATGGCCCAGCGACTTTATTGGGGTTCTCCTTTAACACTATTACAGAATTAGTTACTGATATCTGATTTTTGTGGCCTGCTGTTCATCTTCTGCGATGTGCAGAAATGAAAATTCATGTTTCTCACTTTTAGCTTTGATTCCATTTGGCTTTGCAGCACGTTGTGGAGTAGCACCTGTGTGATGCTGAGAAGCTGCATTTGAATGTTACATGAAGCAGAATGAAACCAATTTCCCATATGGATCAGTCCCTTTTGTATGTGTGTTTTCTAAAGTATGTTTTCCAGGTAGGAATACATTTATTATTAAGGAAGAAATGCATCTCAGCAACATAAACTAATGGTTATCTTGTGTGGCCATTGGCAATATTTAAACAATTCAAATTTTCTCTTGGTTGAATCAAATGTTTTCGCTCTGCGCTTTGCTACATTTAGGCATACTATTGTGAAAAATGTATGTAATTAAACATTCCAAGATAATCAAATATGAAGACCTATTAGGGGAAACTACATTTAATTAATTTTCAGCTAGTACTGTATTGAAGTTTAGAGATCTTTACCTGCTTATGCAATGAGTGGGGTTGCCACATGTTTTATAAAGTAGCAAACAACAACAAATTACATTCATATAGTGCCCTTTACACAGGACAGAGTCTCTGAGCATTAGGTATGGAGAACAAAACAATCATCGTACCAGAGGGACAATTTGAATTTTTTTCTATTAATTATTAACTGGTCCACAAATTTACCGCACTAGTGCAGATTAACCATGTACAGTAGTTAGACAAAAATGTAGGACCAAAGCAAAAAGCTGTAACATTTTTCTCTTTTGGGATAGTGTTTATAGTGAAACAAATGTGTTGACTTGAGAAGTTCAATAAAAATATGTTTGATTGCCAAATGATCTTCCAGTGTCAAAAGTGCTTTGAATATTTAATAGCTAAGACTATTACTGAATTAACTATTTGAGGATTGCTGTACTTTTTGTGTCCAAAGTTAGACATATCACAAGATTATAGATTCTGTTTTCATCCAGAAATCTGTTTCAAAGTTACCTTTATGCATTTTTAGCCTTCTAGATTTCTAGACTATGTGTTAATTATTTTGTAATCGAGAACAGGATTGAAGTTGATTTGAATTACATGTACAATATTGCAGTTTATCTGTATTTACCAAGTGAGCATCTACAAAATTGATTGTCGTGAACATTAATTTAAATCCTCAGACATATTATTTTACTTATCAATTTGTGTCAGACTAGATATTATGAACCCTTGAAATTAGTTTAATACTTCAGTTCCTCTAATTCTAGCATTTTGATATGTTTATATATGTTACTTGCATTGTTATCACCACAACTGGTATGTAGGTAAATAGCACTGATTCTAGTTTGCAGGATGCTTGGATTGCCATTTGGCTGTGAATCATTCAACACTGCGGGCTTTGATTGAGTGGAATGCTTTTCCTGAAGAAAAGACAGGAATCTACCTAATAACCTATGGAACACTGGCCCCAACCTTTTCCAGTAGAACGGTAAAGATGTCACAATAACTAAATGCTACCATGTTATGCTGTTACATTTCCAATTTTTACAACCTGATTTTTATCAAGTGATTGAAATATTGTGATTTTTGGAACAAATATTTTTGCAATAATATAATATATTCATGCACTGTTCAAGAATTTTACGATGATGTCAGACTAATGTTCTTCAGAAATTGATGGTATCTGATGCAAGAGCTGAATGTCTGAATGTTCAGTTGGTAGCACTCTTGACTCCGAGTCAGATGGCTGTGGTGTCCATCCCCACATTGGGATTTGGAACTCATATAGTCTAAGCTAACACTCCAAGGTGGTATACTACATCATTGGAGGTACCATCCTTCAGATGAGACATTAAACCGAGGACATGTTTGCTTATGAAAGTGGAATTTAAATATCCCACCATGGTATTCGAAAAGGGAAGGTAGTTTCTCCCAGTGTGCTGGCCAACAATCAGTGTACAATCACTTCACATTACAGTATACAACAACAAAACAACCAAATTACATTGTGATTCCATTAAGCAAATTATACAAATATGGATTACATTTGTATATAGTGCCTTTAACGTTAGGAGGATGGCGCAAGGTTCTTAACTTATCCTCTAATCGGCAATGGAACATCCTGCCGATGTGAAATTGGCTACACCAAATGTAAGCATTATTCTTATTATGATGAATGCCTGCCAATTTTTAAGTTATCTTTTCAAAATGTTTTGTAGCTGATATCTTCATAAAAACAGTTGCGGCACAGAGAGAGGCCATTTGGCTCAACCAGTCCATTCCAGTGAATGATATCAGCATGGACCAGTTGAGCCAAATTGTTCAGAAATAGAGGGATTCTTTCATGCCCATGAGTAATTAACACTAAGCTTTTTTAATTACCATACAATACTCACATATTCAACTCACATTTTGAGCCAACACAGTTTCTTTCTGCTCCTCAGAAATCTGTTCAAGGAACAAGCATCATACTGGATGACCTTCATGAAAATACAAACTACTACTTTAGTACAAAGTCACTGAGACATGGAGAAACCTCGGACAGCAAGTCGTTCACAACACGTAAGCATCAGTTTGCTGTCTTAACTTATGTAAGTTGCAATCAGATGAACTCGATGTGGAACGAGATGATAGTGCTATTCAATAGGAATGAAGGCTAATGAGTAGGTAAGTATTTGCTCTGCTACAATAATGCTACAGGAGGCCCTATTGGAAATGTTTTCAATAACACTCTGATTGTCTTTTATTTAATGAAGAATCTCTTAATACTCTTATGCAAAATTGAAATTAGTGCGATCATGTTATATGGAAGAGCTCGAACAAAACAGTCATCCATACTTCTTTTGTTTTTTCTATGAATGAGTAAATTCGATAATTTAAGTTGCTTACCTGTATAAGAAAGTTAACTGAAAATAAGTATGTTTGCTTGTGAAAGGTAGCTGCACTATTTCCTTGATGCAACCTCAGTCTTTATAAATCTGTTTCTGAACATTCATTGGTAACAATACTGAATAATTTGTAAAAAAAATTTCACTGGTGATTAATATTAGTTTCGATAGTATAAACTACAGTGCACCTGACTTTACAAAACTAAAAACTGCTATTGAACAATGTAATTAACAAAATTTATTACTTCTGATTATTTGTTGGTAAACAATTAAACGGTTGAAACTTACTAATACAAATTTAGCATTCAACACTGATATTTTGTCAATGGGAATAATAACATATTTCTTATCTCTCAGGTCTGTTCAGTGAAGCTGCCATAAAAGTAAATGTTTCAGCAACAAGTGTTTTATTTGATTGGAAGGAGTTTGGAGATTCAAAATTTCTTGCTGCGATAAGCCTTGATTATACTTCACACACTGTTCCACCAAGTAAAACTGAGTATGTGTGGAATGAGTTAACACCTGGAATGCTGCATAATTTCTCTTTGGAATTCAAGCAAGTGCATCGCGTGGGAATAAATTTGACCCAAATCTTCAATATTCTAATTGAAACAGGTATGAAAACCAATTGATGTTGTTTAGCTTGACATTGTGACTGAATAAAAACTTGGTGTTTGGGGAAGCAGAATATTTTGCAAGAGATCCAATGTGTTGTTGGCATAAAGGTCGGGAATCAATTGATTTTACATGCCAATGTGGCTTTCAAAGTCTGGGCATTAACAAAGAATGTGGGAGAGATCCACTGCTGGTAAATCCCATCATAAGAGCATGCAAGCAAGGTGAGTACATTTACTGATCAGAGCAAAATAATTTCTTATGTGTTATCGGGTTCAGTGGCACATTTTTTTATCCCTTTTTTTCCTGACTGGCATAGATTTACACTTCATTATGCCAGCTGGCATCCAGTATGTTACCCCAGTGGGCATCTGAATAATAGGCTCTTCCATTTGCAACTGATAATGTCTTTACCTGATATCTACACACTTGCACTTTCCAGCAGGGATATTAGATAGTGATCAGAATTACATATTCTGGATATTTACCCCCCCACCCGGCCTTTGCCTAGTCCACGGAAACTGGCAAATTCTTGCAAACTGTATGAATACAAATAAATTGTGCTTTGTTGCGAAGTGCCCTATCCAAACCAACAAAAAGGATGAAATCCTATGGTTGGCTCTGAGTTCATAGGGGATGTGCCATATTATTAGAGGTGACGAACCTCAGATGAGATCTTGAAACAAGGCCCCCTCTGCCTGTTCAGGTCACTTTTAAAGATTCCATAGCACTACTTGAGAAGTTACCACAGGGTCCTTGGTGTCCTGGCAACAGAAATTGGACAATAATTTCATGGCTGTTTGTAATATTATTATTATAGTTGTTTTGGGACAATGCTATGTGCAAATTGGTTGTCCCAATTATCAACAAATACATAGTCACTGTATTTTAAAGAAACTTTGTGCAGTAATTTGAGATGTTCTCAATATTACGGGCATTACATCAAATGCTGAGGATTGTTGTCATAACAGGGACATAATCAATTGACAAATCACTGTCAAGACTCAGTTATGAGGATGTGCACTTGCACTATTTACTCAATGGTTTCTGGTACATGTAAATCTATACTTCTCGGTTTGCAATGCAGAAAAGGAGAAAGTTAATTAAAAAAAAACTCACCTTAAAATTCATACAGTTAATCATTGTAAACTATATATAACAAGGAATAATGGTGTCAAGTTGTTAATTTTTTCTTTTAATCCATTTATCTACTTATTGGGTGACTTGCAGTTTCAGAAGCTGACTATGTTGTCTTTATAGTGTCATGTCCTCCAGATTGGATCGGATCAAAATATAGTTGTTACTTGATAAGGAAAGAACACATGAAATGGAAAGAGGCTTTACATTTCTGTGAATCAGCAGCAAGTGGAGCTCACCTTCTTGACATAAATACTGAAGAAGAACATATGCTCATATCCTCGCACCTCAGATCTCTGAGTAATTTTAACATGCTATGGACTGGTCTGAATGACATTGAGGTGAGTTTCAAATCTAGTATTTCATAATTATTGCGTGTCAGTTGAATTACAGGATAACAAGAGTGATTAAGTTGAAGAAAGCATTTTCTTCTATCTGGTATTAGTTAATGTGGTCAAGAAAACCAAACTAGTAGTCTTAGTTTATTTCAAAAGGGAGGATGAATAGGAAGTTTTTAATTTAACTACATTATCCAGAGGGTAATTAATATATAATATTGATTGTTGTATTTGATATGGCATCAAGTATAATCTGTGAAATGCTTTGAGATGTCTCAACGACAGGATAAGACTTTATATCAAATGCAAGGATTATTATTATCGTACCACATTGTCAACGTATCACAATGTACTTCGCAGGATATATTGCAAACTGGAGTGATTGTATTTGCAGCAAACACAGCAGCCAATTTGTGCACAATAATGACCCACAAATAGCCATACAGTAAATGATCAATTGTATCTGGGATTTGCTTGTCTGAATACCAGCACAAAATCCCTTCTCTTTCAAAGTAATGCCATGGGATCTTTAATATCTATATGACGGGCCAGACTAGACCTCCTGTACTGCTGTATGCAGTTAACATCTGGAGCAATTTGCCAATGAGGCAGGTTCAAAACCGAATTGCAAGCAAAGGGGACCGGTAAGTGAGATAGAGATGGATGATATTTGAAAATGGGAATGGACAGGTGAACTCCGTTGGTCTTCACCATTGGTCTTTTCTGGGCTTGCTATTCCTCAGATGGTAGAATCCTATCTTCCTATTATCAATTTGTACCAGAATACCAAATCTACTATCTTCCCAGTCATACTATATCTTAAGCAAATCCAGAATCCTGTTTCTAACATCTTTCCTGCTGCTGTTAAATAAATAAATAAACATATATTTTGTGGTGTCAGACCTAATAACTATTCAGCTGTTTTAGGGAAAATAAAAACTAGGTGCTGGTTGTCTGCTTGTGAATATCCACCATTTCCTGTATTGTATTTGCTTCAGATTTCCAATAGTTCTATGTTCTTTTAAATAATGTTGCCGTATCAATTTGAAGTTTTATAAATTTAATTTAAACAAGTGTTATCCACCAAGTCACCCATTGTAGTGTGTATAGTATATTTGTGGCATATTACTTTGATTATTTAATTGGCTATTGGACACTGACAATGAGAAGCTGGCAAGTATAAAAGGATTCTGGGGAAGTGACTGGGAGGTTGTGGAAGAGAAAGGTTTAAATAAAGGAACTAGTGAATCAAAACCTTATTTTGGAATAAAAAACGTCACACTTTACAACCAGTTGGTTTTACAAATGCTAGTGACTTAGAGATGACCCTAGTTGTGGCAAACATAACCTCTTGAACTGACGATTAAGTCACTCTTAGTCAATGACAATTATTTATTTTTAATGAATGAGATGAATGCAATGCATTATTGTGAGCTACTTTTTAATGTTACACTAATGCTGCATATAGCATTCTTACCACTTGATATTAATAACTGCTGTTTCCATGGAAAGAACATAGCACTAGTAATCCTATTTTTAGTAGAACCAGAACTGCAGTTGACCTTAAAAACATTCTGTGTTATTCTCTAAAAACTTTTCTAACCTAAAAATTCAATGCACTTTGAGACATCTCAACAATGTGATAAGGAGCTACTGTATATTAAATGCAAGGAATATTATTATTACAATTTCAAATAAACAGGTTATATCTGTTTTTAATTTTTTTAATGCTTATTTTATTAATATAATATTGGGGAAAGTTTTTACATACAATATGTTTAAAAGTCCTTGTTATTAACAACTATACAATTATCAGCATCCTGCAATTGGTGAACTATTATTTAGGTTGTTATTGTTGACGCCGTCCGGCGTGTAGGGCGCTATGTAAATCAAAGTTGTTGTTGTTGAATACTTTAGTCAGCTGGTTTACTTGCTGAGGGAGTTTGGCCAATTTAATTAACCAAGGGAGTGATTCCTGCTTATGTTTGAACTTCATATTGAAGTTAATGCTGAATAGTATGTTTCCATTTGACATCATGATATTTAATCTTTATGAAGTCCCTCGACAGGATAGATGAAAACTAGTATTTTACTATTTATTTACTGCTTCAGACTTGTTTTCTTATAAATATTTACAATAATAGTCTACTGTTGTTATGGCGTTTTGCTTGTTATAGAAGTTGTTTTCTTTTTTGAATATATTTAATATCTTCCCTTTTGTATGAAGCCTTTCAATATGTGCTGTTTGCAGAAAAAAGTTACTGTTAAATTACGTATTTCTAACTGAATCCAAAACAAGGTGTGCCTTATCTAGTATGTTATAGACCTTAACATTGTCATTGATGTACAAACTTTAATGCATTCCATGGATTTTTCCCCCCACAAAAACAGTATAGTTATGTATATGTAAAATGTCATTCTGTATGCTGTATTTTTATATTTTGAAAGGTGGACCATTACTAACAATAACATTGTTAGTGTATAATTATCTTTGGATGGAAAGTGGGGAGCTCCTCTCAATGGCTGTTTTGATGCCAGCATTCTTGAACCTGTGTTTAACTTAAATGGAAATAGTGGTTGTCAAGATAATTGCTGCCCTCTGAAAACAATGTATTTAAGGTTACAGAGAAAAGCTCACCGCTGGAAGGCACACTCTGGTTTTAACACATGAGTGTTATTTAGTACTGCAGTCTCAAATGACTGAAGGCGCCAAAATAAAGGACACTGTTGCAATTAATTTATTTTTACAAAATCTATTCCTATAAATAATTTCTAACATGCAGTAAATTTATGTTCTGCGGTTAAAGTTCAGTGATGATTTGTTGAATAAGTCAGTGACGAGTTAATGGACGGCACGGGGATAGTCTTTAGTCAGAACTCAATGGAAATTTCAGCCAGGGTGTACAGTGTATGACAGACACAGTGTAACTTTAACTCAAAGACTCGAATATCTAATGAATTGTTGATACTGAAGACAAGAAATAAGGTCTGTGTTGGAGACAGTATGGTTCAAGATTATAACTGCAGTGGTAAAAGGTTGAAAGATGTACTGTCATGCACAATGAATTATAACAGTAATAGATATTAGATATGAATCCACAATATTTCACTATCTCAAACCAATCACAGCACAAAAGTAGGCATATATGATTTTCAATTCTTGGTATACAGAGTTACTTTATCTGGATTGAACCAGGCTTATTTCCCTCTATGAGAATTGTATCATGTGAGCTTGGATTGGATAAGTAACTGGCCAAACAAGACTCTGGACATCACAGTCAGTAACAGCATTGTTTTTCCACTCCTGTATATTTTTTTGCCACAGAAGCATTTGTTCTTTCCAACAGTCAGTCTTTTTACAGAGCATGCTTTTTTGAGGTATGAGGGAAACGGAATACTACCATCACAATGGAGACAAGTAGATTGGCCTTGAGGAAAAAAATCTATCAAGTCACATGGTTTACAAAATTACCTTTAACTTTGTTCTAATTGTTTTTCCATTGAAACTCATCAGGGAGGAATTGGCTGAGAATACGAATAAGCAACAACAACAAAAACAACATCTTACACTTATATAGTGCTTCTCAGAACGCTTGAAAATAAGTAGGCTGGAACCCTACTACAAAGTATCTGATTCGGTATTTTTATGCATCAAATTACATCCCAGAGTTGCAGAATGTTGGTTCACATTTTTGATTCCTAAGTGATGCTATCAGAGGATAGGAAACAGAAGTAGAATGGAATATCAGCCATGATTGAATGGCGGGAGGCTCGAAGGGCTGAAAGTCCTGCTCCTACTTCTTATGTTCTTATGTAGAAGAAGTAATAAGCTTTATCTGAATGAGGGAGGGACAATCAGAGGGCATGTTAAACCCCTCTTGTGCACTCTCTAGTCACTGGGTCATGAATGACTTTACCAGGTGTGTGAAACCGAGATGGCCAATCTTCATCTTTACCTGATAATCAATAGACACTCATAAGGGAACCTAAATGATGTGTCAAAATAGCCTATACATATAAAATGTCAGGCTAATTGGTTTCCTGTATGTTTTGTACAACAAAATCGAGAGTACCTTGTAGAGAAAATGCTCCAGCCCATTGGTTTAAGAGATTGATATTTGAGTTACTTCAAACAGAGAGTGCACACATCCCAGGATTAGTTGAAATTATTGATTTGACTCTGTGCAGCAGATTTATATAGCAATTTTTTTTTTTCCTTTTCTTTCCTTAGACAGAAAGAGAACTTCAGTGGACTGACAAAACTGCCTATTTAAGAAATATCTTTGAGCAGAATCTGCCATCAAATGAGACTGATTGCTTTGCATTGCAGTTGAATCCAACAGGCCCTGACTACGTGCTTACAGGGTTTTACTGCTTCCTGTCTCTACCATATATTTGTGAATATGAAGGTAACATACTTTGAAAGCCATATAGCTAGCAGTAGCAAACTCCAAATATGAATTTAAGATATTTCATTCTAATTCAAAACAACAGCTGCAGTAAATGTATAATTATCCTGTTCAATTTCTAGAGTGTACCGGTAATTAATTTCATTTTTCTATTTGTCAGTGTATCATGTTGAATATTAACCACTAAGTAATAGTCATTCTTGTACCTTTCGACCTGCAAAAGCCCTCCATGGCCTCACCCCACCCCTCTGCGACCTCCTATCAACCTGCCCGCCCCTCCGCTTATCAGGCTGCGGCCTGCTCCACGTCCCCCGACCCACTCACCCCACCATTGGCAGGTGAGCCTTCAGCTACTCTACCCCCAACCTCCGGAACTCCATTCCGTAGTCCCTCCACCTTGCCCGCTCCATAGCCTCCTACAAGTCCTGCCTAAAAACACCCTCCTCTTCGACAGTCCCATCGGTCACCCTAAATCCCCCCCTTTCCCTCCACTCTCCCCATCTCTGACCCCAGCTTGGGTCTGAAACAATGACTGTCCAGCACCTTGGAACATCCTCCTGACGTGAAAGGCGCTATACAAGTGTAATTATGTTGTTGTTGCTGCAACAATATGAATCTTTGCATTTTGATTTAGCTTTTAATTTGTGGTCTGATTTGCACAATAAGATGATTCAATTCCTTTGGCTGCATAGTGTGGAATCTTTGACGTGCTCTGGTAATGGAAAATTCCAGAATAAGCCCACTGTGTCAGAGCCATTAAATTGGTGGTAAAAGGAATTTCTCACACATTGTATT
Organism: Hydrolagus colliei; assembly: GCA_035084275.1. Lineage (NCBI taxonomy): Eukaryota > Metazoa > Chordata > Chondrichthyes > Chimaeriformes > Chimaeridae > Hydrolagus > Hydrolagus colliei. The sequence goes on along the minus strand of CM068746.1, from coordinate 23,731,233 downwards.
TTGGTTAGCTGCTGTTAAGCGATTGCTTAACAATGCTAGGAAGCACAGGAGTGTTTATTAATGTTGCCATTGGCTCTGCAAAATGCATTGAAGATTATAACTAAATCACCATTTACTTGAGGCAGCGAATCCTGTTGCAAGCCAAAGCCCAAATGCGTAGAATGGTCCAAGCTGGACAAGCAACAGGAAAGCTTGCCAGACAATACTATCAATGGCAAACTATGCAGTTTTAGCTGTCAGACTCTAACCCTATAGGGGGCCTCAAACCTTGGCTCCTGCCAAGGATGCATCCCTCCAGAGAGACTATGTATTCCATTCCAACAAGTTATCTCTGGAATTTCCCTGTGTAGATGGGATGCATGGAATTCTCAGTTTGGTTTGGACATTCTTAAGCACAGTACTAGGTTTCCACATGTGTCAGACACTTGCCTGACCACAAAAAATGTCCAAATTCACAAGTAAGTCATCTGTATTTTGCCCGCATGGGTTTCTGTAGCATGCTAACAATTTGCTTATACAAATACTCAGAAAGATTAAGTGAAAAGAATCAATCCAGACCCAGCCAAAAATTTACTCTGTGCTTTTTCAATGATTCTCAGCACTTTGAATTTCAATTGTTTTGTTCTTCTGCCCTAGTTCTTCTTAAGAATGTTCGATTAGAATTAGTAGATGTTCAAGAAAGCAAGGCCATCTTTGTCTGCGATGATTTACAACATTGGTTCTCATCCGAATTTGACCTATTTATTTGGTACCAAACTACTGACAAAAACCAACATTCCTACAGTGTATTACCAAACTCTACAAGAATATTTATCTCTGGACTGTACCCAGGACACCTCTACTATTTTGCATTGAAGATGAGAGATGTGGCAGGAGCCCAAATAACTCTTAGTCCAATTTTGATTTTACACACACGTAAGTTGTAAAGACTTTGTACTGTTAAGAGATTGTACCATCAGTGTTATATTCTGTGCTAGATAAATTTTGTCTGGGAATTGGATTATAAAGGAATAGCTTATCACAAATTGAAGAGGAACAGCTAGATGCACTATGTTGGTTATCTCTATACTTTATAATTAAAATGTAATGCATAGTTTTGATGATGTTGGTATGTTATTGAAGATGTTTTCAGTTCAAAACTCACTTTTCACCTTGTTTGTGCTATACTGTATCAATATGTTTTCTATTATTTGATGATTGTTCATTGCAACTTAACAGGACCAAATCCACCAAGAGATCTTACATCTGGAAACGTGTCATCCACTGCATTATGGTTTCATTGGACCCCTCCAGACAGTTCGCTGAAGGCATCGTTTCAGCACTATCTTGTCACTTATATTGAATTTGATTCAAACCATCATGGCACTGAAGTTACCAGTAGTGAAGCATCCTTTGTGGTGCTCAGAAAACTAAAGCCATTGCACTCTTACAAAATTTATGTGCAAACTGTGGCTGAAGCAGGACCATTAAGTTGTGCTGAAGGACCAGTATTTGCATCCACAGGTAAACTTCGATAAACATGATGAAAGAACACAAGGAAAGAGAGCTAATTAACCACGTACCGTACTTGACTTAAGTAAATGCCTGCAGAGCACAGTCACTTCAGTGGATGACTTTAACCTAACCGATGTGAAGTGCTTTGAGGCATTACCTCATGACACAGTCTCTACATTTTACAGTGAATTCACTGATCAGACTGCCTTCTGAACTGAAATGCGCAATATCAAATGCAAACATTATTAATGTATTATTTATAATAAAAATAATTTTAGGTTTGGTAAATTAATAGAAGCCATTTCCTACCAATTTAACTAATTATTTGTTGCTTATTTAGCTCCCAGCCCCCCTGCCAAGGTATTTATTAACCATGAGGATGTTTGGGAGGACAGATTTATTGTGAACTGGGAACCATCGGCTGAAGACATTGATGAATACTGTATACGAGTGAAAATCAGAGAAAGTGGTGAGGTTGTCAATGAACATACAGCTATAAACAAAACCACCTTTCAATGTAATTTTATGATCCCTGGTATCACCTATGATATTGAGGTGGCAACGGTAAAGAGTGGCAAGAGAAGTGAACCAAACATTATCATGCAAACCATGAGTAAGTCAAAATGCTGCGAATGAGAATGTTTATGGCACACTATTAGTAAAGCGCTATATCAAATGCAAGGATTATTATTAAGTAACTGAAACTATTTAATTTATGCCAGTTGTGACCTTGTTATTTCCTACATCTCTCTGTTTCAGAGCCTAGACCAGTGGAAATAGTTGTTCCAATTGATGTTCAAACTCACTCAACAGTGCTGTATGTTGGAATGCCAAACATTGGTTCATACGATGGTCTTAATGCTACGTATGAAGATGGAAGCAAAAGAACAGTTGCAGCGAAGGGAGATTTAAATGTAACAATGAAAAATCTGGTACCAGGCAAAGAGTACAATTTTAACATGTACACCACCAGCGGCAATATGAAAAGCAAAGTCTATCGAGTCCCAGTTGTGAAAACATGTGCGTATCTGTATTGTGTTAAGATTCCTTTGAAAACAACTATAGCTTGCTTAGATACTTCAAAACATTAAAACAATAATATTTTAATCGACTTGCAACAATGCAGAAAGCAGAAATTATGTGGTGTTCTACGCTGGTACAAAGTGAAATGTAACAAAGGTAAATCTTCTGATATCATCCAGTAACTGCTGCATTAGTTACCTGGATAGCTGTATCTCCCTGTACAATTTATCTATGTGGACAAGTTACACAGTATGTTTTTACGTACATACCATGCTACCATATAGTTTCGTGTCAGTCTGGTAAATCTGTTGAAATTTGTATGTTCTAGGCTTGGCACCACCCACTAATGTGCGTGAAGGCAGAGTTACAGAGACATCAGTGGAATTGCTGTGGGATAAGGCAGATGGTCACTTTTATCAGTATGAAGTTTTATGTACAAACCGTGACAGGCAACTGATGGTAACTTAAAAATGAGGCATTTATTTATGTGAAAGCATACACTGTAAAATATGCAATAATGCTGTGTATTTTAAGACCATTATATTAATTTCATTTCAGGTTTCAGTATAAATAAGTTTCAGTGATACAATATTCCTGTTTCATTTGTCTTTACACTATTTGGTATTTTCCCCATATTCATGATTGATACAACAACAACAACATTACACTTGAATAAAGCCTTTCACGTCAGAACGATGTCCCAAGCCTCCAGACAGTCATTGTTTCAAAATTATTCGAGAAGCTTTCAACGAGCCCCAGTGGGAGGTGGAGGGTATGGGGTGGGAGTGGGATGGGTGGTGGGATGTAAAAAAAAACTTTGGAAAAGATCTGCTGTGTACATATATAGTCTCCAAAATAATTTAAATAGACATATTTTGGAGTTGCACATTAATTAGCTGCATGTATATTGTCAGTTGCAAATAAAATAGCTTTAAAGGTTAAAATAAAACACACATTTACATCTCAGGATCGATGGGAATAATTTTTTTTTTCTAAATAGACCTATTTTGGAAAGTTTGCCAACATTGAAAAGAAACAGTGAACACTGCTACATGAATTGAATAATGATTACTTTCTTTCCATCAATGTTTATTAATATACTGTAAACAAGTTGACAAATGATATTCTGTCTATCTGTGACCAGGGCTCACTCTGTTTCCTCATCATCCTCAACTTAGTTGGTGCCTTTGCCACTGTGGAACAATCTATTCTTCTTCACCGCCTCTCCGCGCAATTGAACCTTCAAGGTTCTGTCCTTGAATAGTTCAGATCCTGTCTCTCACCCCGGCTCCATTTTGTCTCCTCAAATGGCTTCTCCTCCAGCCCCTGCAACATCTTTTGCAGTGTTCCTTAAGGTTCTGTCCTCGATCCTCTTCAAACCGTACATGCACCCTCTTGGTGACGTTATCCGCAGACATGGGGTAAACTTCCACATGTATGCAGTAATACCTAACTGTATCTCTCTGTCTCCACCCTCGACTTCAGGACAACTGATGTCCTAACAGACTGCGTGTCAGACATCAAGTCCTGGATGAAAGCCAACTTTCTACTGTTAACCATCAGCAAGACCGTGGCTTTCCTACTTGGCTCTCACCTCCACACCTCAGGCATTTGCAGCATCAGCATTCACAGATGTACACTCCACCTCAACAAACCAGTCAGTAACCTAAGCATCTTATTTGACCCTCAACCTTCCTTTCACCCCCACATCTGTGCAATGATCCACTTTACCTTACCTTACCTTCTGCAACATTGCCCGACTCCACTACTGGTTAAGATTATGAGTTTAAGATCCTCGTCCTCACCTACAAGGCCTTACACGGCCTTGCCCCATCCTACCTAACCAATCTACTCTCCCCTACACGCCCACCCGGACCCTCCGTTCAACAGGACTTGGCCTGCTCCAAGCCTCCCGCCCGAACCGCCCCACCATCGGAGGCCGGGCCTTCAGTTTCTCCGCTCCAACCTTATGGAATGCCATCCCTCAATCCCTCCGTTTCGCCTCTTCCCTTTCCTCTTTCAAGGGCGGTTTGAAGACTTTCCTCTTCGATCGTGCCTTTTGTTCCACCCCAAACTCTTTTACCTCCCCTTCGTGTTTCACCCCTTCCCAAACACTCCCCTCCCAGCTCGGGTCACACGCCTCTTGTTCAGCACCTTGGGACGTCCTCCCGACGTGAAAGGCGCTCTATAAATGTAAATTGTTGTTGTTGTTGGTTCACCACTCAGGTTGCTGAAACCCTCATCATTACATCCAAGCTCAACTATGCCAATGTCCTGCTTGTTGGCCTTCCCAACTCTTCCTTCCACAAGCTGCAGATCACCCAGAACTCTGCAGCTCGTGTCCTCTTCCGCATTAGGCTCTGTGACCCCATCACACCTACCCTCATCCAGCCCTACTAGCTCCTACACCCCTGAGAGGATCAAGTTTAAAAGTCTTGTCCTCACCTTCATGGCCTTGCCCCCTCCTTTATCTTTGACCTGCTTTATCAACTTGTCTGCTCAGTCAACACTGGCCATGTCCACCGCCTGGCCTGCCCCACCATTGGCCATCAGCCCTTCAACCACTCTGCCCCCACCCTCTGGAACTGCATCCCAAATTCCCTTCACCTTGCTCCCTCCCTTCCCTTAAACCATGTCTCAAGACCCTCCTCTTTGAATGTGCCTTTGGCCACCCTTCTATCTCTCTGCCCTCCATCCTCCTTGATTCACAACATCCCACCACCCTCCTGCTTGGGTCATAATTCCTGACTGATCAGCACCTTGGGACATCTTCCTGACATGAAAGCCGGCTTTACAAATGAAATGTTGTGTTGTATAATTAATTAGCTTGGCATTTAGTAAAACCCCTAATGATCTGAAATTATCTTTTGTCAATTATCTTAATACAAGTTTCCCTTTCAAGTTTACATCATCTTTGAAATATGTTTTGTAATATGTGTTGAGTGAGAAATGTAACAAAACTGTTGAATTGATTGTGCAATTAATCACTTTCAGGTTAGAAAGGTCAAACAAGAACATGCAGAATTCACACATCTGACCCCTGGAACATTATATAACATTTCACTTCGAACAGAGAAGGAAGGTTACCGCGATAGCATGCAAGTAATACAGAAAATATATACAAGTAAGGGTGCAATAAGATAAATTTTATTTTACAGCACATTAATATGCCAGATTAATCCTAAATATAAATGTGATTGGACAGCATTAATGACCAGATATCTGTCTCAATAGGCTTTCAAACCTAAAGACAACAGTTTACAAGGAAATATAATATTTTTAATATTCTTTTAAAAAAATTCAATAGTCATTTCTGGATCTTATTTGTAATAGTAGTCATCAGTCATATTGCTTTTCCACAGTTGAGTGGTTGTAATATTTAACTGCTGTATATTATTACGGTGAGAAAATAAGTGGAAGAATAAAAAGTTCTCTTTAGCAAATTCTCATTTCCAAATGTTCATTTGATACAAGGGGTTGGTGTGTCCACAATCTGTGGTTATTTTTACTAGAAGTTGGTATGTGCTGCTGTCAACTAGTTGTTATTGATACCAAACATCACAAAGCTTAATCACTTAATCACTTAATTTTAGATTGCAATAAAACAATGCAGATGAGACACTTAATTTTTCTCTTTCAGATGTGGATCAACTTGCTCTACAACTGCAGCATTTTTTGCCTCTGCTTTTTGTTGATTTCTTTATAAATGCAAATTACTTTGGGTTTATTATAAATATTGAATCTGGGTCCTTTGTATAAATAATTGATTGTTAATTGATCATTCATTGTTATGAGTTTTTTTTTCTATTACAGTGCCCGGCCTAGTGGAATATTTAAATTACAGCAAGAGTTCTGATTCAATAAGTGTCAATTGGCAAGGACCAGCTGACTCATGTGATGGATACAGTCTTACACTGTCCAGTGAAAAAGTCCTTCAGTCAATCAAACTACCAGTTACACACTCACGGTAAGATATTAATAGGATCTTTCAATTAGGCCTTCCTCACATTTTAATTGTAAATAATCTAAGCTATAATATTATTTATCCACAGTAATTAAATTATAGTTAATGCAATATGTCATGTAATTAATATACAATATATTGAATAAGAAGACATGGTAGATGACTTAATACAAGTAGCAATTTCTTTCTGTAATTGATTTTGAACAGAACATATAATTTTGCCAACCTAACACCAGGAACCTTCTACTTTATAACCATTCAAACAACTCGTTCAACAAAGAGAAGCCGCCCGACTACAATCAGTGTTAGAACATGTGAGTTCAATTATTTAAAGCCAAGAATGTCTCGGTAAAACTCCACCTGTAGATGTTCATTTGTACTTGTTATGAACATGTTCATTGTATATGGATCTGATCATTGTTTCTTTTACAACTGATTCTGATGGCACATCATTAGATATCCTCATCCAATCAAGATAGTTGAGGCATTTGGGGATGTGCTATTATTATTGCAGGTAATATCAGTTGTAAGTACTTCCTGACACTGGTTTCACCCAGTCTGTGAGGTTTATTGTTAATAATCCTTGCATTTGATCTGGTATCTTACCATACTACCATACTAAAACATCTCAAAACAGAGTTTTTCTTTAAAGCTTAGTGATTGGGTATTTATTAGCAACCATTGCACGCACGGGAATTAAGTGAATGGCTATTTCTTTTTATTTGGAGGATTGTTGACTTGGACTTAGGGAGAAAACTCAATTTTCTTTATGGTCCATGTGAATATGCAGGCATCAGTTTAACTTTTCACCTGAACTTCTAACAATTTATTAACTGAGACTGAGTCTTATTAACTGAATTATAATTAGAAATGTAATTTGTTGTTGAGCCAGGCTGACACCTGGAAAGTCAACAGCGTCCAAGTGAAAAGAATGTACCCAATTAAGATCAGGTAGACCTGAACTTATGGCTTACATATGTATATTTTCTCTATGATCTACTCAATGAGAGCCAAACTGCACTGCTTGTACAACAATTCTGTTAATGTTTGCTTTAATTTTTTCAACAACAACCACTTTTGATTTATATAGCGCCCTCCATGCCGGACTGAGCGCTTCACAACAACGGATCCCACACCGACTTCACTGACTACAGTACTTTGCAAATGACAGTATAATTTTAAAATAATTATGTTGACTGTCTAAAGTGCTTGTATTCATGCAATTATGAGACAACATTGACAATTTGCATTTATATAGTGCCACTCACGCAGGGTAGCTTCCGAGGGCACTTGACAGTGGTGGAGCACCAATTTGGATAGAAGGGGAAGATGACTGTAGGCATGGTTGAAGAGGAAGGTCATCAGGCATGACCTGAAGGCAGGGAAGGAGGAGCAGGGCATAGGGATAGAGGATGTGCGTTCCAGTGTTTCGGGACCTTGTGGTAGAAAGCTCTGTAACCAATGGTGGAACTGAGGGCATGAGGGACAAGCAGGAGGCCAGAGCCAGTTGAACGGAAGCAGCAGGTAGTGGTTGGGATGTAAGCGGGTTAGAGAGGTAGGCAAGTGACTGGGCATGAAGGGATTTGAAGACAAGTGCAAAGATCTTGAATTCAAGGGAAGCTTTGATACAGCAATGTATTGTAGACTACTCTATGTGTCTAAGTGGGAAATGGCAATATATTTCACAAGTTTTGATCAGGAGATACTTACTACAGTACAAATTTATTTATTCTGATGTCTTGGCATTCACATCTGAGACCATTCCAGTGTTTGAAAATAGCAGTTGAAATTAAATCCATGTTTGCTTGTTGTGCTGCTGAGCTATGTTATTATTGTGCTATATACAGCGATGCCATAGTACATTTTATTAACTATTTTTCTATGTTGGTTTGAAAATTATGTTTTTGAAGAAAAGCTGTTAAACTTGTGCATATTGCTCACATCTGTACACTGTGTAATGTGTATGTCCCAGATAGTTAAGACAAAAATATTGAAAATAATAATATAAATAGTAGTGATAATAATAGTAGTAATAGTAATAATAACAAGAAATATGTTTTGCTCAGTACCTGAATCTCCAGCAGATTTGGAATTTGTTGAACTGGTTGAGAATTCAGCTTATCTGGTTTGGAAATCTCCTCGGGGGCAATTTGATGCTTTCAAGGTGAATAAAACTTTTGTGTATTAATAATAATCCTTATATTTTGTCTACTGCCTTTAATAGTGTGAAGATGTCTTAAAACACTTCATAGGAATGCTTCATAAAAAGTGGAGAGTGTGTGTGTTTTGTGAGCAAATGCTGAAGTTGACTAAATTTGCAAGCACTATTATGATTTGCTCTTCATAGTAACATACACTGTAGATAGCATAATTATTAAATTATACTTTTGTTTTAATTTTATACCTGGCGATGTGGAAAATTAATTTTACTTTAATAAGTTTACACCTTAGCTGTGGGAAACAAATGAAGCTATGTTTTAATATTTAATGATTCATTAGATGGGTCACCTTGTAATATGAACTTGTGAAAGCTCGATTAAATTTCAACTCATGCAAAATTAATTAATGGATGGCTTGTTCTTTCAGATGTATTTGAGTGTTAGAGTAATAACTGAGAAGCAGTTATAGCAAAATATCTGTAAAATGAGTAAGTCTTAACTTATGCTGGAGTGCAATAATATATTTTATCATAAAACATGTAATGTTAGACATTAGCTAGAATTGAGCTGCTGGTTCAGGATACAAAACACAAGCAATTAAATGCATGAAAGGAAAACACAAATGGCTGTAAATCCACAATGAGGCAATTAGTATTTTAAGGAGAACAAAATAGGTGTTATTTATTTGGATGCGATTGTTTATCATTTCCATTATTATATACCAAAAGAAAAGAAGTATGGCTGCCACCAAACATTCTGCCTGCTCACTATTGACTGATGCTTTATCTGTTTTATATATCCTTAACGTCCTTTTTGCCCTCCTAAAGTCTGGAACTCTGCTTCTATCTCTTTGCCCTTCCCTTCTATCTTTAAATTCCACCTTGAAACCTATCCATTAGACCACATGTATTGTTATCTCCCTTTTCCTTCTTGCTCAGCATCCAAATCTCCCAAGACATTATCCAACATGAAGGAGATTGTGAAACTAAAAAATCGTCTCAGTACCTTATATAAATGCAAATAGTTGTTGCTGTTATAACAGTCAACTCTACTGTTTAATATGTTAATCAAAATAAATCAACTGGAAATCAAGTAATTTGTGGAATTTATTTTCAGCAATCATGCTCAGTCATATTTAATTTTATCCTGATGTAAGAAGTCATATGTGAATGATTTTATAATGAGCCTGGGGGAGTGGTGGGTGGGTGGGAGGTTAGGGTTAGGGGTAGAAGTGATGTATATTTTCCTGATGATATTATATTGGGTGTATTACATAAGAATTAAAGAAAGTGGAGGAAGATATAGGAGAGAGACAGAACATGGGAAGAGGCAGTTTAATTTTGTTCCTCGAGGATTAACTCCTGGTTATGTTCCTATGTTATCATCTTACATGAACATTTCACTCTAGAGATAAACATATATAAAGTACAGTATTATGATTCCTGCCCTGCCTTTCATATCCTTTCTATTTCAAATCATTGTGTATGGTAAGTGTTCCCCTTTACAATGATCTTTGTTCAGAGTTTGGAGTTTATAGGTTCATCACATTACCTGTATACCTATTATACCTAAAATAAAGACTATTTTATTGGTGATCTTTTGACAGCTGAAATACTTCTTGTCTCATGGCAATGAAACAATACATGAAACAACTATACATGGCAATAATTTTGGGATCAAAGACCTTATTCCAGGAGAAGAATATATCTTTCAGGTGCAAACTGTTAAAGACATGGATTACAGTGAACCTATTGTGAAGAGAGTAACAACAAGTAAGGGATCTGAATATTGTTCTTGCTCTGTAATATCTAAGATATCTGAATATGATTTTTTTAAAGAAAAAAATTGTATAAGTTGAAAATATTGCAGGCCACAATTGCATTCTACTATAAAGCACACCATTTAGGAGCAATTGTGTGTTCAACAAGTTGGATTTCTATAGCGCCCTCCACGCCAGACAATGTCTCAGAGTACTTCAAGGTGCTCAGTTCAAGGCTCAGTATATGTACATGACAGTTTGCACAGAGTTATGCAATCAAATATCGAATAGAATAATCCTATTCAAAGCAAATGTACATTTTAAAAGCAAATTACAACATATAGAACAACAAAGTTACATTTATAGTGCCTTTCACATCAGGTCATAGAATGTTGTTTTAAGGGTATATTGGATAATTTTGTCTGTAATATATGATCTCTCACCACTATTTCTAATTATAATAATTAAAATAGGATTTGTGATGTGTCTTTTTTTGAATCTAGTAATTTTGCATTATATATGTATATATTTAAAATATTTGGAATCATTAAATTAAATGCATTAAAAGTTCAAAAAATATATATTATTTTTACTTCAAGCACCTGGAAAGCCTTGGTTGCTAGAAATTTCCAATATTTCGTCAAGATCATTTGTGGTGCATTGGAGAGCACCCTCTGGACATGTGGATCGATACAACGTGGATCTTGATCCTGATCAAGGCTTTGTTCATGTCATGGACTTGGGGCATGGTAGTTTCCAGGTATGACTTTCATTAAGCGACCAATAAGGAAGGGTTGATTCTTAAGAGTGCTATAGGCAATGTAAAGTAATTGACCGTACACGCATGCATGCACAAAACTGCAATTCCTTGAAAAACAATTGAAAATCAGGCTACCTTTGCCTGTTTCCATTTTGGTGATCCTGACAAGAACTGCATGATCTTTTTAAGGAATTTACTCATGGTATAGTTATTTGCTGGAGGTTCATGAATACTGTAGTGCAGGAAGCATGGTGATATTCAACACAATGACATTAATTACGCAGCTTGCCCAGCAGGTTTGCTAAATATTTAATGACCTGCTCCATATCACAGTCCAATTGAGAGAACTAGGCACAGCCGAACTTCAGTGAACTGTGCTGACAACTACAATGCAATAATGATGGCACTGTTCATTTTATCTTCCATTGCATTCATATTTGGAGCCACAAGGACAAAGGTATTCACTTTATTTTAAATTTGATTTTCATGATCACTGACTGATGAAGTTAATGTTTTGTTTTAGTTCAAATAGCTGAGGTATTGGAAACTGGACGTACGCAAAAGACTTTTTGAACTTGAGGATGCAAAATAGCATTTGATAGTTTTACATTTTGTTCAATTGGATATTTGCCTCAAATCATACTTTGCCTTTGCTTGTACTTATCTAGGCTGTTGTTTCTGGTGCTACACCTGGCGTAGATTACACCGTCACTGTCTCTTCAGTCTCTTCATCATTTAGCAAGTCTGTCAGTAGATCATTTACGACAAATGAATCTTGTAAGTAGATGTGTTGCATTTTGGAACATGTGCCTATTTATGAAACAAATTAGTTCGACTGTAAGTCATTTTTTGTTAAACCATTTGTGATTTTTTAAAATGAGAGCAAATATGATAATGTAAAATACATTTTATAAATAGTTTAACTGATGGCATATTTAAGTGTGATTACGAAACCACAGAATAGTATTTTGTTAGCAAGTAGATGATTCCTTTTCTGAAATTAGAATTAATATTTTATGGAGATTTTATAAAATGTTTATTAGATGAGATCTGAGATGTCAGAAACATCACTACAATTTTCCACAGTTCTGATGAAAGGTCATAGACCAGAAAAGTTAACTCATTTTCCTTTCTCCATGGATGATGCTGTTAACCTGGTGTTAATAAATGTTAACCTTCATGTTAATAAGCTCCAGTCAGCAACATGATCATGAATATTTATGACTGGTTGTTTGAAACAGTAATTATGTACCACTAATTGAACAACCTATAGATTAGCACATTTCAAACAGGAAATGGTGTTGCGTGGGTTGAGTTATGATATCCAGATTATCGTCACATAAACCAGATTTTCCCTTCAAATAACCTATTATATCATACAGAATAGAGATGGGGAAAAGGGTATGAACACTGCTCATCTTTAAGGGGAATAGGGTGCCTTACTCTTTCTAGGTTTAAATTTGAACATGAGAAATGTTAAAAGGAATTCCAATAAGAAAACAGTAGCTCAAAATCAACCTGTAATAAAATTCTGGCAACATGGATACAGCTATATATACAAACTGAGGCTTGCAGGTCGGTTTGAAATACTGTACAGAAAAAGCTTACATCACCGGTGTAAAGTGGGGGGTGTGGAAAAATAATGAGGTGCCAATACAACTGTCTGAGTAACTGGGTTTTAACATTGTTACGGGTTATCTATTGTTATGGTAGCACTGTAATAGGAGTCCAGCATTTTATTAATTGGCGAGAGTTCAAACTAGATAATAGTTTCCATTATTTCATTATTAATTATTTGTCGAGGAAAGATGAACATTTGGGCGTGTCAACTTGTCTAGCATATTTAATGCTGAATCCTCTGATTTACAGATATTTTGATGGTTGAGATAATGATTTTAGTTGGGATTTTTCTAGCATATTGTCAGGATATTGCAGTTCAAATTGTCAAATTAATTTTATTTTCTTGTATGCATGGCAGCCCTTTCAACTTATTGCTGAGGATAGCGGAGCCTTATGTAAGCAGTTAAATAAGGTTGAGACTTTAACGACTTTCACTTCCTACACCTCCTCCCCATGCACCACTTTATAAATGCAAGTTGTTGTTGTTTTGATGGATCTAGCTCTCTTTTTTATTCCAACAAAAAGCCCTGTGGAATTTCTTGCGTTGTGAAAAAAACGGCACATGCTGCTTACTTTTGAAATTCTATCATTAAACCACCTGTATCCAAATGGCTTTGGAGGCCATTGGGTGAAACTATAAACAAAAAGAGTCAAGTCCAAGCTATTTTTATAATGCCATCTCAACCTAAAGAGTTATTGCTGCCTTGCAACCAACTCCTCACTATGTTATTCTTTGCAACATGTGCAAATGTAAGCCTTTCTTGTCATTTACTGATTTTCCTTTTTTACTAGTTGCAGTTAACGGGCATGTGGGACAGTCCATGTGATTTAATTAGAAAAAATATACTCATTAATGCAGAGGACAATTATAGCCACAAATATACACCCTCCAGTTTTTTGTGACTTCATATTAACTTTTTTATTCATTTCCATAGTACATTGTTTGATGTTCATTATTAGCATTCACTGTTGGGTAACTCTAGGTATCAACATATTTTCATTGAAAATAAACAAAATCACATTTGTGGAGCATCTTTCCTCCCAACATGAAAGACGCTCTATAAATGTAATTTTCTTGTTGTTGTTGTTCAAGTTGGGAGGATGTCCCAAGGCACTGAACAGTCAGGGGTCACTGTCCAGTGCCTTGAGACGTCCGCCTGACGTGAAAGGCGCTTTACAAGTGTAATTTTGTTGTTGTTGGGGTGTGTCAGGTGGGAGATATGGAGCAGGCCAGAGCCTGCTGAACAGAAGGAGTGGACAGGTTGATAGTGATTCAGCAGGTCAGAGATGTAGGAGGGGGCAAGGTCGTGGATGGCCTTGAAAGTGATTATGTATTATTATACATAATAATAATCCTTGCATGATATAGAGCTTTATCATGCCTTCAAAATGTCTTAGAGCTCTCCATAGTATATGTATATAGTGTAGAGTGAATTGACTGCATATTTTGGGGATGAAACATAGAAGCCAATTGTGAATCAATTGCGAATAGCAGTGTCCCACAAACAGTCATGGATTGAGTGACCAAATTATTATTATTTATTTTTTGAAGGATTATTACCTCAGAGAAGCAATCCATCTATCAATCAATAACCATGTTCCTATTTAATACTGCACAAACAAAGCTATGGAGAGTAAGGAAACTTGCTAAACTTTTCGCCCAACTCGGGAATTGAACACATCTCACTTAACATTGGAGGCGAGTGCTCTAACTAGTTAGACTCCATATATTATTACAGTATCTTTTATTTTGATATATTACAGTTCCGGATCCTCCATATGATCTTGTAGATGAACCAATTGGTGCCACAGCAATAATGCTGGCTTGGAGTGTACCCGTGAGTCCAAGTGGAAGGATATTTTCTTATGTGGTAAAGTACAAAGAGGTCTGTCCTGTCCAACAAGCTAGCTTTATCGAACTTCCAACAAATTCAGAAACTCCAGAGTACCTTCTCAATAACCTGAAAGCAGGAACAGCTTATAAAATTCAGGTAAGATATTGTTTTCAATGAAATACAAGTTGCTGGCATAAATTAGCTGCCTGTGTTTGCTTCCACAATAACATTCTATGGATTTCAAATAAATTTCATTCTGATGGACTTCGAAATTTCTTTTCATGTGAATTTGCAATACCAGGTTGCAGCTGAAAATGGTGCAGGTATTGGATCTTTTGGTAACTTTCGAAGAGTTTTAACAGCAGAGAGTGGTAAGTCTAATGTTATTGTCATCAATTTGAGTCTACACCTACATTTTCAATGCTGGAAAATCATCTGGTGCCCTGTGTCATTGGTCACATTGACCGATTTTAAACAAGACAGTGATCTTTAATATTTTTTCTCTCAGAATTTTGAACTGATTTGGCCAGTGTCAACTTAGAATTCTACAGCACAGAGGGAGGTCATTTGGCCCATTGTGTTTATGCTGTCTTTTTGCAAAGAGCTGTCCAAGTGAATCCTACTCCCTGCTCTCTCACCATAGCCCTGCAAACTTGTACTCTCCAATCTACTTCTCTCTTAAAAGTCGTTATCAATTGGCAATATCAAATACTATTAAGTTAAATATATAACAATTGGATGCACAATAAAAAATTTCTCCACTATATTCCAATAGGCACTTCAATCCTAATGTTAAAACAGTTCCCGTGCAGCAGTGTAAAATTGTCCATGTCTGACACCCCTGATGGTGCAAATGAATGGAGCTGCAGCTTACAAACCAGTAGCTCACTTCTGAGAATCCTGGTCAGTCTGGATTCGCCAGTCTTCAAATTCATGGACTTAAATTAGACCCTAGACACACCAGGGTTAGGGACACCAAAACCCAGACCAAGTACCTGCATCTCAGACCTCCCTATTGTTGAGCACTGTATGGCAGCTGAGTGGGGGAGAGGTCAGTCTTGTGATGCCCCCTACAGTTGAGTGGGCTGCTGACAATCTGTAGCCTACTTGGCTGGCTTTAAAGATATCAGTGCCAAGCATCCCTTGGATAGATGCTGGAGGGCAACCAGTGATTGTGGAACTACATCTCAGCAAGAAGAGACAGGACCAGAAGCAGAGAGGCATAAAAATAATTATATAATGTACATTTAAGAACAGTTTTGTTTTATGTGCCCGCCTCATAAGTTGATATGTTCGATACTCCTTTGCATACAGAGCACTTGTGGCCATTTTCAAAGGTCAAGCAAAATGTTTTCAGACCATTGACTTTACTTTTTTAAACACTTGTTTTCCAGCTCCCGGAGCTGTTTCCTTCCTTTCTGCTGCCGCTCTCAGCCACACAACTGCCAATGTGACATGGTTTCTACCTCAAAAACCGAATGGGAAGATTACTCAATTCAGAATAATTATAAGATCTGCAAGAAGTGTAAAGCTGTCGAAAAATATGACTCTGAAGGCAGACTTGCTTTTCCCAAACACTTTAACACAATGTGAGGTAGGCGAGAGGAACTCAGTTTGAAGAACCTACTCATTTATCCTTGTAGATAAAGTTAATTGTGTAGTTTTCTTTGTGTGTTAGCCTGGATCACTTAGTGGACCTTTGGCCTCTAGGTTGAAAGATTATGCATTTAAGCTCCGTGTAATAATAATAATCCTTACATTTAATATAGCACTTTTCAAGTCTTCTAGACGTCTCAAAGCGCTTCACAGAATATACTGTAAAATGAATTGATTGTATATCTGTGGGTGAAATTGACACTCCATTGCAGTGCTAGGAGTGTGCTTCATTGGTGGAGGTGTCATTATTTGAATGAGACATTAAACTAAAATCTTGTCTGCCTGTTCAAGTAGATGTTGAAAATCTCGTGGCACAACTGAAAAAGAAAATGTATCCTGTCCCTGATACCTGTCCAACAATACCCTCAACTAACATGGTCATTCACTTAATGGCTGTGTATAGGACATTGCTGTGCATAAATTAGCTGCCCCATTCATCCAGAAATGAGACAGTCACAGACTTCTACAGTATATTCTGTGAATTGCTTTGAGATTCCCTCTCAACCTGGAAGACACTGCACCAAATGCAAGGATTATTACTATTAATAGAGAAAGGTGCTTGGTATTGTACATGAATACAAGACAACCCCGCATGAAGGACAGAGGTTTGTAGTTCATTGGTTAGAGCACTCGCCTTGCAATCCAGCAAGGTGAAATATTTGGCAAATTTCCTTATTCCATACGTCTCTGTTTATCTAGCTGTAAGTAGGAACCCGGTTGTTAGTCAATCGACGGATCGCTTTTCTTGGGGGTAATAATTCCTTTTAAAAAAGAAGACATTGGTTACTCATTCCAAGATTGTGGGACACTTCTATTGTGCAATTGGCTACAGTGTTTCGCACACAAAATACACACCAACAAAATTACATTTGTAGAGCGCCTTTTACATCGGGAGGACATCCCAAGGCGCTGAACAGTCAGGAGTCAGGACCCGAGCATTCGGGGTGGGGTGTGGGTGGGTGGGCAGGGTAGGGATGAGGGATAGCAGAGAGATCAATTCTCTTTACAGTATACTGTATTCTGTGAAGCGCTTTCAGATGTCTCAAAGACATGATGAAGCACTCTAACAAATGTAAGGGTTAGGTTCTCGTCCAGTGAGCTATATTTACAAGCTGTCCTTGAATGCAATGTTAACATGGGACGATTACTTAGCACAATTCTAAACACAGTCCGATCAGTGATTTACAGGTGAACATTGACTTTTGTGGTTGTGTAGGATGACGTTTCATCAAGTACCACCCCTT
The DNA here is from genome assembly GCA_035084275.1 of Hydrolagus colliei. Taxonomy (NCBI): domain Eukaryota; kingdom Metazoa; phylum Chordata; class Chondrichthyes; order Chimaeriformes; family Chimaeridae; genus Hydrolagus; species Hydrolagus colliei. The sequence goes on along the minus strand of CM068746.1, from coordinate 23,713,719 downwards.
CAGCATCGCTTTCAACTTCAGCATCTACGGGCACTGCATTTCAATCAGTGACGCTGGGAAACCCAGGCCAAGGGGAAGCAGCACTCCAGTCTGCCAGCATTCTGGTCACTCATCTGAACCCATACACCACCTACCTGTGTGAAGTGTCCGCATTTACCAAAGAAGGGGAAGGTCAGATAACAAGTACCTCGTTCAGAACACCCGAATGGAGTAAGTTTTGCACTCTTTGTTGTGTATATTCATATTCCAAACATCAGCCTCTTGTTGCACTGAATGTGGCTTTTCATCAGCAGAGTAAAGTACGATGTTCATTTAACCAAAACAATATGCTTTTCCATCAGTTAAGCACATCTAGTGTTAGATCTTGACCATAGAGAGAAACATTATTTATTTTAGAATTGTACAACTCCTTTTTGAAAAAAAATAGAATTTGTAATATATTTATTTCATTGTTGATCTTGCCTCATGACTTGCGTGAACTTTATGAACTGTAATAACCTCTTAAGCATTCTTTAATATGGAAACTTATCCAACAGTTGGAATGATCTATAAACATCTGTTCTTGGCTGGCTTGAAATATGTTAAAGCCACTCCCTGATAAACACAACCATTTAAAATTAACCTTGCTTTCTAGATGTCAGGAACAAAGTAATGCAAAATTGGGCTATCAATGTAAACTTAGCTTATATTTTATGAACCTCTGGGCTGCCTGCAGACAATCCTATCTCCTTGAACTGACCAATTCTGTACATTTTCATCAGTAACTTTAATCTCAGCAGAGCAATATACTTTTTACTGGGAAAGCAGAAGCAAACTTTATCAAACCGTGCTTTGAAGGCCAGCTACTAATGAAAAGTTCTTACAATGAAGTTTGCCTGAGCCACATCATAATTACCTATGTTTAATTATCACATCTGTCGGAAATGTAGCAATTCACGTCTCGATCCATTCAATGACGCGCTTACAGCTAAACCACGGGGAGCTTTGCAAATTATAATTAGCCTTGTTCACTGAGCCACACACAATTGAAAGTCTTCAGAAATGCAATTGAAGAGAGCTGTGCCTGTGTTGTCTTTTTTGTCATGTAAATGTAGGAATTTTGCAGTAAATGTTCTAAACAAATCTTAAATTAATGCTCAATTGGCTAAGGTGTATTCCATTTGCACAAATAGCTGCATTTCCCACGGATCAGTAGGATGTAGAATTTCCCAGCTATCTCAGTTCCTCGGTGCATTTTCAGTTGAAACCATCTGGTGAATGTCAACAGACTGTCAGGAGTACTAATAAAAAAGCATGTTGACCTTAAGTATGCAAAGGCATGACCTATAGCCACAACATATTCTCGGATCAATCCCTGTTCTTTGTAAACGTTTGCATTGGCACTTTATCGCTCTTTACTTCATGAAAGTTGTGTATTTGTCAAAGCCTTGAACTTTGCAGCTAGAATGGGATTGTCAGTGAGTTTTAGGTTAATCCTACTGGATTTCTGTGGACTGATCATTTAATGAAAATGATTATGAAAGGATCACTTATAAGAGCACATTACAAGATTGAGGATGAGTGAAGCTACTTGTGAGCCATGTCCAAAACCCAGCTTTACTAAAATGTTATATAAACATATGTAAAATCTCTAAAACTGCTGAAAATGAACATAATAATAATTTTAAACAAAATGCAAAAATATTGCAGATGCTGGAAGTCTAAAACAAAGCCAGAAATTGCTGGGAATACTCAGCAGGTTAGGCAGCATCTATGGAGAAAAGAAAGTGAGCCAATGTTTCGCATTCATGACCCTCCATTGGTTCTACCGATGGGCTGTGGACCCGAAATATTGACTTTCCTTTCTCCATGGATGCTGCCTGACCTGCTGAGTGTTCACAGCGATTTCTGTTTTTGATAATAGTCATTTTATTCCTTGCTGAATTAATGGTCTTCTGGTGTAAAGGGAATAATATATAATATGTTAGTCATATTTGAATTATAATATGACTATATGAAATTTCTATAAAGTGAAGAACCACTTTTGTTAATACTTGACTTACTCAGTTCTTTGTGTTTAGACCCAGTGTAAGATCTGCCCCTTATGCAACACCTGAAACCTCAGTCCATGTGACATTGCCAGGTAGCTTGTGCTAGAAAGATTTTAATATATATTTTTTAAAAGTAGCATTCTTAACTGTGATACTCTGGCGAATTGTATTTCATCAATGCACACCAAACAGTACCTGATCACTGGGCTAATGGCTGAACAATGATTTTCAGTTCCTGAAGAACCACCTCAAAATCTAGTCACCAGTAACGTCACATCAAAGTCATTTATAATCGATTGGGATCCACCATTGACCATAACAGGAAGATTCCTTTACAGAGTTGAGCTTCGTGGGCCTTCAGGTAAGTGGTGTGATTTTTCCAGAAAATGGTTTGTTTCCATTACTGTAGGCTTTTGAATAGATCATTTACACGGCAAACTAGTAAAACTTTAAAAAAATAAATGCAAAGTACGTCAACTTTCATTCTAGTTTGTTCTGCTTTTTCACACTACGTTACTACCAGTGACAAGGAAAGCTCTGGTCTATTTAATTGAGTCACTTCAGAATAAATCCTTGGACCACTGTGTCGCTTGCGACCTCAATTCGTTGACTCCTTTGTCAACAGCATTAGAGGGTCAAATAGAGAGCTGAATAACTGTTTAGTTCCAATCAGCATGATTCCACAAATACTTCCTTTACATTATTTTTTTTGCTGGAATAAAATATCAGTCTAAATTAAGAACCTGTTGTACAAATTACACACTTGTCTAGCATTGGATTCATATTGGTTTTGGTGCCAATCATATACTGATTGGTCCAACATTTAGTGAACTGATTTATCTGAAACCTCTGCCCCAAGGGGCACAGATTAAGGTCAAATACTGGAAAAAAAAGATCTGCTTGTTATGGGGAGAAGGAAAGGACATGTAACATTGCATTTACATTTTGTGGTTACCAAAAAAAAGATCAGCTGGAGCTGACACGATGTAAATGACTTTGACCTGCTTAGCATGCAGAGTCTGACACTCCTCTCGACTAATAGGTTCACGCCGCTTAGTTAGTTGAACAGTTGGCTGAAGTGGGCTGCACACACTGGACGCTCCAGGCCCCTTTGCAACATGAAGTGCAGCTGCTGACGAACAGTGAATTAACTGAATGAGCACTCAAATGCTGCTCCTCACACAGCACTCCTGCCGTTCTTGCCGTTCCTGCAACCTTCTTCGACAGTGTTAAACTGACTCTAGTTTTTAAAAGTGACCATTTCAAGGATAGGTGTTTGTTACGTGTCACACAGTAAACAAGGCATGTATTAGAATCCAGCTGTTCAGTGTATAATAGAGTTGAAAAGATTATAAAGTACAGCTGGGGTGGAGAGCTTGAAGTCTGAGATGGCATTGCTTTTTTTTGGTCAACTTGTGTGCCTGACACATGCAGAAACCCATCATTATTATTAATGGTTGGGAGGGTGACCAAAGACTTGGTTGAAGCGGAATGTTTTGAGATGCACCTTGAAGGAGGCAAGTGAGGGAGAGTGGGGGAGGGAATGTGGGATGGAGTTCCATAGGGTGGGGCCAAAAAGGCTGAAGTCCAAGCCGCCAATGGTGGGGAAGGCCGGGCAGGGGACGTGCAGTAGGCTAGAGCCTGCTCAGTGGCGGGAGCAGACTGGTTGTTGTGGGGTTGGCAGGTTGCAGAGGTAGGGAGGGGCAAGCCATGGAGGGCTTTGAAGGTGAGGAAGAGGATTTTGAATTCTATCCTCTGGGATGCCACATTGCATCTGAAGAATAGTATGGAAATAATAATTATTATTAATTATCCTTGCATTTGATATAGTGCCTTTCACATCAGGATGACATCTCAATGTGCTTCACAGGATTTACTGTAACATGTGGTGACACTGGTATGTAAGTGAGCAACGCAGCACTTCCCCAGTACTGCTCTGGTATATGAGTTGAAGTCCCAACTTTGGGGCTACCAATGGAGTCAAGCTCATGGACCTACAATAATTTCAAACGCTTTATATTTTAATTATTTGCAATGTGTAATTATTTATCTATCTGGATTTAGGACGAATATCGTATAATACCACCAGAGACCTTAGGTTTTTCTTCATGAATCTGCTGCCCTTTATAAAATATGAAGTCGTTGTTACCCCAGAGACAGCAGTGGGACCTGGACCAAAAGCCAATGTGACGATCATTACATCCCCAGGAGGTACAGTGTACACCTATTGCACGGTGTTGAAATAGAAACGTCTATAACATAACATAACACTACATATTTTTAGGTGATTCGGATGAGCATTTTTATCTAAATTCCCATTAAAAATTTCCCCCCAGCAATTTTTCTCCACCAATTTGATAAATGAATGGGAGGAAGGGTTCAGAGTTTCAAGTAGCTTTGGGATTCCAATTGTCTTCCCTGCTGCTTGACTGTGGCATGACACCCAACAACAACATTCCAGTGCCACTATTACTGGAGGAGAAAAATTAATTGTGTAAATGCCCTAGAATATAAACACAATAAATGCCCTAATTATAGTATTAGGGCATTTATGAGATGTTAACATGACAAATTGCAAACATGTTAAGGGTAAAAAAAATGACTGCTTGGACAATTCAAACTAAAACAACAAATTGTTCAATGTGTTGACAGATAACAATAACGTGTAAACAGTTCTTTGCTTTTCTCTCTCAATGCATCACTGCCTGACTGGCTGAATGCCTTCCTCTCTCAACTCACTCTTAATTAATTACCAATAAGGTTGTGAAAGGTAATGCAGATACTTTTTTTACCATACGGATAATTTTGCCTGGTGACTCTTCTTTTGCGTTACAGCAGAGACTGAGGATGTTTACACTGCTACCATTAGATGGCAGCAATTCACAGATAACAGGAAAAAATGCTAAGTGGGAATACATCTTGTCCAAGAATGATTCTAAATAATGTTTGCCAGCCATTTTTGTACTTTGCTGACTTTGGCGATTTGAAATTTGCGTTTTTTGAATATCACAGTGGGAGGTGCACAAAGGAATCCTGGATTACTCACTGATTAATTTTCTCTCAACCCCAGTGAGAAAACACAATCTTGCCAGATCAGTTGAAGGTGTGGCTGAGATCTAAAACTCAGGAATTGTGGCTGTGGAACCGTATCCCACCATTTCTTAGGTCAATACATTGAAGCAGTTAAGCATGCCTTAGTGTCCCACACAATGCTGTGTAATTTAACCCAATTTACTTTATTGGAGAGAAATTCCACCTGGGAAAAGATTTACTCTATTTATGTGGCATTTTAGAGCGTTCAAATCAAAAATCTTAGTTACAGTCTTAATGTCTAAGCCAGTTTTCTGTAAATTATATTAAGAACCACATAAACAGAGTAAATCTAAACCCAGGTGGAATTTCACCACGTATATTCCTTACATTTAAATGCAATAAAAAGGGGGCATGTGATTAACTATGTTAAGTAGATTCTATAAATTACTTTCCCAGTAGGCAGGAATATGTTGTGGTATCCCTGGTATATATTTTTTAATCCGAGTGTAAAGCTTCATTTCAAAATTATAATGAAAATCATTAACTTTGACAACTCCTCTGCTTTTTTTTCATAAGTTCCAGGCAAAGTGTCTAATTTAACAGCAACAGAAGTAGAAGCTAAGTCTGTGACACTGGAATGGAGAAAGCCTCACCAGCCAAATGGTGTTATTACTTGGTATCGAATTAATGTTCTGCTAATGAAGTCACAAACATCTGTGCAAAATATAATCTTGACTGAAAACCTCCAGGTACATTGTTGCTCCCTTATATTTTACTTGGAAATTATTGGCCTGAAATACCACTAACTGGTAACCTGTAAATCTTAAGTTTATGCAGACTTGTGGAAAATACTTTAATTCAGTTTTTAATTGGAATGTTGGTTTCCATGTTTCTTGAAGGCTTCTGTATTTAAGTCTTTAAGAATTTTCCATGATCTCAAAGTGTTAGCCGAAATGGTCCTTTTGGTTAAAACCAGCTGGAATTTAGGCGTTTATAAATGTCATTGTTTTTCATAGTGTTAAATATTCCATTTCATTTAAAAAAAATCATCCTTATGTTGAAGAAAGAATCTGAAAGTTTTGCACCTGAAGAAGTGTTTTCTAATATAATTGAAATTTCCTGGTGTTTCCTTTTATCTTTATTCATAGGTAAGGGACTAAATGTGGATGTTCATTGTCAGGACTAAACTTGTGGGAACTCGCAATGATGTAGCAAGTGTTCTCGTCAGTCAACAAGGCTTCATTACAGAAACAACAATTTCATTTCAGTAACACACTTTAGAAAAGAGAAGTTATTGTGAGACAACATAACAGGATTAATTACTAAATCGTGCAGTACATTTGGCCATATAAGCTTCAGCCAATTTGAAGCTAGGGCAATAACAGAGCTTTATGAATGCAGAAAATGCCTTGAGGTGTGGGTTGATATCAGATTTATCCTTGATTTTGTATATCAGATTTATCCTGCTGTTGATCGGCCATTGGGTTCATCAGATGGATCAGATAGTGGTTAAAAGCAATAATGATATGGGAGCACTTCACATTTCAAATAATCTACCACAAAGTATGCAAGAAATTGCTGAATCAAACACTGCTGCCAAATTTTCAGCTGTGAACAGATGATAATTGAATTCTCCCAGTAAGTGAAAACAATCGCCACTGAAAAAGAATTGGATGTACTTTCATTGTGTTGTGTGCCTGAGACATTATCACAGGGAAATATAGGGGATCCCAGTTGCAGCAAGCTTTGGTGGCATACAGACATCCTGTGGACCTACGCTATCCAGAAGAGTGGTTCATGCACATTTCTTGTGCTCACCAAATGCTTCTGACCAACATCCGGGTAGTCGAGTTGCTGTTGATATCACATGACTTCCTGTGCATTGCACCCTATGTACTGGAAGCATCACTGATGCCATTTCTGGTAGAAGCATTGTTATTGTCACTTTGTCTGTTGTGCACAGGCAGTATGACTAATCGCATTTCCTGTGTGCATGCACACTCCACAGAGAGTGATGTATGTGCCAACTGGAAGTAGGACATTTGCTTATAAGGCGACCTCTGAACTATTGGGCCCAGACGACTGCAGTATAATGGGTATAAAGAACACCTAAAATAATAAGCACTTGATTTTTTAAGATGGTGCACACAAGATATATATTATAAGTGTAACTTTAAGTAAACATAAAACCAGTGTTAATTTTTTTCAAATTTAAGTTTATTCTGATACAATCATAGTTTAAAAACAAGACCAAATATATTGCACTAAAATTTTACTGCTTGATTTGTTGCAAACCAACCACTTTATATGCTGTGAGCTAATGCAAATCATGTGATGCCAGAAAAAAACAATGAAACTCTTAATATCAATCGATTTAAAAACCTGTTGAGCTTTTTTGTTCCAGGAAATTGATACCTCTTCTGAACTAGTAAATCCTGGTACGTTGGATACAGATTCCAATACGATGATAACCACACCTGAGAACGATGCACAGACATTTACGGACGTATATGAAGGTTCATCCGATCTGTTTTCTGAGTCCTCATTGGAGCCCAGAGTAATCTCGACAACTTCTTCGCTCGCTGAAATAATCGGCATTTCCCGTACTGAAATGTCTGAGGAATCTACATTTTATGAAAAAGCCCCAGCTGTATCTTCACCTGCTCAACTAACATCGCATGCCCAAGCTTTCTCTTCACCAGTAATTTATCCTAAAACATCACTGTCTGCCACAACTCACTCGGTGGCTTCTGCTGGATTCTACACCACTGCATTTACCACACAGACAGTCTCTAACTCCTTGGGGCCCTTTGAATCTCCTCCTACCATCAGCAGGACTATTCAGTCAAGAGCAAAGTTACACAGAAGATCAGTTATGACAGTTGTCAAGGCAGGTGGGAACATGGAGACTTCGCTACCTCCAGGTTCCCCACTACCCCCTCTATTCAGGGCTTTGGCTAATGGCTTTCCAAACAGCACCAAAGGTAAATAGGTCACAGCTCCAGTATGCATTGACAACAGGTGGAGATGACCCTGTGGCATGGTGATGTCATTAGTGCGTACACTTGCTTTTCAGAATCAACTAAAATACTTTATAAGGAATGTGCGTTTGACAGTGCAAGCAAGAGTTCTCTTATAAAGAATGGGATTTAAAGAATCAAAGTCCTATCTACATCAATGGTTGTCAGGCTTTCCTAGATTGTGAAGCAAAAAAAATACTCCTTTGTTTCTCTTATTTTTAGGAATTCTCCCCACATTTTTGCTCTTCTTCATTAATGTAGCTTGTTCTCATTTAACACTGATGAGGGAGTTTTTAAAATTATTTTCAATTGGGTCCCTTGATATTTATTTCTGCTTCTGCCTTTTGCTTTCTGCATTTCTTCCCACATTTCCATATTCATTTATTTTGTACATATGCGTGTGTGTGAACCTTGTGAAATGTAAGAAATATGAGACAGAGGAAGTTTTGCTTTTTCTACCTTGTGCAGGGAGTGAAAGCAGTCTCCAGGTCATTGACCCTACATCTGAGCAGCTGTCATATGTTGTGAGGCAACTCATACCTTACACTGATTACATTATCAGAGTGTCAGCATTCACTATTGTTGGAGAAGGACCACCAACCAATATATCCTTAAAAACACAGCAGCATGGTATGTTACCTAAGAAACTATAGTGTTTTCTTTAAACATTACTTTGATATCTCAGATTTCTCAATGTTAACTAAACTTTTCCCTTTACTGTTTTCAGTGCCAAGTTCAGTTCAGAATATAATTTATAAAAATCTCACTTCCACATCTATTCTTTTATCCTGGGACCCTCCTGCTTTCCATAACGGCGTAATCACTCACTACACCGTCTATTATGCTGTGGAGATGGACACTAAACAGGCCTTTCACAAAGTAACAGTAAACACCAGCATTACTCTAACAGGTATTTGAAATACTGACATGCTGAATTCAATTATGTAGACAAGCAAAATCGATGTCTCGGTGATGAATTGTATTTTACCAGTGTAGGGTAAACATGAAAATAATTTCCATTATTGTTTTTTAAAAGAAACCTTTAAACATCTAAATGAAAGAAGTTGCCTGTATTTTTATGTCCTGTTTATACTGTGCTAGTATTTTAATGTTAATCCAGCCTGTGTAATCTGGACAAGAACTGTTCATAATACTAGTAAAATTGTTTTCTAGTTAGGATGATTGGTTGTTTCAAAGGTCGTTTGTGCTCACGACTTAAAATTTAAATTGGTTCCAGATATATCATAATTTATAAAAATAGCCTCTGCCAAAAACAAATTACAGTAGAAGCCTGTTTATCCGGCACCCATGGGACCTGGCCAATGCCGGTTAAAGCGCCTGCTGGATATTCGGGTGGCCCGCTGGCGGAAACCCACTACAAAACAATTTAAGTTCTTTTAACACACACCATACACACCAGACTAAGTAATAACTGATAGTGGCGGAGTATTGTGTTGGTGCTTGTTGTTAGGGCTGCTCTCTTGCGCTTCTCACCTTTATTGGTTGGGGTTTGCTGCCCAGCAATTCTTTTTTGAATGGGAGATGCCAGGCAGGTAAGGGAGGCAGCAGCGCGATTTTAAAGTCCCACGACTTTACTAGCTGCAAGCCGAAGCCCTAGACTCTGCTAGAGGCAAACCGATATATTGCACCTGCGCGACAATGTGGGTTGTTGGCTAGCGTTATCGGCTTGTCACTTGTATGTGAAGTCATACATGCTCCGTTTTTTTCACCCACGTGGCGTGCTCCATTTTGGGGATAGTCCCTGGACTGTAAACCTCAACTGCAGCATCAAGTGCTTCAAGTGCAACATTTACGAGTGGGGGTGGGTGGGTGGGGGAACGGGAGAGTGGTTTTGACGGTGAGTGCCAATACAATATTCTGTTATTATGTTATTATTTATGCATTTACAAATGCTCCACTGCTATTGTTCCAGATAATTTCCGGTTTATTGAATGGGGACTTTTTTTTTGGCGTACTGGTTATACAGAAGTGCCGGTGCATCGAGTCATGGATAAATGGGCTTCTACTGTATTCTTCACAAATCGAACATTGTACCAACAGTATTACATCTGAAAATATTCTTATGTTTTTGCATATTTTTAAACTCATGTTTGTTTACCAACTGAGCTGAATTTACAAATGCAATTTAGTCAACCTTTTATGTTGGGAGGACATCTCCAAGTGTTTCATGTAGCTGGGAGCCTGGCTGGGGGAGGGAAGAAAGGTAGCCTAAAGTATGGTCAAAGAGATAAGCCTTACAACTGCATTTATAGAGCGCTCCGAGATGCTGTCTGGCGTGAAGCGCATTGTATAACTGCAAGTTGATGTTGTTTTAAAGTTGAGGGAGGAAGGGGAAAAGACGGAGATGAATGATAAAGGAGATGCTTAAAGAACATTTGAATTTGCTATTCTGAAGGTAACTTAGCTACAGAATCTAAACCTTGTTTTGTTTTACTACTTCTCTTTGTAGATCTGAAAAAATACACAATTTATAAAGTCCGACTGACTGCATCGACTGCTATGGGTGAAAGCTCTCTCTCTGAAAGAGATAACATTTTTGTGCAAACTCTTGAAGATGGTAAGAAAAAGTGTAGCAATGATCTATTCATAGAAATACCTAAGGATGCCTTCAATTTTAAGTACATTTTTCTTTAATTCAGTACTTTATTAGTTTATTCTATTAACTATAAAATATGATTGTGACTTGGAAATATATTTATTTTTATCTGTAACATTTTCATTCATTGTTGTGTCATGATTTTAAGACTTTGCCTAGGTCCTCAAAATAGTTCAGAATATAATCTCTTCGACTATTTGTCTTGTATAAAGTTACTAGATTGAAAATATCTCTACCACAGTAATGGAACTATGGGAATGAGGCGTCACACAATTTTATTTAACTTGTGTGCTATGTTTTGTTAAAAATCAGAGAATTGTTACAAATATTCTATGCCTTGAGCTAGAACATGTGCACCATAGTTTGCCTTTGAGCTAATACTCTTGGCTGACACTCCAATGCAGTGTTGGTGGTGCACTGCATTGTTTGAGGTGCCATGCTTGGTACAAGACAATAAACAAGAGTTCCATAACCAGCTTCAATATCATCTTCTCTCTAACCTCCCCTCCCACCAAACAATATGCATTAGAGATGGACAATGTTATTTTATACCTGTGAGACAATGGTTTGTTCCCACATAGATAAAATCCCTGCTGGTACAGTGAATTTGAGTAGTCCTACTGAAGCCCACTGTACAGATTCCAGATGTATATTTGATATAGTACGTTATCACGTGTTCAAGATGTCTCAAAGAGCTTCATAGCATATACTGTAAAGTGAATTGACTGTATATTTTATGGGGGAAATGCAGTGTTTGTTTTTTTGGAAATGTAGAGGAAAATTTAAACCTTGCTCTGATCTATTTATATCACACATACACTGGAATTTTAAAGGTGACATTGGGGTATATCAAGTACAAAAGATGTCTATAGACTAACTGAAGTCCCTCATTTTGCTAAACATAACCTTCATCTAGAGTCTGTGTCCTTTGACACCCCCATTCAGTTGAATACAAAACTGGAAACTGAAAGCTAGCACAGGCTAGCACAATCTCTGAACAGGGTTCTCGAATTAGTAATGCTTTATAGAGGTCTTTAAAAACAAAGCTTTATGTTCTTTGAGTCTTACGGAGCAATAGACACCTCCCTAAAACTTGACCTTTAAAAAAAAATATTTCTGCAACTGCTGTGCGCTTGAGCTGGTCACGTCCAGAGAAACCCAATGGGATTATTGTAAACTATGAAGTCACTTACACTAATCAGACTGATTCTTCCACAATGAATAGTTCAAAAACAAGAGTTCCTCACAGAAGCCTAAAGCCATTCACTCTCTTATAATGTGTCTGTGTAAATGTATACCAAGTACGGTTATGGGAATCTAACATCTTTAACTATGCTTGTGGTGACTGAAAAGATGGTAAGTACTGATCTGTAATACTATCACTGTAAGACAGCGTTGGGGTATTAGGAATTTATATTTCTGCCAAGAACATGGAAGCTCACTGCTGTTACTTGGAAAATGGGAAATTATAGCTCTTACTCAATACATCAAACATGTTTTCTGCAGCTGGGATATAATTCTGATCCATTAAAAAGCCATCTGTAGCTGTGGAAGCTGATATCTCTTTAACTGTTTGCGCCTACCAGGAGATTTTTTCACCTAAAGGCCACTCACTTTAATGGAAGATTTTCTTTTTCTTGTGAAGCAAAGGGTTAACGATCAAATGGAGCAATATTTTGTTCTGTCTGAAGGTCCATGTGATTTAGAATGTATCAACTCGTCTTGCTTTCTTTACTGCTCCTTGCAGCCCGCCCTTTAATGTGACCTATAAGAGCATTAGTTCCACTGAGGTAGCAGTTTCATGGAACCCACCACTGAATGCCAATAGTATTATATTATTCTACACTGTAAACTATTGGAATGCCTATGACTCCTTTAAATGCTTCCGTATATGAGACATTTCTTGTAAGTTTTCCCAATACACAGTTATGTTTTCCACTACTGCAGGGTTTGGCACTGAAAAATTAAATGAACGACATGCTAAAAAAGTAAACAAGTAAAAAATAGTTGAATAGCTTGCACAACAGCTTTTGACAGGGAACAAAATATGCCTATCTCATTATAAACTTCACAGTGGATAGTGAATTTATATCTGAGCTGAACTAATATTATTTGTAGTCTGGATGTCCACAGGATTCAGAATATTCGGTTGCAAGAATGTTTTTCCTTCCTTGTATCAATTTTCATGACAAAGCTGTTTGACACTCTTTTTCTTTTGCTGTAATATACTGGGGAAAGCCATTTCACCCATTGAGTATGCTGCACCATTTTATTTGTTCACCCTGAGCTCTTTATTTTTCTAATCCAGTATCTTGGCCTTTCTCTGTATCTCTTTGATATGCAAGTATATAACCATTTCTCCTTAAACATCTCAAGTACTGTACTGTACTGGGCATCTATGGTCATCTGTTAGCGCATTCCACAATCTTACAACTCTTTAGCTAATTTATCACTTCTCTATTCACTCAGTAAACTTGCTATAGAGAAGATATGGGTCAGAAATTTTTGAAAACTTCATGCACAATCATTTCAACAATGTGCTATCACTGTGGGTTTTGCTCCATTCTGATAAATACCTTTCTTACTGTGGGTTTTATTATTAATCAATTTATTCCACAATTTGGCTCAGTTTTGATAGAGATTTACATATCAGCCCTTAGAGCACTGACGTTTCAGTTATTTATGTGGTGTTTGCTGTTGATTTGTCAGGGAAATAAGATGTTGCAAAGAACCAAATATGTATTGTTATATCTTTTCAAAGGTAGCAAACTGTGGCTGAGCACATTCTTTATTTGTTTGCCTTGCAGTTCCTGATGGTCCACCACAAAACATCACATATGTACACCTTTCTCCGTCGGACGTAGAAGTATCCTTCTCTCCACCAACAGCTCCTAATGGAATTATCCTTTTCTACACATTATATCTCACATCCTTGAATGGCAGTGAAGAGCGTGTAACCAACAGCACAAATGTAACTGCTAAAATAACAGGTAAAGAATAATAAGCAACAATAAAGAATACTTGGGGGCCTTCCCTGGAATTAAGAGCTATTATACAACTTTTCAAAGCATATTTTACCTTTTCACATCATATGTATGTACTGGTGATTCAAAACTGGTGATTCAAAACCAAAACTAAAACTCTTTCTCCATTTATCATTTTGTTACAGGTTTAAAGACTTATGAAAAATATATTTTGAAAATATCTGCAAGTACTAGCAAAGGTGAAGGAAATCAAAGTGAACCAATGTACATTTTAACTAAAGAGGATGGTAAGTAAGACTTTGAAGAACCTGAAATATTTGTTTTGGATTGCTTTACATTTAGTTTTCAGAATTGAATCTATATAATTTTAAATCATTATTGTTTTCCCATTAATTTGTTAGCAGAAAAGTTAAATCATGATCCGCAAAACGGAACCTTCTATTTGGTTTTTAGCAACTTTGAGAATCAAGGTGGCTGTTTTGTTTGCCAGAATCCTGGTCCGAGATGCACACAGTACAACATCACTTGTGTGCCAGCTTGGCTCAGTTGGTGATTGTGGGTTCAAGCCGCAGGTCAAGACTCTGCTGGCCTTCCCAATTCCTCCCTCCATAGGCTGCAGATAATCCAGAACTCTGCAGCCCATGTCCTCTACTGCTCCAAGCTTTGTGACACCATCTACCCAATCCTTGCCTGACCATTGGCTCCCCATCATCTAGAGGATTCAATTCAAGATCCTGGTCCTTACATTCAAAGCCCTCCATGGCCGTGTCCCACCCTACCACTATGATCTCCAAACCCTCTATGAACCTGCCCGGCCCTCCGTTTGGCGGGCTGCAGTCTGCTCCATTTCCCCCGATTCACTCACCCCACCATTGGCGGGTGAGCTTTCAGCCACTCCACCCCTAACATCTGGAACTCTATCCTGCAGTCTCTCTGCTTCACCCTCTCCCTAGCCTCCTTCTAGTTCTGCCTCTAGACTCTCTTCTTCGACAATCCCTTTGGTCACCCTAAATACCCCCTTTTCCCTCCACCCTCCCCGTCCCCAATCCCAGCTCAGGTCTGAAACAATGCCTGTCCAGCTCCTTGGGATGTCCTCCTGATGTGAAAGGAACTAAATAAGTTTAATTTTGTTGTTGTTGTTGTTGTTGTTAAACAAACAGTCTAGGCTGACACTCCATCCAATACAGTGTTAGGGGAACACAGTATTGGTGGTGCCATCCTTCGGTTGAGATGTTAAACTGAAGTTCCTTCTGATGGTTCAGATAGACTTCAAAGATCTCTTTGAAAAGAGAAGGGAGCTTCCTTCTCCCGGTGTTCTGGCCAACAGATATATACGGTCATTCATTTCAAGATTTTTTGTGAAATATTGCTTTGTGCAAATTGGTAGCTGGTTTGTCTGCAAAACACGTGGTATATCCAGTGAAGAGCTTTGAGACTTGCTCGTATGTAAAACGGGATGTATCAAATATAACTAATTATTATTGTTTCAAATAGGAACCAGTCAGCAAGTGCTGCTTTCTGTCTGTTTGGTGAAGCATTTAGAGGCATTGCAGTGCATGCCAGGTTGAGTGTGCATTACAAAACATTACATTAATGACGTAAACCATACTTTATAACATAATGATGTAATTACATTTCAGGGGTACAGTTTTGTTCATTTTTTAATACATTGCTTATAACATGGCCGCTGAGCAACTGGATCCAGCCAATCATGCTATAAAGATGTTCCCCTGTAGGCCATCATAAGATGTTTAAAATGACAACTACTGTATTAATATTTCACCATCTGGAAATAACCAACATTGACATCCTGCAATTTGTCTTTTTACTCACATAGTTCCTGTCTCTCCGCCACGATCATTGGCATCAGAACAATTGTCTTTTACCACTGTACGTCTGTCATGGGAACCTCCCTTGGAGCCAAATGGAATTATATTGTACTACACTATTCATGTTTGGTAAGATTATTCTGCAAACAATAACATGGTTTTCAACATTCATAGCACTTGCTGATTTGAATGCATGCATCCCTTTTGTTACAACTGTTATTATCAAATGATAATTGATTTTCCTCCAATTTTTCTCCCATGTTTTGCTTGCTCAAAAATATCACCTATTGGGCTTTCTGAGGTATAGAATAATTCATGCTTGCTATCCATTGCTGTTCCATGATGATAAGCCAAGTACAGGGTGATTCAAGCGACAAAAGATGAATGATATCAGTTTTCCCTCCTTGGAAATGGGATAGCTTTGTGTTATGGGGGATGGGGGGAGGTGGGGATTTCAAGTTAGTGACTTGGCTGAGAGGTAAAAATATTTGCTTCACAAAAGGAAGTGAGTTGGAAGAATAAATGCTCTGTGTATTGACCATGCCATGAAAATATTTTAAATATTATTGCATGCATCTTATACAGTAAAACCTCGATAATCCAACATTCTGAAAGCCGGAATCTCCCTAAAAGCAGCAAGATTTAAAAATCCATACAGAATAATTTTTTTTACGATGTCTGGGAAATCTCCTAAAATTCGGAACGGGCTGCTTGCAGTTCAAACTGGCACTGCTCTGGTATCCGGCGCTGTGGGTGGAGGTCGAGCATTGTTTGGCTTCAGCGAAGTGTTTACAGGACACTTGGTGTATGCTTCCCCAGCCATTTCTAGGGTAGGTTTTAAATACCGGCAAACTCCGAAATCCGGGATGTGAGTGGCCCAACCATGCTGGATATTCAGATTTTACTGTATATTCTGTATACATTGGTGCATGCATCTTATAGAAACAAAGCAAACATATGATGTGCTTGGGGAAGGATTGGCAAATGATTGCTGGTTGCTCCATCACCAATAAAGCTTGCCTTCTTCTCCTCCCTGCTACTGAGCGTCTCTGTGAAGCTCCTTGAGAGGTTCAGTTTCATAAAATGGACTATATTAAGTAAAGTGGTATTGCTATTGTCATCAGGGATTGCAGCATGCTAGCAGTTCTGAATACTACTATGTGTTTTGAGAACTGAGTATTGCTACCAGTTCCTTGAGACGTCCCCCAAACGTGAAAGGTAGTATACAAATGTAATTTTCTATTGTTTTAGCCTCAGGCTATTATGTACTTTTGGAGCATTGTGACTTGAATCATTTAGCACAAAGAAGGAAAATAGCAGGGCTATAAGGTGAGAGCATTTTGCAAAGAAAAAGATAGACAAAAATAATATGAAATATATTTAGGAGGAAGCATTATACCTACAAGGGAGAGAAGGAAATAGAGGAGTGTAGGAGAGGGATTTAGGTGGAGTTGAGGCTTGTATGATAGGATGGGTGAGGCATGGGAGGATGAATGGAGGAGACGGTTTGTGGTGGAGAAGAGGAGCCTGGTGTTATCCTTGGCTTCCAAGATTAACTTGGCAGAGGCAAGGACAGACCGATAGGTATTCATGTGATCCAGCCAAATCTGTGAATGGACTGTTAGTTTGGATTTGGTCCAGGTGCGTTCGGTGACTTACAGTTGTGCCTTGAGGGTTCACAGGGAATGCCTGATTTGTATTTACAGATACCCAGTGATTTCCTTGTTATATTGCCCAATTTAACTTTGATATATGGAAGATATAACAACAATAGCAACTGGGGTGGCAGGTGACCATAAGCAAGGTCGAAAAGGGAAGTTTTCAAGCAAGTCTTGAAAAGGGGGAGAGTGGTGGGCAAGGCGGAGAAATTGAGAGAGAGTGTTCAAGATAACTTGATTCGAATGCTAGATAATCTTCATTATAGAATCATAGAATATTACAGCACAGAAGGAGGCCACTCAGTCCATCGTGCTTGTGCTGGCTCTTTGGAAGAGCTACCCAACCAATCCCAATCCCCTGCTTTTTCCACATATCCTTGCAATTTTTTTCTTTTCAAGTACCTATCCAATTCCCTTTTGAAAGTTGTTATTGAATCTGTTTCCACCACCCTGTCAGGCAGTGCATTCCAGACTGTAACAACTCTTATTAGCCTTTAACCTGATAAATCAATCAAAGTGCAGCACATAAACAAAAATTGAAAAGGTATTATAGGGTTAATACCTTAATTTAACATTTTAATGTCTGATCATGTGAAAGAGTGTTGATGTTTTTTTTTCCTTTTTTGGCGTTACTTTGTCTGCAGGAGTGCATCCACACAATTCACTTTAAACGTAACTGGGACATCTGCGCTGTTGACAGATTTAGAACATAATCGCGAACACCATGCTTTTGTAACAGCAAATACGAGGCATGGTGATGGAGGAATGAAAAGCAACAATATCACATTCCGAACATCTGAGGGTTGTAAGTGCTTACATTGAGTTTTGAAACCTGCTGGGTACTTGAGTGCTGACACTGGTTGTAATAGTAAATGGTATTTTTTTTAAATGTATAAATTAGCCTCTTGTTGATGAGAAGCTGATGGAGAAATAAAATAATTCATAGGGAATCTATAAGGAAAAATTAACAGAGGTACGGGGTAAGAGCAAGCAGTGGGACTAGTTAGATAATAACTCTTTCAAAGAGCCGATGGAGGCACAATGGGCCAAATGACCTCCTCCTCTACTATAAGATTCTATGAATCTGTAATAATGTTTACTCTTTTCAAAAATAAATCATTTTGATTATGTTGTATCTTTGTGCTTCAGCTCCACGTGATCCACCAGGCAATGTTTCCTATGTCAACATAAGTTCGACTTCTATTCAGGTGTTTTGGAATCCTCCCGACAAACCTCACGGAAACCTTCAATATTACACAATTTATTATAGAAATACTTCTGGCATTTTTACACTGGTGGGTACTTTCTGTCTTAAGGTCAACTTTCATCCATCTTCTCTTCTCAGGACATCCCCAGCCCCACCAGGTTTTGGCTCCAGTCAGTTGTGGTAATCACTTTGAGATTACCCCTTGACCTGAAAGGCACTCAGCAAATGTAAATTGTTGTTGCTTAATTGATGCGAAGTGAGGAAGTCTTCAACTAAAATAATATCTGATTTCTCAAGATATGTTAAAAACTTTACGTTTGCTTTTCAGAATGTCACAGATTTTGATAAAGAAAGCAGTGTGGAAAATACAAACATTTCAGTCCAACTGAATAACTTGGCTAAATTCAGCCACTATCAACTGTGGGTATCAGCTGTTACGGCTCTTGGAGATGGGAATCAGACCAGTGAAATGATTGTTGTAAACACTGTTGAAGATGGTGAGTTTCATTCAAATGCAAAAAAAAACTAATAAGGTAAAGTGTAATACCTGATGTTCATTAGTGCTTAAACCTTTTCTTTATATCCTAAATCCACATATCATTAATAATAAACAATCCTTGCATTTGGTATAGCATCTTGTCATATTGTTGAGACATCTCAAAGCCCCTTTTATTATGGAACTTTTAGTTTTTAATTAATGAACAACCATGAAGTGAATAAAAAATTTAGTTTCATCTGGATGATTGTTTAAATATTTCATTCAAGGGATGATGTCTCCCAACATTGCTTTGGAATGTAGACATGGATATTAAGGTCTTGAACCCATAACCTTTCCGTTTTTAGAGTCAAAGTTAATGAAGCTGAGTGTGAGGAGAGGACAGGTTTTGGAGAGAAAGGGAGAGAGTGAAAAACCTTTAAAAATCCATAATACTGTACCATCTTGTCTGTTCCTTCCGATTGAAATATCATTCACTAACCATTTGCTAAGAAAGATGATGACTTGCAAGGGGTATTCAGCTTCGAGGGGTAACGTTGCACAATTTTTTTTGGGAAACCCTGCTCTAGACTATTGATTTACCCATGATTTCATTTTTACTTCCTGAAATGAGACATGTGGTTGAGAATTTTTTTTTCTAAATTCTGAAGAAACTTGCTGATTTATAAATATTTTAATTATGTGTGGAATTAAGTTCACCAATATCTAAAGAATGATTCACTATAAAACTTGCACACAATGATTTATCCAGCCTCTCTTATGCTGTAATGGAGAACCTTTCAAACTCATAAGAATTTTACCTTTCACCTCACATTTTAATTAACTACACAAAACATGCATAATGTCATATTGTCACACAATATGACTGAGCCTAATTAACCAGTTGTGATCTTATATTGAAGTGAAAAATATCTAATTCATAATTTTATTAGTATTATGTTTTTATTATCACATAATCCTGACAGCTTTATTATTGCCTGACTGTTGCATAGTTAAATGCTATTTGCTCTTTTTACAGTAGATATATTAAGTTAAACATTACTGCATTTGTTCAATGTAGTTCCAGAAGGACCTGTTCAAAATGTTACCTTTCAAAATATTTCTTCAACATCAGTAACTATAAGCTGGCTACCACCTCTTCAGCCAAATGGCAATGTATTCTACCACATTTCCTGGAGTGTAGGAGTCTATGAGTTACCCAGCCAGAAGTTCTCCAAAATTACTACTGACACAAGTATACTAATTGAAGGACTGCAAATGACCACAGATTATATGATCAGTGTCACTCCTGCAACAAGCAGAGGATATTCAGAAAATACTACAACAATCCTACATGTCAGAACAGATGTAGGCAGTAAGTAATTATTTATTATGACAAATATTATGGTACCCCAAATGTATTATTTGATAAGGCCTACCAAGGATCTGACAATCTAAAATTTCAACGTGTTCAAATATTTTATCTTAATTTGGACTAATTAAAAAAAGTTTTTTCCATTTAAAATATTAGATATTTTAATGATAATTTTTATTATTGATAATAGAAGCACAATCCCAAAGTAGATTAAAATACATGTTATGTTGTGACACAGATGGTAACTGTTTTATAACAGTAAACAGATGCAAATTAAATACTAGCAATATTTTCTACTGTGGCATCTGTGAAGGTTAATGTTGTGTGCATTTCTAGTTGTAAATCCTATTAACTATGATACTAATATGTTTATTTATTCAATTACAAACAAGTAATTAATTATTTAAATGTAGGTGAATGGCTAGGAAAACAAAATTTCAGCATTTTATTGTTTAACATCCCAGGTGCTGTGAGATTACTGCAGGTCATGTTTGCATGAGTTAAACCATTTAGAAGTGAAGCTTTATAAACACATTTATATGCTATTCACACCCATTATAGTTTCCCTCTGGTTTCTCCTGTAGTCAATAAGCCTAGTGACTAGGCTGTATATCATAGAATCATAGAATTTTACGGCACGAAAGGAGGCCATTCGGCCCATCTAGTCTGTGCCGGCTCTTTGAAAAGAGCGATTCAGTCCCACTGCCCTGCCCGCTCCCCATAGCCTAATAGACCCGTTCTCCCTAAATAAAGATCTAATTCCCTTTTAAAAGTTGTTATCGAACAATTCAAATATCTTTTGAATTGTACATTTTTTGTGTATAATACCTAATGAAATATAGCAACATTGTTTGTAGCAAAGTAAAATTGAAAGCTAAGCAGTATGCTGCAAATAACAAATATATCTATGTTCTTTTCTTTATGCATGTCGTATCTTGCAAATATTAATTTGTCAATAATTCCTTATTATGTGTCCCTCTCCTACTGTACAATGTTAGCTGATTATTTCTACTTGTATTCAGAGTATCAATTGTCCTGGGACATTTGGTAAAATCCATTTTTAATTTTATTTTTAAAAATTTAGTTCCAGAAATATCACCAGCAAATCTCACATATAGAAATCTATCAGCTACTGCAATCCAACTATCCTGGAATCCAATTTCCGAAATGAACGATACTATAATATTTTACACCATAGAACTCAGTGGACCGTCTGGGACTAATTTCTCCACAACCACAAGGAATAGTCTAACTATAACTAACCTTCTGCCTTTCACACACTATAATGTCTCTGTGTCTGCAAACACAAGCAAAGGTATTGGTTCCTCCTCTTCACTCACGGTATTAACAGATGAATCAGGTGAGTAACAATCAACTGAAGTATTGCTATTGCTAATATTGTATTTGGAAAGAATTTCACACGTGAGTTTAACAACAACAAAATTACATTTATAGAGTGTCTTTCACGTCGGGAGGATGTTCCAAGGCGCTGAATAGTCAGGTCGGGACCCGAGCAAGGGAGAGGGGCAGGGTAGGGGGAGGGGTGGATTAATAATTTACTGTATTGCTAAAATAACGCAATGAGTGAATAGCATCAATATATAAGATTGTTTTACCAAGGAATGGTGAGATGGTAATTGACATCCATCTGTCTTCTATAATGAGTTTCCAATCTTATCAGTTCATTGGGGGTAGTGATATTTTCCCACCAGGAAGTATTGGAGGCTTATCTCTCATGCTCTGGAAGCATCAAGAGGGACATTGGAGGAGTTGTGGGACTTGATGGCCTGCAACTCGCATAGGTGACGTAGAGGAAAAGGGAAAGGATAGTTTTCTTGGAATACTAATCATTGTACAGTTTATGACAGTTAATGACATTTATTTTCAATATCTTACTGGCATCAGTATCTACATTGCTATGAATTTACACTTGTGATAAATAGTTATGCTGATCAATGTAAGGTTTTGCTGGTGGTGGGGAATGGAACACGTGTATTTTGTCGGAGTAGACCTCAATTACCAGTATAACATAAGCCAAACCGTGGAGTAAAGCTCCCTCTACTTTGTCTCAAGAAATTTCCTGGCCATTATATTTAT
The DNA here is from genome assembly GCA_035084275.1 of Hydrolagus colliei. Lineage (NCBI taxonomy): Eukaryota > Metazoa > Chordata > Chondrichthyes > Chimaeriformes > Chimaeridae > Hydrolagus > Hydrolagus colliei. The sequence continues at coordinate 23,691,394 of CM068746.1, read as the reverse complement.
AAACAGTTCAAGTTGCCTTGTAATAATGCAATAAAAATAATAATGCTTCCGTGCCTTTCACATCAGGAGGATCATACAGTACAGTACAATCACATAAATTACTGTAAGCATAGCAACTACATGTCTGTAGGCAATCTCATCGTCAATTTGCATACAGCAATGTCCCATAAAAAGCTGAAGTAAATGACACATTTTATCTGCAGAATTGTTAGTCAGTGCACCAGGAGAAACAACGTTCCATTTTTGAATGATGCATATTAAGGTAATACAGAACCTTGATCTCTTTCTCCAGCCTAAAACCAAATTTATTTGTTAATAAACTGTATTGAGAATAGCTTTCACCTATATTCTCGGTTGAACTGTTAACTTTACTGTTTTGTTCAGACATTTACATTTTCAGAAAGCTTTTGGGTTTTTAATGACTAAAACAGATGCAATTTGATAAGACTGTAAATGAAACGACAAAAGTTTATCTGTAACAACAGACAAAAACAGAATCTCAACTGGAGTTCAGAACATTGTGTCATTTTAGCTGATAGGATATTTATGGATGTATGAATCAATAACTTATCAACATTTTAAACTGCATGATTTGTTTGGATGATTTTTTTCCAGTGCCATCGGCTCCTCCACAAAATCTGGAAATAGTAAATAGTTCAGCAGATTCAGTCTTGGTTCGGTGGAAACCCAGTCCTACGCCAAATGGTCACGTGCAGCTCTACAGTTTTAAAATCGTTGAAAGCAGAAATCAAAGCACATTTTTCAAGGTACTGCTCAGTTTGTTACTTAACAGTTTTACCAATGTAATCCCATCACAGCGCAGCACCTACCATCATTTAGGGCTTTTGAGCCACAGTGTAACATAGTCATTTAAGCAGCATTAAGCTTGCTCTGTATTTTTAAAATCGGCAGCAAATACTTCTTCAGTCATTTCAGAAAGAAGATATTGGGAATGATTTTTCTCCGGTTAGTAGATTTACCGACCAGCACAGAATGTTCATCCACCAAGATTATAAATCTACTAACGGGTGGAGAATTACTTCCACTCCACAGATTTTCCTTTCCCAGTATCAATACTGTATTTTTCATTGTATTATTCAAGACCATCACACTGTCAGGAAATCTGTCAATTGTTAGGAAACAACAAACTCAATTATAATTTTAACATATTTAGTTTCATTCAGACAGCTTGTTTGGTCAGTGAAAGTAATATTCATAGGCACTGAATACATTATATTCTACTCAAGAGATTTTGTAATTTACAGTTTGCATTAAAGTGCAATTAATTCCTTTAAAATTTTATTTTAACGTGGATCATCCAGAACTCTACAGCCAGTGTCCTCTCCCGCACTAGGTTCCATAAACCTATCACCCCCATCCTCGCCCGACTCTACTGGCTTCCCATTACACAGAAAATGTAGTGCAAGATTCTGGTCGTCACCTTCAAAGCCCTCCTTTGCTGCCTCTAGCTCTGCAACCTGCTCACCCCATACAAACGTGTCGGTTTCCTCCGCTCAGCAGGCTACAGCCTGCTTCACGTCCCTTGGCTTGCCCGCCCACCATTGGCGGCAGGCCTTCAGGCCCTCTGCCCCCACCCTCTGGAACTTCATCCCCCAAACACTCTGCCTGACCTTGGCCCTTGCCTCCTTCAAAATACATCTCAATACCCTCCCTCTCCTGCCCTCCACCCTCCCAAATTCCGAACCCCAGCTCGGGTCCGAAATGGTGACTGCCCAGTGCCTTGGGACATCCTCCCGATGTGAATGGCACATTATACAAGTATAATTTTGTTATTGTTGTTATAAGTGTCTCAACAATACTTTATTTTATTTAACCAGAATACAACTGCAGTACTCTATGAAGCATATCTCACAGAATTTTGGTTGCCTGGTGAATATTACATCAGTGTGTCAGCATTCACAAAGGTGGGAAATGGAAATCAATTCAGCAATATTGTCATTTTCCAAACAAATAATTCAGGTTTGTTGAACTCTGCATGATTCTTATTTATAAAAACACTACTTTTATACCAGTTATTGAAATCCATGAGACTTGACATTAGAATTATAGCAATATTTTAAAATTTAATTCTTCAACCTTGCTCCTGCATTCTTGTGATTTTGCGGACACATTTTAATGGAAACAATTAATCCACAGTTGGCTATGTTCAGGCTCTTCTTTTCTTCAATGGAAATTAAAATGTTCAGAACATGGATAAGGTGGTGCTTTCTCAATTAAGATCCCCCCTTTGAAATACCCGTCAAATGACACCTCAAAGTTTTCCTTTTTGGTGGGTGGGGGCGGGGGTCAGCTGGTGTCTGAGACATGAGCAAACCTATCACCATGCGTAAGAATACCCAAACCACAATGAGAGTTCCACACATCTATGCCACCAACATATGGAGATTTCTGTGTGCCTGGAATGGAATGTGCACCCTCTTTCTGCAGCGATGGACCATTAGCTTACCTAATTTTGGAGCATATTAGGCGCAGGTTGGCAAGAGCCAAGACTTAACAACAAGAACAACAACAACTTTTATTTATATAGAGCCTTCCATGCTGAGCAGCATCTTAGAGACCTCAGGGTATGTGTTGGACTTATGGAGTTCAACTGGTTAAAATCGTACAGCTTGCTATTCAGAGCATCGTCTAGCAAGCCTTCTGCTGCATGTCCAGTGAGGACCTGCCCACCCATTAAAGGGTTATGATAGGAATTAAGTGACTGATCTGCCCTTCCAATGTGCCAGGTTGGCTGGCCTATGATCAGCAGTGATCACCACCTGGCTCAGAAACCGGATTATCGAGGCCATTAGAAGGGATTGACTCAATTCTGACATTCTACTGCCAAGCATGTCACCATGGAGACAGTTCAGACGGATCCTCTTTATCTGCCTCCTCCCCTTCCACAAACAAGGAGAAAATTAGACTTTGAATGAGGAAGTTGGAAGAGTGTCAAAGAGTAATGAGTTCTCACGTATATTATAAATACACTGTCGATTTGTTCTTGCAGTACATTTTCTTCAGTGTTAGAGAGATATGACACCTTGCAATGTAGAAGGAAAACTGGGATTCTTATTGACACATCTGTTTACGAGTTTGTGATGCTTTGTTTCCACATGTGCAGTTCAAGAAACTGTTCGAAATCTTCACTGCTTTGCAGTAAATTGGCATTCAGTCATCATCCAGTGGGACCCGCCATTTCAACCAAATGGAAATATCACTCATTATATACTTACATTTGAAAATCATAATGAAACAGTTGCTTCCAGTATACATGCACATATGTTTACAGACCTCCAAGCAAATACTACCTATCAATTCAGAGTCGTAGCTGCAATTTCTGTCGGACAAGGAACAGGCACAAACTGCACTGTCAACACATTACCAGCAGCAGGTATGAATTTCATAAGACTTCAATTGCAAGACCTTTGGCACGAAGCGCTACCATTTTTTAAATACTTTTGTTTGAAAACATGCTGCACAGATGGAACTCTCAGCTATTTGGTTTGTTTTGAGGCATGTTGCTGGGTTTCCACTAGTGTCAGACACCCAACTGACCAAGAAAGAAATTCCATTCTAATGTTACTTAATGGATTTTCCTGTCTATATTGATACCGTTGACAAGAAAATTACTGCTTGTGAATTATAAAAGAGTGCAAAAAATACTTCTTAGTGAGTCCATAACAAGAGGACATAAATATAAGTGGTGGTAGACCTCATAGGAAATTTAAGAGGAACAGGGAGTAAGGAGCATGTGGAACTCACTGGTGGAAGCAGTAGTTGAAGCAAAAAATCTAAATGTTTTTGGAGAAAACTGATGCATACATGAAGGGCATATAAGGGAATAGGAATAGTAGGTTTGGGGAATTGTGCGAGTATAAACATTGGTGTGGACTGGTTGGGCTGAACGGCCTGTATCTCTGCCATATCACTCTTCATAACTCAATGGAAAATTACCTTTTCTTCAGCAAACCATATGGTTGATTGCTTCAATGGTTTGACAAATTTTCACAAAACCTAGGGTACAGGCACTAAACCAGGAACATAAAGCTTCGAAGTTTCATTTGATCCAGTGCCAAAATATATCATACAGAAACTATCTGGGCTGATTTGTTGCATTCCTTCTCACTGTATTCCCTCCAGTGTCAAGTGAGCATTGCAAACTAATGTCGTATATGCATGTCGATTTTTTTCTCAGAATTATCCTTATAGCAATTAATTGATTTAAGATGTGGCTTCGTATGAGAACCAAGTATAATAGATTTTTTTTTGATGATCTGTTTGTGAGGATGGACGAGGCTGATCGATTTGGTACAGGAAAGGTAATATGGAATTTCTGAGCCTGAACTGAAGGCGAAGGCTAAATTAGTCATAGTTATGTCGCCAGCTCTGAGTCACCCTGAATTAATTTTTGTTGGAAATAAAAATAAGATTCGCTTCACTTTTGAAGGCTACCAGATGTTTTCTTTCATGAGTAAAAATGTTAAGGGCTAACCATCCCCCACCAACCACGCATATCTAAATATATATTTCTCCTGTTTCATTTCTTTATACTGTATTTTCCCTATTTAAATGTTTTCCTTTAGCATCTGTTTCTTTTTTTTACTTTGTTTTTGTCGTTTTTTGCATGATAAGAATAAATTTTACTACCAAATACAAAGTGATCACATGTATAGCCATGTTAATGGCCAACTTGTGTTTTTAATTTAGTATCAATTGCTGATGATATGATTTTTATATTATGTCAGAGACAGGGCTTTGGAAGGCTTAAACAAGTGAAGTTGCCAGTACAAAATGATTTAGACTGATGCATTGAATTATCGTGGCTCACTAAGGGTTAAGTTGACAGAAAACCTGAATCAGAATTTTTATGGCATGAGAAAATGGGAGACTATTGAAACAGAATATTCTGCTCTGTTCAGCAAGTGAATTGAATGTTTTGATGTTGACTTTTTGGAAATGAAATGCCATTTCTATGTCTATCATGGAAAATTTGTTACCTTTGGTGAATGGAGCAGAAAAAGCCCCAGTGGGTTAGACTTCCACCTGATGCCACATTTACCTTCTAACACTTTGGCTATTAGTCTGGCCTTCAGTAATAGCACTGTAATATAATTCCTCTAGCAACGTGAAGAATCATCTCAGATGATGGTGTTTGCTTTGTTCCTTTCTTTTTGCAAGGTAAAGCGTGTTTCCATTGTATTTTTTTGGGTAGCTGAAAGACCAAGGAATGTGCCAAGTCCAGAAAGCTGCAAATGCAACTTTTAAACAACTTCTCATGGATAAATTTAGGTTGATATTTTAGGAACATCTTTCCAACATGAAGGGTGCTATACAATTGTAATTTGTTGTTGTTGTTATGAAATCCGTTCCAGAGTGTAAACAAGACGAACAAATCAGGACATTGCTGAACGACTTCTAAATGAAATAACAATAATAATAATGATCCTTGCATTTGATATAGTGCTTTTCACATCTTCTGGTCATCTCAAAGTGTTTCACAGAATTTATTGAAAGTGAATTGACCGTATGACTGTGGGCAAAACACAGCAGCCAATTGTGCACAGCTGCGTCCCACAAACAATCACAATCGTGGATAGAAATGACCAATTTACTATTGCTTTTTTTGAGGGATTATTATTAGGCTTGTGGAGTAAGGAAACTTGCCCAAGGTTTAGCCCTGCCTGGAATTGAATCCAGTTCTCCTGCTTGTAAGGCGAGTGCTCTAACCACTGAGCTACAGGACTCCATGAGGTATGAATGTTTCATATCTTTACATTCTAAGTGCAACATAATAATAATTTTTGATTAATAATTTGATATAGAGCCTTATCATGTTGACGTTGTTAAAGAGCTTCACAGGATTTTCTGTGGACTGTCGTGTATTTATAGCTGAACGTAGCAGCCAATTTGCATACAGCCATGAAGTGAATGACCAATTTTGTGGTAATTATGATAATACAGTCATAATAATTGCATTTGAAATAGTGCCACATCACTTTGCGAAACAACTCAAAGCCCTTCACAAGGCATACTGTGAAGTGGTTTTCATTGTGTATTATGTGGGTGGAACACACCAGTGTCCCACAAACAGCCATGGGCTGAATGACCAATTTTTATTTGCGGGATTGTTAACCAGGACCCCGAGGGAAACTCTTTTCTATTCAATTAGTGCCATGGGATCTTTAGCATCCACCTGAACAGGCAGACAGCACCTCGGTTTAATGTCTCATCCAAATGATGGCACCTCCGACAATGCAACACCCCTCCCACTCCACCCAGCATTTCATTTGAGCGTCATCTTAGATTATATGATTCTAAATCCAGATGTGGGGCTTTTTAGCCTTCTGATCCAAAGTCGAGAGAAAACGCTACCACTGAGCTGAGATACAATGAGGTGATCATCGGCTAGGACACTGGAAGAAACTCTCCTCTCTTTTCAAATAATGTTGTGGGATCTTTAATGTTCACCTGAACAGGCAGGCAGGACTTCCGTTTAATGTCTCATCCAAACGACATTGTCTCCATCAATGCATCCCTCCCACAGACTGCATCAACCTAAACTGTGAGCTCACAGTCCTGACATGGGACTTGAACCCACAACCTTCCGAATCAAGAGGCAAGAATGCTACCATGTGAACTAGGCTGACACCTAACATAACATTGCCATGTAAGCTACAATCCTGATGCTAGCTGTTGGTGTCCTGCAGCAATGAAATGTTATGCCCTCAGATATAGTTTTCCAGTAGCACTTGAAATTACTGAAATGTCCAGATATTTGCCAAAGACAATATGTTGTCTGAAGACATCAATGTGGGTTCTTATTATTCATATGTTAAAGGTAGTAAATTCACTCAAGTGGCCTAAGTACTGATCTGATCTGTTTGCTAAGATTAGAGATTTTAAACCATGAATTGGATTACATTTATAAAGTTGAAATTAAATCCTATATATAAATGGTTATTTTTGTAAATAAATTCAACTAGCTGCTTTGAGTACATGGAGCAGGATAACCTGCTTTATTTTGATCTTATCTGTGAACTATTGAAATCTTATGGTAATAAATCAACGCACTATAGATGATATATAAATCTCTGTCAATTTTACTGTTAGAGCCCGAACAATTGTTATTATATTATAGCATATAAGAGAAAGGGACTGTGAGAGAGTGATTGAATGTGTGTGTGTGTGTGTGAGAGAGAGAGACAGAGAGTTTGAAATGATTCCCAGTAGAATTAGCAATTCTTGTAAATACGCATATGCAATCCTGGAATTTCAGCAAATATCTATAAACTGGTTAAAAGTCTCACCTTTAGCAGACCTGATTTATTTTATGTTGTTTCTGAGAAGAGTTCATGACACAGTTCCAGACTTACTGCCTGCAAAGTTAAGTGGACGTGACACTACTTTGGTGTTCTATGTAAGCAGCTTTGCAGACCACATCTGAGTAGTAAATAATCTGAAGAGGCAGGTGAGCATAACAGCTTCTCCTTATGTTTCTGAGCAAGTAGAGTTTCTGCTGTGGCTCAGCCACATGATTTTATCTGTCACTTAAACCGCCAAATTGTATATTTCGGCATCATTGAAGATGCAAAAGGCAAATTGATGCATGAATTGACCGATGCTATCGGCACATTTTCTCCACTCCTTAATTTACAACAGGGATTTTTAAAAAATGTATCAATGATGTTGAGTTGATTGGTACCAATTGATGCCATATGTGGATTGGCAGGATAAAAATTGGAATCTATGAATTATCCCTCAAGGAGAAAAATATAATAACCGTTTTTTCAAATCTGTACTACGTTTGGTTTTGTTCGAATGAAAGGACTGAATGTTTTGTTTCAACTTTTTAACCCCAATTCTCAGTCAAATAGCTGAACCTCAGACATCATCATCATTCAATTCTACAGAATAAAATTTGAGTTCCATTTCCAAGCAGATGCAATTGTTTGATGTCCATCTGTAAAGAGACTCATACCCCTTCATTCCCATCTAGGACTCTAAAGACAAAACCCTCTCACCAGACCTTTTGTCAACTTAAAACAAATCACCTTAAAAATATGTCACCACATCAAAATAATATTACAAGGCTTACATGGCAGATAAAAACTAAATTTAGCATGTAAAAAATCTTCAACCCAGAAATCTGTAGAATTCATTGACAATCACGTGGGATGTAAGAAAAAAAGACAAAGCACTCTGGGACACTGCCCTGGGTGAGGGGCATTAAATAAATGCAAGTTGATGTTGTTATTGTGATGCAGTGTCTGAGACATTTCTGTGAGCTGCATGAATTCTCAGCTGTGATTGCATTACCAGCTCGCATCTCTGTAATATCAGGAGAAAACAGTTGTGTTTATAAACCCATTCACATACCTCTGCTCTCCAGCCTCTTACTGTTACTGTGATACATGTCTAAAGTTAGAAAAAAGCTGACTAGATAATAATTTTTTTGAACCATTAGAAATGTAATGACAGTTAGCAGCAGACTTTTTAAACATTGTTTTTAAGTTTATAATAAAAAAAACTATACATTTTAATATAATACTTTAGATTGGGGTGGCTGTATACTGTAATTTGTTGATTAAGACTGCAGTTGAAGTGTTGCAGACCGTTGCCGACGTAAGGCCCTCTTCAAAATGGTCTTGCCACCAATGGCAAGTTGCTTCATCATCAGAAATCAGCAGTGTTATGATGAATATTGCCTGTTGGTACAATGCCAACCAACAAGTATGCATTTATGACTGATGCATGATTACATTATCCAGCTCTCACTTTCAAGACTTGGCAGCTCAGATCTCTCACTCATGACCTCTGACGCATCAGATGCCCTTTGATTCAGTTACAGGTCATTGTCACATAAGCCAGCACCATCACCAGCACTCCTTTTGCCATTTTGACATTCTTGTCCCATTCAACTAGAGATGATTTAATGCAGTCCTGTAGCTCAGTGGTTAGAGCACTCGCCTTGCGAGTGAGTCACTGGGGTTCACTTCCTGGCAGGGCGAAACCTTGCACAAGTTTCCTTACTCCACACGCCTGATAAAAATCCCTCACCCCAAAACATAATAAATTTGTCACTTCAATCCACGACTGTTTGTGGGACACCGCTGTGCGCAATTGGCTGCCGCGTTTCGCTCACAAATATAGTCAATTCACTTTACAGATTATTCTGTGAAGCATTTTGAGGCATCTAGAAGATTTGAAAAGCTGTATATCTAAAATACAAGGATTATTATTACTAGTTATTATCCTCGATTACTGAGTAACCTCCCACTGACATGAAAGGCGCTCTACAAATTAAATTTTATTGTTGTTGTTGTAACGCTTAGTCAATCTATGGACAAATGTTCATGACTTGCCATTTGCGTAGTTTAAGATGTGATGAGTTTATAAAAGTCAGATATCGCAATTATTTCAAAGAAACAAATGTTAGAGCTGCTTTAAGTTTAGTATGAGGGAGGATCTTATGTGGTGTGGAATTATGTAGCTTTTGTGGATTCCTGTAGCTTAAAGTTTCCTTACTCTGCATGCCTCTCTTTACTGAGCAGTGAGTAGGAACCTGGTTAGTTGATTGGCAGATTGCTATTTTCAGGGCAATAATCCCATCAATAAAATACTGTAATAAGAAATAAAAAGATTCAGTTGCTCAATCCACGACTCTTTGTGGGAACACTGCTGTACGCAAATGGCTGCCATGTTTCGCCAATGAAATATGCAGTTAATTCACTTGATGGTGTATTCTGTGTTTCGCTTTGAGACATCTCAAAGATATGGTATGATGCTATATCAAATTCAAGGATTATTATCATAGAAACATTTTGGCATATGCTTGATTTGATTTTTCAAAGGAAGCTCAAGTTGAATGTTACTGGTTTTACACAGGCTGTTAAAATGCAAACAATCATTAATATAATTGTACTCTTTCAGTTTCCAATGCTCCTGTGCAACTAGAGGTAACCAACATCCAGTCAACATTGGTCACTTTGAGGTGGAAACACCCTGCGATTGTCACTGGATACTTAACGTTCTTCAGGATCATTATACAGCTACGCTCTGCCTCATGTACTGACTGGGAAACGTTGGGATGTGTTGAAATTGAGGAAATTAAAGACGATGAAAACGGTGAAGAGAATGATGATGACACCATAGAGACAACTGTATCGGAGCTAAAGAAATTCCGATGGTACAGGTTTAGAGTTGCTGCTCGTACAAATGCTGACTATGGCAACTATTCAGCTTGGGTTTCTGCAAAGACAGCAGCTGGCTGTAAGTATGGATTGAATTGATTCTGTAACTGCAGTAAGTGCTTATTACAGTACTAGTATTTTACTCACTTGGTATTAATAATAATCCTTGCATTTGATATAGCACCTTATCATGTCGCCAAAACGTATCCAAGTGCTTCACAGGTTTTTACTGTGAAGTTCAGTGACTGCATATTTTGTTGCAAATGTGGCTACCAATTTGCACACTACAAATGTCTCACAAACAGCCAAGTAAATGACCAATTCTACATGGTGGATTGTTATCCAACATACCGGGAAAAAGTAATAACATCAAATATTATTGAATTTCTCTTCAAACAAATACTGTACAGTACTTTGAAAGCTCAGATTGCTTACCTACACTGATCAATATTGATAGGATATTTCAAGTGTATATTTCTGGCATCAATTGCTTTACTTTCTAACAGGGCAGTAAAAGGATCTTGATCTAGAGCCACTGAACCTCTTCAGCACTATATGAATTGAAGGGAAAATCAACATTTTCTATCATCATTTAAGATGTTTAAAAATTACAATAAATATAATTGAAATATTGCGTGTTAGAAAGATGATTCATTTAAAGTAATTTTTTAAAAGTAATTTTGATGTATCTAGTTATTGTGTTTACAGCAGAGTAAAATAGGATTAAATAATAAAAGTACTCCCTGGGTACTAAAGATAAAGCCAAACAAGAAGATTGATTTATTCAATGGCAGTCTCATTACCTGCACTGTTGCTTTGCACAGTATCATGTGAATAATAAAAACTTGCTATAATTGAGAATGATTAGTATTAGATTTAACTGTAGCAACACAAAATGAGCATACATAATAATTAAAAGTATCTATCCAGCCCCGTTGAAAGATGTAATATACAAGTACATGCATTACTAAAAGGATTCACACCTCAGTACACATATTTCTGTACAGTGGTTATCAGCTCAGATGGTAGACGTGACATGCTTGTTAATGGGCTGACCTGAACTATTCTGAGGATGAGCCACTGAGTGATGTGATATCCAGATTTACCTTCTTACAAACCTTCCTAACCACAGCTTCAGCAGTCTGACATAGAGGGAGCAGAAAAGGCAAGTCCTGACCTCTGTTAGGGCCCAAATTCCTATGCTGCGATAGAAGCATGTTAATCGGAAAATTATGGTTATTAGTTACAGAAAATGCATTATTGTGGAAAGGAGAGAAACAGTGTTCCAAAGAGGAAGTGCAAAGATTATCTAGGAAGGAAAGAATGAAGACAGAGGATTCTTACAGAGCAAATTGCTATGATTTATAAGCAGGAGATCGAGCAATATCCCTCACGAGTACCTACTGGATGTGATTTAAAACTATCTTAAATCAGTCTGTGACAGTTACTTCTGTGCCAAGAAAAGTTCATGGAAATCCTTGTGAAAGGCATTAGATCAGTTAAATTTATAGTAGCCCAGTTTTTTTTTAAATCATTGTTTTTCTTATATACATATTTTGTTAATTATTGGTTAAAAATATCTTGTTGAGGTTTCTCAAAGCACTTCACAAGATTTACTGTAAAATGTAGGGACTGTGTATTCGTAGGCAAATGCAGCAACCAGTCTGCACGCAGCCATGATGTGGGTGACCATGGTAAAGATCCCCAAACAGTTTAGCTATCATGCAGTAATTACTAAAAATAACTATCTTTTTCCATTGTAAATACGTAACAAAAGAACTCTGTTGTTAGCAACCATAGCTTGATAAACCTTAGTGTCAAGTCTGATATGGAGAAGTCACAATCCAGTCTCTCAAAACAATCCAATAATGTTTCTCAACATTTAAACAGTATCCCTTACCTCTTCCATCTCCTTCTGCTTGTTTTGAGTTAACATACTATTTTCATTTCCTTCAATATCACAAAAGTATATTTTTCTGTAAAGGAAAATCCACAGAATGTTTATCCGTATAATTTGCTTTATTTATAATTTATGCCTGATAATAATCCCTCCACAAAAGAAAATTTGATGACTCAATTCACGACTGTTTGTGGGACACTGCTATGCACAAATGGCTGCTGTGTTTCGCCCACACATATACAGTCAATTCACTTTACATTATATTCTGTGAAGTGCTTTGAGACGTCTAGAAGATGTGAAAAGTGCTATATCAAAAGTACAAAGATTATTATTTCCTTTGCTTGCTTACAAAAGTACATTGCTGCTAAGCTTTACAAGTGAACCATGTCAAGTATTTGAAGCATCCTCCCAAGAAGAAAGTGATTTATATCCAATGCATGGATCATCATTATTACATTTTTTATAGCTTTGTGTTTACCATAGACTTTACTGAAACAGAACTTTACATATATTTGGCTCTTTGCAGTTAGCACTTACAAAAAAAGATGTTGTATTCAAAGGAATGATTCAATCAAAGTCTCAACTTGTGAAGGACAGTGACAGGTATAAGTGTCTAAATGCAGCTGCATGATCCAGACTGGTGAAATAGAATCTTAATGGAGATGGTTACATTGAGATAGTATAACAGTGCACCAAGACAGTGTTGGTAACTTGGACTATATATAGTAATTTTAATTATAATAATCCTAACATTTGGTATTGGGTTTTCCATGTCAGGAGAACATCCCAAAGCACTTCACAGGATGTACTGCAAAGTGCAGTGACTGTGAGACTTATAGGACAACAGAGCAGCCTATTTGCACACAGCAGTGGTCCACTAACAGCCATGAAGTGAATTTTAATATTACAGTATGCCAACATTTTCAGCAGAATCTGCAAAGTCGATACCAATTATTTATTTGCTTGGATGTATTTAATCTAATGCTGAATGACATATTTACCTATTGTTTGACAAGCAATTTGTATTCTCTAGATCCAGATGGCCCCCCTGAAAATATAATGGTTACGGCCATATCTAATGACACCATTGTAATTACCTGGGAGCAGCCTGCAATAATAACAGGTCCAACCTCCTATCTTATAGAAGTCATAATGGTAAGACCATCACTTTACATCCCACAATAATAAAACACGCATTTTAAGCTTTGTATTTTGTGTATTCAAATGTTGTTTTCAGAGCAGTTGACCAGCAAATTAATGAAGTAGACAAACATGCATCATTAGGCTCACACGCAATGGTTTCCAATTTGTGGGTAATTTCTGAATGTTACTCTTGTAGCTATGAATATTTCTACCCTGGTGATCCCACTTATATCTCCCATTAGCATCCATTGATGGATACTCATGTGGAGAAGGATGAGGGAATTGGAGTAGAGTGGGTAGTCTCAAGGAGGAGAGGTATCCTAGCACAGGCATCAAGTTTAATTTATTTTTCCTTCTCCCCTCATTAGACGCTAACCCCAAGATGTAAGTACAGGCATGTGACTGACCCTGAGGTATTTGCTTATTACAAACCATCCTTGCCTGGCTTCACTGGCTCCTCATCCCACAGAAGATCAAGTTCAAGATGCTCACCTTTAACGCCCTCCATGGTCTTCCTCCTCCCTACCTCTGTTAAACTACACCAACCTCTCCACTCGCTCCGCTCGGTTGAGGCACTGCCTTATTCCATGTGCCCTGCCCACTGCACCATTGGAGGTTGCACCTTCAGCCTCTCTGCACCCACTTCCCACCCCCCGCCCCCCCGCCCTCTAGAATTCTATCCCAAAGCCCCTATAACTTGCCTCAGTTAATGCCTATCTCAAGACTTTACTCTTCGACTGTGCCTTCGTTCATCTTCCGATTTCTACCCTTCTTAATTCCAGCCCCAGCTTAAGTGCAAACCCTTCATTACCCAGTGACATGAAAGGTGCTAAATATAAATGTAATTTGTTGTTGTTGAAGCACAGTGAAAAGCAGCAGTGCCATCGTACCATCTGTAAACTGTAAAGCATTTAATTTTCAAATAGTTTTCAACCTCTAAATTCAAATGGAATAATTTTAATATTTAACAAAACCATTGGAATAATTTGTCTTAAAGAAATGCCATGGCAAGTGTGCCCCATCACACTATTGTCTCAATTATAGAAAATAATTATTTTCAATTTTGCATTGCAATTGGTAAATTGCCAAGACAGTGTATTCAACAAATAAATTCTGGGATTAGAGACATGATTGTCAGTAAAGGAAATAAAAGTCTGTTTAGTGCATCAGTAGTTTCAGTCATGGTTAGCTCTTCGTGAGGTTAGAGAGGCACATCTGTCAAAGTGTACCATGTAACACCATTACACAGCCAGGCTGACCAAATGCTTCAGCAGCTGCTCTCCAGTACAAACAGCACCTAGTGAATACACTACAGTTGAGCTCATCAAACATGACTTTTAAACTAAAGGAAAAGTGAATATTGGAAAGCAGCTGCAATGCCTCCATGCAATTATTTTTATATGACGTTAAATGCAATTTTAAGTTTATAGATGTGACAGTAAAATGATGTAGAAACATACCATTTATTCAACTTTCATGGAGACAGAACAGAACCAAAAACAGGTAGTCAAACGGCTATACTAGGGAATTCTTTGTCATGTGCACGATTGAGAACACAAAACCCAAGGTTCACAACAAGTGCAGTGCACATGTACAAATGCACAACTAAAAAGAGACAAAACATCAAACAGAATCCATGCAAATTAGACTTTGTAAAGTGCTTGTACATTTAAGTAAAACTGGTTTAAATAATTGTGTTAACAATTAATTCCAACCCCCCCACTCCACATACAGGAGGATAACCAGGAATTCAACATAACTGTTCTGAAAACAATGGATCAGAACAAAACTTGTGAAATATCTGGTTTGAAACCATTCACAAACTATTCTGTAATAGTAACAGCATTCACTGGCAAAGAGGAAGAGGCCCATGTTCATGGTAAAACCAGTGAGCCTGTCATTGTCAGAACACTTGAAGCATGTAAGTCTTTCTTCTACTGCTATTAAGACATATTTTTAAATACTTTTGGAAATACATTAGAGCAAGGTCTCTACCCCCCACTACAATATTTTCAGCATGCAAACTTTGTGGTTATTATCTTATTTGTTTAGCTTAGTGGTTAGAGAACTCGCCTCACAAGTGAGAGAACCTGGGTTCATAACACGGGCAGGGTGATACATTGGGCAAATTCCTCCACATGCCTCAGTTCACCTAGCAGTAAGTAGGAACTCGTGGTTAATCGATTGGTGGATTGCTTTTCCAAGGCTAATAATTCCTTTAAAAAAAAAATTAATAATAAATTGGTCAATCCGTGACTGTTTGTGGGACACTGCTGTGCGCAATTGGTTGATGCATTTCACCCACAAATATACAGTCAATTAACTTTACAGTATGTTCTGTGAAGTGCTTTGAGATGTTTTGAGACTAGTTTGAAAATAAATGTAATTTTCCATAATGTATTGAGATTTATCATTTTGAATTATTGAGCTTTTGAGAACCAAAATAAACCCTACTCATTGTCCATTTTTTTTAGTGCCTTTAGTGCCTAAAGGTCCACCAAAGAATTTTACTCTTCAGGAGATATCCGATGAAGTGACAAAGGTGCATGTGTCCTTTTTACCACCAAAATCCAGTGGTGATATTAAGGATTACCAAGCTATCATTCAGAAAGAAGGTGACACTTCCAATTCTCGTGTGGACTGTCTGGTAGTTATTCCCAAAAATGAATTACTTACTGCTGAGATAGGAGGGCTAAAAGGTGGAAACACGTACACAATAAAAGTAAGAAACACTTAGATTTACGCATCCTCATTGCATCCTTTTGTTTTCACTGCGAGCAATGTAAATACTATTTTTGTTTAAAAAATAAATCCTTTCTAACTTTATTTTCCAAACATAAGAAAAGTATTCAATAATAAGAATCATTAAAGCATGTTTCAGTTTTGTAACAGTGTTGTGCAACAATCCTAAAAACATTGTGTTATATTTTAAAGCTGTGAATGTGTGCATCAGATTAACATGTGGTACTATATTTGATGAATTGCCTAAACATTGGTAGGTATTGCTGCTGGTCAGTACACAAGCTGAGCTTTCCCCGCTAGGTAACCAAAATATTCTTTTAATTATCGAGATGATTATAAAACTAAGCAAGTCACTGTTTAGAAACAGAACATATTTGGCATGTGTTAAGGTTTACTCAAACAATGCAAATTTGTTTCCTGCTTATATTCAAATCCGAAAATGTATTTTCTAAGATTCGTGCTGTCAATGAAGCTGGATATGGGCCACAGACAAGTGAACAGAGAGTGACAATGGGCATCAAAGGTAGGTTTTCAAACACCATAATGTGAATAACTTTCCAACCTTCATCAGTTGTTCCAACATTCAAATTGTCATAGTGGAGCTAAAAGGTGAAAACATGTACACCATAAACGTAAGAAACACTTTGATATGTTTCATTTTGGATTAAAAATTTGTACAGATATTTAAAAGATTATTAAAGAGTGCATATCCATCTATAATGAGTTATGCCCACCACATCCATATGAAGCAAAGCTGTGAACTGAGTGGATACAACCTTATTTTGTGACTAATGGAATGATTGCAAAATCTACTGCAGGGGTGAGATTGTAAATACACAGCATTATGCTATAATGAGTTCTAAATAGCTGGAACTGGAGACAAATTTACTAAACCAAATGTTTTATTAATATCACAATTAAGGAACTATCTGCACAGATCCCAGAGGACATGTGAAGATATATTTATATTAAACATTCTGTTTATCACTATAATTAGAGCATTAATGAAATAAACCATGTGTACAGCAGATCCAGACATATAAATCTACATTGCCAATGTCATTCTGATCATTGTATTCTTCCCCTTCACCCACAGCTCCACCTAAACCTGTTCAAAAGCCATCTGTTGCTTTCGACAGTTTGGGAAAAAAGAAGGTCAAGTCCACTACTATTGAGATCAAAATGCCAATATGTTATTTCACAGACGACCATGGACCCATCAAGGCAATCCAAGTAATTGTGACTGAAATAGGTAGGAGTGTTTCTTCAGTGGGGTTCCCATTGAGGTTTTAACGCAGTAATGTATATCGGTGTCAGCTTGGCTCAGTTGGTAGCAGTCTCATCTCTAAGTCAGAAGGTTGGGAGTTTAACTCCCAAAAGAGAACTTTGGGTCCACAATCTAGGCTGACACTGTCCACTGTCTAGGCTGGGACGTCCTCCTGACATGAAAAGCTCTACACAAGTGTAATTTTGTTTATTTCCTTGACATTCCAATAGTGTGATGGGTGAGTGCTGTATTGTTACCCTTCAGATAAAACATTATTCTCAGGTGCACTTTTCAGGTAGGCATTGAAAATTCCTTTGCACTTTTCAAAAAGAAAAGGGAATTTTATCCAAACAACTGATCAACTTGGGTCATTCACTTCATAGTAATAATAATAATAATCTTTGCATTTTGATAGAGTGCTTTTCGTGTCTTCTAGATGTCTCAGAATATGCTGTAAAGTGAATTGACTGTACACTTGTGGGTGAAACGCGGCAGCCAATTGCACACAGCAGTGTCCCAAAACAGTCATGGATTGAAATGACCAATTTTATTACTGTTTGTTTTTTGAGGGATTATTACGAGGCGTGTGGAGTAAGGAAGATTTTGCCCTGCCTGCTTGGATTCGAACATAGGTCTCACACTTCTAAGGCGAGTGCTCTAACCACTGAGCTACATAACCGGTTGTGGAATATTGCTATGTGCAAATTACCACTGCATTCTAGGGTCCGTCGATATGGAAATTTTCCGATTTAGATATATCGATGGGCTCATATAGAAATATACCGAAATATCGATATTTGGGGGGTTTTCGTACTGCGCATGTGCGCGCGATGCACGCGCATTCGGAGGTGCGCGCGCATTCGGAGGTGCGCGCGCATTCGGGGCCTTTCTCCTCAGGAGGTAAATATCTTTCTCTCTCTGTGTCTCTCACATTCACTCTCTCCATCTCTGTGTTTTTCTGTCTGTGTCTCTGTGCCTCTCTCCTCTCTCACAACAACCCCATCTCTATCTATCTGTATATTATCACATCCACCCCGTCTCTCCCCCCCACTCCCCGCCCTCCACCCCCGCCACCATCCCTCTCTCCCACACCCCCCACCCCAGTCTCTCTCTCCCCCACACACCTTGTATACCTGTATATTGTATTTGAGGACTATGAATACAATATGGCAGCTTTGCACCTCGGTCTGTGCACTGTGTAGAGATGAGCATTCTGGGTCTTGTAGTTCAGTGCGCGCGCATCCCAATTTTTTTCGATATATCGACTTTTTCGATATATCGTATTTTTGAAATGCCTATATCGGCGTATCGATATGAAAATTATATCGGGTTTTAGCGATATATCGATATATCGCCGGACCCTACTGCATTCCCTTACAAATACACAATTACTATCAGATACACTTTACGGAAACTTTATGGAGCATTTTATGCGTTGAATACAATGCAAATATTATTATTATTATCATCTTAGCCATCTTGGACTGATGTTAGTATCAAGCCAAAAAGTCCTGTTGCTCAGTGGCTGGAGCACTCGCCTCACAAGTGAGAGACCTGGGTTAAATTCTCGGCAGGGAAAAATCTCAAGCAACTTTCCTTACTCCACATGCCTAATAATAATCCCTCAAGAATAAAAATATTATTTGGTCACTCAATCCACTACTGCTTGTGGGCCACTGCTGTGCGCAATTAGCTGCTGCATTTCACCCACAAATATACAGACAATTCACTTTACAGTATATTCCATGAAGCGCTTTGAGATTTCTAGCTTGAAAAGTGCTTTATCAAATGCAATGATTATTATTAATATTATTATTTATAAACTCAGAGCTATACCTTCAGAACAATCCAAAAGAGTTTTATCACAGTAGACCATATCAGCCTGTGAAAATATATGGAAAAATGTTTGACAGATTGCAAACCTAACAGAGACATAAAAAAAACTGCATTATAAATAAATGAATCTTGAACAAGTCTTCATTGCAACATGATAATTGTGCAAATATCAATATTTATCGTTTTGCAGCGATCTGTGTTCACCAGGCTGCTCAGGTTGTTCTGAGTCTCAAACTTCATTTTCACATGCAGTTAATTGCATAGAAGAGGCAGAAGGATTTGGGAAAGATTTGGGAGAGGGGATGAGGAGAGTTGGAGACTCCCATACAGTAAAGTATAACCACCCATGGGTGAATTAGGACATATAGTTTGATTCCACACTGTAATGTTCTATGTAATTTTATGTCAAATTACTTAACAGATGTCTATGGTGGAAATGTTTCTACATGGTATGAAGCCTATTTAAAGAAGCCCAAACCGTATTTTGCAAATGAAGGATTTGCAAACCTACCATGTGGTAACAAAAACAAATATGAACGTGGTGTTAACGAAGAGACATATATCATCGGTGAGGAAAAATCCTGCCGGTCTGCGGGAATTAGAGGGAAAATCTGCAATGGACCTCTAAAGCCCAATAAAAAGTACTTGTAAGTAAAACTTTACTACGATTTGCACCATTGTGAAAGTTAGAATTTGTTTAAATAGAGTAAAATGGCAGCTTACACATATAGCATATTTATTTGTTCGTTGTTATCTTCATTGACATACATTGCATTAAATTAACTTGTTTTTTATGTTTTCCTACTGATGTCTTGGGAAGCAAACATCTGTTTAAGAATTTCTATAGGTAACCTTTCTACACTTTTTTTTTTCATTTAGGTTCAAATTTCGAGCAACAAACTTCCAGATGCAGTTTACGGACTCACTATACTCTGATTCAGTCGAAACCCTGGGTAACAATTGCAGCATAGAATCAATATGTGTTCAATTATCTGTGCCCAATGCACACATTGCCTTTTCATGCACAGCAGTGATGGCATTAGGACTTTACAAACTAAGAGGTGCATTTCAAAACTCCATTAGCGACAGTACAGCAGGTCCATATTGGCATTGGTAACATCAGGTTCAGACAAATCAACACTGTAATGTGCTCACCATCAATTCTCACTGTCTCACACTGGTCTAAACTCTGTCTGGCTCAGTGGTGTCAATAAATATGATTTGCTTGTGGGATAGCATCCTAACCATCAGGTGTTTCAGCTAATGAAACAAAATATGGATCAGCACAGTGGAGACATTTGAATGGTCATTGTGATTCTTTCTTTAATCTTGCTCTTTTTGGGCAGAGAGGATATAATGGCCATTTAAACTGCCTGTGCTATATTTACTCTTTATCCCCCAGTGCTACAGCAAAAAGAAAACACAAGAGCATACCAGAACATTGTAATTAGCATTTAAAATATATCTGCTGCCAAATCAAGCACATTTTCAACCACTTAGCACAATGTCATTAGCTTCAGTGCATAGACCATCATTAATTATATCCTGCTCTAAATGTAAGGCCTTTAGAAAGATTTATTAACAGTTAGACAATGAAGTAAGACATCATTCTCAGTGGTTATTTTAATTTGCCTTCTTCTGTTCAACGTGATGACTCTTAAATGGGTTAGACACATCTCTTGTGTTTTCGGTAGCAAGTGATTACTACATTGAACAGGTGTAATTATTGGTTATTAGGATTATTCTTGGCAAGGTCTGCTCAGCATGACCATTTAATATTGCCCATGTGAGACAAGACCACAGTAATACAGGCCTAAAGTGCTCATTATTTTTACACATCTAAATAACAAATAAAATTGGTGATTCACTTCATGAATATTTGTGGGACATTACTGTGCACCGATTGGCTGCTACATTCTCCTACAAGTATGCAGTCACTACACTTTACAGTAAATTGCGTGAAATGCTTTGAGATGCTTGCAAGTTATATTAAATCTAATGATTCTTAATACATAAGCCCATTTCTATGAGGTGCTTATTACATTATTAAAATCTTGTATTTTTCAGATAGTTTTGATTCACTTCCTTCAGGTGATGATTTCAATAGTGTATCATGAGTAATAAATATTTGTTGAATAATATCAATTAGAGCGCAATATTTCTAAAGCTTTATCTCCATTTAGATTAATTTTGTAATTTTACAACTAGCGTTTAAGTAGCGCATGTCACACAGGGTAGCGTCTCAGAGCAGTGAAACATTCCGTGTAAAGTTTACGATATAAAGACCCTTCAACCAATATAACACAAACTCACTCCTTTCTGGCCATGAGGTTCACACTGACAGGATTAGTGTCAGCACAATGTAAGCAAGAGGCCTTAGTGATATCAGGGACTGTCTTGGGATATGATCATCTGTCTCTAGGAGACAGGGAACATCAGTGAAGTGATATGTAGCTCCCATTCATCCAGAGTGCCTTGTGTTATTTATATCCAATATTATTTACATTGTTTAGCTCCTGAGTTCCTCACAGTATATGTCATTGCAAAAAGCAGCTTAAATAGGTCAATTATGCCACCACATTTAACCTCAATAGGTTTGAATGTCGTTTGAACATTTCCTTCGATCAAATAAAACAACTTAGTCCTATGGAGCTGCCATACCAAAATTTTTAAAAGCAGTTTCTAAGCAAAAGTTAATTCCAACCATTAATAAACAATAAGAAGAAGCAGAACTAATATTACAGAGGAGCCAGAATGCAAAGTCCAAAGTGGTTTTTTTAAACAGCAGCTCTGATCCACTCAGTTAAACAAACCTGTATAAACAGGCTTTGTTGCTTTGCTAACATCAAAGGTAATGTGGCTACTGCTGGCGAAACAAGTGTCTGTGTTTTCCCAATTGTACTTCACATTATTTCCTGCAGTTCTTAGATGTGTTTGTTCATTGTTCAAACTGTTTAAGAGGTCAAATAATTTGAAAAACAGACAGTCCAATCTACACAGTAACAGTTATACTTACATTATGGGGTTTAAATAGCAAATTGTGAAGCCTAAACTGGTAAAATCTGACAAAAAGGGCTAAAACCAAAACACCATTTAATGAAACATTCTTACTTTGTAAGTACTGATCCTAGGATGAAAGTGTTCAATTATAAATTTCTTCTATGCCAAAGTTGTTTTTATCAATTTAAATTTCTAAGTTATTTATTCCGATTTGAAAAAAAACATTCTTTGTTGCCACTCTATAAATTTAGAAAGGTTTAATAAAATAATATTTACCGTGTAAGTTGATGTAGATATAATAATCCTTGCATTTAATATAGCGCTTTTCAAGTCTTATAGACCTCTCAAAGCGCTTCACAGAATATTAGGTAAAGTGTATTGACTGTATGCGACTGTAGGCGAAACTATACAGCCAATTGCACAGAGCAATGCCACACAAACACTTGTGGATTTGAAAATGATCAATTTTTTTTTTTGAGGGAATATTATCAAGCATGTGGAGTAAGGAAACTTTCCCAAGGTTTCAACCTGCCAGGAACTGAATCCCGGTCTCTCGCTTGTAAGGCGAGTGTTCTAACCACTTAGCTACAGGACTCCACTGCAATATAAATCTAGCAGACAAAATATTAATGACAAAATATTTCAATTCACACCTGTAAATTATATTGACTGAAAATTGCCTTACCAATTAACACATGAATAGTAAGCAATTTTTAACCATGCCTGATGAGACCATATATAAAATTTTCTCTTTGGTTTCTGATACAATTGGTTGCAAAACAATCACACAAAAAATCAAGAAGCCATAGGGTATTAGATATTCTTTGATGTGAAGATTATGCACACTTTTATGTATTTTGACTGATGCACAGTGACGTATGCCCTTATTTCATGATAAATGTATTCTTACTATTACAGCAGCAGGTGGTCTGTCAGAAAAAGCTATTGAAATCATCCTTGCAGTGACTTTTTGTGCGCTCTCTATCGTGCTCCTTACCGTGGCTATCATTGTCATTGGAAGGTAAAGTGAACAAACATTGAAACTTCTGGGGATGTTTATATGGGGTCTAAATTGTAGCATCCTCACAGTCCCAACAGATAACAGCAATAACCAGCACCTTGGGACATTCTCCTGAAGTGAGAGGCACTATACAAATGTAATTGTGGTTCTCATTGATTATCTTCTGCTTCTCAGATTTGTTTGAGCACAAACACTACAAAGATTCTGCTTTCTAATGTTACCCGCATTTGTGGGTAAATTTGTGGGTAAATACAATGTACACCTTGACTAAAAATAGATCCTGTTGATGGGAAGGGTGGATTAATATGGTCGCCCTGAGGTTGAATTTGAGGAGATATGCCTGGAAAAGCCGGGTAGCTCTGAATCAGACCAAAGGGGAAGAAGAAGAACAACAAAATTTCATTTATAGAGCACCTTTCACATCGGGAGGAAACATGTCCTCAACTCAGCAAGCTGTAGAGTGATTACATAATCATTACAATGTTTAATGCAGTTAATACAATTGTATTTGTTTTAAATGTTATGTCAGGTCTGGGCAATATCAAAATTATTATGTATCAACAACAACAAAAATACTTTCATATATAACAGGACAGAGAAGATGGAATACAAATATTGTTAACCTTCAGATTGCTTCCACCTAACCTGTTATTCTCTGTGGCTGGATTGAACTGACTTTTCACCATTTATTTAATTTATGTTATAGAATAAGACAAAAGCAGAAGAAAGAAGTCACATATTCCCCGAGGGAAGCCGAAATTATTGATACAAAGTTCAAGCTGGACCAGACGATTGCAGTGGCAGACCTGGAACTAAAAGAGGAGAGCCTAACACGGTGAGCTTCCGATATGGCAACCAAAGGATCTGTGATCCTGCTTCTGACCCTATTCTGACCTCTACTTGTTTCGAAGTGTTTGCTTTGCTATTATTTACTGAGGTCACTCAATTCCTTTTTCAAAGGCCAGACTCCATTTTTTAGGCACTTCACACCAGTGTACATAAAAGCAGTCAATCTCCACTCTGCCTGGAATAAATGCAAGCTCTCACTTTTAAACCCTGGGTGCATTTCACAAATCTGAACAAAGCAAAGCTTCTTTGATATTTTGCTAGGTACATGCTGTTTGGCATGTCAACTTGTACTCTTTCTGTGGATTTCCTTACCTGTTGAAATGTAAGAAAATAGAAGGGATAAAGGATAAGGGAACTCTTTGAAAAGAAGAGTGTGTTACTGGAAGGTGACCATTGAATGAGTAAATATTTTATTTAATAAATTTCCAAGGCATGTAATCAATGTGATCTGTTTTACATATTCAATTATGCCTTTCCTATTATCTCACATCTTCATATTGACATTATTTTTGCATGTGAATGGGCTTTTTGGAGTTCTTTGTTTGAACAAATGTATCTGGAATAATAAGAATTATAAATCGTAGAAGTTCAAGAGTTCAGAAAAATATCCTCATTATTCTTATGTGTCACATTTTGTCAGAAGCTGTGATTAATTATGAATTTAATACTAGTCACAGTCATAATAACGGTTTGAAGGCAAGCATGAAACATAAAGTAGAATGCATAAATATTATTTTCAAAGGTAGTTCTAATTGGTTATAATTTTGTAACCATTGGACTATTTGTGATAATAGTAATAATAATTTCATTTGATATCTTTCAAATCTGGAGGAATTCTCAAAGCACTTCACAGGATATACTGTAAATTGTGGTGACAGTGTAGTTTTGTATAATTCATACAATCTTCAAATGAATGCTATTTTATGTGAAATGTAATATGCGAATAAGATCTGATTAGAAGATAATAATAATAATAATATCTCCAAACAATGGGCAAATTTGTTAACCCATGTGCCTGTTTGTTCTGATTCTTGTGTAAGTTTCTTTAGATGGTAGTTATCGATTAAAGTATTCTTAAAGTAGTACTGTAGTTAGTTGAAAAAGAAAAATGCTCATGTTCGAATGCTGTGATTCCAATTAATTTTTCTTTTTTAAAGATGTAAAATATATGATCTGTACACTCAGGGACAAAGTTAAACAACATGGGCATGTAATGTGTTGAGCTGGTTTGCATTTTTAAACCTCTTTGTCACATCAAAGCATACCAAAGGACTTCATTAGCAATAGCCACCAAGTGTAGTAATTGAGCGCTCTGCGACACTACTCTGCTTGAGGGGGGCTCTGCAACACTACCCTGCATGGGAGGTGCTTTGAATCCCAGTTGTTGATGTAGTGACTGTTTTCGTAAAACAACTCAGCAACCATTGTTAACCAGTGAGGACCTGCAAAACAACCATGAGATGCCCAACCTGTTAATCTAGAGAGTTGTTGGCATGGGCACCGGAAAAAGCTATTTTAATTTTTTCGAAAAGTTTATTGAATATTTTGGTGCTTTTGGTGTGGAGTCCTGTAGCTCAGTGGCTGGAATATTCATCTTACAAGCGAGAGACCTGGGTTCAATTCCCAGCAGGGTGAAACCTTGGGCAAGTTTCCTTCCTCCACATGCCTAACAGTAATCCTTCCAAGAAAAAAACAATAATAAATTGGTCATTTCAATCCACAACTGTTTGTGGGACACTGCTTTGCGCAATTGGCCGCCACGTTTCGCCCACAAACATACAGTCAATTCACTTTACAGTATAATCTATGTCTATAAGATATGAAAAGTGCTGTATCAAATGCAAGGATTATTAATATACTTAATCTCACCCTCTTCCTTGTGCAAGCTCAATTTATCTGCCCCTTTGTAAACCTTTAACCTGTGCTACTGCTACTGTCAGGCCCTGACGGAACATTTTCCTGACAAAACAACCAAATTCTTGTAAAGATTACTTCTGACCTTGAGGAAGAACATACCCAAGGCTTTTTCATCTAAAATCTCAACAAAATGGATTTTACTACCATGAGAGTAGACTGTAAATGAGGAGCTGCTTTTGTCAAAGATCCTGACAAAAAGTACATCATTTCCACACAAGTGGAGTCCATACCCATTGTTGATTTTGAGTGTGTATTTAAATGAATAGAAATTAACCTGTTCTAATTGTTCTGATCGTCAGGATTACACAAAAACATTTGCCACACAACCACAACAACAACAAAATTACATTTGCACGGTGCCTGCCTTTCACATTGCGAGGACGCCCCAGGGTGCTGGACAGTCAGTGTTTCAGACCCGAGCTGAGGTCGGGATCGGGGAGGGTAGAGGGAAGGAAAGAGGGGTGACCGATGGCCCTTTAAAGATTCCATGGCATGATCCAAAAAAAGGGGAGTTTCTTCTGGTGTCCTGGCCAACACTTCCCTCAAAGTAAAATTGGTCATTCACTTCATGGCTGTTTAAAATTTATATGCAAATTTGGTTGCCGCATTTGCCTACAAATTACAGAATCATTACACTTGATAGTAAATCCCGTGAAGTTGTTTTTGAGACATTGTGGTGATGTGATAAGTTGCAATCAGGTGGGTTTCTAGTCAGCTATGTGAAGTATTTTGAGACATCCTCCTAATATGAAAGACACCAAATCAATATAAGTTGCTATTGTTGCATATCAACTGCAGGATCATCTATAATTATATCTGGGTAGGCTCTCCTCTCAAATATACTTGATAGTAATTGGCTGCCTCATTGATAAGATGCTAATAGGAAATGTTTGTCCATCTGTTTCTAGATACAATATATACTATCCACCTGCATGTAATGTTTAACTATGTCTGTCATCACCTAAAATAAATGCATTTAGGCTATTGGTTTTCATTTAAAATTAAGAAACTCATCTGAGTTACAAATTCAGCATCCTACAGTCATAAACCTTGAGCGCTTCAATCTTCAAAAAGTATTTGTGTTTTTTTTCTGAGCTGTTTATGTGACTGTTTGTTTGTTCTGCTGAAGATGACAAGCTGTACAAGCTTGTACAAGCCTGGTGAATTGCTAATTTGCAGTTGCTAGAATTAACCCTACACGGAGCGATGGTTCTTTCGAGCATGTGCTGCTTAATCGATGTGCTGCACCCTGTGTGGTAATGTGCGTCCACCTGTGCTGATGGCTTGTTTAAAGAATTGCTTGTGTTATTCAACAATAAAGCTGGTTAACCTGCTGACAGCAGCTCTGCATGTTACCAGCACATGGTCTGTGCCATTAATCAGCCTGACTTAAAAACTGAAGCATGCTTGATAAATACAGCTTGGGAGTTTGATATTAACATGATTGCTGTTTTATGTACTAATATTCTGATGGCTCCTTTCTTCTCAGTTATTCCTCGTTGTTTTTTAGACGGAAGGAAATTTTTGTCATCCAGTAAGTGGACTGTTCATTCTTTTGAAAGCTTGCTATTTTGATGTGTTTCAGTTCAATTTCTAATGGAAGGGAAATTTTAGCTGAATTTCACTCTCTGCAATCCTCAATGCAATTCATTTTCAAACTCAGCTTGTTGAATAGTTTCAGAACAAAGATTATTATAATGATTTCACCCTTCTAGTCCAAGCTGAAATTACTGTATAGATATTTGCAATCACTGTGAAAGCAGGTCTTTCACATGAATTACCTTTATGCTGAGAATTTAAATATCAGCAACAAGTTAGTCATGTTAGGGCATTACTTGCCACTTTCTCCATTGAGTTAAACTGTTTCTTACTCCTATAATCAGACGACTATTGTCTCAGGCCTCCTAGGATACTATGACATTTATTTTGCCTGATTTGAGCTATGAGTCCCCATAGACTAATAATTCTTATGTAATCTCCAGCCCCATAACATCATTCTCACTGAAGTCATGAAACTGTCATAGACAGGGGAAGTAGGGCTTAAACAGAAATTACAGCTTCTAAATTACATAATCGTAATTCCTCCCAAGACAAAAATGTTCATGGCAACGAGGTACTGCAAACGGAGGACTGTGAGAAACATGGAAAGTTAGTGGGGTTTGAAATGTGCGGCTTTGAAATGCTGCTCAAGGCTTGAATCAAATCAATGAATTTGTAGATTTTCTTCCTACAGTTCCTTCTCCGGGTTTGCAGGCATTTGCATACAGTCATGGTTAAAAAAAACTTCTTTAGAACCAATCAAAAAGGATAAATTACCATCATGCACTTGCTCCTGCAATCATTTGGTGGCAATAAACAGTGATGTAAATAATGCTCCTCTAAATCCCAAATGAATAAGTGATTACTTATATATGTCTTACCAAGATAGAATGCAGACCAGTTATAACACACTCTATGAATCTATGAGAGCACTGGTTTGCTTATACCTCCAAGGGTGTGAGGACCCAATTAACAGTGTATGCACTTAGTCATTGACTCGCTGCTCAGGATGCTAAAAATGTCCGACTTCTGGGTCATCAGGCTTCCACTGTGTCTCTTCCTACATTGAACAGGTATGCAATACAGGATGTGACTGACTGCTGTGGTGATCTGATGTTCAATCTTTTTAGTGGAGAAGCTAACTGGTAGGCAGATAGTAAGTCAGGTCAGGGGGCTGGTGCACAGTGAATTTAATTCTCACAGCTTCCTTATAGGCAGATTGCGACTTTGTCGCTTCACTGTATATTACACAAGTCTAGACCAAAATTAAGCATAGCACATAGTGAATTGCAGTTCTTTTGAGTATATTTTTTGAGTTGTTTTGAGGGTAGGTTGAGTTTTCATGCACCTGTATCATATAAGTGGATGAAAGTGTCGCTGAATAATCAAACTTATTTAATGTCACTATATTTGTTGATGTCTGTTTCTTCATCTGAGGAGGTGCAATGTAACAGTTTGCTAAATTACAGACCATGCTGTTGTGTTTTAGATTTTTTTTTAGTAATTCAATCAAATCAGGGATTACAGTTTCTCAGCAAACACTTGAGGTGTATGTGTACCTTAATGTTGTAGTCATGCAAGCCTGCCATAATATTTATGACCATAGCAAATTTTATAAAAAGTTATTCAGAGTCCAGCTGTGAGATCAGATATAACTGAGCTTAAAGTAAAATCAATACTCTAAATGTGAAAGACATATTTAGGGAATAAAAATAATGTAAATATGCCAATGTGAACAGCTGTGAAAGTGGCCAGTGATATAATCCATGTGAGTTTTAGTAGACAAATTTGCACATATAAATTAATTGAATAAATGGAGCTGAACATTAGTAAAAATACCAAGATACAGTATAGTGATTTACAATTAATGATCACGGATAAAAGCTTTAGGTGAATTCGGTATAATTTCCCCTGACACTGTTATAGTTGACAATGTAAGTAAAATACAGGGCAGGATATTCGCTGGTCTTGCACTCCATTATTTGAAAATAGCATTTTTGAATGCACATTGTCAAGTCCTTCCATTTGCAGCAATGGAATAAAAAATATTCACTTTTGACTATTCAACTGAGCTACCATCCATTTGTATCCCATTGAAGTGTGTGCAAAACCATCTATCTGTTAGAGAGATTTTTAAAAGTCCTAAACTTTTGCCTCTTTTTTTTGCTTACCTGTCCCTAACTTAGTGTGTCAGCTAATCAAAGCTATGCACACAATATGCGCACACAAGAAAAAACAAGTCTGCATTCACTAAGTAAAATGAATTCATATTCAGGTGGCATGGGTGCAATGGATTATAAAGTCTGCTTGTGATTTAACAATCAAATAGTAGCATGTCATGTTATTCAAAATTTCATGACAGAATTCATGTTATGAAAACTCTGTTAAAATGTATTACCATCAGACCCTGTGTGCGTGTATCTTTTAAAAGACAGTAACATTGCCCCATCTGCCTAAATGAAGATTCAGTTATACTGTATTAAATTTTTCAGGTCCCAAAGATTTGCAAAGAGGATTTTAATTCCTTTAATTGAAATCAATATGGTTTATATTCTACGTAAAATGTAATACAGTATTTGATTAGTTGCATTTTCCACAACTTTGTTACATTTCTGCTCTTTAACTAATCCTGTCTTGAAACAAATGTATTTTATGGAACCTTAATACATCTTTATATTGCAGGTTGCTCAGTTATAGGAAGTCTTTAAAGTAAGTCAATCGCAGGTTGCTGTTGATGGTTCTTTTTCATGGTTTTGATAGCGTTCAATCTATGATTTCTCTTCCATTTTCAGTTGGATTAAAAGCTAAAGCTCCAACCAGACTATAAATCATAAATGCATGACTAATTGCATGGTAACTGGAGAAGGGCTTTCTGTCCGTCTCCTGAATGAACCTTACATGTCTGCGTTTTAGCTTTGGAAGCAACACGGGCTTATTTAAAGTGCTTGCAGTGCAGGAAGCATGTCATTATCAAAACCGAGTCATTTGGATTCTTTTTGCTAGTTTCCAAACTAGCAAGAACTTCCTCTGGTACAAATATGAGTTTGCAAAGAGCATTGTGTCCACATACATTGTATCAATAAATATTGCATGGTTGTGCATAATTCTAAAGATCTCTGCAGGCATAACTGCAGACCGCTTAACGATAATCCACGATTATCATCAACAACAAAATACAGTAATAGGACTTTGTAAGTACTGTTGGTCTTATTTTCCTCTGTCCGCAGACCCATTAACAAGAAATCATTCTTGCAACATGTTGAAGATCTGTGTGTTAACAACAACCTGAAGTTTCAAGAAGAATTTTCGGTATGTCACCAACAGTTGTCACAACACGCCAAGAATTTATCAGCTTCATGTGTCACAATTCATGTCTAGTTTGGGGCAAGTGAGACCAGTAAGAACTGCAGCCGTGAGAGTCAATACCTAATTACCAGGTTTAATGTTTGTATAGTAATGTTACACTGATTTAGGTTCTTCACTATATGTGGCAACCTGATCAGAACTCTTCACCAACCATGTCAGTGTAGGCTGAACCTCTGTGGACCTCCCCACACTGATATTTCTGTGGCCAGGGTATAGGATGTCATGGTGAATATTTATGAGAGAGAGTTTCATCAAGCAAATTTGTACAGTTTTTAAAATATTTTGCTATTCTGTACAGGCTCTAGCAGCAGAGCATATGTGAGATGTGTCTCACGAGCAGTATTTGGAATTCTATCCCAGAGCCAGTAGTTGAAAATGACTGGGAAGAAAACTAGGCTTGATTGAGGGAGGCTGATGTGAAGTCTGAAGAGTTTAAATAGGAATAAAATAAGCAAAATATTGGAAACAAAATGTGATTTGGACATAGGAAAACTATACTTGATTGTGTAAATATAGTATTAGTTTTAACTCTCTCTATGTTGCCGATACTCTATGTGTGGATTGTACATAGTTTTATCTACAGTTTCCTCAAGGAAACTCTCACCTGTTTTTGTTCCATTGATCGTGAGTTCTATTTACCCACAAATGGTTCTCATTACATGATTTGTAAATCCACAGTACACTGTAAACATTATGTATATGTCAAAGGTCGTGTTGTGTTTTAACCTACATCCAAACTGAGCAATATATATCTCTAGATTTATGTATGTGTGTGTGGGGGAGGAAGAAATTATGTTTAATTTCTGTTTAATATTCATCAAGTCTTTGTTCTGGGACCGGACTCAACTAGAATCGTTTTTACAGCAGGGTGATTCATATTACTATACCAAAAAGGGTATCCACATTACTCATATATGAACTGTAAACCCAATCAGGCATAATGTGTGTGGGGTAGGGGAAGGGTGGTGTCAATCTCATGATGTGTTTAACCCCACCCATTCACCTTACTGAAAGTGTAGGGGTTTGAATTGAAGAGGTTGCTTTACATTTGAAGACCGATGACATTTCTTTGGTTAGTGTTTAAACAGATCAAAATGCCTCCATAAAGCAGTTCACAATTTAAAATGTCCTTTTCTTGTTTATTCTGCATTGATCCTTAGGGACATGAGAAATACTCGACTTACTCTCAATCTAAGTGGAAACTACTACAACCTTGAAGAGGTTACTCATGGTCTCTGTGAGAGAGACACAGGATAAAAATGAACAGACTTTTGATTCTTTCCACAGTCTGACATATATTATGTCTTTTTATATACAAAAAATAGTTCCAGCTTTAATAGCTATTGCATCTTTAGCTTTACACTATTTGAATAGTCACAAATAATTTTATACCCTGAATATTAAGGCTGAAACAGGAGTGCATAATCTAACTTTATAAAAGATCTCTTTTTTAGGAAGTTTAATAACTGGTATCCAGTGGCTGTTCACGAGCATTCTTATTAAGCCTAGATATCCCAAATGACCGCTGAAATATTCCTTTGTTACAGGAACTTCCAAAAGTCGTTCAAGAACTCACTTTGTCTGATGCTGACTTGCCTTGGAACCGATCCAAGAACCGCTTTGCAAACATAAAACCCTGTAAGTAGAAATGTTAGGGTTCAGGATTTCATTCCGATGACTTTGTAGAACAAAGAGCTGAAGTGTTTTCAGAAAGATGTTGTACAAAGCAAATGGCACTGCTTACTCAAAGAGTTCAATGGGGTTTAAATCCATTTAACGTTGCTATGTTCAGAAGGAATTTTACTTTGCTTCTGATTGTAATTCAAATCAACACGTCCTTAAAATCTGCAATCATGTTTCTTTTGGTTCAGTTCTAAAATAGCCACTCCAATTTGAAGAACAATTCTCATCTTATTATCAGAGTGTTACCCTTTTCTAGTTTGGTTCCTAGTTTGCGAAAAGCACAGTTACAGGCAGAAAACCTGTGTTGGCAATTTCCAAGATTTTTAAAGAGTAAATGCAGATTGTCATCACTGGTAATAAGATTTTATCAAAACCCCTGAGATTGTCTGAGGGGTTGGGGGGAGAGTTAAACTTCATATAAAGTCGTTAAGCATTTTAAACTTTAAAACTTATATGAGAGTAGATTGTAATGCTCAACCAAAGTAAAGCAACTACTGAAGTGTTAACTTAGGTCAGCCAGATGGTCAGCACAATGCCTTATGAAGTGGAATTTTTAAAGAAACTGTGCTCGGCTATTCCAGACACTTAGCTTACTGTAAATCTTCTCAATCTACAAGCACTTTAACTTTGTCTCATTGCCAAAAAAAAATTATCATCATGATTGAGGACCATCTGCGACAGAATGATGCTTGCTTTCTCAAAGAAGCTTTTTGCAAAATGTTATTTTCACGAACTCACTTGAGAGTGTTTTAAGATGCCTGGCTGCAACACAATATATTTTACAAAAGCCAAACCTACAATGGCCCATTTGCACTTGGTTACAGCTTTTCTGCATATCATCTTGAAATTGAGGGTGAAACGGTGCAAATTCACAAAACAAACATGAGTTGTGATGAAGTATGAAACTGTCTTTGCGGCAATTTGCTCCATTGTTTCTCACGCACATTCATTGGATAAACCCCCACCACCCAATCAGTGATTAAAAAGATAAAATATTGAACATTAATAAAAAAGTTATTCAAGGAAGTTTTAAGTCCACCAAAGTAAATCGTAAATCGGAAACCATTTTAAGTGTGGTTTAAATAATACATAAAATGTTATGCTTCATGTAAAACAATTTTAACAATTACATATCAATTTGTGAGTACATTACATCTAGTTTAATATAGATATTATTATATTTCAAAATCTGGCACATTCTCTCTCATTTTCTCTCCTTCTGGTTGTTTTTGATTTTTCTATATCTGTTGCTGTACCAAAAGGCCTGGCTTTAATGTCAGTTATACAAACATTAAACTGCAGGTGCATGAAACAATATACTTAATAGTTTTTCTGCTTTGTAATCTAATCTGACTGTTCAACCAATTTAGCATTCTTTGCTAAAGATTTTTCCCCCCAAGTGGATAAAAGTAAAAACCATGGAATCTGTTTGCTTGTGTACGAGTGTTCCCTTGGAGCACAACACTATGTTTTCAGCGGTACTCGTGAGTTTCATTCAGCAGATCAAAGATCCAAGTAATCTTTGTCATGATCCTGCGAGCCAAGGCTAAGATCTTATCAGGGGAGACAGGAGTCTGTCTCTCTATAGTCACTGCTTGCTTCATTTTTGAGTTAATAAGGGGAGAAATGCCCTTATTGTTTTAAGCATTAACTGTGATGTGAGATGGAAAGCATGACATTCCTCCCCTAATGTAACTACATCCTGCAATATAAACTATTGGGAACAGCTGCTCCCAGTTTGTGTATTCCACGTATGTGAAATAAAGGCATAATTTAGAAAGGACCAATACGAATACGATATGCCAAACAAGAACTTAACTCTTTGACATTTCTTCCATGCAGATAACAATAACCGAGTGAAGCTCATGCTTGAAACTGGTATCCCTGGGTCTGATTTCATCAACGCTAGCTATGTGTCAGTAAGTCCAACTCTGCTTTGTACTCCGACCGCCTCAAGGGATCAAGATAAATAGATTTTAAATCCGTTGTACTAAACATTATAGGACGTTTCTATTATCTTTAAATGTTGTATTACCCATGGAGATTGTGTCGTAAGACTTTGAGGATTCATTGCTTCACAAATTACAGAGTTGACTTGATCAGAAATGAATGAGATTCAGTAATTAATTCTACCAAAATGCAGTCAATCTATACAGACTGGTAAACCGAGGCTTGACTTTACACTCGACAATTTCTGAAATTTAAGTCTTTTAATCTTTAGTTTGTGGGTAAATGTAAATTTCTAGGGACTATTTCATTTATTTGAACATTTTTCCTGTTTTTCTTTATATAGGGTTACCTGTGTCCGAATGAGTTCATTGCAACCCAAGGTCCTTTACCTGGAACTGTTGCGGATTTCTGGAGAATGATTTGGGAAACTAGGTCTAAATCTATAATTATGCTGACACAATGTTTTGAAAAAGGCAGAGTAAGTTTCTGATAGGGATCATGTACAGTGGGACATGTAGCTAAGGGAGGCGGGGACAGTGAAGATCTATTTTATGCTGGTAGTTTAAAAACAGCAGTGGTTGCTATGCCATTACAATAACAGTGAAACCAGTGCTATTTTCAGCCAACAGCATAAGATGAACTACTTATCCAACCACCATTGATCCATATTGATTGGTTAACTGGCAAGATCTTTTGGCATGATTTTTTTCATGATTCAATTACCCTTAAGAATTATTCACATATCTCATTAGAATTGATTTATTATTTAATTACATAAATGTAAACCCTGTGTGTGCATATCATATTATCATTGCTCATGGAACACTGACATACTTCATGCCCTGCCCTGTTTTATGTCTCCTGCCCTATCCACCCCAGCATCTCTGGGTGAGCTTTAAGCCATTTCTGCCCCTGCTGTCTGAAACTCCATTCCAGAGACCCTCCAACTTGCTCGTTCCCTCCCTAACAATGTACAAATCCCATCTAAAGACTAACTTCTTTAACCATGCTTTCTGTCACTTTCCCCCTTCCCCCATCAGCTCCGATCTCATAGTTCAGATGCCTTGTCTGCAGTTGATGCACTCCCGACAAGAACGGTGCTATATAAATGTGAATTGTACTCTAGATTTGATATTACGCATGATAATTAAAGTTATGTTAATTTAGATACGATGTCATCAATATTGGCCTGAGGACAACAAGCCAGTGTCTGTATTTGGAGATATTGTAATCAGTAAGATAACGGAAGATATTCAGGCAGATTGGACTACACGAGAACTAAAAATTGAAAAGGTAAATAAGTTCTGTACTTATTTGTGACACATTTTATACAAGGGGGTACAGTTTTGATAATGCAATCCTATTTATTGTTTAAAAGGTTACTCTATCCCTTATTAATCATCTAAGATTTACTTTAAAAAAGAATTCCGCAGCAAAACATGTCATTCTGCCCACTTATATAATAAGTGAATTGAATCATTGGACTTTTTCATACAATAGATAGGTTTTAATAGCATTGCAAGATATAGTCATGAGATCATTTGTTTACTATGAATCACATAACACTTTGAAACTTTTCAGGAACCAACGCTGTACTTTACATAATACTATACATGACCTCCCAGATAGATCACATATGCACTTTCTCAGAACTGAATCTCTTCCATATGACACACCATTCCCAGTAAGGCTTATGCAACCTTATGCATCAGAGTTGGTATAAAGTTAGAACTTTTTAAACTATGTGCCGACATGGTGGAAATGGACTGTATTCAATACCCAGTACAAAAAAAACTTCAGCAGAAATATTTGCTTGTGACTACGTAAGGAAATGTGCATGTCCGTAAGTTTCAGGGAAATCAAAAAGGAATAAATCTATGCTGTTGCTATCCCCCAGCAGAGGTTACAGTTCCTGGGAAGAATCTATGAACTAGATGTCACCAGAATGAATTGACCTCTCATCACTTTAGGTCACTATTGACCCCTGATCGAATACCCATCTCTTGGCTTTCTGGTCCTCTGCTGGTAATAGCGATGGCCATAAAGAAAACACGTAAGCCGATCCCCTAGAAAAGTGGAGTGTGGCGTTCATTTCCTACCACTTGCCAACATATTGAATGGTAAATATCCCTTACTCATTTAAAAGAACCATCACTGATTGCCTACCCAAAGGAACATAGTACAAGTAACAGAACGTGATTGAAACAACAATAATACAGATGATATTCAGGTATAATGTTGAGGGAAACAATCCTAAAATGTGTCAGATGTTTTATTTTGGTCTATTTTTCCTGGGCATGATTTCTGTGACTGCAAAATGCATTGCATATATCACACTGTTGAAGGTTCCAGAATAATTTTGTATGTTGAAGTTTGAATCAACTACACCAAAATATATCTGTGAATTCATGTTATATTTTTGAACAATTGAAATGCTTCAACGAAGACTGAAACAGAAGAAGTTGTAGGAATTTTTTTCAAAGACTTTAGATAAACTTGCTCTGTTCTGCTTAGATCATCTGAAGTTATTTATTCCTATAAGCCTCATTGTGTGGTGCTGATTCAACAGTAATCACAAACAAATCATCAATAAACAGAAGCTGAAAACATGATTCATAATTTATGTAGGAATGGAATCACCATTCCTCTTTTGTGCTATTGTTTCAAAATCTATATTTTTCATATTTATTTTATTACTTTTAACCATAATACAAAATGGATACTCTGTGGCCCAAATGGATTAAGTTTGTGATCTCATTGCATTTAATCACCAAATGACCTTCTTCTGTGTTTAAAATTTCCATAGCAAGTCCTGTTTACAATTTGATGTGGAAAAAAACAACTGGAGTATTTTAACAATGCTTTCTGAATAAAACTTTCTTGTGTGCAACATTTTTCAAATTCATGAAATATTACTTTAACCAATCTCAGCAAAAAATGTAATCCTTCCTAATTGCCAGCTATAATTGACACAACATATTCATACGAATATTTGTGTTCTTGTATTTACACCTTCTTTATTTTTGAATACAATATCTGTTTTTGGACAGGATGGCGATTATATGATGGTGAGGCATTTCAACTTTTCTTCTTGGCCGGAACATGGGGTTCCTGAGGGCAGCACAGCTTTGATTAATTTTGTAAAACTCATTCGAGCATCCAGAGCCCATGATAGTACACCTATTGTTGCACATTGCAGGTAGGAATATGTCCAGCAGATTCATTTATATCTAACACATAATTGAGACATTTTTATATACTGTACATATAATTGTATATACAGTAATAAAAAATGTCCTATGCCGCACAACAATCCACAATATAAATGCATGTACAACTGGAAAGCTATCCCGTATTTGAAAATGTTTATTAATAAACACCACAAAGTAATGAAAAGTATAAATTTTTTGGGTGCTA
Organism: Hydrolagus colliei; assembly: GCA_035084275.1. Classification (NCBI taxonomy): domain Eukaryota; kingdom Metazoa; phylum Chordata; class Chondrichthyes; order Chimaeriformes; family Chimaeridae; genus Hydrolagus; species Hydrolagus colliei. The sequence goes on along the minus strand of CM068746.1, from coordinate 23,653,571 downwards.
CATTGACTATTTCTGTAACAGATTTACAAATAATTCATAAGCATTTTTTTCATGTGATGCACTAAATACAGTAAAATCAAATGCAAATGCCCTCAATCCATTTTGACCTGAATTATTTTTTGTTGGCCAAAGATTACAAAAGTTTAAATCAAAGCTTTACGTACAAGGGCCAATGGATGGAATAGTTTGCATTTAATTTTATTTCAAGCATAGAGTGAAAAAAAATATTATTGCAATATTTGTAAGTGAGTTGCAGAAACATCTAGTCCATAAAGTTCTCAAAATGTGAGCCACATGTGATTTGTGTTTGTACTTTTAATCTTCAGTGCTGGAGTAGGGAGGACTGGGGTCTTTATTGCACTTGATCACCTTATACAGCATGTGAACCACCATGACTTTGTGGACATTTTTGGACTAGTGGCAGACTTAAGAAATGAACGAATGTGCATGGTGCAGAACTTGGTAAGAAAATAAGAAATATCTACTTTGGCAAACTACAGATACTCACAAATGTGCACCAGATTATCTTAGCTTCCTTTCCCCCACCTCTTCGCCAAGAAATTCATGGCTCTGAGCTTTACAACATTTCAGAATTCCAGGCATTGAAAGTACAGTAAACAACAACAACTTACATTTATATAGCACACCTCACGCAGGGCAGAGTCCCAGAATAAAACTCACATAAGAGTGAAATTCATATGTCGAATCAGTTGGGAACCAAAATATTTAATACAACTTACGTAATGTCTGGGTTGCAGGCAACCTATATAAACATTATAAAATTTGATTTATTAAATAATCTGCACTGCACATGCTTAATCCAATTAATCCAAGAAATGCGCATGCAATACTTTGTCAATGCAGCCAGTATTGTGATGACAGATGAAAACTATTATTTCCTGTGGTTCTGATAAGAAACTGAATGGGATTCAGTGCACGTATGACTTAGGTGAAATTAGGATTTTATAAAGATACTGTTTATACCAATTTTACTGTACCTTCCCTCAGTTTCGGCCTCCCTCCCCACCCCCACACACACACACACAATTGGGGTTTTTAGGCAGCTGTGTGAAGCACTCTCTGATGTGAAAGGCAGTAAATAAACGTAAATTGTATTGCATTACTCCCTTTTCGACTTACGACTGGACTACTCTGGTCACAAATCATGGTACAGACACATGTATTATAGTCACTTGACAACTTGGGAGACTGTATTTATTCTATAATAACAACAATTGTGTTTCCGATTTTGATAAAGATGTGAAATGGGTTGGGAGGCTTTGAGTTACAAATCCTCAATATAATACAGCCTTGTGTGATTAAATACAAATGATGTCTTCCAGCAGCTGACCCATGTTAGACCCAGTTCAGAAACTTTGAATCATCCTTCTCTCAAACACTCAGCTGCCTCTCAGTGTGATATCTGACAGCAACAACACATTTCCACAGTCAAGATATAGTGTGCAGCTTATTTGGTTACTGACAGTGATACCTGCGCATTACTTTCTGATTAGGAAGACAAGTCAAACACTAATCAGATAATGTTGCACAAATGTACATGCTTTAAAAGCAGAATCTTAGTTATTTGTCATAATTAGGATCAATTGTCTTAAGCCATATTGTTATATATTTGTCACATTAATGTGGAAAGCAGCAGTAAAACCGTATATTAATTATTTATATCCCAATTTGGGCTTTGTCTAATTTGTAACATTACTTGTTTTGCTATTTCATTGAATGCAGGGGCAGTACATGTTTTTACACCAATGTGCTGTGGATCTGCTGAACAATAAAGGCACCAGCCGTTCACTGTGGTTTGTAAATTATTCTGCTTTGCAAAAAATGGACTCGCTGGATGCAATGGAAGGTAATAAAAGAAAATGACTGAAACTGAATGCATAACTTTGTACTGTACTATGGAGTAACCCTGTCATATAACAATCATTTAGATTCAATATCTCAGAAGCCAGATTATTATGTAGTGTGGATAAATGACCAATTTCTAGGTCATCAGGTCACTACTGACACCACTTCCTGCATGTAGCGCATTGCTACATATAAGAAGTACTATTGATGTAACATCCTTTAGTGAAGTGATGTCAGCAGCAACCTGCTACAAATACACATACATGCAGGGACAGGCTGCAGTAAGTAACATTGGTGACACTTCCTACATGCAGCATGCACAGGCAGTGCATGAGAAGTGACATCAGCGAAGCTTCCTGAATGGAGCAACTCAAGAAGTTTGAAGTTAGCCATGTGTTAATGCAGGAAACTAGCTAATCAGACCCGGAAGCTGGATGTTCAGCTCTTTAGTCATAGTCGATGTTCTAGCGAGCTGCCCTGTATTTCCATAGTTGATGATATAACTCGTAACACAACAGAATATATTGCAATATATCTTTAATGTTTATGAATGGATCAACACAATTGTAGAATGCGAGAGCAATGCTAACTGAGTTGAACGTGGAGCTCCTGTAGCTCAGTGGTAAGCGCACTCGCATTGCAAGTGTGAGACCTCTGTTCGAATCCAGGCAGGTCAGGGCGAAACCTTGGGCAAGTTTCCTTACTCCACATGCCTAATAATACTCCATCCAAAAAAGCCACAAAAATAAAAATTGGTCATTTCATTTCACAACTGTTTGTGGGACACTGTTGTGTGCAATTGGCTGCCACGTTTCGCCTACAAATATACAGTCAATTCACTTTACAATATATATTCTGTGAACTGCTTTGAGATGTCAATAAGCTGTGAAAAGGGCTATATCAAATGTAAGGATTATTATTATTATTATCACCCTGAGCAATACCTTTCTGTCATATTACAGTCCGATAAACCTCAAATACATTGGGTACTTTTCTACTTGGTGATCATTGAGAAACTTTCTGTTGTTCTGTTTGTAACACTGTCAGTGGCAGAGGTTTTCTGAAAAATATCATAATAAAGGTGAGGATTGTACCTTAACATTTTTTTTAAAAAACTGTTTCTGATGGCAAGCACAGTGTGTGGGAAGTGACATCTGCAGTCCCATTCACTGGGCAGAGTTCAAATCACAGTCTCCACTGTCATTCAAACAGGAAGAAAAGCTAGTGCAAGTCCCACTGTTGGCCAGTCACAGAGGGGAATTGATAGAAACCTTGAAGGCACCTTCACAGCTGCAGACGGAGAGGGCAGAATTGGGGACCTAATTGTAGTGTAATAGAGGATTTTTAAAAAATACAAATAAATTAGTGTTTCCTTCGGTTGTTTTCAATAATTAGTTTCCCAAACATTTTAAAATAGCTTCTTAAATCAACCTTGTAATGCACTGCCTTTCTACTACATAACTCACAATACACAAAGCGGAAAGGACCAATGTTATAATGTTATGATCTGTATTTTCCTCTTAGGTGACAGTCTGCATCTCATGAAACTATCAGTGACCCCTCTTAAGTTATTCATTTCAGTAATGGGTAACATTTTAATATTGTGCAGGCAAGGTCAACTTAATGCCCTTTCTCTATCAAATCTGCAATGCGCTTTTAGGGGCACCAATTCTATTTCAACTACTGTTTCTGAAAATAGGATGGAGGTTGTTTGGGAATCAAATGGATGGCACCATTCAAAGTCATTATCCCTGATTGTGAAACGGGAGACTTGGGAAATACTGCAACATAAGCTTGCACTGTACACTTCTGTATTTACACAACATGTTGATGGATGTGATAACATTGACCTTTCTCCCAATTTCTTATAGGTGATGTGGAACTGGAGTGGGAAGAAACCACCATGTGAATCTCGAGCACTGCTAAAGCAGAAGGTTTCTGTGAAGTGATTTCAAAAAATGAATATGAAAGCTTCTATGAGGAAGGGCCAAAATTCACCTATAAATAGATTTTTTCCTTAAATTACCTGACTGAGTAATTTATTTATCACCACTGGATCTGATTGAATTACTACCAAAATTACACTTTTGTGTTGGATTGAACAGATAATAATTTACATAATAGTCTATTATTGTTTGCATACATTCTGAGTGTCTGATTTCATTACTGAATGCTGGTGGCTTATTTTTATTCTTTTATATTTTGTTTTTTTAACTCTAAGTGAGCCAAACGTGATGTAAAGTTTAATTTTTTCATGGCACTTTGTTGCTTTTTGCTGAGTATATTTGAGTTTGCAGTTGTATTTGTAAATGTCCATTTGAGTTAAGCTTTGAATTAAATATTACTTTTTTTGAGTTGTCCATATTATTCCAGCTAACATTTTGTTAATTCTTCTGTATTATTTCCAGTTCTGATCTAATATTCTCCATTAAAGTGTTAGCTGAATTCAGAGTACATTGCCAGAACAGTCTGTGATCCTGAACAGCTGAACACTCACCCCCACTGACACACACAGATTAATCTCGCACTAGAATTCAGACAGTAGCTCTTCAGGGACACTACTCTTTACAATCACTACTCTATAACCAGAAAAAGCAAAGCTACAAGGTCTGCTGTACACTTGTTTTGATCAGGTTGCGTTCCATTCTTTACTTCTGAGTGATCCTATTACAGTGTTGAAGAGGTAGGGTTTTTTGTAGATTACAGTACCAGGCTTGGCCAGTGACTTGACCAGGCATATAATCCTGCCAAACTCATACAATTGTAAATTGAACCAGTTTTACATTTACGCAAGTTCAATGGTTTGAAGTGTTTTACCCAAGCCACAGCAGACAACAATATTGAGCGTAAAATTGCAACCCCTTTAAAATACATAAAATAAAAGTGGTAGAATGTAAAAATTTGGAAAGAATCAAGCAATGTTCTTAAACTGAATGTATTATCTGCATGTTAAAAACTCTGATTTAATAGACTTTATTTGCTATGTTAATCTTATTTGTTAATCCTTTAATCAATATAATTTTAAATCCTGTATAATACAATACTTATTTATACACAATATCCCCCTTAGAGGGAGGCAAGTGGGATATCCTTGGAACTGAACTGGGCTCCAAAGTGCAATGTTTGGTAACACAATGTCAGAATCAAGCCCACCCTCTATGGCGGTCAACGTCCTCCATAATCTGAGCTACGGTATGTAAATCTGCAGAGCTCTGTGGGACTCCTGATAACACCAGGATTTGGAGGGGTAGATCAGTCACAGGGAACTGTTCCCTCTCAGCTTCATTAACCCTGCAAGCCAAAGTCCACTACATCCCCAAACTCTGGAACTCTCTCCCTCAATCCCTCCACCTTGACCCCTCCCTCCACACTTCCAATCCTGCCTAAGCACCTTCCTTTTTTTTTTATCATGTTTACTGTCCAGTGCCTAGGGATGTCCTCCAGACATGAAAGGCACCATACAAATGGAATTTTGTTGCTGTTGTTTAACAACATTTAAAATCGCACTTTATAACTTGTAACTGGATAGTGAGAGAGCAGCAGTTTAGAACTGTGTATGCAATACTGTACACCTATTTGTAAGTATAGGATTATTTATATTTTATGGGGGAAAAGTATCAGTTTTTAATACCTTAGAACCCCTCCCCTCTGGGAGAGCGTTTGTGCATTCCATAAATAGAAACCCTGTGTACAGTAGCTGAAACTGGAGATATTAAAACAGCAGCAGGTTTTAGTGAGCATCAGATTCCCAACTAACAAAGAAAAATAAGTCCTCAGAGTCTTTCATTAACAGTTACACGACTGCTGACAATAATCTGGTTGCGTTCTAAGAGGTACATGACTTTGTGCCTGTTGAAATTAAGAATCAGAAGGGTGTTTAATGCTTTGAAGACTACATTGAGGTATTGCCTGTAGACATGGGATGTGTTAACAGAGCTGCCGCTCATTTTTTTCAATATTGATCTGGCAGAATATTTAAATGGAATTTACAGACACTGAAGTAGTTGTGTTGGTTTGGCTCAGTGCTGGAACTCTTGCTTCTCATTCAGAAGGTTGGGGGGGGGTTCAAATCCCACGTCGGACCTTAAACTCACATGGTCTAGACTGGCATTCCAATGTAGCGCTGGTGGGGGCTTGTTTTGCCCTCGGCGGTGCAGTCCTTTGGCTGTGATGTTAATCTGAGGTCCTACCTGCCTGAGATGTTAAAGATATTCAAGTGCTTTGGAGAGTCACCCCGCCTGAGGGGCACTGTATAAATGCAAGTTGTTGTTGCTGTAAAGATCCAATGGGACTATTCGAAAATTGGCAGAAGTTTCTATCAGTGTCCTGGCCAACTAATCCCTCAGATAACATTGGTCGCTGGTTTCACGGTTGTTTGTGGGACATTGCTGTGCCCAACTATGCTTTGAGACTTGCTTCTGGTGTGATAAGGAGCTCTACAGTATACCAAATACAAATATCATTATTGTAACTTAACACTGGGGAAAATGTGCACCAAAGCTGTTGTACAATTTCCCGTGCAGTTGTTTCCATACGATACGTGCGATGTCAAAACACTGAAAAAGAACAAGCGTGAAACATTGATTAGGCATCGCTTGCACCTTGTAAAACGATGCCATTTAGTTCGTGTTTTAAACAAATACGATTTAGCAGAACATGCCACATGCAGATCATATCCAGCCCTTGAATTTGCCTGAGCAGCTGATGGCAGGAGAATGGTGCCATTGAGTGAAGAACAATCGGGATGTGTAAGTGCCTGCACAGTTGCTGCCTGATCCCGAGAGAGACACGGTTAAATAGACACGGGAGCCGCGCTAATAAATCCAGGAGTCTCTAATGAGAGCAGCCCCTGCTCTAAAAGAAACGCTTCATAAGACCAGAGACAAGCAGCCAATTCCCAGCGCCGCCACCTTCACACGTGCCCGGGGTAGGATTAAAGTGCTTAGTTGGGGGCCGGGGAGAAGAATGGCTTATTAATGGCAGAAACAAGTATCTTGTGAATGCTCGTGTGTACAAGTCGGCGTTTACTGGTGACGGGAAAAGTGCTATTAAAGATCCGGGATCCCAGCGGCACCTGTTCGGTCCCAAAGAAAAAAAAACAGGATTATTAATGGGAGATTTGCAAACGACGCACAGCGCGTTTTACACGAGCGAAACAAAGGGCGCGTGTAAGATGGGAAATAACGCGGTGCGAGTAACACTGGCTGTTCAAGATCAACAAATCTCGACGACATGCAGAAAAGTCAAGGTCACGTTAAGCGAATCCTTAGGTTTACGGACCCCCTAGATCAGTGGTTCTCAACCCTTTTCAGTAATGTACCCCTTGTTAATTTTCAACATCATCCATCGTGTACCCCCACCCAACCACACACACATACACACATACACACCACCCTCATTTCACTTGCATGTTATGACCAAGCTTTTCTTATATAACAAAAATAACCAGCACACACAAAACAAGGGGAATAACAATTAAATATACAATTTGGAAGGCTATAAAACGCTAAACAAGAGAGCTAAATAAATCAATGTACCGCCACCTGTACCCTCTTGAAGTAATTTTGTACCCCCTGGGGTATGTACCCCTAGTTTAGAACCGCTGGTCTAGAGGAGGTCAACATAAAAGTGATGTTCACATTAAGAGCTAATAATCACTCTTGAATATTTACTGTAAGATGCCAATGCTAACCACACAGCTCCCTTCTTTTCCTGGCAGGATCCACTCACTGCACGCCGGGTCTGGATCAGAGGGCTAGTCTACACCTTCTAATCACATTGATTGATATGTCAGACAGGCTGATCAACCACCCTATGGATTGCTTAATACCTGTCTGGCTTTACTCTGACAACTCGTGGTCACAGATTTAAAATAGTTTCAAGGCGAAGTAGAGGGGAGCTGAGGAGAATTTTTTTCACTCAGCGAGTTGTTCGAATCTGGAATGCATTGCCTGAAAAGGTGGTGGAGGCTGATTCGATAATAACTTTTAAAAGGGAATTAGATCTTTATTTAGGGAGAACGGGTCTATTAGGCTATGGGGAGCGGGCAGGGCAGTGGGATTGAGTTGCTCTTTTCAAAGAGCCGGCACAGACTAGATGGGCCGAATGGCCTCCTTTTGTGCCGTAAAATTCTATGATTCTAACCCCCTACCCCACCCACCCCACCACCCTACTCCTCACATATTAAACAAATATAATTTACTCTTCACCATCCCAATAGCGCAATAGTTTTTAAACTCGGCACTGTATATTGTTGTCCCAAGATCTCGATCCCATAGCTGTCTACTTCAAAAGTATCAGTTCAGTGGTCTGATCCAGGGAGTGAGAATGATAGCCTCTGTGGCGTTCTCAAGCGAAACGTTTATTTGGTCAACTCTGTGTTTAAACGTTATTATTTGTATGTTATTGGGCATGGAGCAAAGTTATAAGGGCTTTGTTCTTGCGCTTTGTTTTTGCTGACCTCTGACCACATCCCCTTTGTGTTATACTCGGTTTCCGACCTCCCAAAATAAAACTTCTAGAGTAGGCTATTTGGCTACCATGGTGGTGGCAGAGGTTGACCAAAGCGCATTCAGTAACCAACAAAAAAAGCACTAACGCCTGTATCACTTGACTCCCCCTCTCAGATTAATCGTGTATCCAAGAATTCAACAATCTTCGTTTTGTCCCTTTGTAATATACAGTGGGATTTTAGCATTTCAGTTAGAACGGCTACATCCAACTGTATAATACACAGGGATGATACTCAAATGGATTGTGTCATTGCAGTAATTGGGATTTAAAAGACTGCATTGGATACACAATCTCCCCTCGTTCTCCCTCCAGCTGACTTGTTTCAAATCTACAGATGGCCTGCACTCACAGTGTTAAAGTAACCTCCTCATCCAAATGTTGATGGATTCGTTCTATATGGACTTCCACAGTCCTGTTGTGATTTGGAAACAGGGCGATTCTATCGAAATTATTAACTTTAATTTTATCGGAATTATCGGCATAATTGATTGATTGATTGTATTAAAGCCCAATAATTTGACATCACAAGTGGTATTTTACGAAAATGAGTCCCTTTTACTGGTCATCGGTGGGATTGTATTAACATTATAAAGTATTTAACTGATTTAAAAAAACCTGAAATATTTATTGTTGAAATATTAAATGATGTCCATGCATTTTCCATGTTAATACAGCTTACAGTATTAGCAACATTGAATATTTCAGGCAACATTTTACAAGGTTTAGCTTTCAATCGCTCCCAGTGTGTAAATGGTTGGCCCTGTTTTCTACATTCTGATTATTCAAATTGTTCTTTTTCTCTAATGCTTGCTTTCTGATATCAGTTCTGCTGTCCCATCTCATTCTGTCGTAATCCACCTTCTGATTTCGGAAATCCGCTGACATGGGAATATGTTTTGGCTCCTTTATTTCACATCAACATTTCCCACGACTTGGGTAACTTATTGTCCTGTGTTTGTTACTTGAGGTTAGTTGCTCATATTTGAATGTACGATACGACGATTGGATGGGAAACACTTTGGTCTCTGGTGAATGTTTAGGGAGGAATAGTCTGATAGAGGAATAGACCGATTGATGGTTTTGATTTGTTCAGGTTTATGATGAAAACAAATCGATAACTAGAGCATCGCCGTTGAGTGATTAAGGAATGCAAAGTAACACACGAACGGCGAGATATCTATAAATGAATAGTCCTCAAGAAACGATATCCACGTTTAACTGCTATTGGATTAAGAAATGACTTTTGTTAAGTTAAAATAAAATTAAGTTTGTTCGTATACCGAACATCACATCCCCCAGCATTAATGCACAGTGGAATGGAGTCCCGTGGCTCACTGGTTGGGTTAGGGCATTTGCGTTGCAAGCGAGAGACCAGGGTTCTATTCCAGGCCAGGCCAGGGGGAGTGAAACCCTGGGCAAGTTCCCTTACTCTCTTATTCCTGATAATAATCCCTAAAAAAAAAAACACCATAATAAATCAGTCACTTAAATCCACGACTGTTTCGCCCACAAAATATACCGTCAATTCACTTTACTGTATATTCTGTGAAGCGCTTTGAGACGTCTAAAAGACGCGAAAAGCGCTATACGAAACGCAAGGATTTTTATTATTATATATTATTATTAATGCTTACGTTCGCAAATTTATGATGTGTTGTTATACCTAGCGAATGACCTGCCCATTATCAGGACAGAAGCACTTAGCACTGGGGTAACAGAGCCCTCCGGATGATTCGCTGTCCTGTCGCTGTGGCCCAATGAGGTCACTCACTGGAAGGCTGGGTGTTATTTCAGTCGTGATCATTTATCAATGGGGAAATTGACACAGGGTCGGGCGTGAGCATCTGCCGGCGAGAAGTGTGGGTCTGAACCACCCACCACAACAAACCTCAACGAAACGCTATACTCTCTTTACAACCTCCACTAGATAGCTTCTGTTTTCTTTGCAAGGTGGGACGAATGCACTGGGAGAGAGAGAGAGGTGGGGGGAGGGAGGGAGGGAGGGAGGGAGCTGCTAAAATAAAACGAAAAAAAAGACGGATAATAATTGATCTGTTTTGGGGATCTCTGCCCATTCAACATCTAACCAGAAGAAATATACCAGCCACAATGCCACAAGTGTAACGTGACACCTTACGTTACAAAAAACGGTGCAAAGCTTTACAATATCGTGGAATACAGTACTGTATATGTGTCTGGTGTTTTTTGAACAGTTTCAAAAAAATAGAGGGAATATTTTACTTTAAACTTACAATAGCGATCAAGGCGTGTCAGAATAAGACTTTAGTTACAACTGGTCTGAAATGGGCTGGTTTGTTTTCTGTACAAACTCCTGAATTTGTGAGAGGGTTTTAGACTCGTATTCTTCTGGTTTCCCTCTGTTCTGATATCCAACACAAAGAGCCGGCTGGTGTTTGACTCCTATTTAACATGATCCTCAATACCACACAGGACATCATTCTTATAAAATCGAATTCATTCAAACGTCTGGTGTTAAATCCTGGGTGCAGAGCAGCTACCGTCTAAAAGCGGGGAGAAAAACAATAAATAAAGTGTTGAAAAGATGGGATAGGAAGTCATCCCGGCCTTCAGGAATGAGGGGACTCTGTCGGGTAGGGTGCCCGCATCACACTTGGCTGTCACACAAGAAAGCGATCGCGTTTCGCTGTCGCAAGAAACACTACATTTTCTAAATTAGAATTACTGTAATGACAGCGCCCAGGAGGCGCAGTAAGACAAGACTTGGGGGGGTTGATGCATTGCGACAGCTAAATGTTGGATAGAATTTCACTGGCTTCTATATATATATGTATGTATATATAGCATGGTGACTTATCATCCAAGTGTTTAAATGCCATCCAGACCCCTCTGCAGCTTTTGATCCACTGTCTCTCTCACACATACACACACACACACACACACACATTGCCACACACACAGACAGGCAGACAAGACAGACAACCAGCATCCACAATGATGGAGATGTTTGAAACCAACCCCTATTACTATCACGATCAGCGCTATTTGGACAGTGAGAACGTTGTTTTTCAGCACCTGGACGGGGCCGGGGTGTCTCCTCTGTACCCGGGGAGTGAGGACGGGTTGTCCCCAGTCGGAGACGCCAGCCAAGCGGATCCGAGCTGTGATAGCGGAGGCGAGGAGCACGTGTACGCCCCGCCTGGCCTGAAGTCTCACTGTCCCGGGCAGTGTCTGATCTGGGCCTGCAAAGCTTGCAAGAGGAAATCGGCCACCACCGACAGGAGGAAGGCGGCCACGCTCAGGGAAAGGAGAAGGCTGAAGAAAATCAACGAGGCTTTCGATGCATTGAAACGCAGGACGGTGCCAAACCCCAACCAGAGGCTGCCCAAGGTAGAGATCCTCCGCAGCGCCATTCACTACATAGAGAAACTGCAAGATCTGCTCCACAGCCTGGATCAACAGGAGAAAATACAGGAGAACTTGGACCCGATCAGCTGCAACGGCTCACATTCAATGGTAAGCGACAGCCGGAGTGTGTCGGTCACCAGTCGGAGACCACATCTGCCAATTAATTACAGTGTGGAGGAGGGAGGATTTTTGGGGGAAAATAAAAGTGGATCGGTGCTTAACCTGTTCTGTGTTTCTTCACAGGTAGGCGCTTCAGACTGCTGGGGAACAAGCAGCTGTCCCCCCTCTGAGTGGGGGAATCTGTCTGATCATTCCAGTATCATAAATAAGAATCACAAAGAAGGTAATAACCATATATATTGTTGATCGGGGGCTACAGTTAAGTTGCTCTCTTTCAGAAATCTGTGTAGGAACAGAATTTTTTTCTAAAAAAAACTCAGCCAATAAGAGTGTTTATTTCCCGAATTTTTTTAAAATATAAAGTGTGTATACTCACAAATATATATAATTTGTGAGTATATACACACGTGTATTTTGTATTAAATATATATGTATTATATGTACTTTTCAAATATTTGTACTTGGTTGTGAAATGTTGATGCAATAATAAGATGCACTGGGATTCCATCTTGAACCAACGTGATTTGAGATTTCCTAAATAGCTCCCGATTCAGAAGAGATGCGGCAGTTATCTTTAAATGTGATGCCTGTGTATGTGTGTGTGTGTGTGGGGGGGGGGGGGGGGGGGGGGGGCATTTCACTGATACATGTGAGCTGGTGATTGAGGGAGAATGAGACTTCTGACAATGCATATTAATTTATTCCTTGTTTGGTTTCTTTATTGTAACTAGGAAACAGTCAAGAATCTGCAGGTACCAGCAGCCTTCGTTACCTGACCTCGATAGTAGACAGTATTTCGACGGAGGAACCCACTACACTCCATACCGAAGATTCAACCATAACCAAGTGATGATTCATTACAAACTATTACCTTTCAAGCAGATTTTTACAGGAATTATGATGACAGTTAGCATCGTATTTACATGTCGAAAAGGGCTTTGCTGGGCTGTACCCAAAACAAAATGATTTATACTGTGCCCAAATGTATTATATGTTTTTAAAAGTGTTATTATTGCAAGTTTTTTTTCAAAAAAAATCCATTCCCTCAGTAGAAGGAAAAGGCCAAAAGTGTAATATCGATTTAATTGACCAACGCTTAATTATGAACTGAAGTTTTTAATAATATTGGTAACATGTAAATATGTTTGTACAAATGTTGCTTAGATGTATTTAGTGACAAGTTTCATAATTTTATAAGATGATATATATTTTTCGTTTTAAACGGTATGCATTCAACGTTTATTGTGAAGACTGAATTAAAAAAAAGCTCTTTATTCGTTGTTTTATTGACAATGACTGTCCTTTGGGGATTTCATAAAGATGTACAGACATTTAAAGGGAGAGGTACAGTTTGGAAACTAAACAGTTTTGCTCTGAAAGTTTACTCAGCAGGGAATTAAATATGAAACCGACACAGCAAGAAATCCGAAACAAAGTCTCCAAAGTAGATCAAACGCAGAGCCACAATATTAATTGCTGCAATGGTTGGACATATAATAATAATAATCCTAGCATTTGATATAGCGCTTTTCACGTCTTCTAGACGTCTCAAAGCGCTTCACAGACTATAGTGTAAAGTGAATTAACTGTATACATGTGGGCAAAATATCAACAGTCAGCCTCAAACTGTTGTGATACTCGGTGAATGAGTCACAAATCAACTCACAGATGCAAAATGTAAAACACGTCCAGTGTTACCTGGATTTTCCTTGACCTGTGTTAAACTGGAGAAATGTAATGCTCTCTGCAAAGCTCTACCACTGCCATGATTCTAACACAAAACACCATCAAATCAAATGGCAGAAATAGAAATGATTTGACTCGCTATTCACAGAGACCACTGTTTCTCTCTGTCTTTTCATTTACATCTGAAGTGGCTTGCAACATATATCTAACCTTTGCAATGGATGTTATCTTCAGAGACCATTTTTCGGGTGCAGATCTTTATGCCTCGGGTTAGCGAAAATCACATCCATAATATTTAAAACATGCTCTATCCTTTGGACCTGTAGTACTTACCCAACCAATATCCTGCTATTCATTGCAGATCAGTTTCATCGGGTTCAGTTCACGTTGAGCCCAACGGTAATCTTTGGTCGGGAGGACAATCAGAAAATAGACTGTATTCTAAAATGTTAATGTACAATTTGATATTGCACCTTATCGCATCTAAAGAACTCAAAATGCTCAGAATTACTTTGACGAGTATTGATTGTCGTTATGAAAGTTAAATTGGGAGTTGAGATGAGTAGAAAATTAATCTGATGTCGACCAATTACAATAAGGGGTGAATATTGACTAGGACAATTGATACTATTGTATAAGGTATCAACGTGTAACACATTTATTAATTGCAATTTAACCGAATAGCAACATAATTTTATTAGATATTATTTCAAAATAAGTCCTCAAGCAAACCAAGTGAAATCAGGTAAATGTTTATTTTTGTCTGGAGGATCCAGCAAAAGCAAAACCACCAAAGATCATTTCCTACTCCTCAAAGAAAGAGAAAACTGCCACTCGATGGGAACGGTGATCAAAAATAGGTCCACAAGATACGGAAATGTCACCAACCACTTTAAGTAGAAATGCTGACTGGGAAATATAAACAATGAACTTGAGACTTAAATAGTGTATCTTGAGACTGTATCAAATGTATGGATGTGTTTATGTTGGATGTTTCATGCTGCCGACCCACCAGAGCCTATTAGAAACCTTGACATTTTAACCAAGGACAATATGAGAGATCAGATCTAAATACAGATTGCCGTTAACATTTCCGTCCTGCAGTTCGGAATACTTTGGCAGGGTGGAGGCAACTTATGTTTTATTAATAAATCGTATACCTTATTCACACAACTCACTTTTGCAAGCTGAACAACCTGGCAACGTGCCTAGAGTTGTGCTTTTTGAAGACTAACATGTATATTCGCAAAAAGTTGGATTCGTTTGAACATTAAAACAAAATGAACTCAAAATGAACTCCTGAACTTAAACCTCGTTAAAGTAATAATAGAATCCGGAAAAAGGGGAGACATGGAATTGAATAATCCATGTATTGTTTATTCCCGGGCATCAATAGGGATTTGGTGTATTTAAACACCCCATTCAGAATTCACATGAAGTAATTATATCACAACATACAATACTTTCACATTTATAAACACCTGCAAGAGCCAGAGATACGGGGTAAAGCACAGTGAGGAGAAACACTGAAGTGACATTATTAATCACTTATTAAGACTTAAAACGGAGCGTTCTTTTGGATACGAATAGCTCTACTGTTTTCATTGTGAATACCAGCCATGCCAAAAGTAATCGATAAAGCGAGTGCTTGTGCGAGGTGTTGCAGGTGTTAGTGTAAATGCTTATTCCAGCACATACTTCTCTGGTAGGATGCCTTCGACCTAGAACTAAACCATGTGTAAGCCCAGTAGCAGCCCTCATAGTAAGATAGGGCAGTTATTCTTCCCCGTGTTTATAAACTTTGTATCTGGTGACCACCAAGTTTTGTCTTCCCGTGGGAGGTGGAGTGGGTGGGGGTGGGGGTTGGAGTGGGTGGGGGTTGGGGTGGGAGGGGGGGGGTGAATAAATGGGGAAACCAAAATATCAAACTGCACGACAGCACAGTTATCTTTCGACATTGATCCACAAATCAATGTTTGAATGTGTCAGCTTTAAATGCTATGAATATTGTTAGGGTTGAGAGCCTTTGGGCTAGAATTCAATACCATGACCAAAATGGCTCTTGAAAACTTATATGGGTTTCAAATCTGGAATTGACTTGATATATTTAATATGTTGTTTTGCTTGTATCTTCCTTTAGCAATTCCATCCTATGAGAGTTTGGAAAACAACCGCATTTTGATTTCGTTTTGTTTAATGATAATAATCCTTGCATTTGATATAGAGCTTTTCACGTCTTCTAGACGTCCCAAAGCGCTTCACAGAATACACGCGTTTGCCTTTGTCAGTTGTTTCGTGTCACTACACTGCATATTATTGAAGAGATATTCTACAGATGAGTGCATGTCTTTTTATCACAGCATCAGTGAAACCAACTCCAATTCATGTCAACGTCTCCATTGCGGTGCTGTCACAAAGTAGTGCAATGTAACATGCCTTTAGCTGTTGCAGTTAAAGCTAACGACAGCACCAGAGTCTGAGGACTCACATCAGGAAGTGTCAGACCTTAGCATTTGATCTGGCACGGTCATATAGAACGTGTTATTTTCCACAAGGTGAACGCCTGCTGGATTTTAATTGTGTGGGGACATCGATCTCCGTGAAACTTTAAACCGAGTTTCATATGAGCAGAAACAGAGTTGGAAGTTGCAGTCTGGACTGCCCAGAGACGAGAAAGGACTGGACTTTAATGGAAACGCACAAGGGTAACTGCTTGTTAAGGAACAGAAAAGAACAGAAAAGAACACAGAAAAAAAACTGGGAAGGCGATAACAGGCTGACTGTCTCATTCGGGTTCAACAAGATTATCTGGATTTTCTTTTTGGAATCATTCACATTTAAACTAATACTTCTCATTCTCAGATTTGATGCAACTAACGCCTGTCACGCCAAATGGATGTTTGGTTGTAAGGAGTAGTGTTGGTTGCAGGCAAATTGTGTCATACAGGCAACAAACAGCTCGATTTATTTTTCGGTGACTCTCTTTGAATGGATTCATTCTAATTATTTAAATGTAGTGTGATTAAGACGTAATACGCCTATCAAAGTACACAAATTTGCAAACCCATTTAAATGACGTGTTTCAAGTAAATAGCACAATCAAAAAACCTCCGATTTATATTCAAATACTATGTTTGCGTTGCATGTACTTTCTGTTGAATTATAATAATGAATATAATTAGCAGAAATAATCTGTTCTCATCACTCTTTTAACAGCCGGTATTTCTGTCTAAAATACCTGGCCGGGTTAGGGTTGTTGGAACACTCTAATTCTGAATATGTTCAAAGCAGCAATGTTTATTTTTTGATAATCATGATAACGAGTTTCTCTACCGACAATGCAAAGTAAACATATCATCTAATGCAAAGAAAAGCAATAACGTGCCCAAGATAAGAACATTGGATGTAATCTGTGCTGTTTCTAGTGGGATTTGTGTGCGAAATGATCAGCTCAAGAAGTAATGAAAGCGACTTGAGTGGCAGATCCTATCGCCTGTGCACAGAGGTTTGTTTTTAAAATAACACGCTTAATCTAGAACATCAATTTCGCCAGGTTGAACAGTCGCCATCTAACGTGTAACGGTAACTCAGAGAAGTGATTACGGTATTATTGTTTTGAACTAACTTTTAGCTTTAAAGATTCATTGTAAAAAAATAGCTGACTGTGTATCGAGCTCTGATCAATGGGTTTGCTGCAATTCACACAAACCATTTTCACTTCAAATAACAACAACAACACAATTACATTTGTATAGCGCTTTTCAGGTCAGGAGGACGTCCCAAGGCGCTGGACAGACTCTGCTTCAGACCCGATCTGAGGACGGGGTTGGTGGCGGAGTTGCCGAGGCGTCCAAATACGTGTTTGTAACGAATGCTTTGGTATTGTTACAATGTCGATTTCGGTTCAAGTTCGTTAGTATCTCTCAAACATCCCATCCTCGAAGGGAAAAAACCCCGGAAAAAAGTGAAATGTATATGTTATCAGTTGCAATGCAAAACTTTTCGTGAGAAACGCTAGTGCCACTTCAACCTATGCACCAAGTAATCACTCCGCCGGATAAGGTTTGTGTCTCAGCCTCTGAGATCATCCAAAATGACAGTCGCAACGTTCAGAATGTAAAATAGGAAATGTGGGTTAAAGCATAACATTGTGCAAGTTGTCTGACAGTATAGTGACCCTTTGCAATTGTTACCAATGAAGAGAAAGGCTACCTACCTTTCGACTTTTAACCTTTCCCTGTTTACAAGCCATGTACTAACCTGCCAAGCCCTCCCACCATATATGCAAATTGCCTGAATACAATCTTCAATCTTAAATCACAAGCTGAGCTTCGTGTCAACTTTACCATTCCCCCCTGCCCCCGCTGGCAGAGACCGCGCCTGCCTCCCTATGATATACAGTAGTTCTGTTCTTTGTTGTGCATAAACATCACACCTCTTTAAAAAAAAAGCAGAAATACGACTTTTTTTAAAAAAACACTGCACGTGTTGCCTTTTTAATATCAGTGCAAAGTACAGTATTACACGTTTCGAGAGCAGAACTGTACATTTGCCTCACGACAGGCGTCCCGCTTGGTGTGAACATTTCAGTATTCACGTCTCTGTGACAAATGTAAATAACTTGGCTGAGAGCGGTATATAGACGGCTAGTCCAGCGCACATTGCGCCATCTGCTTGCCCATACTTAAGCTTCAAAGGAGGGAGCGGGACGGACCTTCCCCTTGCGGAGGTCTCAGAGTACAGTGCACTTTGATCTCTCTTGGAAGTCGACGGCTACAGCAAAGGCCAATGTCTTATTCAGCTGTGTTTCTGTTGGTCCCAAACAAACTATTACTGCGCTAGCGGTAAGCATACATGTCACTGGAAGGACATGAGAAAGATCCCAAAACAAGAGAAAAAAGAACCAAACGTTTTGGCAGATGTACTAATACAACTTCAAGTCAGGTTACCTAAGCAGTCTTGGGTTAACCGAGTGCAATATATTACATTACATCCATATATTATTCTCTACACCCAACTGAGCGACTCGGTATATCTTTCAAAATATTTCAGACCGAAGTGCAACAGCTAAAAGAGGTTGTGGGTCAAATCATCCGGCAGCGGGGACCACTAATTCATAAAACACATATTGCTGAACACACTCGTCACGGGTATTCACGTTTGTGGAAAGGGCCTTATTGTGGACCCTATCCCTAGTGCAGGACCAATACAACGTGGAGCATATTTCGGATGAAAGGTTTCAAAAAGCAGTCAGAAATTAGCCTCTCGTCACGTAATGCACAAGCAAGAATCATTTCACTTCATTCACTCTCTTGTCGTTTCCTTAGAGTGTAACTTACGAAATGCAATTGTAAAACGTAATTGCCGACTAAGAGTCGCGAATGAATGAATGAATGAATGAATGAATGAATGAATGAATGAATGAATGAATGAATGAATGAATGAATGAATGAATGAATTATCTGCGTGCGTATTTTGACTTCAGGAAGGCAAGAGGTTATTTGGATTTTCTGTTCGTTTGAAGCTTTTTGATCTTTCCGGCTAACAGGAATTCAAGACTTTTTTTTTGTTCTTGTGCCGGGATCTGTGGTTGTACTGTCAGCACCTCAATTCCCAACTCAGTCCAAAAAAACACAGGAATTCGTTTCCTCGCCATCCTTTAGTCTTGTACCTCGTGTTTTCACTCTTGCTGTTCGGTTGTAATGGCTTGCTTGGTTTCGGAAATTGTTTCGGTATCTCCTTTCCGAAAACACACTCGAGTACTGCAGCGAAGTGATAGCTTCCTTCAAAAGGACAGTCACACACGTCCCAAATGGATTCTTAAAACGCATTGTCCCAGTTTACACCTCACATTGCTTTTTATCTCCAATACTTTAATCGTTTGAGTTTTAGACTGCGGCTCATTTTAAACACATACGTTTGAAAATTGGGTTGATATCCCCCCCCACCCCTCCATTTTTAGTCTTTACAGATTGATTTTTTTGTTTACTTGATTCAATTACACTTGAGTTGTGACTTGGTTTGGAAATATGACCCCCCACCCCCCCTTATATGACAGAGATAGCGCAGCCCTATTCCCATAAGGAATTACAGTGACCAAAGAGAGTTTCTTTTCACAATAAATTAATTGCTCGAGGTTAGATAAGAGAGCAGGGAAATAAAGTCAGAAAACCGCACGGTAATTATACAAACAAATGGGCATTATTAGACGCCGGTACAAACGCGTTCTCTCTTTACACGCATCTCGGTTTCACTTGGGCTGTTATAGACAAACACCCGCTGGTTCACTTCACTGCCGAGGTTTAATGATGACTTTAACGCGTCTGTTGACCCGTCGGAACATTTGGGGAGCGGTTTGTGAATGAGTTGGTGAGACTCTCTTGCTGTAGGAAAACTTGGCAAGGCAGCTGGGAAGCATAGGCAACGGTGCAAATTGCTTCAAGCATAACGTTAACAAACCACCGAGTGCAGTAAAATGTTATAGACTGTGTCGTCTGAGAATCTGCTGAGTATCAGGACTTTCGTTTTGCAAATTTGTTATCTAGTTTGTAAATCACACAAATGAACCCCCACCCCCCACCGGCTAAATATATGAAGAATATATTTTTGTTCCCAAATATCCTTTTTTAAAACGACAGTCTGGTCAGCAATTTTACCTGATGTTGGTTCGTTCATGGGATAAATTCGGGTCGTGAAGCGTTTTATAAGAGCACGTGAAAAAAAAACAATCTCCACTCTTTAACACTCACCCATCTCGATGTATTTAGTCATTATATTGAGAGACCACCTCCCCCCGACCCTCCCTCACAGATGTTATTATATATAAAGTGATAATGTACTATAATCGTCTAATAAACAGTGGTGTACGTGTATGGGAAAATAAGAAAGTGACTCGCCACACAGTTGCTAACTGGAATGATAAACTATATGGCCTATAGACTGTTGTTAAGTTATTCGATACCTTCATTAACAGTAACTACGTGTGGTATGTAGCCCCCAACTAACTCGCCGCACAAACTGTACACTATGCACATGTAGATAGGTAGATAGATAGATAGATAGATAGATAGATAGATAGATAGATAGATAGATAGATAGATAGATAGATAGATAGATAGATAGATAGATAGATAGATAGATAGATAGATAGATAGATAGATAGATAGATAGATAGATAGATAGATAGATAGATAGATAGATAGATAGATAGATAGATAGATAGATAGATAGATAGATAGATAGATAGATAGATAGATAGATAGATAGATAGATAGATAGATAGATAGATAGATAGATAGATAGATAGATAGATAGATAGATAGATAGATAGATAGATAGATAGATAGATAGATAGATAGATAGATAGATAGATAGATAGATAGATAGATAGATAGATAGATAGATAGATAGATAGATAGATAGATAGATAGATAGATAGATAGATAGATAGATAGATAGATAGATAGATAGATAGAAACGTCGGCCTCTCTGAACCTCTTTGAACTTGAGTAAGAAAGGAAGGTGGACGAACCTGAGTTACAACGTTTACCAAAATAAATCTACTGAACCGCACTTCCCCTCGGATGCTGCTGCGTTGCTTTCGGTCTGTTTGAAGGACATTTAACTTACAATCAACCCCTCAACTAGTGTTGGGAGCAAACGGATCCGTCGGTGGATTGACTATCGGGCTAACCTTTACCATAACCTCCCATCCGATGCAGTACAGGATTCGGGGGAGCGATGGTCAAAGGCTGTAGAAATCTGTAGATTTCTAATTTCAACATTGACCAAACGTGGATTGAAGCTGGCCAGGTTCGTGTGTTTGATCCACGCCCGATCTCCTGCAGAACTGGCGGGTCAGGGGTGGTCCTGTAGAAAATGGTTCCGGTGAAAACTCTCGTATTTCTTCCTTGTGCGATTCCCTACCCACTTGCCCGGTTGCTTTTGTGGGAGGGGATAGATTTTGTTCGACCCAACAGCTCCTCGCAGGGGTTAATGAGATACGCATAGGGATTCAGGGTTAATGAGGCAGGGGGAGGACGATGCTAACTGATGTGACCAGCCTCACCACGTGTATATATAGAGCCGGGCTGAGGAGTGGGCTGAAGGCATTTTATTTCCAAACCCTAACTGATGTAACCCAAGTTCGACTTTTCTGTTCAGTGGCATAGTATCAGTTGGAGAGCGGTGGTGTGGGTTAGTGTGAGTATTTTAATTTTTTTTTCGCGTGCGGGTTTGTTTATCTCTCCTGTTCCCAGTTAGCATCAGGAATGGATATCATGGATGACTGTCACTTCTCTCCATCCGACCTGTTCTATGACGACTCCTGCCTCTCCTCGCCCGAGGAGACAGACTTTGCAGACGATTTCGATCACAGGATGACCGTGTTCGGGGATCACATGGCGGAGACCCGTGGAACCGATGAGGAGGAACACATCCGAGCTCCCAGTGACCACCACCAGCCTGGCCATTGCCTACTCTGGGCTTGCAAAGCTTGCAAACGCAAAAGCTCCACCACCGATAGGAGGAAGGCGGCCACCATGAGGGAGAGGAGGAGGCTCAAGAAAGTCAACCAGGCTTTCGAGACGCTAAAGAGATGCACCAGCTCTAACCCCAACCAGAGGCTGCCCAAGGTGGAGATCCTGAGAAACGCCATCAGCTACATTGAGAATCTCCAAGACGTCCTCAGGGAACAGGTAGCGAATTATTACAGACACCCGGACAACACCAGCTCCGAGCCAGCGAGCCCCACATCCAACTGTTCGGACGGAATGGTAAACTCGATTTACATAAAACGCGCAGAGTCGATCGGTTCACTTTGCGGTGGAATCCGTGAAGCGCTTTGAGACGCCCGGAAGACGCGACGAGGCGCCATGTAATAGTAATCATAATAAGAAGAATACTGTACTTGCATTTGACATAGCGCCTTTTCACGTCTTCGAAACGCCTCAAAGCGCTTCTCAGAATATACTGTAAAGTGAATTGACTGTATATTTGTGGGCGAAATATCAAATGCATGGGTTATTAGTAATTATTATCACACGAGATAATCGTCCACTACATCGATTGTATTTTTTTTTTTCCCTCCCCCCACCACCCCAATGGTTGTAAAATAAGAACAAACATCTCTCGTATAAATTCTCCATACTGGTCAGGATAATATGTACACTAGTTATTATCAAAGATTTTACTGTATTTCGGGCAATCGTAATACGCCATTCACACTATTTTTGTGGTTAAGCGAGTTTGTTGTGGTTCTCACTGAGACAAAGCGAGGTGAGAGTGTCGTTAAACGAAATTCAGAACAGCTGCGTGTATTTGATAGGCAGCTAACCCGAATGTATTCGTACAATCTTCCTGTTGCTGAATGATCGCCAACCTGTCCTCTCGGTTGGTGCTCCAATCACTGTTATGAGTATTGCCCAGGCTGCTCAGTCGTGTTCGTGAAACTGGGAAGGTTTCCAGACAATTATATCCAAGTATTCCTGTATACAAGACAACGTGTGGGCCATCTATCAAACCAGTGTACACACAAATGTATTGGGGTTTGTGTTTTGCATTCGTCCCTCTCACTCGACCATTTTCAAGCAAGTGAAGAAGCAAGTGTTCGCCATTCATATTTTGTTAGTAAATGATCTGGTATTATAGCAGCTCGGCGCTTTTATTAAACGAAATGGATCTAATCAGTCGTTGAAACCTGAAGATAGGTTCCAGCCAAATGCACGACGCTTTGTAATTTAATAGAGAGTGAGATAGGGGCAAACACATTTCAAGGAAACTCTTGGATAAAGGATCAAAATATGTTCATTTGCTATCCCGTGTTTGCCACCACTCACGGGCTTAAATATAAAACGTGCAATCCTCAAGACTCCCTTAAGAATGATTTAATGCAAAGCTTTCAGCAACGTCTGAATTAATTAGCAATAATAGCTATATTAATAATAATATTTGCAGCATTCGTTCAGCCCCTCAGCACCCCCCCCCCCCCCCCCCACCTCCCCCCCACTCACCATACAAGTGGGTGACGATTTCTAAAAATATATACTTTACTGTAGAATCAACACATGGTAGAACCGCATAACTGCTGTGTTAGTGAAACTCTTAAACAATCATTGCGAAGCATTCAACTCGTGATCCGTTGCGCTTCCAATTCTGTAAATTAGACAGTTTGTTTGCGGGGAGGGGGCAAATCCAACGGGCGACGGTCAAAGTAAACATCTTCATCTTCATCTGCATTTTGTGTAAGATTAGGGTGAGGTGCTCTGAGTAGCACAGGATCGGTGTCTGTCTCACATTATGTGTGACCGAGCATTTTCTCTCTCTCTCTCGCCACTTCTGTCACACGTTGCTGCCACACACATTGCGCCTCCCTGGTCCCAGGGAATGATTAGTTTCCCACCTCTATTGCTACCCGCGGGAAGCAAACTAAACCGCAGCAAGCCGAGCGCCCGTGTTATTTTAAAGGAAAAAATAAACAGCCAGTGACCCAGTATTTTTATGACCGCATGTGTGTGCGGTGTGTGGCGGGCAGGTTGCTTTGTTGTGCGCCTCTAGTATGGGAACAAAAAAAAAGAAACGATCTGCAGAATTAATGTTGTTTCCGTTAACTGGAGCCGCTCAATCCATTTTCCACGGATAACGCGGCACACATTTCTGCACAGACCGCTCCATACTTCATGGGAGAAAAATCGTGGTGTGGCAAAGGCACCAACTATGTCTAATCGACAGATGGTTTTATTTCCTTCCTGAGGCAATCCATGTTCCACTGCATAAGACCACTCAGCGTGGCAGGATTGCGCAATGCAACGCAGCGTAGTTAAATGTGCAGGATTTGCTTCATTTTGATCCTCCCGTGTTTGTGTTTTGCAGATGGAATGTAACAGCCCGGTCTGGTCCAGAAGGAGCAATAGCTTTGACAGTATTTACTGCACGGAATTACAGAACGGTAGGTCCCCGTTAACCCGTCCCCCACTTTACCACAAACTTCACTGTCGGAATTCACCCTCGCCTCTGCGAGACAACGGCGTGTGAAAATGCTGGCCCGAAGCTGAGAAGCGAGACTCGCTTTGAAAGTCTGATGTGAGATTTAACTCACTGAATTGTAGTCTGGGTTTGACCGTCAACTTTTGTTTCATTTTAACACAGTGACGATGAATCCGGATTCATTGAGGGACTATATTAGGCAGCGTTTGCACTACTGTACACCACTTGTCAAACATATCAACTCAATGGCTTATTCCCCTTTTCACTTATTTCCCCATCAATGGTGCGAGATCTCGTTTCGTTAAGAAGTCTTGCACGGTCTGTTTTCCGAAGCGGATCTGTTGCAGTAAAATGTCTGTGTTTTATGTAAAACGGCGCCTTTCTGGCAAACAAGAGAAAATCGTTTCACAACACGATATTTTGAGATCAAGGTTGACTTCACATCACATTGAGTGACCTAAATATATTTGGAATGAAGCTAAAAAAGACAGTTAGATCAGTTAGATCATTCATTAGAGTACTACCTTTCGTTTAGAAAAAGGATTATCTATCTATCTATCTATCTATCTATCTATCTATCTATCTATCTATCTATCTATCTATCTATCTATCTGTCTATCTGTCTATCTGTCTATCTGTCTATCTGTCTGTCTGTCTGTCTGTCTGTCTGTCTGTCTGTGTGTCTGTGTGTCTGTGTGTCTGTCTGTCTGTCTGTCTAATGTTTATTTCTTTCTTTCAGTTTGTCCCAGCAACCGGGGTCTTGGAGTTTCCAGCCTGGACTACTTGTC
The DNA here is from genome assembly GCA_035084275.1 of Hydrolagus colliei. Lineage (NCBI taxonomy): Eukaryota > Metazoa > Chordata > Chondrichthyes > Chimaeriformes > Chimaeridae > Hydrolagus > Hydrolagus colliei. The sequence goes on along the minus strand of CM068746.1, from coordinate 23,628,228 downwards.
CAATATAGTGGAGCGCATCTCGCCCTCTGTGGAGTGTCGCACCCTACCGTGCCCAGATGCAAGAATAATCTCCCCATCCATCAGTGACTCTTCTCAACCCACCACCCCTGCTCCAAACCAACCTGTCTACCACGTCCTCTGAGCACTCAGCCGACCATAACTCCCGAACCAACGATTCCCACCCAAAAGATACCACAGCCAACCATGTCACTGCAAAGCTTCATAACATAGCCTGTTTTCTAAGTAGGACCACATTTTATTGTATATTTTGTAAATAGCATAATATTCAGTAGCCCTCGTCCCAAATGAATTGTATTTAAGTGAATAAAATCATGCTAGACTTTTACAAATCATGTCGCTTTCGCTTTTATTTTCATCAATGCAACTCTGGAGAGTAATAAACCCTGTTTGAAAGACCATTGGAGTCGAGGTGACCGCAGGCATGTGTGTGTGTGTGGGAAGGGTGGGGTGGGGCGGTTAGGGAGACTTTTATGACTTTAAGAATAGAAACACAAGTAACTAGAGTCATCCTAACATTATTCAAGCAAGCATTTCTCTGTTTTGCCTAAATACACAATAAGACTGGCAAAATAGCTCATTGTTCCAGCTTCTACTGCACTCAAAGCAGATAATAATACAATGATATTATTACATTATTACGTTGACTGATAGTTCCATAAATGGCCTCCTTTTGTGCTGTATAATTCTACAATTCTATGTTTCTATGAAATGCTTTCCTTATCTGATCCAATCTTCTGATCTTGCGATGATCAATGCTCAAATACTGTACAGTAATTCTCGTGGCAGGCACGCAGTGGTTCATGTAGCTATGCCCAATCAGAAGATCTTTCATTATATATCAAAAAATATCGCAAAATGCTTCACAAGTTTGCAAGTAAAATAGCAAATGTTACTATAAAATAGCAAAGGCCCATCTAGTCTGTGCCTGCGCTTTGAACAGAGCAACTCAATCCCACTGCCCACCTTTCTCCCCATAACCTAACAGACCTGCTCTTCCTAATTAAGTGATCCACTTGATTTCATCCTTGAGGAATACACACGCTAGCATCTTCCCACCATAGGTGTGGGTAAATAAATACTTCCTAGTGAGGTCCCAAAATTGTCTTTTGTACTCTAATCAATTTTTCTCTGATTCGGTTGTATTTAAAACCGCATTCTGTTTCAATGCACAAATAATGCAGTACAAATTTCCATCTACAACAACAACAACTTTGATTTATATAGCGGCCTCCACTGCGGACGGCGTCTCAGAGCGCTTCACAATAGCTGATCCTGGGACTGAACCAGGGCAGGGGAAGAAAGGTGACCAAAGGTGTGGTGGAAGAGAAAGGTCTTCAGCTGGGACCTGAAGCTGAGAAAAGAGGGGGCAAGGTGAAGGGAGTGAGGAGGGGAATTCCATCTACATAGTGTTTTGCAATTTGGGAAGATGCTTAACAATCCTGGCTTATCACCTGAGCTGGGGTTGAATGCTGAGGGGCTAGCAAGGGGAAAGATGACCAAAGGAGCAATTAAGGGTCTTGAGATAGACCTTAAGCATTAATTTTGGATGGTAAACTCCTTCCACAGTCACACAAAACCTACACTAACTGACTGATATGTCACTTGGAGTTCATCCCTGATTTATTTTCTACTGACAACAAGTATAGGAAATGTGGCCAGCACTTCCTGGTGATTGTAAAAGAGAAATAAATCATGTATTGTCATTTTTTCCAAATATAATCGGGGAAAAAGCTAAAGAGCACATTTATTACAGCTTCGGTTGTATCCTTCAGGGAGAAAGCAGCCAGGTGAGAGCCAACTTATTGGTAGTGATATGACACCCTTCAATGCTGACAAAATGAGACTTGCAGTGGCACTATTAATACTGGATTCTTTGACACCAAGACATTGGAAATCCCTGTATGAAATCAATGCCTAAAAAGTATATATTTAATGGAAAGTATTAAAGCAATATAAGTAAATATTGATCAAAAGCAATACACATCAGGATCAACTTCAACAATATACATTATAATCTATCTAAAACATTCTCACATATAATTGTTTGATGATTTCAATAGGAAGTGAACAGGGAGTGATTTCTTCACAAGGCAATTTACATATTTTTGAACAAAAACACAAAATAATGCAGATGCTGGAAATCTGAAACAAAAACAGAGATCTCTGGGAACACTGAGCAGGTCAGGCAGCACCTATAGAAAAAGGAAAAATGAGTCAATGATTCAGTTCTGATGAAGGGTCATGAACCCGAAATGTTGACTCACCCTTCCTTTCTCCATAGATGCTGCCTGAACATATTTTTAAAATTAGTTTAACCGGTTACAAATATACAACTAAAAATTTCACACAAATGTGAACTATAACAATTTAGAACCATTAGTCACAGAAGGAACATATATATTGGATTCATTGAGATATTTAAAAGGAACACAGATAAATAAAGAGCTGGGAAGCAAAGGTATTAAGGGACATGGAGTAAAAGAAGGAAATGGGATCAAAATATGTGTCACAGCCTGAAAAAAGGTGGAAAAGACGTGATAAATTGACTCGACTCCTTCTAATTCCATATCCGAGCATACAAGAGTCGATGGCAAATTTTTAGTTAAATCAATATCGTATCACATAATGAAATCATGGAAATTTATTGCACAGAAAGAAGCCATTTGGTGCATCAATTCTGCACCAATTCTCAGAGGAGGGTATTCATTCAGTCCCAGTCTCCCCATATCTCTTCAAGGCTTCATTTTTAAATGTAGATTTTATTGATTAAAATACGTATTGTTTTACAAGATTTTAATCTGTTTATAATATAAAATGTTTTGTATGGACTATTATTATTTTTACTACTACTAATAATAAACCTTACATCTGATATAGCACCTTATCATGTCATTGAGACATTGAAAACACTTCAGATTATATTGCAAAGTGATTGGACTGTAAACATTGTGGGCAAAGTAGAGTTATATTAGAGTGATAACATTACAATGTTACGCCATTCTCGTCTTTAACAAGCGAGTTCCATACTAAGGCAAGTGGAGTGTCAAATTATTAATAATAATAATATTTGTGTTTGATACAGTGCCTTATTATGTTTTTGATACATCTCAAAGTGCTTCACAGGATATATCAGTGTAAAGTGAATTGACTATATTTGTGGTAAAATTCATCCAACTTTAAGAAGTTTTAAAGTAAATAAATACAAAATGTTTTTTTTCTGCAAGCATTGAGTTCTAGTTGCACCACCGTCTTCCATTATCAACTAATGGAACTCCAAGACTGAAGCAAGGCTAAATTGGAATGACAACACCTTGAGCGATGCAATGTTGTCTTAATAATACTGTAGTAATCTTTACATTTGCACATCTTTGCACATCTTCTAGACATCTCAAAGCGCATCACAGAATATACTGTAAAGTGAATTGACTATATTTGTGGACAAAATGTGGCCACCAATTGCGCACGACAGTGTCCCACAATCAGTCGTGGACTGGGAGTGACCCAATTTGTTTTGAGGGATTATTATTACGCATGTGGAGTAAGGAAACTTGTCCAAAGTTTCACCCTTGCTAGAGTCAAACCCAGATCTCTTGCTTGTGAAGCGAGTGCTCTAAACACTAGGCTATAGGACTCCTTTAAACTCCACTGTATTGAGTTAAAAATTCTGATGTGGTGCTTGAACGCACAACCATCTTACTCAGAAGTGAGAATGCTCCAGGCTGAGCCAAAATGACACACATATTTAGTTGGTGGAGTCAAATCATATATATCCTCCATAGGAAATGCCTCCAGCTTATTATTTTTCATCTATCCCAACATATTATAATTGGTTTGCACTGTATCACCCTTCACTGTAAATAGGAGCATTATGATGTTCAGTTTAGATTTCGAAAACTGTTTTTAATGAGGGACCTATTATATTTACTATTATCGGCAGGTGAGCCTTCAGCCACCCAACCTTTTGAATTCCATCCTGCAATCCCTCTGCCTCAACCCCTCCCTAGCCTTCAATTCCTGTCTCAAGACCCATCTCATTGAGGGGTCACCCCCTTCCCTCCTCCCTCGCCAATCTTAGCTTGTGTCCGAAAAACTGACTATCTAGTGCCTTGGGACGTCCTCCTGATGTGAAAGACACTGTACAAATGTAATTTGGTTGTTGTTGTATCAGCACTGATCATAAGGCTCTCTTTAAATTATCTGAGAAATAATGTAATATTGTCTGATGATACAAAGTATTCAATGGTAAGACAAAAACAGCAAACATGGCTGTTTAACTGACACCAGCGCAGACATAATGGTCTTCTGTGCTGAAAATATTGTATGATTTCTCATCCTTTCATTGGGATAACAGAACTTTCAAGCCTCTAGGGGAAGCATTCTCCTTTTGAATCCATCTTATAAGTTTGTACACATGTAATTATGTATCTGCTCTTATTATTTTTGTAATAAAAATGTTCAATGGTGAAAGATGTTTGTAAAAGAGAGAAACCTGCCTAATGTGAATTGGTTGGTGACGTTGATTGAATAGATAACCCTCAAGATCATCAGTGTAACAGTCCCTTGAGAAAGCAACAAATATTCAGCAACCAGTTTCATATCTAGTCATTTTGATTTCAGTGAACCTTTGGAATATCATCAATGGATCTCTTATTTAGAAGCATGCAAAAATCGTCACCACTAGCAATGTAAATGGGGAATCGATTTTGTGGTAAGTAATACTTTTTCAAAGCATATATAAAAACACAATTTATTATGTACAATGTTTTGGTTTGCTCCAGCAAGTTATTTTGAGCCTACGTGCTACTTAGCAGAGGATACTGTTGTAGCTGGCTTCACCAGAGTGTATTTCATAACTGCAGGATTGTCAATAGAGTCAGATGTCGACTGTCATTGGATAGCTAATAAAGCAAAAATAGCAGTGTAGTAAGTTGCTGTGGATACAAGCAGCAATCAGCCACCTCAGCATCCGAAGCGAGAAAGAGAAAGCAAGAATTGCGGAAAACAAGCTTCTACATTTAGACCAAACTTAGCAATTATCCCAAATGCTGTTTGACCTTACATTTTAAGACACATTTTAATGGTTATGAAAAATATTGGGCCTCGGATTGATAATCATTACACTTGATAGGGAAGCTTTCATGTTGGAAAGATGTCTTAAAGTGTTTGACAGGAATACTGTAAAATGTGTATTTTGTGAGCTTGTCACCGGGTATCACTTATCATTTGTTGTTTACTAATATGGCACCAAAGTCTACTTCTAGGGCAGAATCGTGAGATATAATTGATGTAATTTCTTTTACAGCAGGAACTAAAGTCCATTGCATATTTATGCAACACACAAATCATCCGAAGCAGAAAGAAAGAAGAGAAATGAAAGCCACTCACTCAGTATTCAGCTATGGCATTAATCTGTTTTTCTCTATTCTAAACATAAAAGTGATCTTTTAATTCTGAGAAAGAATTCTGCTAATTCCACCAGGGTATAGTTTCTCATAGATATCAAAACACATAAATGCCTCATCTGAACAGATGGTAAACTGACGCATTGTTTCTGGTAAGGATAATGATAATTGGACTGTACGCTGATATTTCCACTGGCAGAGACTTTCAAGTAAGACTTTCAAGTCAGTTAGTATGAAGCTAATCCACAAAACAACATTATCGGAGACAATTAGTTGCTGTTTCTATATTTTAACAGTCTGTAGTTGTCTGTAGGCTGAATAGATTCAGATTCAACAGTAGGTAAGAATATCTGAATGAATCATGGAATAGAATTCTGAAGTAAGAGAAGTAAATGCCAGAAACGTTAAACAACATTTGAAATGCAATGTTAGAAACATTAACAACTAAAGCCTGTGAGGATAAAAGGCTTTTTTTTTCTGCATTCCGATCACAACATCCAGATCTAGTATGTAGCCTGTCAAAATGAGATGCTATGAGGAATAAATGTGCTTGCCCATTTGAGATGGGAATCGAAAGGATTAGTTGAAGTACAGATCAACCGTGATCTAATTAAATGGCAGAAAAGACTCAAAGAGTTGAATGGCTTACTCCTGTTGTTATGTCCTTCCTCTTCGACCGTGCCAGTCACTGGGAACACTCAGCAGGATTTATGGAGAGAGGAAAATGAAGTATCGTTTCAGGTCTATGACTTTTTGTCAAAACTGAGGGATGGTGGAAGGCAGCAGATTTAAAGGACAAGCAGAGAAAGGGGCTGGGAAAGAAAGTCAAAGGAAAGCGAGAGACCTGGGTTCAATTCCAGGCAGGCCAAAACTTTGGGCAAGTTACCTTACTCCACATACCTGATAATAATCCCTCAAAAATACTAATAAATTGGTCATTTCAATCTACGACTGTTTGTGGGACATTTCTATGTACAATTGGCTGCCGTGTTTCGCCTACACATATACTATACAGCCAATTCACTTTACAGTATATTCTGTGAAGTGCTTTGAGACATTTAGAAGACGTGAAAAGTACTATATCAAATACAAGGATTATTATTAGGTGGAGGACAGAAGAAATCAGAGGTGTTGAGATCAAAGGCTGAAAGTTAGCTTGAGTCTAGTGAATAATAAAGTTAGGTATATTTTAAGGATTACACAAATATTAATGAAACACTATAGAGTATAAAGAAAGCCAGAGATTTCTTCCCTTTAAATCTTCATTGCATGCACTGTCTTGGTAAATGGTAACTACAATTATTTGCAGAGCCTCAGCAGCAAAGCTTTGCCCACTGCTTTTGCCTTCTGGAATTTTTACTGTTACTGAAACTCTGTCACTCTTTAGATTTTAAAGTTAAAAAACGATCATTTGCTGAATCAGGATATACACGCACACTGTGCTGTTGGGAATTATTTAGCTCACCAATGGCCACTTAATACAAATTCTTCAGTTCCTCTCAATAACCATTGGTGGTATGTCTATCCTTCTTGCAGTTGGTTCTTTTTAATCTCACTTAATGTCGAAAAATTATATTGTCTTGCCTTGTATTTTTTGTGGGCAAAACACGGCAGCCAATTGCGCATAGCAGTGTCCCACAAACAGTCGTGGATTGAAATTATGTATCTTTTTTATTAGGGATTATTATTGGGCATGTGGAGTAAGGAAACTTGTCCAACGTTTCGCCTCTGCCTGGATTCAAACACAGGTCTCACTCTTGTAAGGCGAGTGCTCTAACCATTGAGCTACGGGACTCAATTATTAACATAGATAATGGTGCGCTGATCAGGGAAAAAAATGGTATCCTTTCAGGAAATGAGTCATGATAATAAGTTTCAAAGATGCTCATGTCAGTACATGCACAGCTGACAGGGGCACCAAGGTCAATTGTAGCACCTTCACTGCTGTTCTGGTTGAAGTCAACTAGCTCAGTGCTGACTGGAATCCAAACCTATAACCTTCCAGTCCGTATGACCTAGTGTTACACTACAAGACTGTCAGAGACAGCTATATTTAGATTGTTTCTGAGTGTACTTTTCCATGGTTAGTAATGTATTGTTCATTTGTAATGCTAATTTAGTAAAATAAGTCAATCCATAGAAAGATGTTATGGGAGACAATTCTTTATTACATTTCTATATTTTAACAGTCAGCTGTAGACCAAAATAGATTCTCTATGTCAGAGAATCCATACATTATTCAGAAGAGGAGCTTAATTGTTGCAGTTTATGCTGTTGGAGTAACTCACATGAGTCCAAGTTAATTTTACCATTCCACCGTTGAATAATGGAAGAATGCTGATTTTAAGAATGGAACTGTTAACATGTCTTTGAAACTAATCTCCAAAATGTTACGGAATGTTTTGTTCAATTGATTTATTTAGTGAGCGTGTCTCTGTATGCTCCTTAAGGTGTGTGTTTGTCAGTGCTGTGCTCTATTTTAACACTAATGCCAACAACTAGCATTTCTTGATACAATGATTATCCTGTATTATTCCTATAATAGGCAGCAAGACTGCAATAGGGCACATAATTTTTCTGCAGATACTTTGCAGCTCCCTGTAAAAGGTCAGTTTCTCTGGCTATTAAATATCTTTGCTGGCAAAGAGTATGATGTCTGCCATCTGCAGTTTTACAAGAGGAATTGGCAAGTAACCATGGAAACATTTTATCTGACCTAACTTATCATATTATATTGCAGTTTAGAACAAAACATTTCTGATAAACAAAGCTAACACATAATGTAGAGAGTGTAAAGGGCAAAGCATAAGATTATATATAATCTAAAAAGCACAATTCAAAGCTTGAAAACTTTACTGATTGTATCCGAAGAAGCTGATGTTTCCAAAAGGAGATGACAGTTTTGCTTATAAAAACAGGAACAATATTTGATAGTAATTACTGGTGAAACGTTTTGAGACACCTTAACAGTCTAAGATGCTATAAAGTTCTTTCACACTCTCTCTCTTTTCTCTCTCTTACTCAGATAATGCACCTCAATATTGAAATGACATTTGTTTTGATGTTTAAAATGTTAGTGTTCTGATATTAAACTATTCTTTTCTGGCTTATCTGAAACTGCACAAAGGTGCAGTTGTAGAAGAACATTTGATCCATATGATCTCATCCTTCTACAGTTACTGCTATACTGTCTTTTCATTACATCATCAAGCAGTTTCTTATATACGTGCTGTATATTACGTTTTCTGATAACCCGTTCCAGGTGTTGGTTACCTTCTGGGTATAAATATAGTACTTTCCAGTTGTTATCCAAACCAGTCCTGCACAATCCTGAACATAAGTCCTCTTATCCTGTTGCCTTGATGTACCTGAAAAGAACTTAGTGCTCTGCCCTTGGTCCCCTCCTCTTCCCCCTCTACAATACATGGCCCTCCTTGGTGACATCATCCGCAGACATGGGGTAAATTTCTACATGTATGCGGATGACACCCAACTCTAACTCTCCGCTTCCATGCTCAATTCTAGGACTTCCAGCATCCTGATTGCATGCCTGTCTGACATTGAGTCGTGGGCTAGGACAACTTTCTTCAATTCAATGTCAGCAAGACCGAGGCCCTCCTGATTGGCTCGCGTCAGCGCTTCCCCACCGCAGGCACTGGCAGCACCATCATCCAAGGCTGCACTCTCCAACTCTCGAAGCCAGCCAGGAACTTGGGTGTCTTGTTTGACCCTGAACTGTCCTTCCTCCCCCACATCCGCACCATGACCAACACTGCCTTCCATCAGCCCCGTAACATTGCCAGACTCCACCACTGCCTCACCCCTCAGGTTGCCGAAACCATTCGTCACATCAAGGCTCGACTATGGAAACTCCCCCCTCGTTGGCCTTCCCAGCTTTTCCCTTCACAAGCTGCAGATCATCCAGAACTCTGAAGCTCATATCCTGTCCCACATCAAGCTACCCGACTGCATCACTCCCACCCTCGCCCAGCATCATTGGCTCCCCATCCCCAAGAGGATCGAATTCAGATCCTCATCCTCACTTTCAAGGCCATTCATAGCCTTGCCCACTCCTATCTCTCCGACCTGCTGTCTCCCTATGAACATGCCCAACCCTTCCATTCAGCGTGCTCCTGCCCTCTCCATGTCCCCCGCTCGAGCCACCCTACCATCGATGGCCAGGCTTTCAACCTCTCTGCCCTCACAATCTGAAACTCCATCCCACAGTCCCTTCGCCTCGCTTCCTCCCTTGCCTCCTTCAAGGCTGGTCTCAAGACCCTCCTCTTCAATCATGTCTTCTGTCGCCCTCCCAACTCTCTCTCTCCCTTCCCCTCTCCCCTATCTTGCCCCTCCCCCTTGCTTGGTTCCCGGCCTGACTGTTCAGCGCTTCGGGACGTCCTCCGGACGTAAAAGGCACTCTATAAAAGTAATTTTGTTGTTGCAGTATTAGTGAAAGACATTTTTATAATAAATGAATAATAATTCATTTATTATAATAATAAAAATAAAAATCTAATTAATAAATTCTAATAATAAATTAATACATTTTTAACAATACAATTTTTAAAAACAAGGCTTATTGTAGTGCATGACATCGACAATGTCCTAATCTGTTCAGTACTTGAATCCCAGTTATAATAATCAATGCTCTTTTCAATCAGCCATTAGGTCAGAACAAGATGGTTTTCTGCCCATTGTGGGCCCTGGTGTTCACAACAGCGCAACCTTCTGCCTTTAGGTGGCACTGGATTCTCAGTAATACTGTAGCTTTTGTCATGCAAGAGTTTGCCTATTTCCATCAGAAAACAAAACAAAATGGGTCATGGTTTCATGGAATAGACGTAATTGAAACCCAGAAGCCAAGTCTGCGGTAGTTTTTACAAAGACACTAATGGATGGACAAATCCACAATGGCAGTGTGGATAATCTCTTTCAGTGTCAGTTAATTGGGCTACTGTGATAGGGGAGATGGTGCAATAAAATGATTGTATTGTATTGTATAAATTATATTGTTACCATTATCTGTCTTACCCATCCATTAAACATATCTTGAGTTAAGTTTCCCTTTCATGTTGCAATGTTAGAGAATATGTGTGAATAGCAAATTGTCCTCTCCACAACTATGTGCAGCCCTGTAGCTCAATTGCCTCGTCAAGCAAGAGACCTGTGTTCGATTCCAGGCAGGAGGTGAAACCTTGGGCACACATCCTTACTCCACACGTCTAAAATAATCCCTCAAAAAAAATGTGGTCACCCAGTCCATGACTGTTTGTGGGACATTGCTGTTGGCTGTTGCATTTCACCCACAAATGTACAGTCAATTCATTTCATAGTGATAAAAAGAAATGCACTTACCTGTAGAATACCTCTTCAATAATATGTAGTGTAATGACACGAAAAAACTGACAAAGGCAAACAAGTATATTCTGTGAAGCGCTTTGAGATGTCTAGTAGACGTGAAAAGCTCTATATCAAATGCAAGGATTATTACTATTAGTATCATCAGCTAATGGATCATATAATCTAGTCGGTGGTTAATTACTGTTTCATTAGACACTAGGGTTAGATTTTAATATTTTTCAGAAGATCTCAATGCTAAGTCAGGCCCATTTGGAGGAAGTAGTAGCAAGGTAGATTTATTTGTTTATTTACCAAGATAAAAGGCTCTGAAAAGTGGGGTGAGGTTTAGCATTGCTGTATGATTATTTCAACCCTAATTCCTGGGGTGGAAGTGAGGAAAGACATTATATAGCGATAGGAATTAAACAGCCTTAATCTGCTTCTGCCTCTTGTCTTCTGCTACAGGCTATAACATCAGTAACATGAAGCTTGCCAGAATACCAGGTTAGCATTAACAGTGAACCACAAATAAGTAATTCATCTATTTTCCCTATATTATCAAAAATATTGGAAGTACATTCTGTGGCATATTACAGTAGTAAGCTTTTCCCTACGCCCATTTCTCCACAGTTGCAATGGTGGGGTGGGGGGGAAGGGGGGGTGGTAGGGGAGAGAGGATCTTAAAAGGCAGCTCTCTAGAGCTAAATAACATTGACTACGGTACTCATAACAGTGATCTGGTTGCAACATAACTCGAAGTAAAGCCGAATATAAAATGCACTGATTGTCACTGACATGTTGTAGTTTTGATGGTCGTACTCTTGACTCATAAATCTTGATGGTTGGTTCATTTTGAAAGATTTTCACTGAATGTCCATTGCACATGAAGCCCATTCACATTGTCAGTGTGAATGTTGGACTAAGGTTGAATACTCACCCCATATCTCGCTTGTAGCTCTACCTCTTAAACATTGTATAGCGATTCAGACAGAAAAATAAACACAACATGCTTTGCAATTGAACAAAACATGAGAAACAATCCAAAACCAAAGAATGCCAATTTTACGGTTACATTCTACGGTAAATTCTGTAAATACTTTGAAATAATAAATACCCTTGCATTTGATGTATCACCTTATCATGTCTTTGAGATGGCTCAAAGCAGCTATTAGGATTTTACTTTGTCCTCCTGATGTGAAACAACAACAACAAAATTACATTTATAGAGCGCCTTTCAGGTCAGGAGGAAATCCCAAGGTGCTGAACAGTTAGGTTGGGACCCGAGTAGGGGGGAAAGGATCAGGGTATGGGGGAGGATAGTAGGAGAGAGGGGAGAGTGAGGATGGGAGCAGAAGGCACGGTTGAAGAGGAAGGTCTTGAGACTGGCCTTGAAGGAGGAAAGGGAGGAAGCAAGGCAAAGGCATTGCGGGATGGAGTTCCAGAGTGTGGGGGGCAGAGAGGCTGAAATCCCGGCCATTGATGGTAGGGTGGTTCGGGCAAGGGACATGGAGCTAACCAGAGTCTGCTGAACGGAGGGAACGGGCTGGTTGATAGGGAAACAGCAGGTCGGAGAGATAGGCGGGGGCAAGGCCGTGAATGGCCTTGAACAACAACAAAAAAAAATTACACTTGTATAGCGCCTTTCACGTCAGGAGTGCGTCCCAAGGCATTGGATAGTCACTAAGTGAAAGGAACTATCACAAATGAAAAAGAGTATTATTAGTATAATTAAAATAAACTGGAAGACTAAAGATAATGTGCAAAGGGAAGCTGTTAATTAAAAGCTGTCTGTTTACAGAGGCGTTTGAATCGGGAGGAGAAATTATATGCATGAATGCAACAAGTGATAAATAAGACACAGGATAGATCTTTCCAGTGGAAGATAATTAAGCTGTATCACTGATCATGTTTATACAGTGCAAATGGTCTTTTGTTGAACAAGGGAGAGGGGAAACTCTGGGTCAGAGGTGGTTTTCATTTAAACGTTCAATTGCGATTCCTTCTAAAGCTCCGCTGCCTTCTGTTCCCATAGGAGTGTGACAACAGAAATAGATCAGGTGTCAATGCAAGATTCACACCCCAGCCTGTTGCCCTTGGTGAAACTCCTCCTCCATAATGCAGTGCCAAGTAATTCTGAGCGAGAAGACAGCTTTCAACGTGTAAAATAATGAATAAAATGCTGCACAGAAGCATATCAAGTAAGAAAAGCAGCTGCCCTGATAATAAATCTACAACACTTCCTGATCTCCAGGCCCCCATTGGTGTTTTGAGATGAGAGAAGCTGAATATCCTCACCTCTTCATTTCCAGGCCTCAATCAGTACCAGTACCAATGCATATGAAAGGGACAGACAATGTATCTCTTTATGTCGGAGATAATAATAATAATTCTTGCATTTGATATAGCGCTTTTCACATCTTCCAGACATCTCGAAGCACTTCACACAATACACTGTAAAGTGAATTGACTGTATATTTGTGGGCGAAATGCAGCAGACAATTGCGCACAGCAGTTTTCTACAAACAATCGTGGATTGAGTGACGATATTATTATTGTGTTTTTGAGGATTATTAGGTGTGTGGATTAAGGAAACATGCGCCCTGCCGGGAATCAAACCCAAGTATTTATCTCGCTTGTGAGGCGAGTGCTCTAACAACTGAGCTACAGGACTTCACTGTTGGAAATGCTTTCCACGTTTGCCTACAAAATACAGTCAATTTCCCAGTTATTTTTCTGAACTGCTTGAGATATCCTCATGACATGAACTATGTCAATAATCATTTAAAAAAATTGTAATTGTAGCATTCCAGTTGTTGTCCCAGCTGACTTTACCAACTATACCACAAGGTGGACCCCTTAAGAGATTATTTCCAAGGTTTCAGCTCGTTAACCCTGGGGACGATACTAAAAGTAACTTCATCATTGTAAATTCAATGAAACGGTAAAAGAAATTGAAGCGTTTTACTTTGTTCTGCCCATTATTTTCTTAAACCATTTCTCTCTTCCTTTAATACTTGCTCCCTTGATTTTCATTTTGTATTATTTCTTACCATTATTCCATGTTTGAAATGTCATTGTGTGACAACCAGTCACAGTGGTTGCGTTGCAGGTTGTGGATTAAAGCGGTTTATTGAGACTCAGAATCATAGTCTAAAATGATATTCTAATATAGTGGTGGGGGTGCGTTGCATTGTTGGAGGTGCCTACTATCAGTGGAGATGTAAAATGAGGCTCTGTCTACCTGTTCAGTGGTTGTTAAAGATCCCATGGCATTATTTAAAAAGAGGAGGTTTGTTCCAGTTTCCTGGCCAACAGCCTCCCAAACAAAAAAACTAGTCACTCACTCCATGGCTGTTTGTGGGACATTGCTATGTGCAAGTGACTGCCGCGTTTCTCCCACAATACACAGTGAAACAATTGAATGTTTTCTTTTGGCTGCTGAAGGAAAAATTGCAGGACATGACTTTGGACCTTTAACTTGAGCTGGAACAACTCATAGAATCATAGAATCTTACGGCACAAAAGGAGGCCATTCGGCCCATCGAGTCTGTGCTGGCTCTTTAAAAAGAGCAATTTAATCCCACTCCCCAGCTCTCTCCCCATAACCTCACAAACCCGTCCTCCCCAAATAAATGTCTACTTGTCTAACTGATCAACATGGAATGATCACCTGATGCCTGCTAAGCATTATCACTGTTCAGATGGGAACTCAGAGAACAGCTGGTGTACAAGCAACATGCTCAAGAGTCCTTTCCCGAGCAGAAGACTGATAGTTTGCCAGCTGCAGCTGAGAGGTGAGTTTTGATCATCATATTCTAGCTTCATGTTAAACCGTGATTCACCACAAAAAGTACAGGATAAATGTGGGACAATGTGGTGCTGAGACTGTCTTGAGAACGTATAACTAATAATAATCTTTGCATTTGACATTGTTGAGACATCTCAAAGCCCCTCACGGATATACTGCTGAGTGTATGTTTGTGGGTGAACGTGGCAGTCAATATTTTTGAAAAATAGATTTTTGAAAAATAGAGGTATTAGGGGATATGGGGATAGGGCAGATAATTAGAGTTAGGTGAGAAGATCAGCCATGATCTTATTGAATGGCGGAGCAGGCTCGAAGGGCCGAATGGCCTACTCTTGCTCCTAATTCTTATGTTCTAATATGTGCACAGCAATATTCAAACAGCCATGAAGAGAATGACCAATTTTATCTGGGAGAGTGTAATGCATGCAACTCAGATCAGCTCAGATCTCCAATGGTTCCCTCAAAGTTCTTGGGTGGTTGGATCGGCCAGGATTTTTTATGTTGTTAATAACATTAAAAGGCAAATGCCCAAAGTGGGCTTTTTTAATGCAATGAAGTGCAGCAAGCATGAAATAGCTGTCACTTTGCTTTCAGCCGTATAAACCGGGCATTAGGTTGAAGCTATTGGCTTGGAATTCAGTGTTACCTCAGGTATGTCTAACTTTTCTCAAGTGGAGAGAAGAGCTGGGAAGTCTAGGAGAAGAAGAGTTAATGACAAAAACTATTCAGGTTAAAGGGGAAAATCTAGACAAGATGGTTTCGCCCACAAGTATACAGTCGACTTTCCTGCCTTTCTTCCCCCTGCCTCGACCCCTCCCCTTTTGCTTCTTTACCCCCTTTTGCCCCTAGTCCCACTTCCGTGACTGATTGTGGGACACTGTTGTGCGCAATTTGGCTGCCACGTTTCGCCCACTAATACAGTTACTTTTCCTACTATTCTTTATCCTGCCCTGATTCTTCCCACCCTGCTCTTGTCCTACCTGACTGTACAGCGCCTTGGGATGTCCTTTCGACGTGAAAGGCGCTATATAAATGTAAGTTTTGTTTTGTTTTGTTGTGTATGCAGCTGGGGAATTCAGGCTGAAATTATGCAGCAAAATCTATTGTTCTTGTTATTATTATTGTTTGGTCAGGATGAAACCTTGGGCAAGTTTCCTTACTCCACACACCTGATAATAATCCCTCAAACAAACAATAATAAATTGGCCATCTCAATCCACAGCTGTTTGTGGGACATTGCTGTGCGCAATTGACTGCCACATTTCGTCAATTCACTTTACAGTAAATTCTGTGAAGCGCTTTGAGTCATCCTAGAAGACGTGTGAAGCATTACATCAAATGTGAAGATTATTATTATGAATATCAATCATATCTTTCACTGCATGGTTGGGACTATCTCATTTCTGCTTATGGTTAAAAGTAATCAGTAATATATCTGTAAAATCTGCCCATCATGTATAAACAGTATCAGCCACATAATAGTACTCATGATATTAGACATTGGAATGGACGTTTATTAGACATTTTAAATGGGGTTTTATAACATTCACAATTTCACACCATAACTCACAAAGTATGAAATGCAGATACCAGAGGTAAGTGGAAAAATGTGAGGGTTGACAATAGTAAAACAAAGTAGGCTAAGTTAACTGGAAACACAATTTTGGCCTTCGTTTAGCATGGTTATAAATACATTTTCAACATCTAAAAATAGTAAAATGTTCTTTAGTACACAGTTAAATTAATATATCACTCTCTAAACCTTTTAATAAAGGCAACTAGAACTTGGCTTTTATGATTAGGCACAAGGTTTTCTTTCATTTTGAAACAAAAAAAGACTGCTTGAAGAATAAAATTATCCCATTTGTTCTGTTGATAATTTTCTTTTAAAAACTAATATTTGTTGAGTATTCTGTTTATGGGAGGTATTCGAAAAATCTGGTCCATAATTATATTCTGCACAAAAACTGGTAAAAGTAAATTCAGAAATCTTGTCATGAGTACACAAGTAATTTACAGTAAAACTCGCATAAGTCTTTGTAAATTGTATAATTTCTAAGTCGTACATCTGCATTCAAGAGTTTGTATTCTATGCAAGTTTGACATAACACAGACTTTGCAAAAGCCATGTTAAATGGTCCCAACTGATATGACTTATGTAAGGTTTATTGTATTAAATACACAGGTACCAATAATGAAACAAAAGATGAACAAAAGGTATAATAAAAGGTTACACTTGGTAATGAGTTTACTTGTGATCTCTTTTTGAACAAAACCTTGTGCCACTGTGACCTAAGCTACAGTGAGCTTACTTAAAACTTCACAATCATTTTACAGTGTGATGTACACAGTATTTAGGAATTGGGAGGATTTATGTACAATTTTCACAAAGCATCTATCTTTAGAGATTCTCCTCCCCCTCCTCCTGACTCCTGTGTCGTCAAACCACTGCAACCAAATTGCTAACTTTCATTTAACGTCTTGGAGAACCTGAAAATAAAAATAAAGAGGATTATTTTTAATGCAATTATGGTGGTCTCTGGCTTTCTCCAGCTTTCTCAGCCACATTTATACTGCACAATTTTAATGATTTGACATGGAAGCCTCATGCAATGCAGACTGTGCAAAAGAAGATAAGATGTATCAATTGTGGATACTTTACAGTTGTGTGGCAGAGAAAGATTTCCAGAAAAATTGAATATATTACAGCCAGTTGCAAGGAAAGTGCAAAGAAATTGGTAATTTGAGAGAAGGAGAAATAAGATTATAAGAGAGAGAAAAACAAGATGATCAACCTTACATTTGATATATGTATACAATCACATGATAAGAGGCAAGTCAAATGGGCTTCGCACGACATGTTGCAACAATGTCAGTGAGAAGTAGGGTTGTGAAGAAAACTCTTTCATGTGAATATAATAATATAATAATGTTTTTTTTCTAGCTATGTTTCTAATGCTCAAAGCTGTTTTGTTTTGAAATGAACAACCACAACAACAACAATTTATAATTGTATAGCGCCTTTCATGTCGGGAAGACGGCCCAAGCCACTGGACAGTCAGGGATTTGGACCGAAGTAGGGGGTTACGATAAGGAGGGGTGGAGGGCAGGGAGGGTGGGAGGCCAAAAGCTTGGTCGAAGAGGGTCTTGAGACGTGCCGTGAAGGAGGCAAGGGAGGGAAGTTGACCCCGTGTTTGCGGTTGATAACGCCAAAATATACCATATACACGTTGAAGAGGAGGGGATCGAGGACAGAGTTTCGAGGAATGCCGCATGAGACGATGCAGGGAGAAAGTGTTTGAGGAGACAAAGTGGAGGTGGTGTGAAAGGTAGGATCTGAATCCGTCAACCATGAAGATTGAGGTGAGAGGAGAGGCAGTGGAGGAGGATAGAGTGGTCAACCATCTCAATGGTGTCAGAGAGGTTAAAGAGGATGAGAAGACAGAAGGAACCCTGGTTAAGTTGGACAAAAATGGCATTAGTCACTTTGACCAGGGCTGTTTCTGTACTGTAGGCAGCAGGGAAATCTGCTTGGAATGATTCATGAAGGGAGTAGTGGGAGAGGAAGGAATGAAACTGGGAATCTACAACTCGTTCCAGGACCTTGGAAAGGAAAGTGAGTTTACAGATGGGGTGGTAATTGGAGAATATAAATTAAGGTGACAAGGAGAGGGTTATTCTGCTCTCTGTGTGTTGATCCCCATTGATCATTGGATGTCAAAAGATTCACTGTAATTAAGATCGCAGAGAGTCGCAGTGCTTGACACTAAGAAATCTGAGCATCTGTAATTAAGTAAAAGTGAATCCCCTGACCTATGACATGTGATTTTGTTGAGCTTGTTGCTGTTGCTGCTGCTGTTGCTGCTGGATCAGAAGCTGCTGCTGCTGTCTGCGCCGTGCTGTGCGCAGTTTCTCAAAACGGGCCTCCATCTCCTCCAGTACTTTGGGAGTGTAACGGACCACGAGCTTCACACTGTTCTGTGCAGCTTTCAGCAATTCCACCGCCTTTTCATGGTGCTCTCCCTCCACACTCTACAGGAGAGTAAAAAATATACTTCATCTTGTGCGTTATTGTAACACCAAGGCCAAGGAAATCTCATGCCCCAACACTCCCAAATTGTAACCCAGGAAACATGCAATTATTATCTCAAGAAACCAAAGACTTTACCCACTGGACTAATGGATGGAAAATAAATTGTCGTTTAATGACACATAATGGAGCAGTTCCCAAGGAGACAGGCTTCCCTGTGGCTGTACACTCGCAAAATGTGTACAGTTCCCACAGAGCAGTAAGAATAAAGGCACAGTAAAAACAGTCAGTTATGTACTTTTAGCAATCAAGAGTATGATAGAACCTCATTATAATCAACGGTAAACGCACCAATGGAATTCTGAATACAATTTTGGATTTTGTTTCTGTCATTTGGCCTAGAAGCTGTAAATATCATTTCATGCTGAAAACGAATACCGGAACTCCTTGATATACGTTGTCCCGATATACATCGTTGACAAAATAATTACACAATGCGGTATTTTTATGACAACTATCAGAAAGTTTAGAAAAAAAGTACGAAGGTGCGAACAAATGCTAGTGATCACCTGTGTGGGGACGCGACGTCAATGTACTCAACAACAAAATTACATTTGTATAGCACCTTTCACATCAGGAGGACCTCTCAAGGCGCTGGTAACTCAAATTCAGATTGATTGAGGTTCAATAACGTACCACTCCATTGACAGAAAGCAATTGGTCACCACGCTTCAGTCCTCCATGTCTATCCGCAACACCACCAGGAATAATACGGGAGATGTAGATTGGCGAATTTTGCTCTTTTCCACCCATTACGTTAAAACCGAGGCCTTCTTCGGTCTTCGGTAATTCTATGACTCGAGGATGAGAATGGCCTTCACTTGCAGCAAAAGCAGCAACAGTAGCCTGCATCAAAGGAACATAACGACTGTTTTAAAGTCAAAAGCTACGTAATTCAATTGAACATTTTTTTAATGTTAAAGTTCATTATTGCCATTGCAATATGCCTTAAAATGAACTTCCTACAAAACCTTCATCCTATTTTTCTTTTTATTCTATCATTATTTTATGATTTAAAGAGCAGTGCAAGCCTGAGATTATATTTGACAAATAACAACTTTGTCAAATCAAAATACAAAAGGCACTGTGCACTTGCTATAGTTTGTGTCCCTCCCTTTTAATGGGATTTGTATTATAACCTTAAACCAAAATGCTTTGCTATAGATAATTCACACTCTAACCTAAAGATAAAGAAGACCTTAGAGAAATAAAAATCAATAACTTATTTTTAAAAACTCCAGTTAGACACATACAGATTGATAGAAACCATCCCAGCATTTGATATGAAGCCTTATCACGTAAGTGAACATCTCAAAGAGCTTCAAAGGATTTATGTGTACTGACTGTATTTTTTAGGCAAATGCAGCAGCCAATATGCGCTCAGCAATATCCTTTAAAGTGTGAAGAATTATTTAACTTCTGAGAAATGCAGATGGTTTCAAACTGTTTTAAAATTTAAAAGAAAACTGAAAAGACATAAAAGTACTAAATTGAAAGCAAAGATTTTGGAAACAGAAAATCTAAGCATTTCAACCTTACTGTGCAGCAATGTCATCAAAGATTTTATAGAAAACTTGCTGAGTGGATAGAACAATAGTACTGCAGTAAAGACACTGAGGAATTACTCAACAACAGCAAGAAAATTACATTTGTATAGCAGCTTTCACATCGGGAAGACGTCCCAAGGTGCTGACCCGTCAGTGTTTCAAACCTGAGCTGGGGTCGTGATCTGGGAGGGAAGGGGGATTGACTGATACCACCGATGAAGGGGAGGGTCTTTAGGCAGGACTTGAAGGAGGCTAGGGAGCGGGCGAGGTGGAGCGATTGCGGAATGGAATAGCACATGTTGGAAGAAGAGTGGCTGAAGGCTCGCCTACTGATAGTGGGGTGGTTGGGTCGGAGGATATGCAACAGGCCGGAGCACCCTGAGCAGATGGAGTGGACACGTTGGTAGGGAGTTGGAAGGTCGCAAAGTTAGGGTGGGGCAAGACCACGGAGGGCTTCAAAGGTAAGGACCAGGATCCTGAATTGAATCCTCTGAATGATGGGGAGCCAATGGAATTGGGAAAGTTGTGAGTGATCTGCAGCATGTGGAGGGAGGAGATGGGAAGGCCAACATGCAGGGTGTTGGCATAGTAGAGCCTGGATGTGATGATGGCATGAATGAGAGTTTTAGCGGAGGTGAGGGAAGGCAGAGCGGGTCATGGTGTGGATGTGGGGGAGGAAAGATAGTTGAGGATCGAACAAGACACCTGGGTTTCTGACTGGTTTGGTGAGGTGAAGTGTACAACCATGGAGGATGTTGCTGCCAGTGCCATGCACGAAGCCCTGGAGGACGCCGCAAGTGACTGTGCGGGGACTGGAGGAAAAGCCGTTCGTGGCGACAAAGTGGAGACAGTGAATTTATAATAAAGGAAGGTTATCTGATGGATAGTTCACCATGGAATGGTCAGAAGGTGAGTAAATTCCACACATTTTATTAGCAGGCATAAGCACTTTTTTTTTTTTTTACATGGATTTTGTGTCTATTTTCTTCCTGCATTTAATAATGTTTCTCATACAATGCAACCTTTCTGTCTTTGTGTCTGCAACTCATAGTTATAATTGTTGTTATATACATAAGGACAGGTTAGGTTTTACATTAATTTCTTTCCCCCAATAGTCTGTTGTATAAATACACATTGTAGTACTAAGCCACTGTGTGAGTTACAATTTGACAGTAACAGATTAATACAAATGGCTGTAGTATCTTGACAATGGATGTGAAAGAATTCAGCTAGGGATCTATTCTACCCCTTAAGAATAACAATAATCCTTGCATTTTTATTAGTATAGTAAAACAGTAACAGTAATAATTATTGTAATAAAACACCTTGAACTTTTATTATAATATTATTATATAATACTATTATTATTCACCCCATATCACTTTCCATTTACACCTGCTAGAATGTGTGTGTGTGGATGTGGTGACAACAGGATTAAACGTTCCCCCAATGGTCTATTGTGGAGACACTCACAGTTAACCAGCCTGCTGACATTCACTGTCGAGCATCAAGTTTGAAGAATGGTCTGTTAGAGAAGAGTTTACTGATGATTGAGTCAAATTTTAGTGAAGACGAACGAAAGGACATCCATTAGCGTGGTGTACTAATGCTAAGGTCATTCTAATCTTTATATCATTATGTCAAACTAGGATTGTTTCACAACCTGGGTAAATAGGCTTCATTCACAGCAGAGAAGTGTAACATGCTTAATAATAGCATGACAACTTTTCTTAAGAACTGTTATGTAACTTATGCCATTGCTAATGGTAACCAATAGGAACATTGTTACAGTATTTGTACAGCTAGTAGCATCCTAACCAGTTCGCAAAATCTTAACCTCTAAATCTCACCAATGAGTCAAACTAGCTGTTCATCTAACAATGCCTTGGATTAATGGCTGGCTTTGCCTTAGAGTTCATTTGATTCCATTAGTTCAGTATACTACATATATCTGATGTGTCCACAACTTCATTCATATAAGCTTTGTACTGTATACAGATTATCATTTGAACATCAACAAGACCGAGGCCCTCCTGATTGGCTCTCGCCAGCACCTTCACACATCAGGCACTTTTGCAGCATCAACCTCCATGGTTGCACACTCCACCTCACCAAGCCAGTCAGGAACCTAGGTGTCTTGTTCAATCCTCAACTGTCTTTCCTCCCCCACATCCAAGCCATGACCTGATCTGCCTTCCCTCACCTCTGCAACATTGCCTGACTCCACCACTACCTCACCTCTCAGGCTGCCGATACCCTCATTCATGCATTCTTCACATCCAGGCTCAACTAAGCCAATGCCCTGCTTGTCGACCTTCCCAATTTCGCCCTCCATAGGTTACAGATCATCCAGAACTCTGCGGCACATGTCCTCTACAGCTCCAAGCTTTATGATGCCATTTCCCCCATTCTAGCCCAACTCCATTGGCTCCCCATTACCCACAGGATTCAATTCAAGATCCTGGTTCTCGCCTTTAAACCCCTTCATGGCCTCACTCCACCCTACCTTTGCGACCTCCTAACAACCAACCAAACTGCCTGCTCCTTCTGCTCAGTGGGCTCTGGCCTGCTCCATGTCAAACACACAATAATCAAATTAGTTTCAATCCACAATAATAAAATTGATCATTTCAATCCATGACTGTTTGTGCGACACTGCTGTGAGCAATTGGCTGCCACATTTTTCCCACAAATATAGTCAATTCACTTTAGAGTATATTCTGTGAAGCGCTATGAGATGTCTAGAAGGCATGAAACGTTCTATATCAAATGCAAGGATTATTATTATTTGGTCACCTGACCCACCCACCCCACCATCAGCGGGGATGCCTTCAGCCACTCTGACCCTAACCTCTGGAATTCTATCATGCCTCGCTCCTTCCCTAGCTTCCTTCAAGTCCTTCAACCTCAAAACCCTCCTCTTTGACGGTCGCATTGGTCACTCCAAATCCCCTCCTTTCCCTCCACCCTTCCTGATCCCAACTCCAGCTCGGGTCTTAAATACTGACGGTTCAATTACTTGGGACGTCCTCTCGACATGAAAGGCTCTCTACAAATATAATTTTGTTGTTGTATAAGCTTCTCTAAATTTAAGTTAAAACGTGTTAACATATTCAATCCTGTTTTTTTTTACAATTTCTTTGACTTCAAGGAAGTGCATTATTTTTGCACCTATTAGAATTAATGGTAATCATATTCTTTTAGTGAGTTTATTTAAAAATATATTAATAACAAGCACAAAACGATAAGATAAAGAGGTTGCGTAGTATAAACAAATACAAAAGAAATGTCTGGAAAGCCCAGAAGTGACCAGATAATTTTTTTTACTGCCTATACAGATATGAAGTGACATTTGCGTCCTGCCATTGAGCTGTCAAACAGCAAGGCATCATGCATTACTTTGTATCTGCTATATTGCAAAGCAGTTAGTGCAATTTGTAATGAAAGTAATTTGTTAAATTGATCAGAATAGATCAGTGTGAACACTGACTCTGATTAATATTACCTGGGTAGTAGCACTGGCTCTACCTTCTGGGCTGCCATTGATGTCTAAATTTTCATATATACTCTCGAACACCTGAAATACACATGTACACAACATTACAAAATACAGTTACAACAGATAAGCCATCCAATAGTTCCACACATCATACCTTAGCAGTCGCATGAGCTCTGAATTCGGGACAGCCATTGATGGTTATTGTTTCATGCATGTACTGATAAACCTGAAAAATTAGTGGCAAATCAGACAAGAATACAAATCCTAACAACTCTGCACTTAAATGCCTTGCAAATGACACCTTTAAAAAGCTGTGTTTCTTATTTTTGTGTTATATTTTCCATCATTCCTCCTAAGGGAACTTGCTTGAAAATAATTTATGATTAGATCATTTGGATAACCAATACCCTCTACTGGGAAGTTCTGGCTATAGGTAGGAATTCTTCCAAAATTCTATACTAAAATATTATTTATTGTTAGACTGTCAAAGTAGAGAATACAGCCCCTTTAAGGTAGATATTTACCACAAATCTATAAACACACATTACTTAATCTAGAAAAAGGTTAGTATAATTGCTTCAGTAGTAAAATTATTCACACATACTGTCCACCTGGCATTAAAAAATATTTTAAAATACATTTTCCACATGTTTAAAATAAATAGAAAGCAAGACTTTGTTCTGTGAACCTTCAGGAACATTCTGGTGCATAGAATAAATGAGCTAACAGGTTTGAATTTGATTCAAGGTGAGTGAAACCTTGGGCAATTCTTTCCACGCCCTTGATAATAATCCCTCAAAAGATAAGAATAAATTGAGCATCTCAATCCATGGCTGTTAGTGGGACACTGCTGTGCAATCAGCTGCCATGTTTTGTCTACAAACAATACTGTCAATTCAGTATATTCTGTGAAGCTCTTTGAGATGTCTAAAACTCTTGAAAAGTGCTATGTCAATTGCAAGGATTATTATTTTCATCACTGTTCTAAATAAAGAAACCATGAGTGCTACTGTATTTGCTTAATTTTTTTCCAGTTATTTTCTGTACCTTAGACCTGACTTTCCAACTGACTCTGAGATTGTGCCAAATTAATATAATATTCTAATATGCATCCTTGCAGGAATTGGGATGGAGGTCTGAAATGACTTGCTGTTTCAGGAACGATTAAAGCATCAGAGAAAACAATTCTTCCATGAAAGGATTCATCTGATAGCCTGCTGAATCCCAATTTGTTTAGGATAATTCTCCACACCACCATATATTTTAGTCTCTGTTAAACTTCATTCATCCTTTTCTCATTGCAGGTTTGCAAAATGTATAATAAAGCACAGGGAAAACTGCAAGACTCAAAACATCTGAAACTCAGTTAAGCAACAGCTTTGGTGGAGACCTACCTCCTGCAATTAGCTGCAACCAACTAACAAACAAACATTTTTTTCTGAATCTGCAGGGGAGGGAAGGAGAGAAATGTGACATGTAATGTGGGAAAATTATCACCAGTCATAATTGTCATACAATTACATTTTCCCTTTTGATTCCAAGACATTGCACAATATCATTTGCACAAAAATGTCCCTGGCAAATGGTTTAGAGCTAGCAGCAACCTGACTGATGGACAGATGGACTGGAGATTGCAAAGATATAACATACACTGGATTTTGAATGTCCCAGCAATCACAGGAGATTATTTCTCTGTAAGCCTCCAGTATTGATGTCACTGCCATTAATCCTCTTGTGTGAAAGTCACCTCACATCAAGGGCAATGGAACAACAGTTTCTTTAATGGAAAAAGTGACCATAAACAGAGCAGTTCCTACAAAATTGGAAAGACTGCATAGATGTAAATTATGGTGGGCACAAGGGAATGCTTTTAAGACTCTGATTTAGTCTCAGAAATCAAATAACAGTTAGAATCCACTTGGGCTCTGCTCTTGTATTTTATGGTGTCAACTGAGTGTATTGACTACATTATTGTTCTGTATATTGCTTCAGGCGTCTGTCCATTATCTGTCTACTATAGGAATACACAAGTCAGTAAAGTACTACAGAAAATAAAGTGACATAAACGCAGTGTCTATCAGGGAATGTTCAATGCCGTTTTCAGTACCTGCACACTTTCTTCAAACAGTTTTAATTCTTGTCAGTGCTACCAATAAGGCAGGCCATTTGCTTCAAGCAAATAGCTACTCTTTGCAGTTTTCAAAATAATAATGAAAAGAACACTGATTCTAATACTGTATTAAGTAGAACCTTCTCATGTCAAAATGTCTCGATGTGTTTCACACAATCACAAGAGAGAGGTTTGGATGAAAATCTCATTCTTCCTGAATAACAACATTATGGCATCAAGCTATTCCTTAATTGAGTGTGCTGTCCCATGAGCCTCAACCATCTTTACTGGAAATCTGTTTTGGCTGTTGATTTCCTCTCTGTGTAAGGAAATACTTTCTGGTGTCAATCATAAATATGCCCTTCACATCTCAGAACCTTATCCATCTTATTGTGTTGCATTGATCAATCAATTTTTTTTTATACTTGCTTTTTCAGAGCTAGAAGAGTTTTGCTATAATGAGATGTTGGATAGATTGGAGTTATATTTTTTAGGACAAAAAATGGGAGTAAGGTGTGGTTTGGTTGAGGTATGTAACATATTAAAAATAATTGATAGATAGTGAGTGACTCTTGCCTCTAGTAGAGGGATCAATTTCAAGGTGACAAAGCCTTAAAATCAGGACTAAGACAATTAGTACAGGGTGCATTTCTTCACACATCAACAAAACAAGATTTGTATGGTACCTTTCACATTGGGAGGATATTCCAAGGCGCTGGACAGACAATATTTTTGACACAAATTGGGAAGTTGGGAACAGGGATCAAAGAAAGTGGAGGGTAGGGGTGTAACCCATGAAGCATTTTGAGACAACCTCCCCACGTGATGGGGCTTTATCAAATGTAAGGATCATTAAATGACATCCAGGACAACCTTACAGCTCAGCTATTGCTATTTTTTTCAGCATTTTGAGATATCCTCCCGACATGAAAAGCACTATACAAATGTAATTTTTGTTGTTTTGTGTTTCAAACATTACAGATTTTTTTTAAGAGCTTATTGATTGGAATTAATTTTCCTCAATTTCAAGAAAAGCAAAAAATTTGACCATTGCTGATTTTTTACTGATATAAATCGAAAAACAGGAAGTCTATCCTAGAGACACAATGAACATTTTTATGAAGGTTGGTGAACATGCTGTGAAGCAGGGCAGAGTCCACATGTGGGATGGATAATATCCTGAAGTTTTCAATTGCCTTCGCGAAGTGTCTGTGCAGAGCTTTCCCTGGAGATAGAATGGAAGTACTGTACATAGTAGAACAGGTTTTGTGTAGTCTCTGAAAGGATCTGACTTGATTAGATTCAATGACTTTTCTTGTCATTTACTTTATTATGCTGCTCTGTTGAGTGCCGTATAAACAGTCAATTAAAACTATTGCATTGTATTTGTTGAGTATTTAATACCAATCTCTCTCATTTTTAGTTGAGCTATACAATTTCCTATACTGTAGGCTGCCACAACATTGTCGTGTATAATGGATCCCAGTTGCTAAGATGTACGTAATAAAAATTTCACGATGATTTATTTCATGTCATATTTTTGTTGCAATGGTTATTGTCAGGTTTTCACCTTTAGGCATCTCTGAAATGAATGTACTTTGCTCTCAGCTGTGACTAAACGTCTCTGTGAGACCACTGTGCAGTCAATATCAGTCCATTTTTATGTTGTGGGTTATGTAAGCTTTCAATTTGCCTTTTTGTTGCTTTTAAACTCACATGGTGTCATAGGTTACATCAGTTCCAAATTATAATATTTAGGTAAGTTCAGGGAATACTGAGCAACAGAATACATCAAAAATAAGGAGAGATTGCCTCTGGAATTCCTGCAGAAAACAGCCGAGCCAAAGCCGTTATTGATTTAAGGATCAAGATTACTGCAAGAAAGTAGAAGCACATCTGTTCCAAAGCAATTCTGAACAAAGCCACATATAATTCCTGTCCTCGTTTTATCCATCTTAAAATCTTAAAACTAATTTTATTCCCTTCTCCCATCCATAAACGATGGACAATGTAGATTGACCTCTTGTCTGTGTGTTGGGGATGTGGAATGAAGGACAGGACTTTACTTAATCTTCTAATAGAACCTTATTAATAGACAGCCGTGATTCTTGAAGGAGTTATGGGGAATAAAGCAAAGCGATGGGAATGAATGAGTCTGTGGAGTCCTGTAGCTCAGTGGTTAGAACACTCGCCTTAAAAGCGTGAGACCTGTGTTTCGAATCCAGGTAGGTCAGGAAGAAATGTTGGGCACGTTTCCTTACTCTACATGCCTAATATTAATCCATTAAAAAAACCCTAAAATAAATCGGTAATTTCAATCCACGATTGTGGGACATTGCTTTGTATAATTGGCTGCTGCATTTCGCCCACAAATATACAGTCAATTCACTTTACAGTATATTCTGTGAAGTGCTTTGAGACATCTAGAAGACATGAAAAGTTCTATATCAAATGCAAGGACTATTATTACTGAATTATTATAAAGACCATCGTGCTCCAAAAGCCAGTGCAGTATCGATAATCCAAATGGCCTCCTTCCAAACTGTACATTTCTATGATTCTATATATTCCCCATCACTGCACTTTTTTTGCACCTTTGTGGCCTGGATGCTTAAGTCTTATTTGGTAGGATTACAAATCTGCAATAATATTATTTAGCACATCACCGCATATCCCCACTTGAAACACTCTGTACAACAACAACAACAAATTAGACTTATAGAGCGCCTTTCACGTTGGGAGGACGTCCCAAGGCGCTGCACAGGAGGCGTGTGACCCGAACTGGGAGGGGAGTGTTCGGGAGGGGGTAAAAAACGTGGGGGAGGTCGAAGAATTAGGGGGGGGGAACAGTTCAAGGGTCCATTCATACAACAGTACAGTAATGTCCTTGTGTTGGAGAAAGTATCATTTCAATCTACAAGTTTCTATGAAGGCTGAGGAGATTGAACTATGAACCACATTGTAACTCAAGTAGCTGAGATGGTAGACGTGAGTGTGGAGGTCTCTTGAGGCTGTTTGCATTCTTGGTAAATTTCTAGTTGAAAGGCAATATCATTATTGTCGTTGTTCAGAATGTTGGATTTTTTTCTAACGTTTGCCAAAAAGTTGGCGATGTATGTATGCTCCCTCAATGTTGCTTGAAGCTATTCCATCTGCAACCTGCTGTTCCTCTCCACTTCAGTGGAAGCTTTCCATTTTGAGAGCCACTGCTGAAAGCATTCATCTGCTTGGTAATGGGGAAAAGGAGTAGATGAAGGTAATCCAATAATCCTAAGCATCATCGGTCTTACAGGTGAGCTGCACAAAAAATTAAGTACATCACTGTAAGGCTATCAAATCTGATCTACTGTCCTTTTGTGCAATAAATCATAATTAGACAGTTAGCTTTACCTCTTCCTAGCCTATCTCCTCTCAACGTAAATGACCAAATTGGGGATGTTACACTTTGTGCAAATAAAACGCCTGGCTGAGGAAGATCTCAAGATCTCAGAAGAGGTGATGTAACACCTACACGTTTGTGTCAGGTACAGAAATTTATGGGGACGAGCATAAATAGCCAAAAAGAAAAATTATAATTAAAATTATATGTTCCCCATTGTACCTGCTATCCAAATCACCATATTAATTCCTTTTAATTTAGCATGTACAGTTAACAGCTGTGAATTCACACTGCTCTTATAACAATTTAAATCTATGGGAATCATAAAGTAACCCTGATTCACAGCTGATATTAATGAGGTCATTAACGTTTTTGTGATGTTAATGTGACGTTTTAATGCTGCAAAACCTATGGAGTTTCACTAGTAGGTACTGTTCACATTGTGCTATTTTACATTCCAAATTCCATCCTTAAATCTACAAACGTTGGCTGGAATTTCAAGTCTCACGGGTGATGCAATATTCTGTTTGCAAGTCCAGAGGGTTCACCACTATTATACTTGCCAAAAATAATTGCCACTCGAAAAGCTGGCTTGAAAATTTGACATCCAATATTGATATGCAGTATGCTCAAGGTTCCATCTGTGAGGTTTGCAGGACTGTCGATTACAGGGAGATTTCAACATGGGCTCTGGAAATTATATACTGTACTGTAATTCATTATCATCATCTATGGCAACATCAGCGATAAATAAGTCCTAATCTCAGGCTGTGATTTTCTCACAAACTGAGGCTTTGGATGGGAATCCATTCTCCTGTGCTTTCTGCAGGTTAGTGAAAGATGCGCTTTTTCCACAGAGTGGCATTGCCTGTATGAGTGATCGGCAATACGGTGAGCAATACAAATTGACTGGGCTTCAGTTGATTGATTAACTGAAGCTTCCAGAAGCACTAAATTCCACTTAACAGGGATTGGACCTCTGATGGCATTTAAGTACCTGTATTGCTTCCTGAATTACTCCTAGGATTTCAAAACATTAAAAGAGAATGCCACTATTCGGAGGTGGGTGGGGGGGATGGAAGGAAGCCCTTTAAGTGTAAAATGATTGATACCGTATATCTCTAAAGATCTGAATCTTGTTGATTTACTCTTAGTTATGGCTAGCCTGCAGCTGTTAGAAGACTGAACTTCGTTGAGAGCACATGTGAATGGGTCACATTAGTGCCATTCAAAACAACGTAGTAATACACAGTATTCATTCAAATCATGACTGTACAAGCCACAGTTCACCTTGCATATCTGAGCCTGAAAAGGTTTGGGTTTACTTGAGTGAAAACGCAGCAACACTGAGCAGCCTCCAATTTACAAATGCTGAGCTCCTTGAAAGGCATCTTGCAAAGAGAATGCTATTATCTCCCTTGGACACTCCTCTTCCATAATGAGACACAGCAGTAATTTCACAATGTGCATTGACGTGGAACAGCATGCTGGGACACCAGTACATTGTAGTCTGGGATTTGGAATTGATTCCCCTCATCACCGTTTGCTGATCAGAGAATAAATTAATACAAGAGAGGTCCCTCTGTCATTATCTTGACTTTCTTGCAGCAGGTTCAGAGCAATATTGATTTAAGGCCTGGAAGCTTGCCGGATACATATGTTGCTTGAGAAAATGAATTGATAGAAAGCAAACGGATTAATATTCTCATAACAATAAAAAACAGCCTTGATATAGCACCATTTACAAAAGCAAAGGCATAAATGCACTTTACAATAGGACTGGTGGTTGTTGAGTAAGAAGAAATAAAATAGAGGCAATCATGGGCACAGTCAGAGCTAGGTCTTTAACAGATGTTTGAACACAGGGAGAGAGGTAAAAAATGAAAATGCTTTATGAAGAAAATCAGAATACAACTATTGTGTTTGAAGGCTTGGTGGATGGTAAATCAGAAGGGGGTGGCAGGAACGACAACAATAACAACTTGCATTTATATACAGCTCCATTTTGAGTTGGTGTTTCTGAGCTATTTACAATGGCAAAGATTGACACTGAGCCTGGGGAGAAAGGGGAAGTGATCAGAGCCATAGTCGAAGGGAAATGTCTGAAAATGTGCAAAGAGGGGGCAAGCTGGAGAAATGAAACAGGGAGTTCCAGATAATCAGGGTAAATTGGCTGAAAGCACAGCTGCTGATGGTGGAGCAAAGTTTTCAAGGGACATACAAGAGGCTCAAACCAGCTGAGTGAAGTGGGTGAGTAAAGGAGTGAGGTGTAAGTAGTTTGGAGAAATGGAAAAGTGCCAGGCCATTTTGGCCCATTTGATCTCATCCTTCCAAATCACTCACTCACCCAACTTCCCATCACAGCAGCAAACTGTTTTTTTTAAAATGACATCAACCACTCATTATGCTGTCTCAAGGTAAAGAGACTACCACCCTTAGGTGCCTGTATCTCCAAATGCTCTTTTGTGCAACAATGCAACAAATCCAACAATTCTGCTGTTACAATCCACCTGAACTATTGTCTCTTAATCCCATTTATAATATTGTATACCTATATAAGGTACCCTATGAAATGTCTCCTTTCAAAATAGAGGAGTCCTAAATTGGCTTATCATTGCTTATGGCTGATTATTCTAACATAATATGATCTTGCAGCTCTGTGCTGTATTGCCTCTGTGGTCAGAGTAGCCCTCAGTTAATAATGAAATATGCCCACAGCAGCCCAGAAGCTCAATGATATAGATGCCAACTCATTATCAAAAGGCTAAATGGATGTTGGCCTCTATCTTAATGGGCTGGAGTACAATGGAGGGAAAGTTATGCTTCCACTATAAAGAGCCTTGGTCAGACTCCCATCTGGCATACTGTGTTCAGTTTTGGGGACCACACCTCAGGAAGGATATATTAGCACTGGAAGGGGTGCAACGCAGATTCATCAGAATGATACCAGAGTTTAAGGGCCATAAACTTTGGCTGTATTCCCTTGGTTTAGAATGCTGAGGGGTGATCTAATTGAGGTTTTTAAAATAGAAACAGGATTCGATAGGGTAGATACAGAGAAACTATTTCCTCTGGTGGAGCAATCCAAAAGAAGTGGGTATAATCTTAAAATTAGAGCAAGGCCATTCAAGAGCAAAATCAGGAGGTAGTTTTTCACCCAAATGGTAATGGAAATATGAAACTCTCTCTGCCCCCAAAAGGCTGTGGATGCTGGATCCATGCACATGTTCAAGACTGAGATGGATAGATATTTGTTAGGTAACAGTGGGTCAAGGGATATGGGGCAAGGATGGGTAATTGGATTTGAGGTACAGATCCGCCATAATCTTGTAGTTTACCGGCCTACTGTTTCTATGATTCTATGATTATAGGCCAGAAGCTTGTGTGTTTGAATCTCAGGATGAGTTTCCTCATCTGGCCAAGTTTATCTATGCTCAACCATTCCACCTGATTGAATGCCAAATTGAAGTCATGAATTTTAGCTCAAAGGGAGGAAGAACAAGATGTAAGAACTGTGCCATCACCTGCTGGGGGACAGAATTCATGACCCATACCAAAATGGCCTCTGTGTTACAAGGAATTTCAAGTACAGTAAATAAGGATTGTTGCCCTGTGCGGAAAAAAGCAAGAAGAAGGATATACAGTAGTAGAAAGAGATTTTTAAAAAATGTATATATGGTATATGTACTGTATACACAAATATTTTTATAATAAATATTTTATATGTAAGTGACCTATAAGACTAGCCAAGAATTTGATTTACTAAGTGCAAATAATTCTGCAATATTTTTTTTTACATTGCAGAAAGCAACATGCAAGAGAACACAACCACAAAGGTGATTAAGGCTGTATTGGAGCGAACACTGTTGTAAGGGCAAACAATTACACATATCATTCAAGAAATGCATTAGGCTGTTAGCATTCCCAGTCTGCAGGTTTGAAATTACCCTGCAAGCAGTTTGGCATTCAAATTAAAAGCTGTATTTCCTTTACCCATCCCATCAGCTAAATATCTGCAACAATACATAGCCTGTCAAAGAATTTGTCAGTACAAGGCATATGGTTTCATGGCTTTTTGATCTGTGCATGAGAAATAATTAGCCTGGGTGAAACAAACCTGCAATTCAGTGCAATCTTATTTCATTTCCCGAGTAAGTGTGACAACTGTCTCAAAAAAAGGGAAAAAATATAATGACGAAAGAAATCTAGAGGAATCCACAAAACCAGAATGATCTCAGAATTATCATTCTATCAATCGATTACTGAAATACACAATGCCAGGAAAATAATGATAATAATCCTTGCATTTGATACTGTATATCACTTTTCAAATTTTCTAGACGACTCAAAGTGCTTCACATAATATACTGTAAAGGGAATTGACTATATTTGTGGGTGAAACGCGGCAGCCAATTGCGCACAGGCCTGTCCCACAAACAGTCGTGGATTGAAATGACCAGTTTTATTATTGTGGTTTTTTTGGTCGATTATTAGGCCTGTGGAGTAAGGAAACTTGCCAAGCTTTCGCTCTGACTGCCTGGATTCAAAACACATGTCTCATGCTTGGAAGGCGTGTGCTCCAACCACTGAGCTGCAGGACTCCACTCCAGGATGATGCTAGAACACAAATTTAAACGCAAACATACCCAGCCTTCCTCAATGTCTCAAGACATATCATACTAAAGTATGGGGGGATATATATGCAAGGGTGAGAATCTTGAAGTTAAACCATAGGGTAGGGTGCTTTCATATTACTGTTCATCAAACTCATTGCAGAAAGATGAATTCTTCTGCCTTTAGACTTTTTTTCCCAACACATTGGTTGAATATGCATGGATGTGCTGCAATGCTCAGTGAATTTTCACTTAGAGGCAATACTATTAAGACAGGTTGACAATATCTATACCAAGGTAAATACTATAGCATTTCTGCAGGAGATGAGAGTTCCAAACTGCCGTGTTCATTTAAAAAATCCCTAGACTAATTATGGTATGTAAAATCCAGTCCTGTGCTGGCAAACACATCACTTCTGGATTTGTAGAATCTGATAAAGCAAGAAAGAGTATGCCTCTAAACTATCTGCCATTGTGGAGTCCTGTAGATCAGTGGAGACTGGGGTCGTTTCCAGGCAGGGCAAAACCTTGGGCAAGTTTCCTTACTCCATATGCTTGATCCCTCAAAAAAAAATTAAAAATTGGTCATTTCAATCTACGATGTTTGCAGTACACTACTGTGCACAATTGGCTGCCATGTTTCATCCACATACATACAGTCGATTCACTTTACAATATATTCTGTGAGACGCTTTGAGATATCTAGAAGATGTGAAAAGCACTATATCAAGTACAAGGTTTATTATTATTATTATTCAGCTTTATCAGTTGTTTCTAATGGGTATTCAGAAAATCATTGGCTCAGTTGGCTGAAATAATGGAAACCTTTTGGTTTCTCGGCAAATAGTGGGAGCAGGTAAGTTTTTAGAAAGAAGAATGTAATTATTATTGAGGAGATTATCAAAGTAAACTAAAAATAGGATGGATTAAGACTACACAAACAAGTAATTTAAGTTTATTACAGCTCATAATACTTCTTAAGCCTGTCTAATTAGTTGCTCAAGTAACACAACAACTGGTTTTAATTGTGGAGTGTAATTTTGTTGGGTGAGCCGGTTGTCTGCCACACATTGAAACTTATCCATTAGGTTTAAGAGTTCCGGCATTACTGAAAGTCTAATAAATGTGTAGAAATTTTGATTTGCCTGAATAAATCATTTTACCTTCAACCAATTGGTATGTTGGGAAACTGAACTATTTTCAACTACGTACTCACCAATGACATGTTCCCTATTTATCTAATCCTTGGGAAAATGTTAGGCGAGTTAGGAGAAGCCTTAGCCTGGAAGCTGGTTCCTTGCAGAAAGCCAACTTCTAAATTAACAATAAATTTAAGATAATCCACAATTCTGAAAAGTCTTAACTGTTAGTACAAAATGTATATGACCCCGAAGTGCATGCACTCCTGTATCACCATCAATGGGGTTCCTCCTCAAGTGTTTTGGTCCCAACTACTGTTATCAGCAGTATCAGTGGTTGGGGCCTACTTTGATCCATTGAATTTTGGTTATGTTTTTGTTTCACTAAATGGATAAAGGTGATAAATCCACACTGGATTCCTTCAAGTTTTACACTGGATCTCAAAATAATAACTATAATAATAATAATCCTTTGATTTGGTATAGTGCCTTTCATGTCGGGAGGACATCATAAAGCGATTCACGGGATTTTACTGTGAAATAGAGTGACTGTGTATTTGTGGGTAAACCCAGCAACCAATCTGTACACAGCAATGTGCTACAAACAGCCATGATGTGAATGGCCAATTTTATTTGGGGAATTGTTGGCCTGGACACCAGGAGAAACTTCCTCCTCTTTTACATAGTGCCTTGGGATCTTTAAAACATCCACCTGAATAGTCATATGGGACCTCAGTTTAAAGTCTCATTGAAGGATGGCATCTCCAACAACACAACACAGCTCCAACGTTACACTGGAGTGTCAGTTTACAGACGTAATTTTGTCTCGACATGGAAATTGAACCCACAACCTTCTAACTTAGGGGCAAGAGTGTTACCACCTAAATGGTAGTGCTGACACCTAAATAATACACTTCCCTCATTTGCCTTAAGAAGGTAAAGTAATGTGGGACAGATAATAAAAAGTATAAAAAAATAGTGGGGTATTATAGTTTAGAATATTTCCAAATAATTTTCAACACAATAATAAAACATGATGGATATGTACAGAAAATATTATAATGCATTCCTTTGAATTACACAAACTGAAAAAATGAGCCTTTGTTTAAAAAATGAAGCCAAATGGTTTCTCATTGAATAGAATAACTCGAAATAATCTGGAATCTAGCAAAACTGCATAACAAGCTATCAGCACCAATTGTATATCAAGGCTCAATAGCAGTTCGAACTAGGGTACAATCAACAAACACTTAATCTTGTTTAAAAAAATATCCAGTATGAAACCATGCAAGCATTGATTCCTTTTCCCCAGTCCATAATTGGGTTAGCGCCACAATTTATAAGCAGTTTGTTTTCATCTGTTTCCCTCAATTCCAGCATTGAAGGCAATGGGCCAATATTATGCATCAGTCATGCCGCTTACTTTGCATTATATGCTGCTGGAGCCACAGGAGGTCTAGGGACTTTTTATGTACTGTACACAGTAGTATTGGTTAACATTTAAATGAGTGATACTTTAATAATATTTTTGACCCTTGATTGCATAATTGCTTATTCAAGTTTCTGCCTGTAACCAAGACACAGACTGGAGGAGACTGCTCCCGTGTACTTCTGGGTGCATTTGAATCTAGTTTCTGTGAGTCAGTACAACTGGTTAGCTCTGTCACATCACAACTCGGCTGTGAATCCCGCTTTGTGAATGTCAGATTTTCAAGCCCAAGATTTATGCACTTGCAGGAACACAAAAAAAAGGAACACTTCCAATTAGTGAGAGATTATTATTAAAATATATCTGTGAACATCCGAGCCCACAGCGAACAGTCTGGTCATATCAAACAAACAGAAGAGTATTAGAGGATAAGGAAGCTTAAGGATGTAAAATGCATCCACATCAAACCTCCTACAGCAAGCTCCCTGGTACTATAAATTTTACTGAAGTTTAATAATAACTCTGGATAGCCTGTAGTGCTCTACAGTACTCATGAATGAGGGTCATCTGCACACTGACGTGGTAATCATTTCCAGATTATATTGCACTCTGTAACGCCTCATTGGCTGGAAGCACATCCTTGGATCTGTGCACAATAGCAATTCACCGGTGAAAATGAAAACCAGCTCTTCATTAGAAAACCAAGTCCAAGCTTATTTTGAGTAATTGAGAGCTTTGTCATGAAGGAGCTCTTCAATCTACAATAAAATAGAGTGCTAGGGTTCTCTCACTGCCAAAGCTCTTTCATTGCTTTGGATAATCATGTTGAAGATTTTAGATTCTATCCAACCTAGCAGTATAAATTTCTAATCCACTTCAGTAGCTATTCCACCATCTTTAGCCAATCCATGTACAGTAGAAGCCTGTTTATCCATGACTCGATGAACCGGCACTTCCGTATAACCGGCATGCCAAACAAAAAGTCCCCATTCGATAAACTGGAACTTATCCGGAACAATAGCAGTAGAGCATTTGTGAGTCTAGGGTTATCGGTTTGCTGCTAGTAAGGCTTTAAAGTCGCACTGTCGTTTTTTTCACCCGCTTGGCATCCTCCATTTTAAAAAGAATCACCAGACAATAAACCTCAACCAGTAACGTTGAGAAGCACAAGAGAGTAGTTTTAACAATAAGTACCAATACAGAATAAATATTCTGTTATTATCTGTTATTATTTAGTCTGGTGTGTATGGTGTGTGTTAAAAGAACTTTAATTTTTTTGTGGTGGGTTTTCAACAGCAGGCCCCCGAATATCCAGCAGGCGCTTTAACTGGCAATGGCCAGGTCTCACGGGTGCCGGATAAACGGGCTTTTACTGTATAGCTCTCCCTTTTCAACAGCTTTCCATTTAATAAGATCTGGCCTTTCACTACCTGACAAGTGCTAAACATGATATCTTGTTCTGAGAAGACTGCTCAGATTTCTATTTCTATTCCCTTAGACCTCAATTAATCTTTCTGAAGTTAAGCTTTGAAATAATATGACCTAATTTATCCTTTTTAAGCCCTCAATTCTTCTCTCACAGAACCTCAACAAGATATGCATTTTCTTTCATGTAATCTTCAAACATTTTTTCACCTATTTAAAAATTGCTGAGGAATAGATTTTCATTGTGTTGGTTCACTAGCGTGCACACAGTTAAAACAACTGCTCAAAGTGTTTTTTAAAGTAGACTATAATTCAAACTATAATTGCAAGCATTATTGTATAATGTATTAGCAGTTATCAGCTTTTGTGCAAAGGGACAACGGACTGCCCTTGCTATAAAACGTATTGCACTCCAATTCAGCGAGCGATACTTTACCTCCCTGACAGCAGTGCAAAACTCGCTCTGCAACACTCTTTGCAAGGACTGCAGTTTATGGATAGGAACGGTTCCACTCTCCTGCAGCTTCTGCAGCAGTTCAATAGCTCGAGCCACATCTGGAGCAAAGAGAAACAAGTAAACAATGTTATAAAGCAAGATGCTCTTCGCTTGTTTCTCATCAAACCAGCTATAATTAAAAACTACCCATTCTTTAATTTTGTGCATAAATAAAAACAGCAGTGAGTGTAAGGATTTTTCTGGTTAGCAATAGTGAAGCTGTTTCATAGGATAGGTCACAGCCATCCATAAAATAGGATTTTATCTTTCATAAGCGAGACTGACTGGATATTGAGCTACGCTCAATATTATATATCTAATTCTATATTCCATGACATGTGCATTTTTGGATTATACATTCAAAATATGCAAATAATGAATTATTTTACTTTTACCTAAATTGTCTCCTTTCTTTTCCTGGGGGCAGTGACTCATAGTTTATATATAATTTATAAGCAGAATTTGAAACATCCCATTTGATTGTTGTATTCCAATTTCTACAGTAGTAATGCCTGCAAATATCCTATTTTGGGTCTCTCATAGAAGTACATTTTAAACTGAAATTAATAGTATTTGTCCACAATGTTTTATTTTCCTCTCAGCTTGGCTCAGATTCTAGCACTCAGGATTTTAAGCTCCTACACTGTAGTGACACTGCAGTGCAGTAATAATTATAAAATAATAAAAATGTTTGGATTTAACATAGCACTTTTACTGTGAAATGCAGTGCCTGGGTGAACGATAGGTGAATGCAACAGCCAATTTGTGCAGCAATGTCCCACAGACAGCCATGAAGTGAACGATCAATTTTATCCGGTAAGTTGTTGCCCAAAGAAACTCCCTTTTATTTTTAAATTGTGCCTTGCGATTTTTAACATCCACCTGAACAGGTGTTTAATGTACGGCAGTTCCGACAATGCAGGGCTCGCACGGACTTCACCGGAGTGTCAGTCTAGACTATAAGGTCAAAGTCCTCATGTGAGACCTGAACCCACAGGTTTCTGATTCAGAGGTGAGAACACTACCAACTGAGTCAGGCTGACATCCAGTACTCTGAGGAGTGCTGTATTGATGGAGTTGCCCTCTCCTAGATGAGAAATTTAACAGAGGTCCTCCTGCCTGTTCAGATTGGCGTGAAGGATTCCCGATGACTCTATTGGAAAAGAAAAGGAAGTGTCTCTGTGGGACAACAATATTTAAGACAAATTGGCTATTGGAATTCCATAAACCTGCCAAATACAGTTTCTAAACTTGGTAATAATTATCTGTGAAGTGTTTTCAGTCGTTCCGACATGACAAAGAACTATAAAAAATATATAAAAGCTATAAAATGAACTTTTTTTAAAAAAGGTAAAAAGTTCTTGAGAAAATTGTAGACAATACCCACAAATCAAATTATATACTTTATGATTCCAGTGCAAATCCTACATTTGGGAAAATAACCTGGATTGTGAGTCTAATGAACACAGGAACAGGCATGATTTAAAAACTCTTCACGTTTATCAGAACTGCAAAGATCCAAACAATCTCACAGACCACCGGCATGTTAAACCCAGAAGCTATTTTGCTTGTGTTTGTTGGGTTGTTAAGTCTTGAGAGAAGATGTCTCAAATCAGACCGTAAAGAGGTGCATAACATTTTAAACGGGATTGAAAAAGTAAACTCAAAACAATACTTT
This sequence comes from Hydrolagus colliei, assembly GCA_035084275.1. NCBI lineage: Eukaryota > Metazoa > Chordata > Chondrichthyes > Chimaeriformes > Chimaeridae > Hydrolagus > Hydrolagus colliei. The sequence goes on along the minus strand of CM068746.1, from coordinate 23,588,252 downwards.
ACATTTCATGAAGACCGTAAAACAAGATGGCAAGATTTCGAGTGGCAAAGGCAATTTCATGACAGATACTGGGAAACTTTCTCTACCCAAATGCTAATTAACGACTGGAACAGGTTTCCAGGAACAGTGATTAAGGTTAGGAGAGTGGATTCAATGAAAAATATCTTGATGTTCTGATGGGAGGATGAAAGGTTGAGTATTCTGGAAGGATAAATGCAAACGTCAAAAGGGTCTTCTTCATCTGAACAAATCTTGTGATGTGTTGTCAGGATTTCCTCTTTTCTGCAACCTGAATCCTGGCAACATGTTGACCATTTGTATGCATCAAAAATTTCTCAATCAGTTGACTGCAGTCTAGAGCTGAAGAATTACACAATGATACTGTTTTGTTTGTAACAAATCACTCCTCAAGCACATGAAAACACTTTGGGACAACATGAATGTAATTTTGTTGTTGTTGTTTATGAAGCTAATGGATGAATAAATAAGATATTTAGTGCTCCAGTTTTATAATAAATGTATTATGTTTCTTTGTCACTTAGTGAATGAGGCCATGACAACACTCAAGCAATCAAGTTAATATACCGATCATTTGCAACCAGTTTACCTAGTTACTAATTTACCCTTATTATTTTACAGAGCATGGAAATCCTGTTCACTCATTTTTCAGTTGTTGAAATAAACCAACAGTTCAATAGTCTAAGACTAAGTGACCTTGATAAACTGTGTCAGTGCTTCGATCATACACATCATTTATCCTAGCAATTGTATGTTTATTTTCTTCAGTCTGTCTGATTCAATATTTATCAACCAATTCTGAACTGATTTCCAAAAACTAACAAGCAAGAAACAGATGAGTCCAGGTTTCCATGGACGAAGTGAGTGCCTTGGGCTATTTTTTTCGGAACCTTGTGTCATGCTGAATTGTTAAGTGTTGTGGCCAATAATTGACTTATCTCAAGCTAAAGCTCCTGCCAACAGCTACAGTACTTGTGTTGACTGGCAATACTGTCTAATTTCTTTAACAGTATCGCAAGATTGGCCTGTAGGCTACAAATATAAATTTGAGGGGTTTTTTTGTCTGGGGAAAGAGAGTGTTTGTTTCAAGTTTGAAAATTCAAGTGTTTAAAAAGCACAAGATCTAATTGCACTGACTAAAAGCAGCAGAAATATCTGGCATATAACTTAGACCAGCAACAACAAACAACAAAATTACATTTGTAAAGCAGTCACATAACTGAACTTAGGGTGCTGATGGAGGTGGATCTTTTTTAGGGATACTAGAATTGCACAGTGGCGGTAAAACAAAATAATAATAACTAATAATAATCCTTGCATTTGATATAGCGCATTTAACATCTTCTAGACATCTCAAAACACTTCGCAGAATATACTGTAAAGTGAATTGACTGTATATTTGTGGGTGAAAGGCAGCAGTCAATTAAGCAGTGTCTCACTCCATTATAAGTTGTAGGGATGTCAACCCTCCTGGAATGTCTTGGGAGTCTTCAAAAATGAAAGATTAATCTCCTGAATACAGCAAGCAACCTGGGAGGAAATCAAAGGGAATTCTCGGAGCTTCGAGACATCATTATGAAGTCCTGCAGCTCAGTGGTCGTCTCACAAGTAAGAGACCTGGGTTCGATTCCTAACAGGGCAAAATGTTGGGCTAGTTGCTTGTTCCACATGTCTCTGTTTACCTAGCAGTAAGTAGGAACCCAATTGTTAGTTGAATGGTGGATTACTTTTCCAGGGGTAATAATTGCTTTTTAAAAAATATATATTGGTCACTTCGCTCATGATAGTGTGCAGGACATTGCTGTGTGCAATTGGCTGCCATATTTCATCCATAATTGTAGTCAATTCACTTTACAGTATATTCTATGAAGTGTTTGAAATGTCTCGAAAATGTGATAAGGTACTTTATCAAATGCAGAATTATTATTAGTATTATTATTATCATCATCAGAGGCCATTTATGACACTACCATAAAGTCAGTGCTGTATGTGTCTTTATGATAGTAACCATTCTTCTTTGGTGTCCAATGAGAGGTGGCAACCCAACCTTTTCACTCCTCTCTATGCAACTTTACACTGTACAGATGTTAAAATCAAGACCAAAACATTAGAAATAGTCGGAGAAGACATAAGACCTAAGGTTAAAATTCCAGGGCTTAGGGCTGCAAGCTATGAAGAAATAATAGAGTTGATCTTCTTTTCGTTGGAAGTACACAATGACCTGAAGGTCATGATTGTATAGGATTTGGAAGGAATGGATAACAGATGGAAGCAAGCTGTTTCGTTGGGCTGTGAGCACGGAATTAAAGGACCTGTATCAAAAGATTTACAAGCCCCAAATGTGTGTGTAACTGTGAGGAAAAGTTTTCTTTCTGGTGAATAATGCATATATGGAATAAATGCCAAGAAAAAAGTCTTAACTTTTAACAAGAACTAGATAAATATCTGGCTGGGAAAGGAACAGAAGGTTGTATATGAAGGTTGAAGGTTACACAGAAGATATACTGTATATAGTGGAGTCCTTTAGCTCACTGGTTAGAGCACTTAATTTGTAGGTGGGAGACCCAGGTTCGATTCTAGACAGGGTGAAACCTTGGGTGAATTTTCTTACCCCACATACATGATAATAATCCTCAAAAAAACAAATTTGTCACTTCAATCCACAACTGATTGTGGGACACTGCTGTGCACAATTGGCCGCTGCATTTTGCCCACAAAATACAGTCAATTCACTTTACGGTATATTCTGTAATGCGCTTTGGGACATCTGGAAGACGTAAAAAGTGCTATATCAAATGCAAGGATGTAAGCAATCCCAGCAAAGTACTGTAAAAGCTTGTTTATACGGCACCCAGCCAACCTGAATGCTCAAGCAACCGGTATCTCCCAATACAATTCACCATTCCAGCAAATGGATCTCATACGAAAGCCATCCAGGACTTCGCATACTCGAAAGTATGCTCACTTTGCGCATGTGGGCAATGCGTGCGCTTGAGCACTTATTAAACTTAACGAACGACGGAATTTTTATTTTACCGATCATTTTACAGAGTGTGCTGGAATGCTTTACTGGTAAGTATCCATACAATATTCTTTAGTCTATTATTAATATTATTTAGTCTATTATTAATATGGTATGTTTTAAAATAAGTTAATTTGTTGTGTAGGATTTTCGGCAACTTGCTGCTTGAATATCCGGCATATTTAATTAACCGGCACCTGTCAGGTCCTGAGGGTGCCGGATAAACAAGCTTTTACTGTAATCTGAAAAAAGATATAACATGGTTAAATCAAAATAAATTCCTGTCTGTCCAGGTGGATGTTGCAGAGCCCACAACAAAATTGGAAAAAGGAAGAGAGCTTCCTCTGATGTCAACATATTTTTCTAGATTAATTGATGATTCACCTCATGGTTGATTGTGGAACCTTGCTGATGCAAAAGGCTGTCACGTTTGCTTAATAACAAAACAGTTACTGCACTTGACAGTAATTAGCTGGTGAAGTATGTTGAGACGATTCAATACAAGGCACTATAAAAATTCAAGTCCTTTTTTTTCTTTCATGAATTATTAAGTTAAAAGGCCAGGCAGAGACATTCCGGAGTTTTGCTTGATTGTCTTCAGGCAGTTATTTTGTTGACATTTTCCTCTAGCTGTTATGCAGAATTCCTGTTAAGGTAAATTGTACGCAATCTGTGGAGGGAACAGTCTTGATGGAGCAGATTAGCTTTTCTCATTCAAATGATTTTACGAAAATTGTAGGTTCTGAATTTAACTCAGTTTTCAGATCACGGAGCTACAAATTATGGAAAATTTATCACCAAATCCGGTAGCTTAATAGCACATGTTAATGAACATCTGAAGTACTCAGTCATTATAAGGAGAACGCCACAAGTAGTCTGTAACGTCCTATGGGAATAATTGACTGCTCTCCTGGGATGTAATTTTGCTGATCCAGAACCACACAATAAACTTTTTTTTCCTGTATGAAAAAATAATTGTCCTTATCTGGAAAATTGAATACTGTTGCTGATGAGTGCCTGGAATGGGATTTATATTGTACTATAAAATATCCACAACAAAAATCAGTTTACTGGTAAAGCAGAGCATTATCTTTACCCTTTTCTTTGACAAATATACGAGGAACAACAACTATAACAACAAAATTACATTTATAGAGAGCCTTTCACATCAGGAGGAATCCCGAAGTGCTGAACAGTTAGGTCGGGACCCGAGCAGGGGGTGGGTTGGGGGTGGGGGGGGAGGGGGGGGGAAAGGGTTGGGGTAGAAGTGGGGGGAAGGAGAGTAGGAAATGGGGGAGAGTTAGCAGACTACTGATAATAATAATAATCCTTACATTATGATATTTTACTATTAAATGCTCTAATAGATTTCAGATGTATATTGCAATCACAGTTTCTGGTTTACGGCTTTCTTTAAGTCAACAAACAATTCAATATAATTGTGAGAATGAACAACACATAATAATAATCATAATTGTTGCATTTGCTTTAGCGCTTTATCACGTCTTCAAGATGTCTCAGAATATACTGCTTCACAGAATTTACTGTAAAGTGAATTGACTGTATATTTTGTGGACGAAATGTGGCAGCAAACTACGCACAGCAGTGTCCCCCAAACAATCGTGGATTGAAGTGACTGATTTTTTAAAAAGATATTATTGTCACCTGAAAATCTATCCACCTATCGACTAACAATCAGGTTCCTATTTACTGCTACAATTGCCCAACATTTCACACTGCCGGCAACAGAAACCCAGGTTTCTCACTTGCAAGGCGAGTGATCTAACCACAGCGCTACAGCACTCCATAACTGAGTACAAATTGCGAATTAATGGAAACAAATGATATAAAAACTAATGTTATTACTAGCATTAACTTGGATGTTTTCTTCATGTACAAATATCTGTCCATCAATAAGTTTAGAATTTGGCAGCTCTTGAATTTCAAAAGCACAATACTAACCATTTCCAAATGTATAGAGTACTATACTAACCCCAAACTGAATGAAGCATTATGAGACTATTTCTAAGTGTTTGCTTCATTTAATAATAATTCTTGCATTTGATACAGGGCATTATCATGTCCTTAAGGCATCTTAAAGTGCTACACATTTTGCTGTTATATCGCAGACAGTGTGATGTTGAAGTGACACAAGACTATCTTCTCAAGGTTTTGTGTTATATCAAATTGATCTGACACCAAGAGCTTAAAATTGTAATTATGTTATAAATTTTGAAAACCTGCAATATAATTGAACTGATTATACTCTTGGCATGGTAATGGTATTTTTTAACGTGTGTCAGAAACCCAGCTCATCAAAAAATAAGGTCTCAAACTCTGAGAGCACATAATTCAGCATTTATAATGGGTTTTTCACACCAGTAATAGATTTACTCCATAAACGTTAACATTTCAGAGTCTGCAGAACTAACTGTTGAATTCACTTCAGCAAGTCAGAGCAAGAGTCCCCTCTTGTCTTACAAGCTTCTTAGTGACTGCTAATACAGGGTAACCAATAAGTTGTGCTATTTACGCTAATATTTGAAAGTATATATTTAAAACTTATTAGACATTGCAATAGTACCATGACTTTTTGGGGGAGTCATTGGCCTCCAAGCAATGAATTGTACATAGCTTCGGGAGATTGTAAACAAGTTTCATTAAAAAAAATGTAGGAACCTGGTTGTTAGTCGATTGGTGCATTATTTTCTGGGGTAATATTTACTCCCCAAATAAAAAATATATAATTTGGTCATTCACTCCATGGCTGTTTGTGGAAGACTGCTGTGCTCAATTGACTGCCACTCACAAAATACAGTCAGTCTACATTACAATACATTCTGTGAAGTGCTTTGGGATGTCTCAATGTGATAAAGCAATATAACAAATGCAAGGATTATTATGATGATTTACATCATTTTGCGATAAGAACATGTGGAGATGAATTCATAATAATAATCCTTGTATTTGATATAGCACTTTTCACATTTTATCGACGTAGATACTGTAAAGTGCATTGACTGCATATTTGTGGGTGAAATGCAGCAGCCAATTGCACTCAGCAGTGTCCCACAAACAGTCATGGATTGAAATGACCTATTTTTATTATTGTGTTTTTTTGGAGGGATTATTATTAGGAGTGTAGACTAAGGAAGCTTGCCTAAGGTTGGAGAGTGCTCTAACCACTGAGCTACAGGACTCCACAATTCATGACATAATTTCAGTAAACATTTAAAAAAGGGTGATGTTAACACAATAATATCACTTCCTGCTACGCTAAAGAACAACTGATAAATATGGGAACAGACAAATTAATGGCTGCTATGTACACTGTACAATTATTTAAATTGCAAACTGTATACAATTGGCTGCCACTTTTCACTCAATTCAATTCACAGTAGATTCGGTGAATTACTTTGGGGCGTATCAAAACCTTGATAAGGTTTTATATCAAATACAAGGATTATACCACTTCTATATACCGTTCACCCACCTTTCTCTGATATCCGCAAATAGTTTTCCAGTCTTTTACCTTTTTCCCATCTACTCCTCTTTCCCAACTTAGTTTTTGCAGGCCTCTCCAAAACTCTCATTTTAGTAGCATAAACCATGAAACCATTTCTCAAGTTGTGAATCTTAAATATGAATTCATATCGACTGTCAATATTTCTCTATTTCCATCATGTTAATACTGTATCATATGTGGACTCAAAACTTGACAACATCTTTTTTCTCAGCGGCTTTCTATTCTGCGCAATTCAGGATGCTTGGCTAATTAAAATATCCCTAAGAGGCTCGAGCAGTTACTATTGTGCCTGTAGTTTACCTTGGCATCAACTTAAGTCTCACTGAAAACTTTCAGATGCTGCAGTTTATTTCCATCACTTTCAGTTTATATTTTGGATTGCTCTTATCCTTTTTGCCTGGTACTGTAGTGAGAAAAAATACCTTGTGAAAGTCTAATCCTGGAAAAGTCTTGCAAGCAACTTAAAATCGTTGGACTTTTGCTTCATCATTTTTCATGAAAACACAAACAAAATTTTGATTAGAAACCAATAGACTTTCCCAGTGGACTAGTGGGTAACAACAACAGCAACAAAATTCACATTGGAAGGATGTCCCAAAGTGTCTGAAGTCCCGCCCGCGAGGCGGGGAAAGTAAATCCCTCCAACTTGCTCCTTCTCTACCCATTTCAGTCCCGCCTGAAAAGCTTCACCCCGCCATGGATTGGAATAAGGCTCTAAGATGCTATCCTGCGTGGTGGGTGCTATATAGGTGCAAGTTGTTGTGGCTGTTGTAGATTCCTGGTGAGGCTATATCCAGAATTGTATGAGTCATTTTGGATATCTTCAAATGTGTATTGATATTACATTTGTTATATGTACTGGAGAGGATTATATGTACTGGAGAGGATGATTGCTAGCTTTCCAAAATAATGAGGATAGAATCATAGTGCTGTATGCTTCTAATTGAGAGAAGATTGGAAAGGACATGATCCAGGTCTTGATAATGCTGAGAAACACAAGTGCTCTGTATGTTTCATTGTTTGTTTGATTTTGACTGTGAGGACAGAACCTCAGAACGCAAAATATGTCTCAGGTTAAAGATTAAAGATTTTTTCTCTGTTCAAGTAGTGGATATTGTTAAATACAGATTTCCAGAAAAAACTGTTGATTTTGTGTCAACTAAATCCATGCAGAAAAGAACCAGTTGAACCTTTTATTGGCATATTTTTTTCCATATACTGCATGTTGATAGTCAGCAATAGACTATAATAATAATAGACTACAGTATATAGAAAATGCACACAGACTCTCTCACTCTGCTCTGATAGATTGAAGTGGACATAGTTTGTGTGAGACAATTGCTGGCTGGACAGTCAGTGCAGCCTCTATAGTTTCTCACTGTTCTCGCCAGAAAATGACATACAGGGAAAAGAATGGTATGTAGTGAGGAGGCAGGGAGAGTCATAGCCACAGGAATGAAGGAGGGACATCCTTGAAAAAGTATGGGAATGGACCGAGGAGTATAGAAAGAGGAGAGTGGACATTTGTACAGAGGAAAAAAGCCTGATCTATTTGATATTTTGCCCACAAATACAGTCAATTCACTTTACGGTATATTCTGTGAAACACTTTGAGGCATCTTGAAGACACATGTTCTACCCTTGTTTATTCACCTTTTCTACTATGCAATCACCTTAAGGAAGTAACTGTAAAATGTGCCACCCAAACATTTTGGAAGGAAATCTAACCCATACTACAGCATTTCCCAATGGCTGCAGACTAGAATAATCCCGCATTACCATTCTGGAAGATAGGTTTGTTCATGTTTCAATTAAGTGCACATCTTATCCCAACCACAGCTCTAACATAACTGATAAAATCTGTAAATCACTCCATTTACATACCCTTCCAATCAATGAACTAAACAGCTAACCTACAAAGCCACTCTTAATTAACTATTAATAAGGGAAGGCACTATATCAAATGCAAGGATTATTAATATTATTATTGTTGTATAACTGCCAAAGTGAGTGACATTGATCAGCATCGACCAGCAGTTTGGTGGTTTGTTAAGATTGGGAGATTTATGGTTAAAATGTGTTAGTAGCCAGGAGGGAAGATTAGATATTACTGTATTAAGAGATGAACAACTAAGAGTTCCCAAATGGGGCACTGTAGTACATAGTCATACAGTAACATTGTTTTATCTGATTGCCCATATTACAGCCAACAGTAGTGTCCTGCCACAGGGAAGTTGATTAATTAAGTAAGTACCCTCATCTTTATATAATTAGAAGTTTTATCTTAGTACTGTATCTGTGGATCCTTCTTCAACTTAGATACATTGTACAACTAAAGCAGCTCAAAATCAATCACATCATGCTTAACATAATATATTAGCTTGTGAGACACAAGAGTAACTGTAATAAAATACAGGACTAATTTACATCTATAGAGCACCTTTCAGGAGAAGTTGTCCCAAGACACTTGACAGTCCTGGCTTGGCACCTGAGCTATGGATGGGAGCAGAGGGTATGGGGAGAGGAAAGATGACCATAGAGCAGGCAAAGAGGAAGGTCTTGTGATAGGTTGAAACAAGTGAGGGAGAGAGAGTCTCAAGGACTCCAGAATGGAGTTCCAGAGAGTGGGGGGCAGACACAACAACAAAATTGCACTTATATAGTGCCTTTCACATCGGGTGGACATCCCAAAGTGCTGAAAGCATGACTGACAATGGTAGTGCAGGCAGGGTGGAGAACACAAAGCAGAGCAGTGCCTGTTGAGTGAAGGCAGAAATTTGGATGGGACAATTGCATAGGTTGCAAAGATAGGTTGGGTAAGACCATGGAGGGATTTGAAGGTAAGTATGAGGTCTTGGTGTGGATCTGCTCGGGGATGGGAATCAATGGAAGCAGGGGAGGAAATGGATGGGGGGGGGAGGGGAGCACACAAAACAATTTACATTTCTATAATGTCTCTCACATTGAGTGGATATCTCAAAGCACTTTGCACTACTAGCTGCGCAATTTTCAACCAGTTTTATGACCAACCATCTGTAGATCTGAGTACATTGTTTTACCCTTTCTTATTCACCTTTTCCATTGTGCAATCAAGTTAAGGACATCTCCATGAAATGTGCCACCCAAATATTTTGGAAGGAAATCTAACCAATACTATAGCATTTTCCAATGGCTGCAGACTAGAATAATGCTGCCTCCCTGTTCTATAAAAAAGATTTGTTCATGATTTATTTAAATGCAAATCGGATCCCAACCACAGCTGTAACATAACTGATGAAATCTGCAAATCACTCCAATTACATATAGTCCAATCAATGGACTAAACACCTAATCTACAAAGACACTCTTAGCTTTGTGTCATTACTAATACACAGTTTGTAATGCATCCCTAAACTTTCATCACTGTGCATTCAATTATGCAGTACCTGTCCACAATCCCAGGTCCTGGTGGTCTCGTGGCCAATCCGTTATAATGTAATTGAGTCTTGTCTGAGACCATTTTGGCAAGACGGGACTATGCCTTGTGCTTCCCTCATTCCCTCTGCTTGGCCCATCCTTCCGCATCTTCAGGTTGTGCTTGAAGACCTTCCTCTTCAAACATGCCTATGATCATCTCACCCCCTCCATCTAGCTCGGGGTCATGCTCTGCCACTGTCAAGCGCTCCGGAACGCTATCGTGTGTGAGGGGAGCTATATAACTGCAAGTTGTTGTTGTTGTCTGATACTGTTCACAGACCAAATTGAAACAGTTGTTATAGTTAATCCCCCAAACCACGCTGTATCTTCACCAACAGAATTTTTTCTGCAGTTTTCTTGGTTGATGGAATCACATAATAATGTGATTCATTGTCGTTGAATAGTACCGGGGAACCGAGGAACAATTTGGATGATTTAGTCCATTAGTCAGAAAGCCAGCTTTACAGTGCATTCACCCCACCAATGTGCAGTTTAATTTCAATAATAATAACATTAAGAATCCTTCCATTTGATATAGCACTTTTCTAGACATCTCAAAGTGCTTCCCATAATATACTGTCAAGTGAGTTGACTGTATATTTGTGGGCGATGCCCATTTATTGGTAAATGCTTTGAAAGGGTGCATCACTTTAGGAAAAGAAACAGTTGCAACGTGTGGTTTCAGCTCTTAAGTGAAAATAAAACACCCAACACGAACCTGTTCCCAAGTTCTTCCCTTGATTCGCCTCAAAGACTATTCCTTTATCGCATGCCCTCTGTGGCCATGCCCAATGTGTCCCACTCTGAGGCACACAGCGCTGCTCAGGAATTCCACACTCCTCACCAAAACACAACCAATTTGCCCAGTGTGTTGGGCTATGCACTAAATCGGCGCTAAACCAGGTCAGCTCCAGGTGACATTTGAAAGTATAAAAAAAACACACACAAATCCGGCTTTGCTGGGGACCCAATAAAACAACGACACTCGGACCGACCGTGAGAACTTTTTTGCTTTGGTGCTTGAAGGATGAATGTATTTCCTCCCCACCAGCCCCCCCTTTCTTCCTTCCTTTCTCTCCTTCAGATAATCCCAGAGGATTGTCCCCCTCCCCACAGTCCAAACAAATGTCAAAGCAAACCAGCCGGAGCTGTGGTGTCTGTCTGTCTGTGTCACCTCTGAACCAACTACAGCCTGGACAGAGCCTGGGACATCTCCCCTCCCCACTAACACACACACACACACACAGTACAGGCTGAGGGGGGGGGGGGGGTCCCAGGATTGGGAATGTTCTTGTGCACGTTACGAACGTGTCTGTTCTCCATCCAAAGCCGGGGCGCTGAGAACAGAGAAGTAAGTCCGTCTCAACATTAAAAAAAAATACATTTTTCAAATGCCACTAAAAACTGCTACAGCTACAGCTGCAAACACACACCCCACACATACACACGATCAAAGTCTTGTCTTGTCCTCCGCTCTATCACCCACCGTGTTTCCTCGCACGTTTCACATCCGTAAGGAAAAATCACACACACACACACACACACGGTTGTGTTTCTTTCCTCTCTGCCTGCGATCAGTAAAGATCCGAGAAACACACTGTGCTGAAACACATCACCACCTCTCTCTGTGTGTCTCTGTCTCTGTGTCTGTCGCTCCCGTGCAGATCCTCGCTGTACTGTAAGATTGCATGTGGGGAGGTGGATAGATGGTCGGGAATTTATCAGAGAGAGAGAGAGAGTTAAGACTCTTCTTACCCCTTTGCAACGTGAGCGGTTGCAGTGTTGTCGCCATGTCTGCCGCAGCCAGAGAGAACAGGAGGGGGGGAGAGATAAGGCTGAGAGAGAGAGAGAGAGAGAGGGAAGGAGGGAAGGGAGGGAGGGAGATGGAGTGACGCGGCATCTAGAGCAGCCACCAGGGGCTGGGAGAAAGGAGAAGTGAGGACGATTGTAGCCAGAGAGACGACCTACTGTCCATCCAGGCTCTGAACTGAAAGCTACACTACACAGAGGTCACTGGGAACACACAGCAGGACAGGACAGGCGGTGTGTGTGTGTGTGTGTGTGGACAGGGGGAGAATGAGTTAACCTTTCAGGTCCATAACCTTTGGTCAGAATGAACCCTGAATGCAATCAGACCAACGTCTGATCACATCACTGAAAGAAGCCGCCACTCACTCCCAAAGGCGTATAGATCCCGGGGCAGCACCGGATAAGAGAAGGGATTTCTCACAAGAGTCCAGCCCTGTCCCGGCCACCAGCCCCTGATAAAGTTAACCATTTGCTTTGTGGCTGTTTATGGACGTTACTGTGTGTAAATTGGCTGCGGGGTTCATCTACAAACACTGTACACAGTTACTACACTGCACAGTCAACCCGTAACCACTTTGAGTTGCCTTGACAATGTTATAAGTTTCTATATCAAATAAAAGGATGTTTATTTTACCCCTTCACTTATCCATGGGAACATTAAATACCTACATTCAACCGAACACTTCTAAAGGCGTCAGAGCAATACCCTGATAAATGATGTATATTGATGGTGGAATAGAGACTGAAGGCTATACAAACATCAGAGAAACTGCATTTCAGAAATTAATTCCACTGTGGATTATCGGGTAAAATGGAGCAAATGTGAATCCGGCCAAAATTCAGACATCCGGGTTTCAGATGCTTTATAGATGAGTTGTATGATTCTGCATTAATGTATTACTTTAAGAAAATCAGACTTTCACAAAAACAAGTATATATAGAATAACATAGTAATGCAGACTTTTAAGAATATACATCACCATGTATTATTTGAAACAATTTTCTGAGATTATTGTAACGGCAGATTTTTTGAATCCTGGAATGTGATTTGTAAAATAGTGGCCCTGTTTATTTTACAACAGTGGATTAGTGAGGTCTATTAATGCTATATAGTAATCCTTTCTTATCACATCTTTGAGATGTCTCAGAATAATACTGTATATTTGGTGTAAATATATCACATATTAATATTATATTATTAAGTAATACTAATATATTATTAGCATTCATTAACATCAATTAATATATTATTAATATTAATATATTATATCCTTTCATTATTAAAGAAAACTTATAATTTATTGCTGATTGTTTTATTGAAAATGTATATTGAATGATTTTTTTCTCTGAATAAATATACTTTTACGTTATTAAAACCAAAATGCTTTAATCTTTAAATGACCCCAAACTCTAGGCAATCTTTTGTTTCCTTTTGCCTGTTTTGATCTGCATGAATCAGAAAAAGAGGATGAAAACCTTATTTCATTAACCTGAACTCAGCCAGGGACTTGATTTATTTATCTTAGTTTCCTTTAGTGCAAGCTTTTCTTTGTGTTTTTATTTGCAGTAAACAATTTGCCTAATATTTCTGACCCAAAACTCCAACATCCTGAGCACCTCCACTATCCAATTTATCCCTACAGTTTGATGATTGTGTAGATATAGTATTTAAATATAGATTCAGCAATGAATATAAATCCACTTGACCAGAGAACGAGAATATGTCTCTATTATTCAGCACATGCCCTTATCCGATAGATCCAATAAAGTATGATTAAAATTGATCCCAAAGTGGATCATGCTTTAAACAAATGTTGTCTTAAGTTGAGAACTACAATGATAAAATATTTGTGTAAAGGTTATATATATATACAGTATATATATAAAACAAAGAAGGTATCACAATGCAGAGCCTAACCTTGAGAGCGTCCAATAAAGCTGTGTGAAAATATTCCCAAATTCCCAGCCTAATCAAGCAAAACTCCACAAGATTAACCCAACCTCCTAACCCACATGTTCACCTCTGGCCAATTACACTCAACAATAACTTATGTTCTTATGGTTACATAGCTTATAATAGCTTGAAAGTCATTACCAGTCAATACTTGTAGTAAACGTATGGAACAGGCTCCCTAGGGAGACAGTAGAAGCAGACAATGTCATTTGTTTCACGATCAAATTAGATAGATTTTTGCTAGAAACTAATATCACAGGATACAGCAAATAGTGTGGAACACGATATGTCAAGTGACTGCCAAGATGGTGGAAGGCAAGCTAGATGCACCTTTGTCTTCTTTCACCTAATAAAATTATTTTTTTCTTGTATGTTCAAATAGTAAAAACAATAATCCTTGTACAGTACAGTATTTGGTATAGTGCCTTTCACATCATGAGAATATTCCAAAGTGCCAGATGTGCAACTACATGAATCAATGAAGCAAACATTATACTCATAAGGGATTGTGAACATCTGATCTGCTGTTTATGCTGAAAACATAATTTTTTCCAGCATTTAAAAACCTATGGCTAGTTATGTGTGTTATCTGAAATAATTTCAAGAATATTTCCAGGGGTGTGCTTTTGGTTCAAAAATAATCAAGTCTGTTAAATGGGTTGTGACTTTAATATTGTTGTCACCAATGGTACAAAATATCAGTGCAATGAAGGCATCAGCGTAGGATCTCTATTTCTCATTCTAGTTTCTCTGGAGCTTGAAGCAATCAGTTTACAATAATAAACTGGAGCAATACAATCTGGTGTAATTGTGCTGGTTGGTAAACTAAAGTGTAATGACCGAGTATTTGTAGGCAAATGTGACAACCAATTTGCTCACACCATTGTTCAACAAACTGCCTTGAAGTGAATAATCTACTTTTTGATCTGGAAGATTGATGGCCAACACATTGAGAGAAATTCCCTTCTCTATTTGAATAGTGCCATGGGATCATTAACATCCCACAGAATAGATAGATGGTAACCTGGTTTGACAACTCATCCAAAGAACTTTATTTCCAATAACACATCAATGTATTGATGCATCAGGCCTAAACCATGATTTTGCAGTCCCAACATATTATTTCTTTTTTTTTGGTATGGAGTGTGCACCCTCTCCCAGAAGGATGCAACCTTCTTATCCGGTCATACAGTGTCCCCAAGAACCAAGCCTTGGGGACCCAGGAGTGAGCTGAAGTTTAACTAGCTTGACTAGTATACAACAATGGATGTACACTACACTAGTATTCATACAACAATGGCAACTTTCTTTCTGCTTTTCCAGTTCATTAGGTTCCTTTCAACAATATACACTGTGCTTGGAATTTCTCAGCGATCAGAATTCCTGGGAGAGAGATATTATTTATTTATAAACTTACAATGCCTTAGTTCTTATCCTTCTGATGCAACTTACCATCTTTAAAGAAATATAGTGAGCTAACATTTGATATCCACACTGACAGTTGCTGCTGTTAGCACAAGATCTGCTTAGAAGCAGATCACACCTTAGATCACACCTTCTCCCTCCCCACCCTACACACCCATGGCTTCCTTCCGTTCTGTCAATTTTGTATTACTCTTGGCGAAACTAACCAATATACTGTATAACGAACAACAATATATTGCAAGAATGCTTTTAAGACTATGGCTACATTTTGGAGTTAGACAACAGTTCTTAATGGTTATAAACTGCTTGAGGGCTTATACTCATGTTTTATGAATGTCTTAACATGTTAAAATGATTGCACAGTAATTGCTCCCTGAGATTTGTTTATTCCAAAAAGCCTGAGAAAAAAGTAAGATGCCCAGAAACATATTCGGGCTTCAGCTGAGGTGTCTGATTCCTGTTGGAAATGGTATGTGCTTGATCCAGGTTTTAACTTTGATTTATTTAATAGCTGCTCGTGTTATGAGTAAAGCCAAATGGCAGGTGGGAGTCAAATTAGTCCAGCAGGAAGCTTGCCAAACAGTGCCATCAAAGACCAACTATGCAGTTTAACTGCTTAAACTCGAGGAGTAAGCGCTTCAGGATGCTAGCCCACATGAAGGGCACTAACAAATATAGATTGTTGTTATTGTTATCAGCTCTTGTCAATGTGAGTTCTACGTTCTAATAAATCCTACACTCCCTACACTCTCACTTCCCTCTGCACAAAGAAATTCTTCCTTAGCTCCCTTTCAGATCTCTTGCTAGCTGTCATATGTTTATGTCGCTTGCTGTTGACACCACCCAACAGTTGGAAACATCCTGTTAATGTCCACCTTGCAACCTTACACAATGTTAAAATTTGAATTAAGGTGAGGAATTCTCGGTATGAGAATACATACCTTTTCTTGAACTGTATGTGAAGCACTTGTAGTGATATGTTGGAAGCTCAAGGAAGTTGAGGGTCATCATCGATCTTGATTGTTACACTGTTTAGTGTGATATACAGTACTGTACTTAATTTCTATTATTTATGCTCCAGAAAGCTCAGCAGCAGCTATTACATGTAAGCTCCTGTCATTACCTCAAAGCTATTATGGCCACATATATCTTCTTTTATCTCTAATGAAGTGTTACATTGATTAAATATGTTGAGAAATATTTTAGTCAACCACTGCTGACAGTTACCAAAATCATAAGCTTATCATATGAAATCAAACAGTTTACATTTTGTGGTCCCATTTACATTTTATAGCAACATTACATTGAAATTATACAGTGACCGATTTTTTAAAAATAGCTTGAAGAGTTTGCTGCCCTCAAACATTGGTTTTATAACAAACAGTTAACATGTGTTAACCTTATTAGAAAAAGAAAATTCCGGAAATGTTATAAAAGATAGCTATTAGGGTTCCTGTAGATCACTGGTAGAGTACTTGCCTCACAAGCAAGAGAGGATTTGATTCCTGGTAGAGTGAAATTTTGGGTAAGTTTCACACACCTAATAATAATCCCTCCCCAAAAAAACAATAATAATTTGGTCATTCAATGCATGACAACAAATAAACAGTGTAGCTAGTTATCACAGATAATTTACATCAACTCATACTATTCGACAACAACAACTTGCATTTGTACAGTGGCCTTCACACATGATAGTGTCTTGGAGCCTGCGCAATGCGGTTGGACCCTGAAAAGCAACAAAAAAGGGGAGGGGAAGATGACGATAAACATATGATTTATAGAAAGATGAAGAGGGGTTAGGCAGAGGGATTGAAGCAGCGAGTTACAAAACTTAGGGGGTGTAGTGGCTGAAAGCACAGCAGAACCTATACCATTTATCTGGATTCAGCCTGTTTTCTCAGTACAAAATAAAGTCCAGTGATAATACTTCACTTAGTAACCACTGTTGACGTACACTTTATTCCTACTCCAAGGGTCAAATTGTTGGTTCACTTTGAGTTTGCTCATGGTGACAGTAAATCCAAATGAAATGCATAAAGATAAATGTATATTTTAACTGGCTTTCAATAACTGAAAGTGTTTTAGATTTGTAGTATTATCCACAGGATACGTGGCAAGATGTTTCTCTGGCACTCAACCGAATTTCATATTTTAATATTTATTGGGATAAATACTTAATTGAAGTATTAAGAACATGAAAAAATAATCCTGCATGCCTTGCATATAAAGCAAATCATACTGGATCGTATCTGTATACTGTACCCTTATCTCACTGATCCCAGAGGGTACACCAGAAAAAGATCAGAGAACATTAAACTTAAATAGTGCACAAAGGCCCTGGGCATGATTATGAAGATCCCAGAATGCTCCTGTTGATTTTTTTTTCTTATCCAGTTTTCCCTCTTTACTGAAAGTGTTTATGACTCATTCTTTGCTTTGGCTGGGATATAGTTCCACAGGCTCGGGGCTATCTCTGGTACCTGGCTAAGGTCATACTATTAATGAATTGAGTTCAGATCCACAAGCATCACATTCAAATAAATACCGCACCAGTCAGGCTGCACTTACAATGCTGCGTACCAGTTCTAGTTTTCAGTTCCCTTTCAATCATTTTCAAACTAATTCATGCCCTGGCACCTCCATACCTATACGATCTGCTTCTACCCACACCATCCCTCCACCACCAGCTGCTTCAGTTTGGCTGACTCCGGCCACCTGTTTGTCCCTCGTGCCTTCCACTCTACCATCAGTGGCAATGCCTCCAGCCTGAAACTCTGGAACTCTCCCTCAATCCCTGCACCTTGACCCTTCCCCACTTTCTCCCCACTTCGAAATCTCACCTAAAGGCTTTCATTTTTAAATGGGCTCATCATTACCTCCCCCTCCCTGTCTCGGTGAGACTCCGCCACTGACATGCACTCCAGGATACCACTCTGTGTGTAGGGCGCTATATAAATACAAGTTGTTGTTGTATCCGTGACATAAAGGGGCTGTCCAGGGGAGAGGAGCTGCAGAGAAGAGCAATGAGGGTGATTCTCAAGTGTGAGCAATAATTAGACAATCTAGGGTTCTTCAGTCTTGGGAGATGACTTCTCAGAGGATAGATTATAGAGGTAATGGAGGCAGCGGGGAGTGGGTTGGCGAGTAAGCAGGTTGAGTGTAAGGAGGTGCCAGGGCATGAAGAGATTTGAAGATGGATCTTGAAATCATCCTGTTCTCTGGTAGTGATCCAGTGGAGCCTGGCCTGAACTAGTGTGATGGGGGTATGGAGTGTAATGTGGGTGAGTTTGCGGATGGTGGAGTTTTGCTCTAACTGGATTTTATGGATAGTGGAGTTGGGTAAACTAGGAAGGAATTTGAATTGTCGAGGGCAATGATTGCATATCGCATTATAACCAGGATCTGCATATTCCTGCAATATTGCAGGAGGACAACTCCAGGGAGGGGTTCGGAGGTCAGCCTAACAGAGAGCCAGTTTGCCTTAGTTTGCCAAGGTTGCGCAAAACTTGCGGAAAAAAATCATCAGCTCTGCGTTGGACGGTGAAGTTCTGCGGTTCGTAAAAGAGCTGAGCAGCTTCAAAACGAAGGGCTGAATGGAACAATTTTCCCACAAATCAGCACCATTTTTTTGTGTCAAAAGTGGTCTAACAGGTTAAGACCCAATGACATTTCAGATCTTTGATGAATTCGGGCGAGATGAATGGGTTCCAGTACTTTTCACTTGTACTTCAATTCACCAGGGTCTGTACTGCTCGCCTCTAATTAGAAACCCGTGGTGACCTCTTCGACCGTGCCTACGGTTGCCTCCCTCATCCCGCCGTGCCTCACCACTGCCAAGCAGGGTAGATAGTGTCTCAGAAAGAGAGGCACAATATCAGAGCAAGCTGGTATTCTTTTTTTCCATGTCCAATCTTGAAACAATACAGATTTGGTTGGCCAATGTTCAAGCAAGCCTGTATTTTTCAACATCCTGTTTAACGTGTGGTTTGATTCTCATGGGTGGGATAGAGGGCGGTGACTTCTCTCGAAGCACTGACGTCGAAGGGGCTGAACGCTCACTCAGTGGGAATTGACTCTGTGAGAGGGTGAGTCGTGGTCTTGCCAACAAAAGCGTTCAAGTCAAACCAGGAGAGCGAGAGAGAGAGCGAGAGAGAGGGAGGGAGGGAGGGAGAAAGAAGTAAACATGAGACTAAGATCACTCCAAGTTCAAAACTTTTGCTTCGCAAACCGGTGGACGGCAGCGGGTCAGAGAAAAGCCTCTGCAACCTCAGGAAACACGGGAGCGATCAGCAAGAGTCATTTGAGGCAGGAGCCGAAGTTTGCAGGTTCCTGCCAAGCGCCGAGGGGTTTGTGGACTCGCACACCGCCTCGTCAAACCCGGCAAGACTGTCGCCTTTTCTACTCACGATCTTACTCGTCTTACACTCGCGACCACGCGACCAATCCGCCCACCAGATACCAGTCGGTGATCCGCAGGTCTCTGGAAGAGCCTGAAAACTTCTGGAGCGAATGCGCTCAGGAGATCACCTGGTCCAAGCAATGGAGCAAAACGATGGATGATTCCAACTTACCGCATACCCGCTGGTAAGCCAATGCAGCAACACCCAGCCGGCAGTCAGCTAAGGTTGCTCTAAACAAAGTGTTATGAGCAGAGTGCGGGTAATCGAAAACCTGTAATCCAAACACTTGTTTGTTTTCTTGTTTCGTCCACCAATCTTACTGTTGGCTTTTTTTTAAAAATGAAAACAAATAATAATAACAGAAAGTTAGTTTTGGAAATCGATGGGATAAATTTGGAGTGAGAGACTCAACATCGCCAGCAGTAAAGTACGTTTACACAGCACCTTTCACGGCCGGAGGACATCCCAAGGTGCTGGACGGTCAAGGATTGGCACCTGATCTGGGGGCTGGCATCAGAAGGGGCGGAGGGTGGGGAGGTAGGAAGGTGACCGAAAGTGCGGTCGAAGAGGAAGGTCTTGATGAGGGCCTTGAAGGAGGCAAGGGAGAGAGCGAGGCGAGGGCATTGGGGGGGGGGGGGGGGGGGGTGCAGAAAGGGGAAAACTCCGACTGACGTTAGTAGGGTGGGCAGAGTCGGGGACGTGGAACAGATCAGAGTCTGCTGAGCGGAGAGAGTGGACAGGCCGTTATGGGGTTACAATATACAGTATATATATCTCTGTATAAGCATATATATATATATGTAGGTGATTACCACCCACTCCATCACCTGTTGTCTCCGCTCAGCCATCTCTGGCCTCCTGTTTGTCCCTCCTCCCCTCCACCATCCTGCCATCAATCATTATGCCAACAAACTCTGGAACTCTCTCCTCAATCCCTCTGCCTAGGCCCCTCCCTCTTTAAGATCAAATCCTGCCTGAAGACCTTCCTATTTGAGCATGCTTACAGTCACCTCCCCTTTAATTACTTATAGACAGTGTCGTCTTAGTATTAACCGTCCATGATGGGTTCCATCCTAGATGTTATGCTGTGTGTCACACCTCCCAGTAAGCGTAGAAACCTGTTTAATGGCAGAAACAATTCTGCAGAGATAGGAAACTATGAACAAAAGTACTGATAAAACATTAGGATCAGTCACTGACAAGCTCTTACAAACCTATTAAAGTAATCAATTAATTAATCCCCCATGTGAAATGGCGCTATATAAATGCAAGTTTATGGTTAGAGCACTGACCTCGCAAGTGAGATATCTGGGTTAGATTCCTGGCGGAGCTAAATCTTGGGCAATTTTCCATACTTCATACACCTGATAATAATTCCTCAAGGAAAATAAACAATAATAAATTGGTGACTTCAATCCATGGCTGTTTGTGGGAAACTGCAGAGCACAATTGGCTGCAGAGTTTTGCCCCCAAATATACAGTCAATTCACTTTACATTCTGTGAAGGACATTGAGACGTCTAGAAGACATGCAAACTGTTATATCAAATGGAAGGATTAATATTTATATAAGTTTTTGTAGAGAGAAACAAGGCTTTGGTTTAAGGCCAGTGTTGCATTGCAGTTAAATTCGTTTGAAATCCTCATCATATCAATACTGGTATTTGTACTGTAATTTCAGGTTGGAATGGTTAGTAAAAGCTTGGGAGTGACTGTTTCATCTATACTTTAGTTCAAAGTTTTTCATCTGTGCAGAACTGATTGAGACATTCAACAAGTTTCTATGGTGACTGGGAGGTTTGATCCACATTACACTGTCTGTAAGAGTGATATTCACAAGACTGTCAGTGGCATCTAGATGCTAAGATACATTATTTAAAAGTTATGAAATCCTTGGTCTTCAATGATTAATTTAGTTTTCCTCACTGCAATAAGGCTGAGAAAGGACCGGGACTGGCTTTTAAAATGCACATTTCAGTGATGATTTTGAGGCTGCAATGTTACATGTCCACATGCATTTCATTATGATCCAGCTATTTCAGGAAAATGGTTGACCAAGGAGAAACCCAGGCAATTATCAGGACTTTAATTTACTTGTAGAGGAGAGAATAGAAAATGCTTCATCCAGTGTAGTTCGAACTTACCATTTGGGAATGAAAACTGGGCTCACTTGCAAATCAAGAATGAGGATTGAAACAGTGAAATGGACAATGTTATTTTACCTACCAACGTTGTGGGCAATTTCAGCTGTTTTGGAAGTATTACATGACCATGTCAACCACCTCATGGGCCCTGCAAAAATGTCCTAGATGGATCTATAAAACGTATCTGTAGTATACTTGTCAGCATTCATTTGGTGAGCCTTTTAATGATGCCAGTCTGATCGAGCTGTAAAATATATGAAGTCAGAACTGAAGTAAGCCTGCTCAGCTGGTATGTTTCAGTTCAATTACTGCAACCTATTAAAGAAACAACTTCTATGGGTTTCAACACTTTTGTGTGTGAGACCAGCCATGGTACTCATTAACAGGTTGTTAACTGAGGAATTCAGGCTGACCTGCTGTGGAGATTTTCTCATCAATTATTACAGTAATGAGCTGTCGGTTCAAATGCCAGATTGGAAAGTGTTTGGTTATCTTGTTTAATATGTTGCTTTTTCAGTGAATTGCATTAATGTGTCCAAAGAGAAAAGACACCCAAAACCTACTTGGTGCTTTACCTTTATCGGATTTAGTTTCTGAATTCTCGTGTTGCCACTTGTACCTTGGTTAGGCACTGCTGATTAATTAGTTTGCATTGTAGTAAATGTTCCACTTGCACTGCTAGCAGTAAATCAAACACCGTCTACAGTGGAATACTGTAGCTCAGTGGTTAGAGCACTTGCCTTGCAAGCGAGAGACATGGGTTTGATTCTCGGCAGGGCAAAACCTTGGGGAAGTTTCCTTTCTCCCCACACCTGATAATAATCCCTCAAGAAAAAAAGTTGGTCACTTCAAGTTGCAACCGTTTGTGGGACACTGTTGTGTACAATTGACTGCTGCGTTTCACCCACAAAATATACAGTCAATTCACTTTACCGTATATTCTGCAAAGTGCTTTGAAATGTTTTAAGATTAATTCCCAAATTAATGTAATTTTCTATAAATGATTGAGTTTTAAGTCTAAAGAAGTTCACAACACCAGCTGTGCTTTGACTGTTTGATGCTATTTAAATTCATAATATTTCCCACAAAATATCCAGTCAATTCACTTTACAGCGTTTTGAAACATCTAGAAGACATGAAACGTGTTACAGCAAATGCAAGGATTATTTATTATAGGGATCTTAATACTCAAACCTCTCTTTTCTCTTTAGCCTAAATAGAATTCTGTTACAAGAAACCACATAGCCTGATATTTATTACAATAATTCAATTGATGTTGCGCCATTCTTTGTTTCTGAGGTGTGCCATTCACTCATATAGATATAGACCAATTCCTAGTTGTTGCTTTTGTGATATCCTACCTGTTAATTTTAATTGCCACAAGTCAAGGTGTTAGAATAGGTCTTCACAATGTGTAAAATCATTATAATAGTAATAATCACTATAAGCCTCCTTCATTGGAGTGTTCATCACTGATCAGCTATGTGTGATTTTGCACATTTTTGTATGTCCATGTATCCTCCTTCCCCTCTTTTGAAAGTCCTTCTATGGGCATTGACAAGATTCTGTCTTGACTAGGAGATTACTCATGTATAAACTAGCTGCAGGTTGTTTCACTGCAGTGGGAGACAAACAGCCAAGCTGAATTCTGCCCTCAGATAACATCTACAGATGACATTTTCCAGCAAGGCGCATTGGAGAGCAATTGGGAGCTGGTTGATAGCTTCCCTTCTCGCATTCCTGGAATCTGAGGCCAGTTTAAGAACCAATCACCATGGTGGCTGAGAACAGCTAACTCAGCATAGATCAGGGCAGATCAAAACTTATCTGTACACTGGATGTCATACAGATTATATTGATTTACTCACTCGGTTACTGAGAAGGGATAGGGAAATCACTGGGAAGCCTACTGAAATAGGCAAACCTCCAAACTGAGTGACGGCTGTCTGGAATGTAAATCTGTGACTTCCTGACAAGGCTAAGTTCCCATCATCTGTTCCTTCAGAACCAGCTGGATGGCTTACTGCATAGGAGCAGTTTGAATGCAAATTATCCATATCATCCTTTCTTCAGTTAATGTATCACATAAAGATCTAAAGTAGTGGTTTGCAACCAAGAATATCAGCGACTAATTACCCCAAAGCAAGACCAATTTAATATTTTCTAATGATGGATCTTAGATTGATGGGGAAATTACAGAT
This sequence comes from Hydrolagus colliei, assembly GCA_035084275.1. Taxonomy (NCBI): domain Eukaryota; kingdom Metazoa; phylum Chordata; class Chondrichthyes; order Chimaeriformes; family Chimaeridae; genus Hydrolagus; species Hydrolagus colliei. The sequence continues at coordinate 23,564,295 of CM068746.1, read as the reverse complement.
TCCCATCCTAGTCAGAGATGGACTTGGGGGTTTATTAGGATATACAGTTTAGGAATCAGGAAGGTAAACTTTGTGTTTGTTTGTTCCAGGTTTGTTGATGGTGAACTTAATGTTTGCTTTAATGCACTGGACCGCCATGTTGAAAATGGCTTGAGAGACCAACTTGCAATCATTTATGACAGCCCAGTTACTGGTACCAAACAAAAGATTACATACAAAGAAGTTTTGGAACAGGTAATGTAGAGTTCCCAATTAAGGTACTTTATTTTATTGGGTTTGAAACTAGCTAGCAAAATCATATTGAATCAAATCCCGCAAGGCTCCTTCCCTGATGTTGTGTATTTGCAAATTTCCAAATGAACTTCAAAGTATTTGACAGTAAATGCTAATTGAAACACTTTGCCTTTACACTGATTCTCTCCTCTGCTGAAGTTGGTCCTGATTGTCCATTGTTGTTCTGTGTAATGATACATACAGTAGCTGCATTGGACACATCAGGAGTTTCAACTTTAAACCACAACTTATAAAATGATCATTTTGCTGCTTTATTTCACAGTGGCTGAAAAGCTGGCCAATCTTGGAGAAAGAATGTATTGAACCAAAAGGGAACATTTCTCTGATTTTAAGTAGATACAGTGGTCTTCCCAGAGAGCTGTTAACCATCAGCGCTCGCCAATCACATGTGGCTTTAGTCGACCTCAGAGTGTATGACACTGGTAGCTTAAAAAAAAGCAAATTCTATTTTCTAAGAAACCTAACCTTATTTCCTCGGGTTTGCGAAGTCAGTGCACTTTCTGTTCCTCTATCAGACTTGATTTTGCTTTGTCCCTCACCACAAAGATAATCACAATGATAAGGAGTCTGAAAAAGTTACAAAGTTAGAACAGCAAACTATGAATAACAGTGGCCTGCAAATGCCTGCTAAATTGTACTCTGAGGATCCTGATTCATTTTGTCAAATACACAAAGGAATGTCCTCACCTGGGTGAAATAAAGCAAATGAATACCATTGAACATTTTTACTGTTTTCAGGCTCCTACATTTAACCAGGTGAAAAATATTCTGGGGCAGCGAGAGGGGAGCACTAAGTGGAGTCCTGTAGCTCAGTGGTTAGAGCACTCGCCTTATCAGCTTCAGATCTCTGTTTCAAATCCAGGCAGGTCAGGGCAAAACCTTGGGCAAGTTTCCTTACTTCACATGCCTAATAATAATCCACCCCCCAAAAAAACTATAATAAATTGGTCATTTCAATCCACGACTGTTTGTGTGCAATTGGCTGCCGCATTTCGCACATAAATATAGTCAATTCACTTTACAGGATATTCTGTGAAGCGCTTTGTGACGTGTAGAAGATGTGAAAAGTGCTAAATCAAATGCAAGGATTATTATTATTATAAGTAATTTAGGGGTTAGTGCATACGTCGATAGTTCCCGAGCTGCTTTCCATTAGCTAACAAATCAGATTATTGTGAACTGTGATCTGTGTTGTGCCACTTCTTTGCACACTTTGTACTTTGATGTAGAAATAAGGGAAACATTAATTTGTTAAATCTCTTTGCTTTGTGTGTGATAAGCAAAAACTAGATCAAGCCATTTGGGGTGGGAGGGACCGCACAAATCAGATGTTGAGGTTCAGTGAACAAAATGCACTGAATGTTTTTCATAGCTCCAACAATGTTTCAATCGCGAGAAGAAACATACAATTGAAAATTAGTGTTTTGTTGAATTTCATTTTTTTTACTGTTGTTGCACCTTGAATGTAATCACTGCCATGAAATATTTAAAATACTCTGGGTTTTTGTTTTTTGTTTGAACACTGTAGGTTTCAAAGCTGGCTGATGTGCTGGTCAAACAAGGAGTACAAAAGGGCGATCGGGTCATTATCTACATGCCAATGATCCCCCAGGCAATGTATGCTATGCTGGCTTGTGCTAGGATTGGAGCTATACATAGCCTGATCTTTGGTGGCTTTGCTTCGAAGGAGCTTTCTGTTCGCATTCAGCACGCCAAGGTAATCAATAACATTACAAGAAACATAACATTGACAACTTAGGTGGTGCAAGCTGAGTGAATCAATCTATGATGTAGGGAAACATGGTTTCTTTTAGAGTCATGGTTTATTTTAGAAACATGCTTTCTTTTTACATCTAATGAGTGTGGTCTCTTTGTAAGCGGCTTCATTACACCACCTATACTTCAAAGTGACTCACTGAGGTTTATCTTCTGATTGTTAAAAAATGGCAATGAATTCATCTAGAAAATAGATTCACACTCATAGTGCAGTCTTAAGATAAGGGCATTTTGTGTGAAGCATTTGCCAGCTGTTGAGATGTGATAAGGCTACTTCGAATATACTGTAACTGGCTTATTCTCCCTACATTTTCATTGTTAATATTCGCTGGAATATCATTTTATCTTTGTTTAAGAAATACAGAATAAGAGCATCCAAATTAAGAATTAATTTTCTAAGCTTTTTTTTTAACAGTTCTGCAAAATCCTAAATCTTAACAACATGGCCATCAGGTTGATACTAGTTGGAGTTTCAGGCCTCTCTGTTAGTCCTTTGAAAGCCTCTCCCTCTCAATGTGCTCAAGTTTTGACGAATGGTTGTGCACTTTCCATAGATGCTGCCTGACTTGCTGAGTGTTCCCAGCGCCTTCTGCAATATTTCAGCCATGCTTACACATGTCTACATGTCTTTTGTGTGTTGTTTCTATCCTAGAATCAATTCATGGGGATGATTGAGTGCAGTTTCAGAAATGTAATCCAACTTCACTGGCAACTTTGCATTTTCCAGAATTCAAAATTTCACACCACTTTTTTCAGCCAATTTAATGTTCAAAGATGCATTAATTGTGAGGCACCATTTACGAATTACCATTATTTGTATATTTCCCGATTAATCCCGAGGGTTTTTTGTTTTATTAGTAAAATTAACAACAAATGAGGTTCTTGGGAGGGAAAATTTCTAAGCATTTTTTTTTGAATTGTGTCTTTGAACTGTTTGTTTCTTCCATTCTAGCCCAAACTGGTTCTAACAGCGTCATTTGGCATTGAGCCTGGGAGAAAAATAAATTATGTGCAACTATTAGAAAAAGCATTGGAAATGGTACAGCAAAAGCTGAAAGTCATCATTTACAACCGACATAACATGGTATGTAACTAATTTGTATGCACCCTTCAAGATTTAAACACAATTGTCTTCATTTTGATAATCAGCTCAGCAATCATGGATTTATGTGTTACCTCACAGCTCATAGTTTTGAGTGTTTGGCGTAGTGGAAAGAATAGAAAATAACCGGTGTAGTCTTCTCAAATTCTAAACTTGGCACATCACTGCAGCAGTGCAGCTTGACTTAGCTTTTAACAGTTTGAAACACTATCTGGGAACGGGGGTTGCTGTTAATAGCAAAGTAAAAAATCAGTTTAGTCATCAACAGCAGCAACAACAGCAACAACACCCAGCAGCATGATTGATGCTGTTGGCCACTAATAAATTATTTTAATAATACAATTTTAATAGTACAGTAGAAGCCCATTTATCTGCGACTTGATGAACCGGCACTTCCGTATAACTGGTACACCAAAAGAAAAGTCCCCATTCGATAAACCAGAATTTATATGGAACGACAGCAGTGGAGCATAAATAATAACATAATAACAGAATATTGTATTGGTATTTATTGTTAAAACTACTCTCTTGCGCTGCTCATCTTTACTAGTAGATGCTGTGCTTGAAGCCATGATGCTGCATTTGAGGTTTATAGTCCAGTGATACTTTTTAAAATGGAGTATGCCAAACGGTTGGTAAAAACAGAGCGAGATTTTAAAGCCTTACTAGCGGCAAGCCGATAATGCTAGCCAATAACCCACATTGTTGTGCAGGTGCAGTATTTGGGTTTGCCGCTAGTAGAGTTTAGGGCTATAGGCTTGCCGCTAGTAAAGTCACGCGACTTTAAAAGTGCGCTGCTGTTTTTTTCACCCGCTTGGTGTCCTCCATTTAAAAAAGATTTGCTGGACTGTAAACTTCAATCAGTAAAGGTGAGAAGCGCAAGAGAGTAGTTTTAACAATAAGTACCAATACAATATTCTGTTATTATCTGTTATTATTTAATCTGGTATGTATGTGTTAAAAGAACACATGGTGTGTGTTAAAATAAATTAAATTTTTTTGTAGTAGGTTTTCGGCCGCGGGCCGTCTGAATATCCAGCAGGCACTTTAACCGGCATTGGCCAGGTCCCGCGGTGCTGGATAAACGGGTTTTTACTGTATAAATATTATTGTTCACAATAGTTATGCACCTCTAAAATTACCACAGCTAACATTGCATTGAAGTTTACACAAAGACCTGCTTTCTAGTACCAATGAACATGAGACATATAAATCATCGTTTAACAAACGCAACATTGGAGTTTGTGGACAACTCAGTTGTGCATTGCCTTTAGTGGTGTTGACCACCAGTGATGGGATTTCCTATCAAGCATTGTGAAAAGCCCCCTATGATGATATTCAACAAATGATGCTACTGCTCACTTTTTTTAAAATGATGTTGCAGGAAAGGGTCCCTTTGACCCCTGGCCGCGATTTGGATTGGGACGAAGAAGTTTCTGCTGCTCAGCCCTGTGACTGTGTCCCAGTGAATTCAGATCACCCCCTCTACATTCTTTATACCTCTGGAACGACAGGACAGCCAAAGGTATCAATTGTGTAACCTTCATGTGTCTTTGATTTCCCCACATCCAAATGTGTTATAAACTTGAATTTGAGTTTTGCTTAGTCATGACTGAGATATAATCCAGTTTCATGGTAGCCATGAAAAGAGAATATGTAATCAAACTTAGATAACATTCTGGAAGGTTTGTGGGAGCACCTTTTAAGATTTTTAATACATTGAAGTTGGTCACAGGCTAGACTCTTAAAGAGCAATTCACTTTACTGTATTCTCATTCACACCTTCATTGCATCCTGGCTCGATTATGCAAAGACCCTGCTGGTCAGCTTTCCCAATTCCTCCCTCCACAGACTGGAGGTAATCCAGAACTCTGCAACCCGTGTCCTTTACCATTCCTCATCCTCGCTCGACTCCATTGGCTCCCAATCATCCAGAGGATCCAATTCAAGGTCCTGGACCTCACATTTAAAGCCCTCCACAACCTCACCCCACCCTACATCCATGACCTCCTATCCCCTTACCAACCTGCCCGCTCCCTCCGCTCAGCAGGCTCTGGCCTACTCCACGTCCCCTGACCCACCCATCCCACCATTGGTGGGTGAGCCTTTAGCCACTCTGCCCCCAACCTCTGGAACTCCATTCCACAGTCCCTACGCTTAGCCACCTCCTCAAGTCTTGCCTCAAGACTCTGACTGTTCAGCGCCTTGGGACGTCCTCCTGACATGAAAGGAGGTATACAAGTGTAATTTTGTTGTTGTTGTTGTATTCTGTGAAGCACTTTGAGATGACATATCAAATGCAAGGATTATTAGAAAAGTTACCAGGATGAAGTAGCAGAGCTAACTGCAAAATTTTCATTGAATAGCAGAGCTCCAGTGCTCTTGAACGAAACAACAATAGTAATTTGCATTTATGTGCGACACTTCACTTAGGATAACTACTTGGAGCACTTCATATTGGCACGGTTGAACACTGAGCAAGCAAGAAAGAGAAGGAAAACATTAGCTCAGTCTAAGAGATAGGTTTTGAGGTGGGTTTTAAAGACAGAGAAAACTAAGCCGTTGGTGAGAGTTGGTGAGAGTGAGCAGGAAGCAATGTCAGCACCTTGGTACGTCCTCCTGACGTGAAAGGCGCTATACAAATGTAATTTTATTATTGTTGTGCTTTGTTACTCTGGCTTAGACAACAACATTCTCCTGTAATACAACTAATGCAATTTTTCAAATAATTTTCTCTTGGTAGACTATCAGCATAAATCCAATGTTGGTAAATAGCAATATGAGAATGGGCTTTTCTAGATTTCATCAACTAAATGGCACTGATAGGCTGTTCAATATAAGATATGTTCATGTGAAGCCTTAGGGACTGAGCTACCCAATTCAGTGAATTATTGAAAAATCATAGTTTTGACACATCAATTTGGATTAATTTTGGTAATTTCAAAGAAATGTTGGTTGATTTCAGAAACTATGGTTTACATCATCTATACTGTTGACAATGCTGTTTGCAACACTGGATGGCAGCAATAGGATTTTTGTTTGTATCCTCATTTCTGGGTACTTGACCACATGAGTGATCAAAAACCAGTATGAGCTGGTTAGAGCATAGGACGAGGATTAAAACCAAAATTGAATGCATTCTATCGATGAAAGAATTTAATATTCATGGTTACTGACTGCCAGGTTTATCTCTTTCATACATTGGAGCTAAACATGGAGTGATACTGAATTATGTGCACATTTAGCTCGTTCAAAAAAAAATCCAGTTCTACTTGTATGATATTGGGGTCTAGCATATGCTGATTGTTGATACAACAGTTGTTTCACTATATTTTTATAATGGAAACAAAGTTGTTACTTTTATCAGGCAGCATATTATATACCCATTGTTTAAGCTTTCCTCATTTCCACTGAACATATTTGACTATGTGATACAGAGATTTATTTTGCTTGTGTTCTCTCTTTCCTGCCCAACAAGGTGGGGAAGTAACTTGCTGCCTTTCTTGGGGTTTGTTAATGCTGCTAAACCATGAACAAAATGATTCCCAAGACAAATAGTGCTGGAGTCCAACTGCCAAGGCCACCTTGGGAAAGTATTTTTGGCAGAGCATCTTTTTGCCTGTGAAAGATGGTGGTACAGATGGTGGCCACATATCAACCAATGAATTAAGAACTCAAAGAAGAGTTTTATTCATGAACAGATGAAAGCAAACCAGTACCCAGATAATAAAAGCAGAGCAACTTTTTGCGGCACCATATCTGTGCCTTCAATATTACTCTGGTATCTCTTCCCCTCACACATCCTCATGATTATAATACTGTAATAGTAATCCTTATAAATGTAGCGATGTTTCAAAGCGTTTCACAGGATATAATGTAAAGTATATTTTGTCGGCGAAACACAGCAGCCAGTTGCACAGAGCACAAACATAGAGGCCAGTTCTCTTAAATAGATGCCTGCCTTCAGTTAATTTTGTGAGAATGAAGACTAACATGCAAGGCTCAAGGCCTGTAAGTAAAAGTGGCATATTCATGGCAATGTTCCACAGCCTTTTTTGAAAAAACTAAAGTGTTGTTGTTCCTCTCTGGCACTGAACAAAATGTGGAGCTCAGTGCTGAGTAATATAAACTACAAGTTGTTGAGAGATAGGTGAGGAAGGGATTTCTGCTTAATAATATGCACTTCAGCACTGACTGGTAAATAATCTGAGACCACCTCCCTCCACTCCCCCCCCCACCCCACTCTTGTTGTTTTGATTTCACTGCAGTAGTTTTCAATTACATGTTTCAGTTAAGATGAGTTGAGTCAGTGACTCTTGGTCACACTTGTTAGCATTACTATAATTGATGTGAAAACACCTATAAATAGACTTATGCAAGTTTTACTGTATAACATTCTCCACATTCCCTTATTATTATTATTCTGTAAAGCACTTCAAGATAGTTCCATTTCATGGAAGCCACCATATAAATGCAGGCGTCAGGCTGGTTTAGTTTGAATTGTAGCATATTGCTACTGCATTACACGTTTGTGGGTTCAAGGCCCAGGTCGAGACTTTGGATTCACGTAATCTAGGTAGACATCACCATACAATGCTGAGGGTGCATTTTTAGAGTCCTTTTAATAAGATGTTAAACTGAGGTTCTGTTTGTTTGCGAAAGATCCAATGACCACTAATCGAAAAGAGAAAGGAGTTTCTCCCAGTGTCCTGGCCAATATCACCCAAATAAAATTGGGCATTTACTTTATGGCTGCTAATAACATATTGCCCCTTTGCAGATTTGCTGCTAGTTCATTTAAAAAATACACATTCTTACAGTTTACAGTAAAATCCTGTGAAGCACTTGAGACGTCCTCCCAACATGACAGTTGCTATATATCAAATGCAAGTTTCTTTTTTTTAATTTGGTTGTTCTTCCTCTGAATGTGTTGTGTGAGCCTCACTGCCTTAAGTCCTACCAGTTTCCACTTGCCTGTACGTTGGATGAACATGAATGAGACTAGATTGCATGGCAATGGCAGTGTAAAAGATTTGTATAGGAAATTAAGGACATTATTGTTTGCAGCCACCATCATGCTACCTCAAAGCTAAAGGAGAAAGCGAGTTGTCAGGTTGCAGCTGTGCAGTTCTGAAAGGGATTTAAAATTCAAATCATAATTATTTTATAATTTTATGTTGTTAACCAGCTATTAAACAGCAATTTGAAGATGTAGTTTTGGGGATACGTGTAACAGATTGTCAATTCATGGTCGTTAATCATATATTTGCATTACAACTTAGAAATTGTCTGAAATAATAATACTTACAGTTGATATAGTGCCTTTCATATCAAGAGAATGTCTCAAAGTGCCTTACAGGATTCACAGTAAAGTGTAGTGACGATGTAATTTATAGGTTGAATGTAGCAGCCTATTTAATGAAGTTAATTGTTAATCTCTTTTTAGGGAGTTGTTCGGACATCTGGTGGTCATGCGGTGGTTCTGAAATGGACCATGTCAAACGTGTATGGAGTCAAGCCTGGAGAGGTAATATTTCTATTTAAGTATTTGAGGTTTTAAATGTACACCCTTTTGTATAAACATTTTTTATTTAAAGATTCATTTTTTAAATTTGTTTTTTTCCAGGTCTGGCTGACAGCTTCTGATCTTGGCTGGGTGGTTGGACATTCTTACATTTGTTATGCTCCACTCCTTCATGGCAGTACAACTGTCTTGTATGAGGTTAGTCAACGGGTCTTTAATCGTAAAACATTTCCACTGCACATGTTACAGAGTTTCATCTCGGATCATTGCAATGCATTGTGAGATGACAAATGAAAAGCAACAAGCCTTATTTAATTTGTGCTGTGCTGTTTTCTAGTCTGTTCAGCCTTCAAAAATTGAATGCAAATTACTGACATTGTACCCTAGGGAGTAGAGCGTAATAGAATGAATTTGCTAAAAGCATAGACTGATTTCTCAACATGATCCATGTTTCTTTAAGATGAGGACTATCTTCAATGGGAGAGGGGAGGGGTGGTTGGTGAACATGGTCTTGGAGCTAAGGAACGTTGGAATTGAGTCATTCGCATGTGGTAGCCCAGTTCTTGATCCCTATTGGATATGCTCATCCTAACTGGATAAACAGCAGGAAGCTTGCCTATTGACAAGCTATGCGGTTTAAACTGGTCGAACTCCAGTAGTATCGCAAGCACATTCTGGGTTCACCAAGCTAGGTCCGTCTCTCACTGTCGTCTAACTTGAAAGGAGATCAGAATGGCTTATTTAACTGGTGATCCTCCCACTGTGACCCCCTTCCATTCTACCCTTTTTGATTTCAATGGATTGGGATATCCTCTCGACGTGAAAGGCAAAAGATAAATGCAATTTGTTTGTTGTTCCTTTGTTGACGAGAATCAAATCTAATGGAGTGAATTTCTTGGAATGGGACTATTTCAAATCTGTGCATAATATGCTCAAGAGTTAGGTAAAAATTATGTGGAGAGAATGCACATTCTATTCTAGACAAAGGGAAAATTCCACATGTAGGTATCAAACGCATGAAACTGTCTGATTTTGATTCTCTTAAGCCCGATGATGGGTTTTCATCTGTAGCAGACCATTGGCATCCTCCCAACATGAAAGGCGCTATACAAATGTAATTTGGTTGTGGTGGCTGATCTCCACTCCCCACAATTTTTTTAAAGGAACTTTTCTTTCTGAAAAATAATCATCAGTTCACAAACCGTGAATGAATAATATTGTAAGTAGTTTGCAGTAATGCAGTAATAATAATACAATAATGTCGTATTTTGTGGTTTTGTGAATGAATAATAATTTGGTCACTCAATCCATGACTGTTTGCGCGATGCTGCTATATGCTGCTGCATTTCACCCATAAAAGATAGTCAATTTATTTTACAGTATATTCTGCGAAGCGCTTAGCAACGTCTCAACTACATGATAAGGTGCTATATTAAATGCAAGGATTATTACCAAAACAGCTTGATGATTTGAGTGAATAAACAGGATATCTTTGAAAATACAATGTTTATCTCGCTTTCAGCTAACTTGAAAGGGTATTAGGACGGCCTGTTAAATTATCCTCATCCATAATGGGAAAATTGTAGGTCTCATATTTTGACATGAACTGCGCAAAATATTTTATAGGAATCAAAGCCAATGGGCTGAATCTCCTGGAGTAGACAGATAAATACTGCTGATGATAAAATGTCTTTGCCGTGACCTGTGTTTGACAGCATTCAATAAATGACGTTCTCCAGAGAAATTGGATCAGTGCTTTACAAAATTGCTCCTGTCTACATTCACAGGGGTGATTACCATAGAAGATCTGTTCTGTGTGGTTTCATGGTGTGCAGACACTGGTATAAATCAAATATAATCTTTCTGAAAGAAGTTAATAGCCTAAAAAATTTAATTATGCTTTGTCAGGTATTTGAATAGCTGTGAAGTTAAAAAATATATAGATTATATTAGTGTTCAGGAAGTGTCCATCCAAGCTTTGAATAACTTACTGAAAGTTGTAGATTTAATGTCAAATATTAAATCTAGATTTGGGGGAGTTTAGAAACCAGGAAGGACCTTTTACAGAGTTTGCATTATGTGTAATGCTTTCCGATTCCCAAAGGCAATAAATCAAAACCTCTAGTATTAGATGTCCACCAACATCTATTTGATCTTTGATCAACATCTATTTAAACTTTGAGAAAAATCTTACTATGATATATGAGTATTTATATGAGCACCACCTGCACTTGCAAGTTAGGCCCATGATGTGCGTAGAAGAGAGAGCAAGGGAAATCATGGGATCCTTAGTTGAGGTTTATAGTTTCAACACCGTGCCATCAGGTTCAGCTTTCATATTTGTAGTCAAATAACTTGCTGACACTGGGATTCCTCCCGTTCAGTCTTTGTTTTCGGATGAGTATTAGTTCAGCTCAGTGAACAACCTTTCCTTAAAAGTGTAAGAATTCTCAGGCCAAATCTGTTTACAAATTACTTCGAACTTAATCTCATTGAATGATGCTTTTGAGTGTTTAATGTCTGCAGCAAGACATTATTTATCTGTATCCACATCCTGCACTTATTAATCCTTAGCTACCACAACTTCCTTTGAACATTTTTAAAAATGGCAATATTTGAGGACGATATTTAATCAAACGAGAATGCATATTTATCTGTTCTCATCGCCAATTGCAGGGGAAACCAGTTGGCACTCCAGACGCGGGGGTGTTCTATCGCTTGTTGTCAGACTATGGTGTAGTGGCCATGTTTACATCTCCAACTGCGCTGAGAGTGATTCGTCAGCAGGATCCTGAGACAGTGCTGGGAGGACGCTACAATTTCCCAGGGTAAATTCCTCAATTGTCTTTACTGTGAATATGTTTTAAAAATAAGCCAAACCTCATTCTGTCATTTGGTTTTACTGCTGAGTAGTCGGACAATTTTCATAGAATGTGACAGTGCTGAAACGAGGCATTCGATCCATCATCATCATCATCAACAAATGTACATTTATAGAGTGTCTTACAGGTCGGGAGGACGGCCCAAGGAGCTGAACAGTCAGGTGTTGGGACCCGAGCATGGTGGAGGGGCAGGATAGGGGGAGGGAGGCGGGATGGCAACAGAAGGCACGATTGAAAAGGATGGTCTTGAGACCGGCCTTGAAGGAGCTTATCATTATCAAGCTGACAGTGCTGTTTTTCCACATGAATCGCCTAATCTAATCTCATTCTCCTGCTTGCTTTCCATATCCTGTAATATTCCTTCATAAGATTTGTATGCTATTTGTTTATTGAACACTCGTATATCTTAGTAGGATTTCTCTCAAAGTTTATTGATTCAAAATGGCTAGGTTTTAATGACCGCATATTTCTTCCATTCCTTATTCTCCAACTCTTATCACATTAGAAATATGTTTCTGGATAGACATGTGCAGCATACAATCTAACCAATGTTGGCATTGGCATTTCATGTTCACTATATTTTCTGCCTTTTTTTCTCATGGTGATCTTGTTGTCTTCTCAGTACTCACACTGCTCACATTACATTTTTTAGTTACATATTTTTAGTTACCAGCACCTGATGCAACATTCATAATGCAAGTTAGAATTGCTAATAATAATGTAGTTTGATTTCAGTGATCTCCTGCAGTATTTGGTATTGTAGTTCTGTAGCATTTGATTAAATGTGAATAGTCCAGTTTAGCATTGTCATTATCGATTTGCATGTTTGTGGACACTCCAGAACAAAGCAAATTATGATATATTGCTGTAGTGAAGCTTGAGTTATCAGGTAGAATTGGCAGCTAACTCAGAAATTTGCTTCGTACATTTCCTTCCATCCCAGACTTAGTTGCACTGTGGTTCACCTTTGTATCTGAAAAGTTAGATGGATGATGCTGAAGGCATTACCAGAGTTGCCCTATGGTCAAGCAATGAAATGATTCCACTGGGGGCAATCTGGAGTCAGAAATATCAATGTCTCTGCCTTCTCAAGATTGAATTTATCAATGCTGCACTGAATAATCTGCTTCAAAAGCAACCAAACCTCCCCATGAGATGGAAGGTCAAGTTGAATAATAAATAGGCTTTGAACTCAAGATCACATCATCTAGTTTGGATTCAAGTGCTCAGGGTACCAAACAATCCTTAAGACCTTGACATTTTCTAAATCTATGATACAATTGAGAGGACCTGGGTTTGATTCTCAAATCGGGCAAAACCTTAGGCAAGATTCCTTAGTCCACCTGCCTCTGTTTACCTAACAGTAAGTAGGAACCCAATTGTTAGTCGATTGGTGGACTCAATCCATGACCGTTTGTGGGACACTGCAGTGTGCAATTGACTGCCATGTTTCACACACAAAATATGCGATTAATTCAATTGATAGTATGTTCTGTGAAGCACCTTGATGTCTCAATGACATGATTAGGTACAATATCAAATGGAAGCATTCCAATTATTAAAGAAAGCTAAATTCTGACAGTAGGAATTTTTACTAAAATTGGCAATATTAAAATGTTTAATACGAACATAGGAACAGGGGTACGCCATTTAAACTCAATACTGCAGTTTGTCTCCTAGAATTGGTTATAGTTTTTTTCCAAAATGTTAGGATTGATTGTTGTTGTTTGACAATTGCCAATGTTGCTTCCTGTTCAGTAGCTCTGCTGATGGAGGTTATTACTCCAGTTCTGAACACTAAAATTGCCGTCTACTCTTAGGATTCCTTGTCTTTGTAACGTTCAAAGCCCTGTCCTGAAACAAAACCACCCCAATGTATCTTACCAATGATTATACTTAAACAGAAATCATCCCCAGTCACCAAAGTATAGGAAATCTCGAGGAAAACAAGTAAGTCTATCATTGGACAAACAATGTTAAAGCTAACAACATTAGGAAGTTAAATATAGTTTAGTCAGGAGACGTATCAATGATTGAGAGATTAACCATTTGCCATTTAGTACTTCAGAACAAATTGCCTGTTACTTTGATTATAGAGATTCCGATCAGGCAATCATAATTGCAGTGTCATTACAGGCCGATCCAAGTTGAAATATGTCAATTTTCACATATATTAGTTCAATCTTTTACAATTTAATAACATGCTGTGAAGCAGAAATTCTCCGTAGTACTATAAACCTTAGAAAGAATTAAGCATTTTATCATTGACTTGTCAGCGTCATGTAAACTCTTGCTCTTAATTTGGAATTTTCATGATACAGTAAAAGCCCATTTATTCGGCCCGATCAACTGTAATTTCCGGATAACCGGCATCGCAAAAAAAGGTCAGCATTCGATTAACAGGAATTTATCCGGAAAAATGCATTTTAAATTTTTTTGATTTTTTTTCCGTTTTCGGCCGAATATCCAGCAGGCGCTTTAATCAGCATTGGCTAGGTCCTGAGGGTGCCGGATAAACAGGCTTTTACTGTATTATAATATTAGTTAGCCAATGGCTGGTGCTGGATTGGAGTCCCCATACTTTCTATTTCACATGCGTTCTCGCAACTTGGCATCGCAGACTTAGTTTCTTCACGAGGAAATTACATGCAATTGACTTTGTTTGCAAACTATGGTCACGTTTTGAACTCTTATGTCACTTGGTAGAGCTCCTGTAGCTCAGTGGTTAGAGCACTCACCTTACAAGCGTGAGAACTGTGTTCAAATCCAAGCAGATCAGGGCAAAACCTTGGGCAAGTTTCCTTACTCTACACGCCTAATAATAATCCGTCCCAAAAAACACAATAATAAAAAATTGGTCATTTCAATCCACGATGATTTGTGGGACACTGCTGTGCGCAATTGGCTGCTGCGTTTCGCCCACAAATATATGCAATCAATTCACTTTACAGTATATTCTGTGAACCACTTTGAGACGTCGATAAGATGTGAAAAGTGCTATATCAAATGGAAGGATTATTATTTATTATTGTTGGTACAGCAATAATTGTATTATTAATAATTTGCACAGTAGGAATCCCTCATACCTCTGTACCCATCTGACCTGCTCATTCCTCCCCACTTCACCACCCGCTGCGTCCACTCAGCTTGCTCCAGCCTCTTATTTGTCCCTCGTGCCCTTCGTTCAACCATCGATGGCTGTGTATCCAGCCACAGTGCCCCGAAACTTTGGAAATCTCTACCTTAATCCCCCCACCTTGCCCCCTCCCTCCCCAAATTCAAACCCCTCTTATTCTCCCCTTGGCTTGTTGTCAGACTCAGGAACCATGACGTAAATCAAAGCATGGGGAGTAAGGAAACTTGCCTAAAGTTTTGCACCACCTGGAAATTAAACCCAGTCCTCTTGCTTGCTCTAACCACTATACAGCTGCACAAGATATGTATGATTTTATACCACTGTAATGTTGCCTCCAGCTGATATGTCTATGGAATTGACACTAACTCTGTCTCAATTTGAAAAAGAGACACTAGTTTACATAACTTCCCTTTTCATGAATGTAGATAGAAGGGTGAATTCACTAAACAGAAAAAAAAAGTAGACTGCTTATTACTGAGTAAGGTTTCTTACAGTACAGTCTACCTTTAATCTAGCACCTTTTATGTCAGAAGGTCACATACAGCACTTAAAACTGTTGGATGGTCTCCGAGCAGCGGGTGGGAGCCGAAGAGGGGAAAGATGACTGAAAGCCAGGTCAAAGAAGTACAGTTAACCCTCGCCAAATGCGTGAGTTACGTTCCTGGAAAACTGCGCACTCAGTAAAATCGGGTTCGGTAAGCTTAACAAGTGATGAGAAAAGGGGGGATAGGAGAATCCAGCCATCAAGGTACCCACCTCAAGCCTCCAGGTACATCCACACCCAACCAATGCAAGGTACGTACTGAGGTGGGCTACAGCCGGCTGGCCTGCTCTCATCGCTCTCCCCGCTCTCCCTGCTCTCGTTGCTCTCTCCACTCTTCCTGCTCTCGTCTCCCCTACCACCTAGGAAATGGACAAATCAGGGGGAGCCCGGGAGGGAGGCAGAGAGCAACCGGGGAGAGTGCAGCTGGAGAGGGGAGAGGGCAGCTGGAGAGAGGAGGGAGCCAGAGAACAACCGGGAAGGGGAGGGAGCAGGTGGGGAAAAAAGTGATGCAAAAAAGTGACGCTTTTTTGTTCTTCACTATAGTTTAATTTGCAATTGAGAAAGTTGTGTTCGGTAAGGGTTAACTGTACATAGTGAGATGTAACTTGGAACATGGGGAGGGAATGATGGTTTTCCTGCATGGAGATTCAGAGGGTTGGGATAGGATGACTAAACCTAATTTAAAATGTAGCTTGATGCAGTGATGGATGTGCTGGAAACAGTGGGGTTAGTGTTCTGAAGGTATGAGATTAGATGGGGCGAAGGGCTTTCTTCATCCAGGCCAATTTTGTGATTTTGTGAAAGCCTGCTCATCAGATTGTGAGACGGGTAGAGTGGGGGAGATAGAGCAGGTCAGTTTATGTTGAATTCTTGAGTTCATTGACACCATTTGATTTATATGGAAAGAGGCCAGTTCAAAGTCCAGCAGGTATAGAAGTACTTAGTAACAATACTATGTGATGGTTTGACTCCAGTGGAACAACAGGACTTTCATAACACTTGTTTCTGCTTAGACAATGAAATTTTTTATTGAAATCTGTGTGTAATGAGAAAAACATTTTGGGTATCAAAATGTTAAACGTTATTCGGTTAGGATAGAATTGGAATATCTCCCTTGGGGTACCTGTGAGTTATTACACTCGTTCCATTTCTGAAATGCCTGAATTAAAATACATACATTGTCATTAATAAATTGTGTACAATGATTCATATTGACAGATCACTGAGAGTATAATGACGAGAGTGGAAGGATTTGATGGAGTAAAGATCTCCCTTAGGCAGTGATTTGTGTTAGATTTGTCCTTGTACCAAGAGTTGTTATGGAAATAGGGTCAGGTAAGAGAGGTTTCATCTCGGAACAGATCAATTTCTTGCAGCTTTTTAAAATGTTCTATTTTGCTGTGTGGTTTATAATGTATCTTTGTCCCAATTACTCTGAAAATACGAGTATAAATTGGGGTCAGGAATCTGATTTGAAATGGATTTGTACTGGAGCTGTGCCCGGGGTAAAAAAAGAAGCTTTTTGAAGATGGTTCTAACAGCAGGTTGATTCTCATTGCTCTGCTGGAATATGTATTCAATGTGGGGACCACTTCAGGCTCCACTCACCAATGGTCTCCGAAAAATTGCAAAGCCCAGTTTTTAATGTGGTGCTTATTATCGCAAGGTGGAGGCATTTAGTTATGAATGTTTAAATCTCTCCCCAGCCCTGGGCAAAAGTATTTGGCTGTAGGAAATATCGATGTACCCGATTAGTGAATTGTCTTTACTGATCACTTGAAGCTATGGGAGAAGGGCCACAATGTGTCATCTCTGATGTTTTCTCCGTGTCCACCGCCCTAACCCCCCAATCATCAGCGGCCGGGCTTTCAGCCGCTCTGCTCCCTCACTGTGGAACTCCATCCTGCAGCGCCCCTGCCTTGCTTCCTCCCTTTCCTCCTTCAAGGCCGGTCTCAAGACCTTCCTCTTCAACCGCGCCTACGGCTGCCCCACTAACTCTTCCCCCTCTCCCACTCTCTTTCCCCTTCCCCCTACCCTGACCCTCCCACCACCTGCTCAGGTCCCGACCTGATTGTTCAGCGCTTTGGGACATCCTCCCGACTTGAAAGGCACTATATAAGTGCAATTGTTTTTTGTTGTTGTTCTATCATACCTCCCCCTCCACTCCCCCCACCACCTCGTCCCATCAGCTACAAAATATACAATTCTGCCTTTATAAAAAATATATTAACTCTCAAAACATTTGATCAGTTTTGTATTTTTGTTAAATGTTATTTTCCTTCAAATTGAGAATATAGTGTCTGTCCGGGCTGATTCTCCAGTGCGGTAATAAGAAAGAGTTGCTCAGCTGGATTGGTGAGCTTTACATGAGATTTTAAAATCAAAAAAAAAATTTAAAATAAAAAAAAGAGGGATTAGGGGATATGGGGATAGGGCAGGTAATTAAGAGTTAGGTCAGAAGATCAGCCATGATCTTATCAAATGGCGGGGCAGGCTCGAGGAACTGAATGGCCTACTCCTCATCCTAATTCTTATGTTCTTATGAGATCCTGTCTGCATGTTATTTTGGCTCAGAAGGACATTAAACACTGGACTATTCGACTGTTTGGAAGCAGTGATCTCTCTCGGTGTCTGAGTCAGTTCTCCTCCCTCAGGCAAAGTCTCCCTCACAAATAACACAATAATTGGTCATAACTCGATGCCCTTTGGGACTTTGGTGGTGCAGATTAAGTGTTGCATTTCCCCACGAATCAGTCAGTATTCTTCAAAGCAACTCATTGTGTGAGAATTTTTAAAGCAAGGTATTAGATCATGTAGAAGAATTATTCATCATCTAAGTGTTATTTATCATCTTAAGACATTTACCAGACAAAACTTTAAATTGAAAACAATACTTTCTTTATTTAGGACACTGCCCAATCTGGTTTACATTAATCTGTTACATTAAAGGGTCTGAGTGCTACTGCTCCTGACTGTTAACACCATTTTGGTTCAGGTTTAGAGCTTTGTTTGTTGGGGGAGAACACTGTGATGCGGATACCTTGCAGTGGGCCAAGAAAAGCTTCAGAGCTCCTATCTTAGACCACTGGTGGCAGACTGGTAAGTTGATGTACAGCTATGAATAATTTGTCGTGAATGAAAGTCATCTTTAAAAAGCATGAAGGCGATTGATGTTAGTTATATGATGGTATCTTACTAAATTTTCTGATTTACTTGACAGTATATTATGCTATTGCATAATCTTGTGTGTGTAAAATGATTCATATGAGGCTAATCCTCAAAATGCAAGATGATCTGAAACTATAGGGAGCCTAAAACTAGGCTGGAATTGATTTGTATTGTAATTTTAATATATAAAAAAAGTAAATTTCCTTTCAAAAATTCAAACTCCACATTTAGTATCATATCACAAAATGTTAAGCGATGTTAATGTCATGCATATAAAAAAATTACCAAATTCTAAAATTTTATGTTTTTCTTGTGAATTATGTTACTTATCAATTAGTTATTAAAGTAACAAAATGTCAAATCTTTTGAACCAACTGATATTTTATCAAACAATTCACCAGTCTCTACTTTGGCTTAATTGCTTTGAATCAGAACACTGTATGTAGAAATCTAATCACAAAACATCTCTTGCTTATTGTCCTGTATATTATCTGAGCTGGTGACCAGATTAAATGGTTGGCATTCTCTGTGGTCAAGATTGGTGGTTAGACTTCTCAGTTTTATTTGTGCATCAGATGAGATTCCTATCCTAAACTTTATTGACCAAATGAGCTAGATTACACATGCAGGTAAGCCTATTTAGGACGCTTCTATTTAGGATGTTTCAATTGGAGGACCATAATTTTTTAACACCTTTTGATCGATATAGGACACTTGGATTTGTTTTAACGAACAAATTTTTTTTGCACATGTGCAGTACATATTTTGAATATCGCAGTCACATTTGGCGCATCCTTTTTGTCCATATGCGCAGTCCATAGTGTATTCCCGGGTAAATTGTGCTCGCACCTGATGTAGTGAGTTTATCTAAGCGTTTGAACTGGCATGTCACTACATCGTTGTTTAAAAGCCAGCTGATTTTCAAGTGATACCATGCCAAGTCAGTATTACAGTAATTTCCTAACATTCCCGAGCGACTTCGAGCAATTTACAACCTCTAACACATTTATACCATGTTGGGGAAGAGAGCAGTAAGTGAAATAAGCAGTGGTGATATGCTAGCGGCCAGAAACCCTGCAAAGTCATCACTTTAAATACAAAATTGGAGGTGATAAAGCGCATCGATTCTGGTGAAAAAAGCATGGACGTTGGGAGGGCTTCAGGACTAGCTAGATCAACGTTGGCTACCATAAGACAGAATATGGCAAGTTCAAGGTGTGTTACAGCTACAAGTGCAAGCAGATTAGCAAAATATAGGAGTGATGTGATGGAAAACATGGAAAGAATGCTGAGTGTCTAGATTGAGGATCAGAACCAGCTTAATATACCACTCAACACCCTGGTTATCCAAGAGAAGGCAAAATTATTGTTTAGGGAGTTAAATGATCAGGAAGGAGAAGGCTCAACGGCACCATCTTTCAGTGCTAGCAGAGGGTGGTTTCAAAGGTTTAAAAGATGCTATGGGCTCCACAACATCAAGATGAGTGGGGAAGCTGCAAGTGCTACTGCCACTGTCACACTGCCAACATTAAAGTTTGCCAGTATTAAAGTACAATACTGTACAGTTACCCCCAAGTACCTTACTTGCCTATGTGTGTTAATTTGTGTGTTATGTTGTGTGGTTTTGTGTGTTATTTAGTGGGTTTAATGTCTGAAAATTTTGTGGAAAGAGCACATCTCTGGTTATATAATGGGACAGCATGGGAAATTGCGTTTCGATTTAGGATGTTTCAATTTAGATGCAGTTTTTCAGGAATGCAACCCCGTCCTAATTAAAAAATTACCTGTACTTGAAGAAGAATGGATATTTTGGACAGACTTAAAAAATGGGTTCATTTGAAAAAGCCACGTGAAAAACGCAAACACTGATAGACATAGAGGTTGTCAACAATGTGAAGTGCAGACTGTATGTCAAGGTACGCTGAACAGGAAAATCACTAAAGATTAAGTAGTTTTGACAAAGGACATTTGGGAATTTAAATCTAGTAGAGAGTTGGCCAATGAGAGTTGTTTCTTTGAAGTCTCCAGTAGACATTAGTCTACAGAGCGTGCTCACCTGAGGCTGAGATTGATGTCACAGAAAAAAAATGACTGCAATGCCCAGCATGTTTCTTGTATAATCTCAGAGAGCACAGCAATTTCAGTACTGTACTTTTACCATCTCATTCTGCTGCGCAACTAGCTTGATTAATTTACTTCACCTAAAATGCCGCCTGCTTACAATGTTAGACCTCTGTATTCTAAATGTGCTATCTAAGGCAGAGAGTTGGTGCGGTGGTGGGGGGGGTGGCGGAGAAAGGAGAGAGGTAGCAGCTGTGTTTCCCACATCAGTAGCTGCTTACTCCAGGCATTTATTTTCCACACAACATGAGGTCATGACTCATGAGTAGTAATATCATGTTACACAGCAAGCAGTTAAAATACATTTTATTTAGAAAAAATGACCAGGGTAAATTCGAAATAAATAGAAAAGATCATTAGTTGTCCTAGGAGGGGTTATTTTCTAAATAATGGGCTTCCTTATAGGAATCATATGTTCCCTCTAGGGGGAAACAAGCTAATACAGTAAAAGCCCGTTTATCCGTGACCCGATCAACCGTAACTTCCGCATAACCGGCACCTCAAAAAAAGTCCCCATTCAATGAACTGGAATTTATCTGGCAAATGCGTTTAAAACATTTTTTGGGTGTTTTCTGCTGAATATCTGGCACGCACTTTAACCGGAATTGGCCAGGGTCCGAGGGTGCCAGATAAACAGGCTTTTACTGTAATCTGTTTTCTGTGCAGTTCTATGGAGAACTGTAAGCACCAAGGTTGACATTGTAATTAATGACTTTTCAAAACCGATGAGTTTCTGGATGGAATTTCTGTTGCGAAGTCTGGAAAATAACTTAGTTTCTAATAGACTGAATTAATGTTATTCCATAGTCATTAAAACATGCCTCTGATATATAGAGGAATAAAGTCAAACTACAAGGCAATGAAATACCGTAACTTGAAGTATATGTTAATGACACATTTATCAGATGCCTCAAACTAATGTAGAGTTTAGCATTGTTTCCCTCTTTATTCAAACAAGATTTGATAGTATGGTACATCACACTTAGAATTTTTAAGAAATTTCCCTGCTCAATAAAGAGGAGCTACTTGTGATTAGTGCAGTAGACGCCGCCTGGCGTGGAGGGCGTTATATAAATCAAAGTTGTTGTTGTTGTAAACACTATGACGATGAATTAAAATTCAGTATTTAAATATTGCAAACGACCAAGCAATTGCACCACATGAATGATTGTGATGCACACAATGCTACTTTGGAGCATAATTAACATAAATTAACCTGATCTTTACTTTCCTGCAGAATGGAATAATCACCACTCATTGTTTGCTCATTGATGTTTCATGCTTTTGAAATACTGTACTGTAATAGAATTTGGAGATTGGGTTTCTTACAGGCTTAAAGTCAGATGGGCTTTTCTGCTACAATTAAAAGCCTACTCTTATTGATTAAATCTGGTTTGCTTATCATTCAGGCAGCTTGATGCCATCTCTCTGCTCATGATGTTATACCTCAAACAGTTATTTCGGAAAATCCTTTCACCGCTGATGACAGAATTCAGTTGACAAATTGCATTGAACCAATGGATTATCTTGCCAATTTGCTTTAGCATGTCATTTCTGTTGTGGTGCATGTGGGGTAGTGGGTGTAGGGGTAGGATGGAATAGAGGGTGGTGGTGGGCGGGCGAAGTCTTGTGTGAGATTGTCCTGGAGCCAGTAGCGCAGACTGTTAATCTGTGTGGCAGCTTTGCATGAACCCTGGACAAAAATATGACAGGATTACCGACGTCATATCTGTTGCCTGGCAACACCTGTTCTTTCCATTCCAGAGTCCTCCGCACCACTTAATAGTGCAACGCTGTTTATTTAGCTGATGCTTTGGTCAGGTTGGAGGCTCTGGGTTAAGCTTTTGAATTCAGTCTGATGAGATAATCCTTTGCGACATTTCCTGGAGCCTTGCAAGGGATTACTTTTTGATGTACACTTCATTAACATGAAACTACATTTAGTGTGTTTGCAAAATAAGAAGCTATCCATTGAGAACTTTTGAAATTACAGCGATGTCATTTAAATTGCAGCCTGGTAATTGTGTTTAATTTAAAATGGCAATCAAATATAAATGTGGGTTCTACAGATATAATTTGTTCACCTTAAATTGTTAATGCAATATTTGATAAATCACTCGTTTTAATTCCCTTTTGCGACATCTGTGTTTAAGCCACTGAAAATTATTCCTAACACATTTATGAAATAATATTTGCCACTGACAAATAGGACAGGTAACACATTTTAATACTGTACTGTATGTTGTTGGTAGAGGGGTTGAAAAGAAGGATGTGTCTGTGTAAAGGAGTGATCCTGGTTCTTTCTGCACTGCCTGTCCATGAGCCTCAGAGATCCCACATTGTACATGACTTTGCCATTTCCCACAGCCATCTGTCTGTTTGGGCCTACTGTCTGAGTGATATTATCTCAGATAAATGGTAGGCAGCTTTTTCATGCCAATTCATAGGGTCAGAATTTTAAAGGGATATCATTGCAGAGCTGGTAAAATGACTGGAATTACAAAGTATAACAACACTATGACATTGTATCTGCTTTCAAATAATATTATAATACTGTAATATAATAATCCTTGCATTTGATATAGTGCTTTTCATGTCTTATCAACGTCTCAAAGAGCTTCACAACTAAATTGTTACATGAATTGACTGTATATTTTGTGGGTTATACTTGTTATGCTACATGAAATTTAACTGAAATACACGTGTACCGAAACAGAACAGCAACACAAGCTTTTCCAGGTACAAGTGAAATACTTTAGAGTTTTCAGAGCAGATAGTGCTATAGAGATCAATTTTGGTGTAAAGTTATGCCAATGGTTAGTTGACAGCCTAGCTACGTTGGTAGCACTCTTACCTGAGTCAGAATATTGTGGGTTCAAAACCCTTGTCAGGTCTTTAAACATATTTGAGAGACATCAAGGCCCGCAAATTTCCTGCAGCTGAATTCCGGCAAGACGGAAGACATACTCACTGGCTCGAGTCAACATCTTCTGTTCTGTGGGTCTGAACTCCTCAATGTCCCTGGGCCCTCCCTCAGACTCACTGAATCCATATGTAATTTAGGCGTCAGGTTTGATCTTCATCTTTCCTTTCTAACCCTCATCTGTTCTCTGACCAGAACTACTTCCATCCACCTCCGTCATATTGACCACCTCCTTCCGTACCTCAAAATCCTACCCAGCCAAAACCCTTATCTACGCCTTTGCCACTTTCTGGTTGGATTATTCCAACACCCAGCTCCACTATAAACCAAATTTAATTAATTCAAAACTCCCCCACCCAGATACTCACCCACACAAAACTCCACACTCCCATTATACCAGTCCTTGCTAGGCTCCACTGGATCCCAATTAATGAACGGATCAATTTCAAGAACCTCTCACTCATTTTCAAATCCCTTCATGCCCTGGCACCTGCTTACCTATCCAATCAGCTTACCTACTCCATCAAATTCTGCTTCCACTTGGCTGGCTCTGACCTCCTGTATACCACTCGTCCCCTCCACTCCACCATCGGTGGCTGTGCCTTCAGCAACTACGTTTGGAAAAAAAATAGTCTTTACTATGTAACATTGGTCTTTCAATGAGATCCAAAATATATTCACAAACAGCAACTTTGGGGCAACTTTGGGTTAACAGCTTCTTCCAGGAACTGGAACTGTGTCATGCTGACCTGTAGGAACTCTATTCCAGTGGTAGATTTCAGCAGAGCATAATGATAGGCCCCAGTGAATAAAGATTTCAGTCAACACCACATTGTTGTAGCCAGGAGTTTTGCTCAAGCTTCACACTGCCTCCCTGAGTTAAGAGACCAGCTGGCACCAGCCATATCTTGTTCCTTTTTTCAGTCTATTAGAAGATGAAAGCTGGTACTGTTAAAATTCAAATATCCATGCTGCGGATATTATTGAACCAAGCTGTTCACTGGCAGAGCCTTCAAAAAAGTCGGTTTGAGGCAAGCAAAAATTAAATGTAAACTAATGGAGATTTTACCAAATGAGAATGTACAAGTGACTACAAGTTTTAAACAGCTTTGTTTCTTCACTTAACTGCTCTGGAACACTACACTGTGTGAAGGGCACTATATATATGAAAGTTGTTGTTCTGTTGATGCCCCCTGTACTCTTCCTTCCCCACCATAAACACTCACCTTTCCATAATATAAAACCCGAATGCTAACAGGCTATCACCTCAGCAAGTGCAAACATCTTTAAAACGTAATAAAGCAAATGACACTTGCATCAAAGATATTCAGTGACAGGTACAGAAGAATTTAATTAAGCTTCTTCAGTTCTTGCGTTAGTGAAAGTCAAAGATGAGGAAACCACATGATATACTTGGGAATGTCAGCATCTACATACATTCTATCCATTGTGAAAATGTCTCAGGCATTTTTAACATCATAGAAATTATCGATTGGCAATTGTATATTTAGGGATTAGGATATTTAGGATTCAGATGAATATTTGGTTAACGGATTGCTGGTTAGAAATGGACATGGATAGCATCTTCACTGAATTTAACAACAACAATAAAATTACATTTGTTTAGTACTTTTCATGTCAGGAGGACATCCCAAGGCGCTCAACAGTCAATGCTTTAGACCCGAGCTGGGGTCGGGGTTGGGTATGGTGGAGGGAAAGGAGGGGATTTGGGGTGATGGATGGAACCGTCGAAGAGGGGGTTCTTGAGGTGGGATTTGAAGGAGATTAGGAAGGGGACAAGGAGGGATTGCGGGATGGAATTCCAGAGGTTAGGGGCAGAGTGGCTGAAGGCTCGCCCGCCAGTGGTGGGGCAGGTAGTTTGGGGGACATGGAGCAGACCAGAGCCCGCTGAGCGGAGGGAGCGGGCAGGTTGTTAGGTGGTTAGGGGGTCACAAAGGTAGAGTGGAAAGAGGCCATGGAGGGCTTTGAAGGTGAGGACCAGGATCTTGAATTGAATCCTCTGGGTTATGGGGAGCCAATGGAGTCAGGCGAGAAAGGGGGAGATAGGGTCACGGGGCTTGGAGCGGCAGGTCCATGAAGATTGAGCTAGGAAGAGAGGCAGTGTAGGAGGATAGAGTGGTCGACAGTGTCGAAGGCAGCAAAGAGGTCGAGTGCAACGAGGCAGAGAGATCCCTGATTACAGATGTTTAAAATGTCATTAGAGACTTTGACTGGGGCAATCGCCGTACTACGGGCAGCACCAAAACTGGATTGTAGGGTTCAAAGTGTGAATGACGAGACAGAAAGGGGCAAAGCTGGGATGCAACGATTCGTTCCAGGGCCTTAGATTGGAATGGGAGTTTGGAGATGGGGTGTTAGCTGGAGAAATTTAAGGTTGTATTTGCTGACAAATTATACAGTCAATTCACTTCACAGTATATTCTATTTTGGGATGTTTTGAAGACGTGATAAGGCGCTATATCAAATGCAAGATTTAAAACATTATTTATATTATGTATTTTAAAATTCACGGACTGGTTTAACTGTGCAATAATAAAGGACTTTTATCACATTCTCAGCCTATCTGTGCCCACTCCATCCTGGAATCCATCCAACTCATTCCCTCTCACAACTCTTTCAAGGTATGTTTCAAGACCTACGTCTTTGATTGTACTTTTGGTCATCTTTCCCCTCCCCACCCCCTCCTCAGCTCCCAGCTTGGGTGCCAAGCTAAAACTGTCAAACACCCTGGAACACCTGATACAGAAGGTGATATGTAAATTTGTATGGTACATTTTACAACTAGCAATACGTTTCTGTAATGAACAACGTTTTACGGTTTCCATGCACCGTAAAACTTGAATGCAATACCTTACACAACTGTCTTTGCTCGATTCTGGTAACTTGTTAGGGGAAGTAATGCATGTGCAATGGAAGTTACATTTAGACCACCTGTTACGCTTAACCTGTTAACATTTAATGGTGTTTGCTCTTTCAATAAAGCCCTGTATCCTAATCCCAATTCTCTGCTCTTTCCCTGATAATGCTAATACCCTTCCTCCACAAGTACTTATCTAATTCACTATTAAATGCCCCACATTAACTTTGTTCCAACATTCACCTGCCAAAATTATTGCATATTCAGATAAACCTCTGGGTGGAAAAGCACCCCCTTTCACACTCCTAACTTTATTTTGAATTTGTGCTTGCTAGTTGTCAAATCTCCCAGAGTAAATGAAGTAGTTCAACAGCCACATTTCCCCATCATTCCTCACATTGTACAGCTTTTGTTTTTACCGAATTGACATAGTTCAAACCATGATTATATTTTAAAAGAGTTGCCGTAGAAGATATAAAATGTTTCACCCACAAGATATGCAATCAATTCACTTGATAGTATATTCTGTTAAGTGCTTTGAGATGCCTCAAAATATATCATAGGGCGCTGTATCAAATGCAAGGATTATTAAAATTAATATTCTTGCAAGGCTAGAACAGAAAGTGAAAGTATTTTATACCAGCAGTGATCCAGTATTTTAAACCAGCAGATTTTAAAAATTATTCTGGACATTAAATAGGGTGTGTCCCCAAACCTCTTCAGGACTCCATTGCAAATACTGTTCTGATTGAACCATCTCCTCACTTCCAAACCTGAACAATACTACACTTTTACCACTAAATCAATCTCACAAACATTACAGTTTAAACAACAGCAACAAAATTACATAGAACATATACTGGAGCACCTTTCACGTTGGGAGGACGTCACAAGGTGATGGACAATCAGTGTTTCTGACCCGAGCTCTGAGAAATTAAACAAGGCAATGAATAGAAATAGGTCACAGTGTTATGATTGACTGATGTATTATACCAAAAGTATAATAATTTGGCTTTTACCAAAAGCCATCCTAGTTGAACATGACAAGTATTTTCCTGGTGGATGGAGTACCCACATAAGAACAGCAGAGGGCAAGACTCTTCCATTCGACAACTGGTACAGATACAGCATAGATCAAATATCTGGTCAAGTGATTTCCTCACCCTGCTCACACACATACACATCTGCACCATTAAAAAAAATTTCAAACAAACTTTTAGGGTGTACCTGATATAACTACAGTATAATCTGCGAAGCGCTTTCAGACGTCTAGAAGATGTGAAAAAGCGCTATATCAAAATTCAAGGATTATTTATTATTTACATAATTTATGAACAGTGTAGTGTATTATTTATATTACTTTAATTACACAACTTTATAACGTGACATATATACAACGTTTGACCAGTGGTATTATCATAAAGAAAACAGATGCCTCTTTCTAGAGTCTCATGATACTCTCACCTTTGCTTCTATGGAGTCAGAAAAGATAAAGAACAGTTACTGAACTGTCAAACTCCATGTGCCCTTTCCATGAACGAGTAGATTTCAATGAGGAGGAGGTGTACAAATTCCACTATCAGCAGGCCAGCACATGTCCTCTGCATGTGATTTTGTTGAACAGAAAGATTATTATGTGTGGACATTAGTACCTTTGTACTGAGAAAAGAGTTAGAGGTTGATTTCTCCACTTGGCATTAGAAATGATTGACTTTTGCATAACAGCTAAGAAAGTCACATTATAAACTCACACAGTTGAGCCTGATAAATTGATGGAAAATTACTCTTGAGTGTAACTACAGTTACTTTATCTTTCAAAATAAATTGCCTAATTAGTATGACACAGTTAAAATAATAATTAGTGCTGACACACACAGGACATTGGGTGGCAGTAGGAAAGTTTGCAGCCTTTGGTTCTTATTCTTGGCTGCATGATTTTTGTTAGATCAAAAATGGAAGTGAGGATTTACAACTGAGGAGAGTTGGGGCAAAACATTGGAAACATTCTTTCCCCTCTGATGTACAGTGCAGGTGAATTGAGTGAATAAACATTGAAATCGTTCTCATGGTTGTAGCTATGGCTCCATATATGAATATTGCTGGTAAATACCTAAACCATTTGTGATTGAAGTCTGTCGCACCATACATGCAGCCCATAGGAATTGTTGTTTTTCTCTTTTTGGTGTTTAGTAAAACTAAACACCAAAAAACACATACAGTTATAACACACATGGGGATAGTAGGGTCCGTCGATATGGAAAATTTTCCGATTACCGTATATCTCCGCGTATAAGGCGCACCCGCGTATAAGGCGCACCCCCCGTTTTTGACCTTTTCTTGGTGAAAAAAAAACGGAAGCATTTTCAATGATATTGCCGGCAGAAGGGAGGAGAGACAGGTAGGTAGGGAGAGAGAGAGACAGGCAGCCAGGGAGGGAGAGAGGGAGGCAGGGAGAGAGAGAGGGAGAGCGGCAGGCCGGCAGCCCGGGAGGGAGGGAGGGAGGGAGGGAGGGAGAGAGGCAGGCCGGCAGCCTGGGAGAGAGAGAGAGGGAGAGAGGCAGGCCGGCAGCCCGGGAGGGAGGGAGGGAGGGAGGGAGAGAGGCAGGCCGGCAGCCCGGGAGGGAGGGAGGGAGGGAGGGAGAGAGGCAGGCCGGCAGCCTGGGAGAGAGAGAGAGGGAGAGAGGCAGGCCGGCAGCCTGGGAGAGAGAGAGAGAGAGAGAGAGGGAGAGAGGCAGGCCGGCAGCCCGGGAGGGAGGGAGGGAGAGAGGCAGGCCGGCAGCCCGGGGGAGAGAGAGAGAGGGAGAGAGGCAGGCCGGCACGCAGGCAGGCCGGCAGGGAGAGAGAGCGGCAGGGAGGGAGGGAGGGAGGCAGACTGGGTTCGGCAGAAGGTAAACACAGCACTGAAGTCCGCTGCTGCTGCCGAAGCCCCGTCACCCGCTCCTCCCAACCCCCGCCGGACACTGACCAAACCCCGGCTGACAGCGCGCCGGCCGCCCCCCCTGTTTACTGTATTTCCGAGGCTCAAAATTGCTTGTATCTGCGTATAGGGCGCACCCCCTACTTTCGAGATCTTCCGACCTGAAAAAAAGTGCGCCTTATACGCGGAGATATACGGTAAATATATCAATGGGCTCATATCGAGATATACCGAAATATCGATATTTTCAGGTTTTTCATACTGCGCATGCGCGCGCGCATTCAGGGCCTATCTTCTCAGGAGGTAAATATCTTTCTCTCTCTGTGTCTCTCACTCTCTCCATCTCTGTGTTTTTCTGTCTGTGTGTCTCTGTGTCTCTCTCCCTCTCTCCTCTCTCACACCCCCCCCATCTCTATCTATCTGTATATTATCACATCCACCCTGTCTCTCCCCCCCCCACCCACCTCCCCGCCGTCCCTCTCTCGCACCACCCACCCCCGTCGTCTCTCTCCCCCACCACCCCCCCAGCCGTCTCTCTCTCCCTCCCACCCCAGCCATCTTTCTCCCCCCAGCTGCCTCTCTCCCCCTCCCTCCAGCCGTCTCTCTCCCCCTCTCCTCCCCCCCCAGCTGTCTCTCTCCCCCCCCAGCCGTCTCTCTCCCCCTCCCCCCAGCCGTCTCTCTCACCCTCTCCTCCCCCCCCAACCATCTCTCTCCCCACCCTAGCCGTCTCCCCCTCCCCGCAGCCGTCTCTCTCCCCCTCTCCCCCCACCCAGCCGTCCCTCTCCCCCCCCAGCCGTATCTCTCCCCCTCCCCCCAGCCGTATCTCTCCCCCTCCCCCCAGCCGTCTCTCTCCCCCTCTCCCCCCAGCCGTCTCTCTCCCCCTCCCCCCAGCCGTCTCTCTCCCCCTCACCCCCCCCAGCAGTCTCTCTCCCCCTCTCCCCCCCCCCCCCCCAGCCGTCTCTCTCACCCCCCAGCCCTTGCATACCTGTATATTGTATTCGAAGACTGTGAATACAATATGGCAGCTTTGCACCTCGGTCTGTGCATTGTGTATAGAGATGAGCATTCTGGGTCTTGTAGTTCAGTGTGCTCGCATCCTGATTTTTTACCTCGATATATCGTTTTTTCGATATATCGATATTTTTAAAATGTCTATATCGGCGTATCGATATGAAAATTATATCGGGTTTTAGCGATATATCGCCGGACCCTAGGGGATAGGGGGAGTAAGTTTGGGTGCATCTGCAGCGATCCGTGAGGTTGACTGACTGACTGACTGGTCTACGTAGAGAGAGACACACGGAGGGTGGTGGGGGAGGCTGTCTGACTGATTGACTGGTCTACACAGAGAGAGAGAAATCATGGTGAGTGACACGGAAGGTGGGGTGGGGTGGGTGACACGGGGGGGGGGGGGGTTGGGGGAGAGAAATCAACAGAGATTTACCTTAATCCTAAAAAGGAAGACATCTCGTTGGTTGATTGTGACATAGCATCTGGGTCCTAGTGCTATACGCTATGCTGAACTTGGAAAATTTAAACCCACGGATTTAAATTGCGGATGCGGAAAACGCAAAACGCGGTTTGTGAGGGTTGTCGCATTTAGCAAACCATGGATGCATGAGTTTTGTGTTTGGCGAGGCCGCGGTAGGGGCGGCATCTGTATTGTCAATTAGATAGCTTCTAAATGATATTGTTTGGTTTCTTATGGTGGATGGACAGGAACTTTGCCACCAGGAGCGTAAATAGGTTGGATAAAGAAGGGAAATTGTACATTACTGTAGAAGGAATAGGGTTAATGATCCCTTGTTGTTTCTCCTTCTGCACTTTCTTAGGACTATGTTAAGTGCAAAAGTGCAAAAGCTTTTGATGTGCAAATTAAATAAATCCTTTCCACCAGAAGATCAATCTGAAGGATCTGATTGTATTCACGTTCGATTCATTCAACAGAAACTGGATCTCCAATAACTGCAACATGCATAGGCCTGGGACTCACTCTAAACCCCCCCTCAGGACAAGCTGGAAAACCTTTGCCAGGATACAATGGTGCAGTAATGTATTGCTTTTTGTCCCATTCTTCCATTTGCTGTTAGATTGCTCTCACACTATGTCTCAAACAGCAAATGTTTGTCCGAGAGTCAAACATTTGCTGTTTGAATGCCCTGAGTGTGTCTTCAATGTATCAAAAAATGACCCAGTTTTTCTTTTAATGCTGCCATAGCTTCTTTACAATGCACAAATCTATCACTTTAACAGATAGATTAAAGATCCGACTGATCTTCTATACATGATGTTTAAGCTATGTATGTATAGATGTTGTCAGGGGACTGTGGCAGGTTAATTTGAGAAAACAAATTCTGTCTATGAGACACTGCTGTGCGCACTTGGCTGCCGCGTTTCGCCCACAAATATACGGTATATTCTGTGAACTGCTTAAAGATGTCTAGAAGATGTGAAAAGCGCTAAATCAAATGCAAAGAAAATAAATTATTGATAATTTTTTTGTTAGTGTAAAAATTCTTCAGCCAACATATGAGGATTTGTGCGATTTGTAAAAATCCAAGGAGCGACAGTTTTTAAAAAATGCATTTGTCAACCCATAACCTGCAATAGATATAATGCTGCAGAAACTTGTTCATTTTATATATACTGTACAGTAATTTGTTTTAACTAAATGTTGAGTTATGCTGTCTGCAAATTTTGGTTTATATTATAGCAATGATTTTGGACAATGATATAAAGGAAGTGAAGCGGAAGACTCTAGGAAATATTGCAGTGAAGTGAGTATGTCAACATTAGCTACTGTAATATTAGAACAAAATAGAGCATTTCATTTTGGAGGGATCAAAATAAAAACAAAACTCTCCAAACTTGGAATGTTTTTGTACTTTATGTGCTCCAAATTCAAACTGTTTCATCAGTAAAAACAACTTAATTCACCATGTGTCTTCGTAATACAATATTTCCAGCGCACTGTGTACCAACACAATGTGCTTCATTGCCTGGAGGTCCTTCATTGTGGATTTTATGAAGCATTTTTTTTGGTCCATAAAAGCAAATATGCTTTCAACTGTTCCGTTACTATCTCTTCCAATTTTGTTTGCGTTAGACAACAACAAAATCACATTTGTGTAGTGCCTTTCACTTTGAGAGGATATCTCAAGGCACTGGACGATCCTGTGTTTGGGACCCGAGCTAGGATCGGTGGGGAAGGGGGTGGAAGGAAGGTGACCAATGGCACAGTCGAAAAGTAGGGTCTTAGGCGGGACTTGAAGGAGGATAGGAGGGGGCGAGGTGGAGGGATTGTGGGATGGAATTCCAAATGTTGGGGGCAGAGGAATAGAGGGACATGGAGCAGGCAGAGCTTGTTTAGTAGAGGGAGTGGACGTTATTGGAGTATAATTTCTGTGTTAATTTCTGAAAGAAATGCACATACCCCCAAAACTGCTGATCCGTAAATATAGGAAATCAACAGCATGCCACTTCAACTATATCCTTGGGAGCTTTATTGATAAAATAACAAAATACGGATGATGAACTTACTATAGACTACTGGTAACTGTATATATCGGTCAGGAAAGAGCAGGCAATTTGTTGATTAAGAAACATTTAAAATGAGTAGACAAAAAATTGCCACAGTATATCCATTATCACTGGAGTCCTTTAGCTCAGTGGTGAGAGTATTCACCTTGCAAGTGAGAGACCTGAGTTTGATTCTAAGCAGGGCGAAACCTTGGGCAAGATTCATTACTCCACATGCCTGATAATAATCCCTCAAAAAATGACCATAATAACTTGGTAATTTCAATCCACAACTGTTTGTGGGACACTGCTGTGCGAAATGGGCTGCCACGTTTTGCCCACATATATGCAGTCAATTCACTTTACAGCCTATTCTGTGAAGCAGTTGGAGACACGTGAAAAGTGCTATATCAAACGTAAGGATTAATATTATTATCATCTAGGTCTACAGCTATATATCATGTGTCTCACATGCTTGTGTCAATATTTTAACACCAATTTCCTTTAAGGTTACCTTTGGCTCCAGGTTCAATGGCAACTCTTTGGGAAAATGATGAATTGTTCAAGAAACTGTATTTCACGAAGTTTCCAGTAAGTTACCACCAAGAATTTCATTCACGCTTTTATCACATTCAGGTTTTACTACACCAACAATATGCTCACTGAGACACCAGCTCTTCCCTATACAGGTTACATACTATCCAGAACTCCTGCAACCATACCAACCTGACCCACTCAGTGAACTCTGCCCTGTTTCATGTGTGCTGGCCTACCATCAGCAGGCAGGCTTTCAGCCATTGTGCCCTCACTCTCTGCAACTCCATCCACCCTATCTCTTTCAAGGCTTGCTTCTAGAAGTAACTCATTGATCGCATTGTCAACTTTCCTGTCCTTATCTCTCCAACTCCACATGCAGCTCAGGTGACCAGCCGACAGAGTCAAGAGCCTTGAGATGTCCCCCGAATGTTAAATATTAAAATTTTATCAAATATGATTCAATAAAAGTGCCTTTCTGTTTGTTGAATCTAATAGAATGTGGAAGAAAAGTGAACTATTATCGTTTGCCGTGTGCTGACCTGGCTCAATTGGTCTCACTTCTGAGTCAGAAGATGGTGGTTCAATCCCCAAGTTAGGACCTCAATTCACAATCTAGGCTGATATCCCTGTACGGTGCTTGAGGTTGCTGTAATGATGGAGGATTGTCCTTTGGATTGGATGTTGAACCAAGATTCTGTCTACCTCTTCAAGCAGATGTTTTGCCCACAAAACACAGTCAATTCAGTTTACACTATATCTTGTGAAACGCCTTGAGATATCTCAAAGACATAAGTAAGGTGCTATATCAAATGCAGGGATTATTATTGTCTTTCATCACAGGAAACGTCCCAAATGTTTCATAGATTATCTTTTCTAAAAATGAGTGTTTTGTGGGCAAATGAGGCAGCAAATTGATGACACTGTTCAAAAAGTACCATAGGTTTCTCCCAAGTTCATAGTCAACGGTCAACAAATAAAATCGCTCATTCACTTAATGGGACATTACTGTGCAGAAAATTAACTGCTCTGGTTATCTACAAATGCACATTATATTTCTTTGAATACACAGTATACTCCTGTGGAGTCCTGTAGCTCAGTGGTTAGAGCACTCACCTTACAAGCGTAAGACATGTGTTTTGAATCCAGGCAGGTCAGGACGAAACCTTGGGCAAGTTTCCTTACTCCACATGGCTAATAATAATCCCTCCAAAAAAAACACAATAATAACATTGGTCATTTCAATCCACGACTGTTGTGGGACACTGATGTGTGCAATTGGCTGCCGTGTTTCGCCCACAAATATATAGGGAAAATTCTTCAGTCCTTAATAAAAGACGTAGTTATGGGATACCTTGAAGACCATTAAAAGATTAGGCAGAGTCAACATGGCTTTACAAAAGGGAAGTCATGCTTGACTAATCTTTTGGAATTTTTTGAGGATGTATCCAGCAGGTTGGATAAGGGGGAACCAGTAGATGTGGTATATTTGGATTTTAGGAAGACATTTGACAAGGTGCCACACAAAAGGCTGTTACTCAAGATTAAGGCCCATGGAATTAATGGAAAAAATATTAACATGGATAGAAGAGTGGCTATCGGGTAGAAAGCAGAGAATAGTGATAAACGGATCATTCTCGAATTGGCAGGATGTAACTAGTGGAGTGCCACAAGGATCAGTGCTTGGGCCTCAGCTATTTACTATTTACATCAATGATCTAGATGAGAACATTGAATGTAACGTGTCTAAATTCGCGGATGACACTAAGCTTGGTAGCAGAGTGAGCTCTGAGGATGATGCAAAAAGATTGCAACAAGATATACATAGACTAGGGGAGTGGGCAAGTAGGTGGCAGATGGAATTCAATGTTAGCAATTGTGAAATTATTCACCTAGGTAGCAAGAATAAAAGAATAGATTATTTTTTAGAGAGGGAGAAGTTAGATAGTGTTAGTATTCAAAGGGATTTGGGTGTCCTTGTACACCAGTCCCAAAAAGTTAGTTTGCAGGTGCAGTAAGCAACTAAGAAGGCGAACAGCATTGCTAGCGTTCATTTCAAAAGGTTTAGAGTATAAGAGTAGGGAAGTCTTGCTGCAATTGTATAGGGCTCTAGTGAGACCGCACCTAGAGTATTGTGTGCTCGGGTGAGACCGCACCTAGAGTATTGTGTGCAGTTTTGGTCTTCTTATTTAAAAAAGGACAGACTTGCCTTAGAGGGGCTGCAGCGTAGATTCACTAGGTTAGTTCCTGGGATGAGGGGACTGACCTATGAGGATAGATTGAATAAACTAGGGTTGTATTCTCTGGAGTACAGAAGAATTAGGGGGATCTTATTGAAACATATAAGATTCTTAAAGGGCTAGATAAAGTAGGCACTGAGGGACCGTTTCCCTGGTAGGATAATCTATAACCAGGAGTCACAGTCTTAAAATTAAGGGTCAGGCTTTTAGAACAGAGTTGAGGAAACATTTCTTCACTCAGAGGGTAGTGAATTTATGGAATTCACTACCCCGGAAGGCTGTAGATGCTCAGTCCTTGAACATTTTCAAGGTTGAGACTGATACATTTTTGAAAAATAGAGGGATTAGGGGATATGGGGATAGGGCAGGTAATCAAAGTTAGGTGAGAAGATCAGCCATGATCTTGTTGAATGGCGGAGCAGGCTCGAAGGGCCATATGGCCTACTCCTGCTCCTAATGCTTATGTTCTTATGTTCTTAAACAGTCAATTCATTTTACAGTATATTGTGCGAGGTGCTTTGAGACATCTAGAAGACATGAAAATCACTATATCAAATGCAAAAATTATTATTAAACACTTTGAGATATTCTCTTGATGTGAAAAGGCACTGTTTCAAAGGTAAGGATTATTATCGGAACCGTTTGAGTTAAAATGCTTAGACATTTCCATCTTAAGTAAAAGCCCTGTAAAAGTTGTTTGCTGTTAAGTTTGTAAACTCATCAAATAGTCTCCAATATTTTCTACTTTTGACACTGCGGTCTAATTTGTTATCACAAATAAATTGTAACCAATTAATTCTGCACTTGTGTTGGAGAACAACCCTGTGGAATCTCTAGCTCGGCCTAGAGAACCACCTTTGACTACAATCCAAGTTCAAGGAAGTCACAACTGAATGACATTCCAGTGGGTCTATTTCCAACATTACCTAGCATCTGCAGGGTTCACTGCTTACAAATCCTGTTGTGATCCAGCACTCCCAAAAGTCAAGGTCTCTGTGCAGTCCCTTAATAATATTTATTTTAAATACCCAACCTCTGAAAGAGTACACTGGCATGATCATGTCTCCTCTTCTAATTTCTGTAAAAAAAAATCCTTCCAGCCATTGGTACACACCAGTGATCTTAAGAAAATGCAATAACTTCATGTAAGCATAAGCAATCAACTTTGATCTCTTTAAGGATATGGCATCCCATGCTCTGACATTTAGAAAGATACCCCTCCCTGATATGGAAAGGTTTCAATTGCTTTTCAAAGGAAAAAATCCTGGGGCAACCCACAAATAGAACAAGATTTACTCGCCCTGAAAACATTACTGATTAGCTGACAAAGCAAATCAGTGTACTCAAGCT
The DNA here is from genome assembly GCA_035084275.1 of Hydrolagus colliei. NCBI lineage: Eukaryota > Metazoa > Chordata > Chondrichthyes > Chimaeriformes > Chimaeridae > Hydrolagus > Hydrolagus colliei. The sequence goes on along the minus strand of CM068746.1, from coordinate 23,527,388 downwards.
TTGCTACAATCTAGGGCCTTGTATCAGTTAATTGCCACTGCTTAGTATCTGCAGCTACTTGGAATAGTGCACTAACAGTTAGTAAGTACATTGACCTAGTTGTTGTGAAATGTATTGTTTGGAGGAGGCATGGTTTTTCCTGCCTTCCATGTAAACAGAAGATACTTATTACTATATTTGGAGTAGTGGCTGAGAGGCTCCACTATGTGAAGGGTGCTTTATAAATGCAACTTGTTGTTGTTGGGGTATGAACTAGATTATTCACTCTACCAACCTGGAGTTATTATCATTCTTTGAATGCAGATATTAGGTACATATTGTGGCTTTTGTAATGCTCCAACTTCAGCTATCAATTCTACTCTGGAATGTGTTTTTAAAAAGTACAATTTTAAAAAATGATACTAATGTGTCATTTATGTTTGTGACTTGTGCTCTACTTGTTTTTAAAAGATAAGTGTTTATGATTATGTATTTACATCACTTGTTTTCAAGGGTTGATGATAGTTCTGTTACTTGCAACAACAAAAAACAAATTGGTTACTTCAGCAGGTTTGTAATATTCTGCAATTTCAGTTTTGAGAAAACCCAAATCAATTTGGAACAAATTCCTGCCTCCCTCTCTCTCTCTCACTCACTCTCCAGGGCTACTATGATACTATGGATGCTGGCTACATGGATAATGATGGGTATGTTTATGTCATGTCACGGATAGATGATGTCATCAACGTCGCAGGTCACAGGCTTTCAACCGGTGGTATTGAAGAGGTAAACCTATTTTTTATGTTTCTCCATCTCCACCTAATTTGGATTTCTCACCTCCCCAAAATGGTAGGTGACTAAAGAAAGGCAATTGTCGTCAAGCTACAATTAGAGACTATGCAAGAACCCCTAAAAGTTAGTTATTGCAACAAAAAAGGAGGCTTAATAATTGTTCAAAATGGCAAGTTGGAATACTTGCAGTAACTTGGTAACAGTTAACTAGCAATTATGTATAAGGGGAAGCAAAAGTATTTTACTTAGCTATTATGCTGTATTAACCCAAACCATTAGGTTTTAAATGGTCACTATCACATTGTTCTCTCTGACTGAAACACAATCTAACTCTATCTTTCCCCTAGATCTCTGACTCAAATTCCCTGTCTCCAACATATTTTTGTTAAATAATTCACTTACCTTGAGCTGTTGGTTTGCAGTTATTCTGCTTCAGTAAATTGTGTACACACAGACACTTATGTTTTATTGCCAACATCCAGCACCTTGTGATATTCTCCTGATGTGAAAGGCGCAATATCCTCCTGATGTGAAAGGCGCAATACAAGTATAATTTTGTTGTTGTTGTCTAATTTCATTTCTGCACTCAAGTCTAATAAATCAACACCCAAAGTGTCAAGAGGCCAGAAAGGCCACATAATATTTAACTGTGATAGTTTACACAAACTTTCTGAAAGGTTTTAATAAATTCCCACAGAAGACAACAAACAACAAAATTACATTTATACAGCACCTTTCACATCGGGAGGATATCCCAAAGTGCTTGAAGACAATAAACCTTAAGGTCATGGGTACCTGGACTAAAGAAGAAGCTTGTTAGAAATATGAAGGATTCATGATCAATGCCAGTAATTGGGAGTGGTGCTGTGGAGTCCTGCAGAAGTTGATGAATGGATCTGTGTTGGTTACAATATCTATCAATGCACCTGGAGGTCTATGCAAAATCTAACTTTGCTAAATTTATTGATGACTTCAGAATAGAGAAGAGAGGGTAGCAAAAGACTTCCCAAAGGATTTGGAAACAGTACATAATTGACAAATTAAATAAATCAGGGATAAATAGTACAACAGCCAGTGTTTAATCTCTGTTGAATGAAATGGCTGCAAAGAGCAATCCATCTTAATGGGAAACACCGTGCAACTACCTGAAGTGTGGTCTGTGAACTTGGGTGCACGGCTCAGCATATGTAAGTGCTGCATCACCTGGCTACTGTGAAATACATAAAACAAAGTACCGGTATTCAAGCTTGAATAATTCATAGTGTGTTTCTGAAAATAGTTTTTACATTGGAGTGCCATGGTTACCGCTGGCATTGAATGGGTGTATTCCTGTTTCTGTCTAATAGCCACTTCAACCTCCTGTTTCTTCAAAGCAGCTTAGCGTGCAGGACTAAATTATTAGCACAGCTTTACACTTATCAGAATTAAGCAGCACAAATTGGATCAAAATTGAACCTACTGCTATATAAATTAAGAGCAATTATTGCAGCCGTTACCTTTTTTAAAAAAAAGTATAAATTTATAGCTGTATATAATTTAACTACTTTGGGTAAGCAGGATTCAGGAAGTCAGTAGTTGAATCCTGGAAAATACATTTTCTTCAGGTAGGATTTATTTATTTAAATTTATTCATTCATGGTTATTTACTGGACCTGTTAATATTAGTTCATTAATGAATAAATTAAAATTTACACCAACTGCTTTGTTTGAGACTATCAAGAGCTTTTAGTGTACATTGATCATCTCAACTAAACTTTTTAACCCAATTTCAAAGTACATTAGGTTATATAATTTGCTCAATTTAGTCAACTTTAGAACTGAATGCATGCCGTGTGCAAAAATGTTCAGGTTTTTGATTAATCAGAAAACATTTCAATACACATGAAGGCATTTATTATTTAAAATGCTTGATTGTAGAGAATTCTGTTCAACAGAAGTGTCTCAGGGAATAAAACACTGAAAACACTTTAAATAATGTTTTTTTCAGTCATTCATAACAAATGCCTCTTTGACCCATCTCCTTCCCCCCCACCCCCACCCCCCACTTAGAGTCGGGCTCCGCCCGTTAAGCGTTCTGAGATGCTATATAAGTGCAAGTTATTGTTTACATGAAAGGATCAATAGAAAAATGTTAGACGTGATAAACATCTCATTGATTTGATGTTCAGCAAACTTTATTTGCAATGTTTTCAGGTTATCCTCAGCCACCCAGCTGTGTTAGACTGTGCTGTAGTGGCTCAAAAAGATTCTGTGAAAGGACACGTTCCACTAGCATTGTGTGTGAAAAAAAATGGTAAGGTTTTTGATTTCATCCTTTCACGTTTTTACATGCTTTTCATAGCAGCCAGATTAACAATCTCATCATCAACCTTTACTTTATGAAATATTTGTGACCAGCTGAGACTAAGGAAACAGATCAAATTAAAGAAGAAATTGTCCAGCTTGTTCGGAACTCCATTGGTCCAGTTGCTGCATTCAAGAAAATGCTTTTTGTTGCCAAGTTACCAAAGACTCGATCTGGCAAGATACCTCGGTCGATATTGGCAGCTATTGTCAATGGGAAATCATACACGGTATGTTTGTATATTTGCCTTATTTCTTGGAGCAGTGATTTGCATCGTGGCGACAGTCTAGAATTGTTTTAAGAGCCTTAGGCTACTGAGAGTGATTTTGCTGGATCTGCTTATCTGAAGTAACTAAATTACATGATCAACTTCTTCATACTTCCTTTATTTTTTAACCAAAAATAGTTCAGAAGTTTGACCTTGCTATATTGTGATTCTACAGACTGAATATTTTACAACGGATTCTGGACAGAAGCATTTAGAATTGGTCACTGATTCCAAACCTCAGTGTTCCCAATGTACCTTTTCATTTGCCATATATCTCTCCTGAAGGCAATTACTGTTTTTCCCATTTGTCCTCACTCAGGATCCAAATTACCATTATTCATGTGTGAGTGCTGAGTGTTTATAGATGATCTGGCAACCCTGTATCTGATGTTCACAATTTATACAGCACCTTTAAATTTAGGATGAACATCTAGAACAACAAAGCTACATTTGTATAGTGCCTTTCACGTCGGGAGGACGTCTCAAGGTGCTGGACAGACAGTATTTTGGACCCGTGCTGGGTGGTCAGGATATGGCAGTGGGGGAAGGAGGTTGATCGAAAGTACGGTTGAAGAGGAGGGCTTTGAGGTGGATCTTGAAGGAGGAAAGGGATGGGGTGAGGCAGCGTGACTACGGGATGAAGTTCCAGAGAGTGGGGGAAGAGTGGCGGAAGACCTGCCCACCAAAACATAGACTCACATCCTTCTGATGGAAAAGGATAGCAATTGAATGCAATTTGCACGTTCTTACAAATACCCCTGAAAAATTAACCTGAAGCAGAATACTGGGGCAAAGTTTCCATTTTTATTAGTGTTATTCTTTAAACATTTACCTGAATCGGCAAGGGAACTTTAACATAATCATCTTCAGATTTTTATTACTTAGTAACATGATGGTGTTTGTAGGCAGTATAAATTATTTAAACACAGCAGGTCATCTGATTTTAAGATATTATAAGTTATTATAGTAGTTTTTTTCTATTTTCTTCCACAGATACCAGCCACTATTGAGGAACCTGATGTTTTCTCAGAAATTGAAGAAGTTATTAAGCAAACAAAAATCACAATTTAATAGTTGTGGCTCCAACAACAATGAAAGCTTAACCTTGCTTCGCAAAACCTCGCAAAAATACAATGTGGGAGCAAGTAGAGGGAGCTTCACCTTACCAGAGAGTGCTTAATCTTGACATTTTGTGTCAAAGGGGAAATATTTTTCATTGCTTATCACTAACATCACTCACCTTTCATATGAGGATATATTACCATTAACAAATTAAACTTGAAAGTTTCTAATTTTCAGTCCAACAATAGCATTTGAACAGCAACAAATGATACGCAGTAATGATAAAGGTAGAAGCAGCAGAAAACATAAACTTTACAAAAGTTCATTGATATAATGATATTTGACAGTAATACTTTTTATTGACAGTGCAAAATAACTGGATCACCATTAGCTTTGACTGAAATCAGGCAGTAAATAAATCTGGGACAGAACATTATGTTTGACCATACAAAACGTAGCAAAAGAATCACTACAGAAATAACTAAAAGACAATTCATAGGCTTAGGTTAAAGTAGCTGTAGCTTGCAACTAGAATATTGAAGCTATTACATATTTTGCAAGATATTTCTACAATTAAAGAGTAGCAATATAGCAACAACAAATAATACCACAGCAGGCAATAAATCTTATTGAACAACTAATGTTTTATACACTATTTCATGTAATATTCTGTCTTTCAGTTCTTTCCTCCATTAAAGTGACTTAACAGTAATGTTTTACAAGGCAAACTTGGCAAACGTTTGCAGACAAGCTAATGGAATTCAACAAATGCCAAGTTATAAAGGCTAAAATTTTGTCAAAAACAAATGGCAACACCAAACATACCAAGTTGCAAAATTTTGGCTCACATCTTGAGAATTCCTATCACATGATTCTGTTGAAAGCTGAAATGTGTAACTTGGTCCACAAGTTAAAACTGTAATGGCCTTCTGAACAGTGGTCCAGCAACAAAGTTCATCATATCTTGTAAACAGCAGCTTAAGGAACCATCACAGTGCTTTTCTGTAAATCTATGTACATTTCAGTCACTGTAAGAAGGCCCAGAATAAAGTTAAATGCAGGATAATTCTGCAATATAAGGTTTCAGATGTTTACATCTGAGGCGTGGCAGGTTTCCAGCTTCAAAGAACTGTGTGTTGATAGAAAGTTACGAAGACAAACTAAACTGCATTTGTCTACCAAAGTTTTGTAAAACTGACTGTTTTAGTATAATAAAATTACTTATGGCAATTTCTATGGCAGATGGTGAGATAAAAACAGCAGCAATATTTGACAATGAAGTCTGTTTCGATTAAACTGACATGAAATACTGTGAGTTTTTTAATAAAATATTTATATTCATTTACATACAACATACATAGATACAAAGAAGTACATACACAGTACTGTACATACGTTCAGCAAATATTATACAAGAAAGTTTTAGGAACTGTCAATCAAGAACAAGTTACTTGATGCAAAAGGTGCTAAAACACCTCTGCTACTACACCAATGTCTGAAAAGGGCAAGTGCAGTACAGTACATTTCGGTGACACTTACTGAACAGAATTATTTCAGTTTCTAGTCAAATATATTAAAATGACATTTATAAATCAGAACTCTTAAATGCTAGAATTTTCACAAGGAAACTTTCTACACCTTGAGACTGGTCTGGCGAACATATCCAATTTATTGAGCAGGCAAATGTCTGCTTGTGTAAGTCTTCAAAGGCAATGAATGTTTTTCATACAGGTATCACAACTATGCTGAAGAACAGAAAATTGATAGTTATACTGTATTTAAATCTTTTAGGTTTCTTCATCACCACTTTTCAAACTCTTTCAGAGAAGACTATGGATTGGTTTGCCCTGTAGACACCATTATGATTTGTGACCCTGCACAATGCAGACAGTTGTGTGCTTCTGCCGATTGTTTTTCTAACCTACACTCCCAAATGCCATTTATATTAGGTAAACAGACACACATATTACAGCTCTGCTGCAATTACTGGAAGATTCACAGTCCTGAGAACAGAAGAGCTGGTCAATGAATCTCCCTGATGGTCCAGAACTGTCAGATCAATGCTCAGTTTGGCTGCATGCAACTGCTATGGCCAACACTACAATACCCCTAGTGGGTTTAAATCCCATTTCAGGATTCCAATTCTATTTCCACTGATTGGCATATTTAAGATTTCTGCATGAAAACTTTTGTTTAAAAAAAGCACTGATAATTGAATAAGTACAACTGTTCTAAATTATATATTAAAATACACTAATGTTAGCAATTATTGGCAGCAACAGTGCAAATCTCTGTAAATTTAAAGTATATGTGAAACATAATACTGTAATTACGTTGCATGATGCATTTTTGGTGTTCTATTTGGTATTTGTCCGGAAATGATCCGTTATCTCAGGAATGTCTCATTACCCATTTTGCTAGCGATGTAAAAGCACAGTAAAAGTGTGAACATGCCAGCAATGAATGGTCAGTAATGACAATGGAGGAGGGGTGGGGAATAAAATCAGCAGCAAATTTATAGCCTGCAATTTGCTTGCTATAATAGTGCAGGGCAGACTTCGTAAACTGAATCATTTATTTGCAGAACTTCAACTTGAGAAAGGAAAAATTCTGGAATATGACACATCAACAAGGTGAAAGGCACAATGCTTTCAAACAGAGTGCAGCTTCATTTCACACTTGAAATGGTTTATCTCTCACCATTTAATTGCTATGTAAGGTTTTAAAAGAAATTCTAAAGACAGCAAATTAGATCTTAAAATAACAAGTGTTAATTAGCTAAAGTTTAAAATTAACTTCCTAGTTTAATAAAACCAGGTTTAATTATTGCTATCAAAGCACATGCTGCTTATAAATTTAGCTTGGGAGGGTTAGAATTAAATACAATTTGAATTGTAAATGATGGACGAAAGCAGCATAAAGCTGATGACATTTCATTTACAAACCAAATTAGCAGTAATTAAAAATAATATTGTCAAATGGGAATACTTTGAGGGAGAAAAAAGAGTGAAACAGTACTGGGTGGTCTGAGATCCTCTCAAGGCTCAGAATTGAACCAATTGGGATTGAGGTGGATCTCCAATTCTTACACCAGATCATTAGTAAAGTGACATAGTTGGTAGGTTCTTGAGAAAAGCAGTGGTGATTTTTCTAATTGTTTTAGATATTGGTGACTGACTGATACCCCAGTTCATCCATCTTAATATGAAAACAGATGGTGGCATTGAAGTTGAGGCAAAGTACCCTCCTGGCAGAGCATCACTTGTAGGAGCATTATCAGTCCTCTTTTAACTCAAAAAATGTATTAGACAACAGTTGCTGAATGTAAAGTGTCAAATTTATATGTACTGTAGCAGCAGTCAAAGAGGAATTACAGAATGTGTGCAAGAAAATATGCATGAGAATATAACTAGTACTTTTAAGTGGATCTGCAATACTCACTAATCATTAGTAAACCAATTACAGTATATTGAGGCTGTAATTGTCATAGAAGTAGCACTTTAAAAAGTGGGAATGAGGATCTTGAATCTTAACAGGAACAAAACTGCTCACCAATCCAGTTTTCTTGATTGCAAACCTAGAACTGCATCTCAGAGGAAAATATCTTTAACTGGTCAAGGCTACGTCAGCCTGCGGTAGAATATGGCAGGAAAGGAAGAAATACTTTAATGGTGTTTTTAAAAAAAATTAAAACAAGCAAGCCTCTGACCAACATGCATGTAGGTGACTGGCCATAAGAGTTGAAAGTGCACTGTTGTTTGGCATAAAGAATCTGGGATTATTTAAATCTTTCTGGTGAATGGTCTTCCCTCCTACATTAACTGATAGAAAAGTATTGTCTGCAGTAATAATTTAAAAATGCAACTGATAACTGATTGATTTAAAGATACTGATATTTGCCAGTATCATAAGGATAAAAGCACTCATGAAGCATTACCACTTGTTGAAGGTATTTATTCAGTTCAAGTACAGGTTAAAGTATCCTAGACTTGAGGAGCAAACTGATATTAAACATAATGGTTTCCATTTCCAAAGTAAGGATGTTGGACAACAAGTAAGATTTCTAGAAGGGAGTTGTAAATATGTTTTCAAAACAAAAAAACACACCCATGGTGGCCTGATTAGATAGGTGGAGGTAAATGTGCCTTTAATTTGCAGTGTAAGATTCACATCTTATGGAACAGTTTTCATGAGTAAGTTATAAAGGGCTTGATTATCAAACAGAAATGATCAATTTGTGTCATCTTCCTTTAAAAGAAAATTTATATTTAAACAGAACTCTTGACAGGTTTGAGGTTATTTTAATGTCGGTTAATTTTGGAAATGTTAAACTATTTTAAATTTAGAATGACCCTATGTTACATGTAAGAATATCACAAATGAGTTGGACTTGTTTGTACCACGATTTTTTGTGAGGACTTGTAAGGAAAGTGCTCCCCCTACAGTACGGTTGCAAGACCACTTCATTATTTCAACCAGTTTCTATTCAGATTGCAGTGGACTGTCTGTATATTCACAAATCAACAGAATTGCCAAACCAATTGGAACGGACAGGGATCATCTACAATTTGGCCATTAAGCAGCCATGTTCTCACCCTGTGGTACCATGAAAATTGCTTTTAAATTTAGTGTACTGTACATATATCCAGCAATAACCACATTAGATCTGGGACTCGTGTGTTATTCAGTTAGACAGCTATAACTAGCTTGTTCAGAATGGAACAAATGCATAATTTATACCATCTCACTTTAGCACTGTAGCAGCCAGAGAGTAGTTTCCCCAAAGCACCACTTATACAAATACATTTAGCTTTCCAGTAACGTTACACATTACTATACTCTTGATCTTACTAACAAAATAAGTATAAAGCACAGTGACAGTTATATTTACCACGTGGCAGAGCTGTTCAGTTTTCTGTAGATGTCAGCAAGAGTATGTCCGTATGGTGGAGCTGTCTATCCTTTGCATTCCTGATGTGCCAACTGAAATTTCACCACAGTCATAAATAAATACACAAATGATTTTGTAACTGACATAAATCATGCACTGCACTTCTGAATTATTATTACAATTTCAACATGAAACATGCAGAAATAATAATAATCCTTGCATTTAATATAGTACTTTTAATGTCTTCTAGATGTCTCAAAGTGCTTCACAGAATATACCGTAAAGTCAATTGACTATATTTGTGGGCAAAACGCGGCAGGCAATCACGCTCTCTATTATTGAATATTTCTATTCAATAATAGAAATGATCTATTATTGTTTTTTTGGGGGGGGAATATTATCAGGTGTATAGAGTAAGTAATTTTCTCCAAGGTTTTGCTCTGCCAGGAATTGCACCCAGGATTCTCGCTTGTAAGGCAAGTGCTCTAACCACTGAGCTACATGACTCCAAATAGTAATAAACAGAATAGGACTCTGGTAAACCAATTTGTATTTGTTTAAATAATACAAGTCTTCTTTACTTTGTTCTTAATATTAGAAACTTTCTAATTGTTATAACTGGACTGAGTACATCTCCCAGAGCTCCAACAATCACACTCAATTATCAACCAACAGGAAAGATGAACAGAAAATCTGCTCCATTCCAATGCCACTCCATCTGTAGTGAAGCATATGGCAGGTAAGTTGACAAATTGTTTCCAGGCCAATATTGTTCTAAACTGGGTAAGGATGCACAGCCAGAAACATCATTATTTTTTCTGTGGGAATGCCTAGCTTCCACTGTAAGCCTTCCCATGACACCACCAACAAAAGCATCCATAAATGCATTACACCAATGGAGGAAAACAAATCTGTTCTCATTTTTTTCTCAGGCTTTGCCTCTCCTTACTTGAAGGTATGGTTCAGTTGTTATAAATATCCCTTATACAGTACTGTATACAGTTAACCCTCGACGAACGCGACTTTCTCGATTGCGAATTCAACTATACGTGAAGAAAAAAAAAGCGTCACTTTTTTGTGTAACATGCATAAAACTTGCATATATGCGCATGCTCACTCTTGAGACGCAGGCCCCGCGTGATGCACACTTGGGAAGTCAAGCTTGGAAATCACTTCTTTCTTTCAACCTATCAGTTTGTCTCAGCAGTCATCCACTGAAAACATCCACTGAACACCTGTTCATGGCGGCAGCCGCTGAGGTGGGTCTGGTGCCGCCGCTCTGTCGCCTCCCTGGGCGGCTGCCTGCCGGGCTGAAGCAGCTTTACAGGACGACGGCGGCGGCTCTCTGCCCTCTCCTCTCCCCTGCGACTCTCTGCCATCTCCTCTCCGACTGTTCTCTGCCCTCTGCTCTCCTCTTCCCAGCAGCTCTTTGCCCTCTCCTCTCAATTTGCCCACTTCCTGGGTGGTAGGGGAGACGAGAGCAGTGAGAGGGGGGAGAGCAATGAGAATGGGGAGAGCGACGAGAACAGGGAGAGGGGGGAGAGCAGGGAGAGTGGGCCAGCCGGCTGTAGCCCGCCTCAGTACATACCTTGCATTGGTCGGGTGTGGATGTTCCTGGTGGCTTGAGGTGGGTAGCCTATGGCTGGATTCCCCTAACCCCCCTTTTCCCATTACTTGTTAAGCTTACCGAACGATATTTTACTGAGTGCGCAGCTTTCCAAGAATGTAACCCCTGTGTTTGGCAAGGGTTAACTAACTGTATATCTTATCCAGATGTTTGAATCTCAACAGAGACTTTGATAGGCTTTGAGCATGTGGAAGAACCAGAGCAAAATCTGATCCCTTTTCCAACTGTCTCATATACACATACTTTATCAACAATCAGGAGCAGGAATTGGGGTTAATTTCGGAATCCCATCCACCCCAATACAGGGAATACTAACGTCAATTATTATAGTTATTATTGCGTTGTCTGAAATAACATAACATCATAAGAATAAAACTAGGATTCTAGATTCTCAATCTCATTGATAAGAATCACAGATACATATCCTTTAATAACAACCTTTTTGCATCAATGACTAACAATATTAGTTTCAAAAAATACTCAGTCAATCCACTTTATGCAACATCCTGTGAAGCGCTTTCAGATGTCTTGACAATGTGATAAGGACCTATGTGAAATGCAAGGATTGTTATTATTATATCTAGTACATAAGGTATAATAATGACACTAACCATCAGAAGATCTTTTTGTGGATGTTGTTGTTAATCTGAAACCTGCAGGAAGGGTTTCAGAAGATCCTGGCATCATGCTGATTCCATGCACTTCACGGGAAGGAAATTGTTTTCTCCAGGAAGGGCCTCGGTGGAAATTTTTCTCATCATCCTTAAGAATATTAAGCAAATATTATTTATTTTCCAGATTTTCTTTGGTCAATTAAACTGCAATTCTGTCTGCCTTGCTTTCGTAGACTTTATAGGATCCAGACAGCTATTTCAAAAAGTGGAGAATTTTTCTTCCAGTATTTCTCCATGGCTTATATAATTTATCATAATTCTTGCATTTCATATAGTGCCTTATCACGTCTTTGAGATGTCTTCAAGTGCTTCATAGAATATACTGTAAAGTGAATTTAGTTTGATGCATTTCTTATATAAAAATGCTTTAAAAATTAGATGTACAAGTTAGCATGAAACTTTATTTTTCAGGAATGATTTTCGCAGAAAAATAGTGAAGACAAATTTCACTGGCACACAGCAAGTATTTACTTTATAAAATCAATTTGTTTTCAAAGTTTTACACATTTTACTTACATCATCAAGAGTCCTCTCTGTTCCGAGTGCAAGAAGGTTGTTATACTCTCTTTCAAGAACCTGTCTTGCCTGATGAAAATATTGAACATAAAACACTTCAAATAGTGCAAGATGCTTTTACACAGGCGGTTATATACATTTTGTTTTGCCAAAATGGTTAATAACAACCCTCATTCATGATTTATTCTATCACATATTTGTAACAAAAAAACTTATTCGTTCACATTTTTTTGGGAACATTTCTATTTTAACAGTCTTGCTACCTTCAGTAGCTGTATACTCTACTTTGTGAACATCAATTCAGTACCAAACTCCACAATTCTGATTGGAGGCATTTTTGTCTGAAGCTGATCTTTAGGGGCTACTGAGCTCAAAGCAAAATGGAAGCATCATTTGATGTGTTTTGGTGCAGCTGCAAACAACAGAATTTTGAATATTTAACATTTTGGGGGATTTGATCAATTTGTGCTCAATTATAGGTAGCTTTGTTATGAGGAATCACACCCACTAGGACAGTGGTTTCAAAAATGTGGGGCACATCTCCCTTGGGCGCATCTCTCTTGGGGGATGCGTACTGTTGGCTGGGGCAGCGCAGAGCTTTAGAGTCTCAAGCCCCCGAGTGCAAGTGGAGCTAAGGACCCGAGTGTGTGGAGCCGAGGACCCGAGTGTGTGTGGAGCCAAGTGTGAAGGAGGGGGTTAACGAAACAAAAGCTTTACTGAGTTAGGAAGGAGTGCCGCTATTTAAAGTTTGGAAGCCGCTGCACTAGGAACTGGTTCATTTAATTCAGGACACTAAAAGATGGCAGAGAACACTTCTATCACATGATTGTAGGTGTCATTCAAATCCAGGCCTCAGGTGACAGGGCAGTCAGTATACAAATCGTCTAAACCGTCCAGGCTCCATACGTATATAATGCTTCATTGTACAGTAGTCAGTTGTTTGCTGCTTCAAAATAATTACTTCACATTTTAGAATTTTTGCTGTTCTTTGCTTCTTGAATTGAGCTAGGTTTACCTGGGTGTTTTGTGTGGGGATTTGAAGTATTAACGCCAAACTAGTATAATCAAAGTTTTCATCCAAGGCTAGGAGTGCCCCATGGACACCACTTTCCATCAGGTTGTTTGCATATTCTCGAAGACCGATGGACTGGATCCACCTAATAACACGGTCATTACTCCATACTATAGCATCTAGAAATATGAAACAGCAATATAAGCACCTTTTATTTCTAACTATTTAATTAGGCTTAATATTTAGTGATTCTTAATGTAGTAATCTTCAATATGTATAGTATTTACAGAGACTGTAAAACAATAAAGCAGACATACGAAGCCTCACACCCAAATGCATGCGATTTTAAACCAGTACAATGAATACGATTAAAATAAAAAGACTAATCTTGGATTTAGCTTGGTTTATTTTTGATAAATCTAGGTGGTCAAAGCTAGAAATGTCAGTTCTGGATAATGTTAATGTATAGTACTGTATTGAGTTATTAATGGACCTCACAATGCTACAAACATAGGTCACTCCAATTATGCTATAGTAACTAGAATGTTGTATGTGAGAGAGAAGGAATGAAACCCCCATGGTAAATAAATAATGGAACTATGTGGATTCTTGAATGGTACACTTGCATACGATACAGAATATTGTAGAGTTTGTGGTTATATATCACTACTTGGATTACTCATTATAGTAATATTGTATAGAATACAGAATGAATTATTAAATGTTCTGTGTAAGCTATTCATTTTCATGCCACAGTAATACTTCTCACCTTTAATTTCATGCAGGCTTATTTCTCTTCTTTTTTCCAGTTCCTTTCTATCATAGTTCAAACGCTTCAAGCACATAATACCATATTGCAAACTTGTTCTGAACAAGAATAATGCAAGTTTTGTGTAAATATTTGAAAGGCATTTTGAAAGCTAAATAATTTAATTTTACTTTAAACAAATTGGTAGTGCTTCAGTAGATAATCATACCGATGAAAACCATCCACCATTTTTAAAGGAATACGAAGATCCTTCTTTGTCAGATGGTCCAACATTCTGGCATCTACTAGGCACTCCATGAAGTAGCTGCGGTACTGAGGTAATCCCAAACTGGGAAGCCATTCATTGCCAATCCATTCATGATTCATATCACCATAAGCCAAGGTCTGAGAAAAATGCAAAGGTAAATTAAAGGTAAATTAACATAGTTTTGATCCCAATTATTTCATTACAAATGGTTTTAAATTCCACAATAAAATCAATACAGACAGAAAGCTAGTTACTTTTGAAATGATATAGTAAAATAAGTATTAGATTTCTAACCCACAACTGTTCAATGATCCACTTTGTCTACCCCCATCTTCGCAAAATTGCCTGGTTTTGCCACTGCCTCTCCTCTCAGGCCCCCCAAACCCTCATCCACACATTTAAAACATCTAGGCGCAATTGTGCTAACTCCCTACTTGTTGGCCTTCCTAACGTTTCCCTCCACAAGCTGTGATCATCCAGAATTCTGCAGCTTGTGTCCTACCCCACCAGGCTCCATGACCCTATCACCTGCTCCCTTATCTGATTCCAAAATCCTCAATTCACTTTCAAAGCCTTCCAGGGCCTTGCTCCTTCCCACCTCTGTGATCCACTGTCCCATATCAACCTGTCTGCTCCTTCCACTCAGCAGGCTCTGGCCTGCTCCACATCCCCTGCCCACCACTAATGACGGTTGGCCCTTCAGTCTGTCAGCTTCCACCCATTGGAACTCCATCCGAAGATCCCTTCACCTGCTCCCTTCCTTGCTTCCTTCAAGGCATGTCTCAAGACCCTCCCCTCCGACCACGCCTTTGCCCAACCTCATAACCTTACTCTCCCTCCCTCCAGATCCCAATCCCAGCTCAGGTCAAAATCCCTGACTGTCCAGTGCCTTGGAACAAACTCCCAATCTGAAAGGGGCTACACAATTTGTTGTGGTTGTACTTTGAGCCACATTCTCACCTATAGATAATTCGAGATCCATATGTATATGTGTGCATTGTAGAACAGTATATCTATAACCTGTTTAATATGTGAGTAATGCTAAGCTCTTTATTTTGTTTTCTCATTTCATCTTACAAAATCCAATAATGCAATACTGTCCAGATATGTACGAATAACCACTTTAATTAAAAAATATGAAATTATGTATTTAAAGATGCATACCTGAGCCCAACTGCCTTCCTCAGACTCCTTAGGAATTTCCAGAAAGTAACAGTTAATAAAATCAAGCAATGACAGTGAATAGATGCTTTATATCACAACTTATGGAAAAAAGAAATATACAACAATGCACAAACATGTAATCTCTGAACAAGATTTATCATTAATTTTAAGGAATTTCAAAAATCACATGTGTTATTTTACTACCATTTGTAAAACTAGTACAGTATTACCACTCTATACTATCACTTGCAGATCCTTGGGTTGATAGACACATGTGCGACAATATTTATAATGTTCATTTGATATTCTATATACTGTATATGGACTCACTATTTTTCCATGGAAGAAAACAATTTTACTACCCATGGAGTTACAATTCACACTAGTATAAAATAACATGGCAGGTATAAATTAACACTTGACAGCTGGCATAGCACTCTTGAATTGATTTAAAATTTCCCGAGTCACTTTTCTAGAAACCATCTCTGGTCCTAGTTATCGCACTTGGTTTTCAAATTGCTTTGTGGGAACTCAGATTATGCAAAATATTATGAGCTGCCATTTCTATAATTTGTCTTACAATAGAAAAAAAAGGTTTTAATTGTGGTTACAAATGAATAAACACGTTTACAAAAAGTTGTTATTATGATGATTCTTTTACTTGTAAACTTTAACTCAGATTTATACTAGTTCTATTTCTCTCTTAAACAAATAATGCATTTTACTTCACAATGTTTTACAATTACTGTATTGTGTCAAATCAAATATTTAGCATAACATATTGTTTACAATTCAATGTTTCCAGTGCTCACTCTCTTTCATAGAATACTGTAGAGCTATTTTGAGCTGATAAATTTCAGACATTCTTTCATAGTTAACACTTACTTGCTCTTATATACCTGAACAATACAACAATGAAACACCGTCTTTTTAAACATGCATTTTAATACATGAAATATATTCCATATAAAATATCAGAAATAAAATTATAACTCATTTATCAATGTATTATTATTTAAATTGAGATTTAACAATAATAAGCAAAATATTTGAGCATCATACCAGTAATAACAATAATGTATGTGTGTTTAAATTAACACTGTTCTATGCAATAGGATCTGATTTACGGTGGTAATGGAAATCCTACTATAAAAGTACAAGAACCAGATTCCTACTTCGATCAACAAATATACAAATATACAACAAATTCATTTGCTTTTTAACAGGTTTCTACATCTATTTATGGGTTTGATTTGCCTGGTGTGTACCATTATGCTTGATAATAATTTGTATGCAGCGACAGCACAAGCTGAACTTGTATCTTCACGCTGGTGTCTGAAACCAATTTATTTCTGAAGATCAAGCTGTGATCATCATTGGTTATAAGCTTTGAATTATTATATTTGAATATCTAACAGTCCAAGGTTCATCATTTTCATTTTGTGACCTACTAAAATGTCTTTCAAATGGACTTCAGTTGAAATAGAAATCTTAAATTTTTCTGATTTTTTCTACTTTGGAGTGATGGGGAGAAATAATAGTCATAAATTAGTCATTCAGTAAATGAGTGCCTATGCATTAACAATTCATTGCATCTGCAACCAGAATTTCAACAACAACATGCACTTGTACAGCACCTTTTATGCAGAATGAACATTATGAAGCACTTAATAGATTTAATAGAAAGCACCAAATGTGTTTCGGTCAGTTTATTAACATAATTTCTCAAATGCAATGATCCTTCAGGGCAAGGTACCAAGAATCATCACATTCTTACTATGTAATAATTAACATCCCAGTTAGTGCACATTAAGAGAAAAATAATCCTTGCATTTGATAACATCTTCTAGACGTCTCAAAGCACTTCACAGAATATACTATAAAGTAAATTGACAGTAATATTTGTGGGTGAAGCACGGCAAGCAATTACGTACAGCAGTGTGCCACAAACACTCGTTGATTGGAGTGACCAAATTATTATTTTTTATTATTTTTTCTTAAAGGATTATTATCAGCCATGTGGAGTAAGGAAATGTGTCCAAAGTTTCACCCTGTCCGGAATCAAACCCAGGTTTCTCGCTAGGAAGGCTGAGCTACAGAACCCCACCTGTACTATATTAAATCCCAAAGAGAAACTTGACAGATTCCTTCCAAATCACAATTTTATGTTTACACTGAGCTTTACAATATGCAGCCTTTTTAAATTCAGATGCAAAAACACTGTTAGATTCACAATCTAATTCTGCACATCATAAATATACATTCAGTAGGTCCTCTGTGAAATGTATTTTCTTCAAGGCCGAGGAGCTGCAGTTTAGCACATTGGGGATTTAGAAGAAAAATCTTGATCTCATCTTTCCAGAATGCCACCCTACCATACTCTACTCCAAATGGCCCCATTTCCGTGACTGTTTGTGGGACACTGCTGTGTGTAATTTGGCTGCCACGTTTTGCCCACAAATATCCAGTCGGCTTCCCTGCTCTCCTTCCCCCTACCCCGACCCCTCCCCTTACCATTTTCCCCCCGTTTTTCCCCTAATCCCACTTCCATGACTGTTTGTGGAATACTGCTGTGCCCAATTTGGCTGCCGAGTTTCGCCCACAAATATACAGTCAATTTTCCTACTCTTCTTCATCCTGCCCCGATGAAGGGGTACCCTGCT
This sequence comes from Hydrolagus colliei, assembly GCA_035084275.1. Lineage (NCBI taxonomy): Eukaryota > Metazoa > Chordata > Chondrichthyes > Chimaeriformes > Chimaeridae > Hydrolagus > Hydrolagus colliei. The sequence goes on along the minus strand of CM068746.1, from coordinate 23,509,380 downwards.
CTTGTCCCTACCTAAATATACAGCGCCTTGGGACATCCTCACAATGTGAAAGGCACCATATAAATGTAAGTTTTGATTGATTGATTGATTGATTATACCATCAGGCTGCTTCTTTTTAGAATTAGGAGCAGGAGTAGGCCATTCGGCTCCTTGAGCCTGCCCCGCCATTTGATAAGATCATGGCTGATCTTCTGACCTAACTCTAATTACCTGCCCTATCTCCATATCCCCTAATCCCTCTATATTTTAAAGTCTCAGCCTTGAAAATGTTCAAGTACTGAGCATCCACAGCCTTCTGGGGTAGCGAATTCCATATATTCACTACCCTTTGAGTGAAGAAATGTTTCCTCAATTCTGTTCTAAAAGGCTGACCCTTAATTTTAAGATTATGTCCCCTGGTTATAGATTCTCCTACCAGGGGAAACAGTCCCTCACTGTCTACTTTATCCACCCCTTTAAGAATCTTATATGTTTCAATAAGATCTTCCCTAATTATTTTGTGCTCTACAGAATACAGCCCTAGTCTATTCAACCTATTCTCATAGGTCAGTCCCCTCATCCCAGAAACTAACCTAGTGAATCTATGCTGCACCCCCTCTAAGGCAAGTATGTCCTTTATTAAGTAAGAAGACCAAACCTGCACACAATACTCTAGGTGCAGTCTTTTTAACAAAAAAATGAGTCCAGTATCCTTGCCTCAACCATCCTTGCAGACAAACTTCCACTCATTAATTACCTTCTAGTCTAGGTAAACCTACACTTCCTCGTATCTGACCTGAAGTTGACCTATACAATCTTAAACAGGCATCCTCTTGTTCTTCCGTCGTTGTGCATTGAAATTATTGTTCTGGGGTCCAAGCCAAATCCAGGCTAAATCCACCCCATTACAACAATCTAATCTACTCAATCTGCCTGTTGTATCCCTTTTAGGTGATGCATCCGCCCTACATTCTCCACTATCTGTAGTTGCTGCAGGTTTGATTTAAATTTTCTTAAAATGATAACTTTGCTGATGTATCTGTACTTGAATTGGTAAAAAAAATCAGCAATAGTGAAGCCCACTGAAGTATACAGGGCAGCTGGATCTATTGATCAATCAGTACCTGGATAGAAATTAGAAGAACATTCCATGGTAGAGAAACAATGTAAGCTAATTTATCATTTATTACATATAATAATGGATTATTACAAAAGTCATGCGTTCTATTACAAGAGTTGTGAATAAACAATGTGGATTAATTGTATCTTTCTACAAGGCTGAAACCATCTTGTCAGTTTTTCTTCAGCACCTATAAGCTTCTATCTTCAATTATTTTATCCTACATTGTTGCTTATTCAGGATGAGTCCAGAGGTAATCGATCACACTGCCACATCCTTAACTAGGACAAAATTTGAATGCATTCACAACTCTGTAGCACAAGTCCTGTACTAGTTCCTGTACAAACAACACCCCACCCCATGAAAGTTTAGCAGATCTCTCCCTCAGTAGGCAGAAACATATCCTTGTTTTAAAATTCCTCCCCAGTCCTACTCCTTCAGCTGTACAATACTCTCCAATGTCCCAGTTCACATTCTCTGATATTTTGTCTGCTGATTGTTCAACCCCTTCCTGGAAAGCTAAGCCTTCTGTCAGCACATCTGCTTACCCTAGAAGTCTTCCAAAACCTCTTCCTTTTATGTGTCCTATTCAGCTGTGTAATCCCTCTTCCCTGCTTTTAAAAATTTCCTCTTCAACTAAACATTTGGTGTCCTCTAAATTTCTACCGCCTCTTACTCAGTGCACATGCTCCATGAATGGGGCTGTACAAAATAAGTTATATCTCGCATAATAATAAAATACATATTTTGATCATTAATTATCTGTCATGCTACAAACAACCAGCAAATTAAAGTGTTGGTTATATACGTCACAATTACCAAAAAGCGACTATTACCAGTAGTTCATTGCAAATATAAAATATAACATTAACTTAATACTGACCCTAATCATTTTATATGTTTGCAAACTACTGCAAAATCTTACAAATTACTGGTTTGATTTTAAAAAATCAGGAAAATGTGGCTTTAATTTGTATCCCACAATGACAGTTTCAGAATGATTTAATCAGAAAATAATATAATTTCCAGCTATACTTTATTTTAATTTGAACTCAACGTTGCTTTTCTCATCTTTCCTTGCACAAGTGAAATATGTACAAAAAGGTAAGATTATATCAACTAAAAGGAGATTGCTTTTACTAGAAGGATTTCCTTTTAGATTTGTATTCTTATCAATAGAGTGGTGTCCTTGGTTAATGCATTTCCATTTATAAAATATGGATTGAGGAGATTTAACAACCCAAATCCCTGCACGAGTAAAGACTTAAAAGCAGACAAGCAATCAATTTTGGCAAAGGCAAAATAAATCTACATCAATGCAAGTAGAGGAAAAAAGTGACTGACCATTCTTGTAGCAGATGTTAAATTTTCCATTTCCTCGTGGGTCACCCAGACATTTCCTGAGGGCTAATTACAAGGCCCAAATAGAGCCATTGACAATCCGCATGAGGCAAGCAGTGTTAAAGAAGAAAGGCAGCACCACTGTAAGCCAATAGCGTATAAGCATCACAATGAGCACAACAATCTCACTGCAATAGTGAGCAAGTACACCATAAGGTTCATGCTTTGCTTACAATACATCCACAATCCCAGTATTTTTGTCAATAGTTTCAAACTGCATGTAATGAGCATCTAATCAAAGGTTATGAAAAATACAAAATTGGAATAGTTTGTTAGAAGAAACACAACATTTCCAAAGAATTTGCAAAAAGACATTGATTGTTAATAGCTTCCTGCTGCTTGCTGATTAGGAATAAAAAAAAGGGTTTCACACTGGGAGAACCAATACCAAAACTATGCCAGATTTCACCTGGAAGTAATCCACAGAATTAACATTGTATTCAAAGCTGTCAAGGATTGAATATTACCAACATGACTGAAATGTGTACAAATCATCATTCCTTTTCAGATATGATAAATTTATTTTGAGACACAAAAATGAAATGAAAATGAACTAATTTCCAGCTTCTGATGTTTTGGTTGAATTTACTGCCCCAATAATAATTGCTGCTATAAATCTGGCCTTTATCTGCTTAGCATTTGGGGAAACTCTAAATGATGTATTAATGAATTATAAATTAAGATCAATGCAAGTTTTAATATTCAAAATTCAAACATACAATGTGATCAACATAAATAAAAGTACCGTTGTGTTTGAAATCAGTTTTTCTCTGGTAAAGTCGCCCATTGTTAATGACTATTAAAAAGCATTTCTCAGAAAAACTCACGAATTACAAAATACCATGTTATGTATGATAGGAAACAAATTGAATTTTGTTTTAACAACAAGTACTTATTATATCAGGATAGAAATTCAAAAGGTTTATAACTTGGAAATAGAAGGGACCTATGGCAATATGATATACAATAAAACCTTCGTTATCCGGCATCCTCGGCACCTGCCCGGTGGCAGTTAATCAAATATGCCGGATATTTGAGCGGCAAGTTGCCGAAAAAGCTACACAAAAAAATTACTTATTTTAAAACATATCATGTTAATAATAGACTAAAGAATAACAGAATATTGTATGGATACTTACCAATAAAGCATTCCAGCACACTCAGTAAAATGATCGGTAAAAAAGCATTCCAGCATCCGGTAAGTTTAATAAGTGCGCATGCGCCGCACATGCGCAAAATGAGCATACCGCGAGTGTTCCGGATCTCCCATTACAATTGGGAGATACCGGTTGGTTGAGTATGCCGGTTGGTTGAGTACCGAATAAACAAGGTTTTACTGTATACAAGAAAACACATGTTAGCAACTGCATCTCTGATGACCAAGTGTCAATGTTAGTTAAAACTTAGGCTTCACAAATGAAACAATTTTCACTCATGCGAAAGCCACAAGAATTTCTCTCTCTTGGAGGTAAAGTTTTAATTATAAGGCAGTTTCACTAGCAAGAGTGAGTAATTCAAAATAAAGTAAAAATATCTTTGGCTTGCCTCTTCCCATTCCACTTTCTTCCTGGATGTAAGTAGTATTCATTTTGAACAGCTTCTAACATAAAATAGCATAATTATAACACAAGTAGAAGTATACGATAATGATAGGTTATTAACCAAAATGCAGTGTATTGATGCTGGTGAACCTCTGTTCAGAATATCATTGGTAACATATTTTGGCAAACATTTTACTTTTCATATATTTCTGAGCTAAGTAACAAAAATGTCTCCCCTTGGTCTTTGAATGAGTAAAACATATCTAATAGAGTCAGGGAAACAGTTTACATAGATGCTTTCTGAAAATAACGAAATTATAAGCATCAGTGCAACTATAAAACCATAAGAATTAGGAGCAGGAGTGGGATATTCGGCCCGTCGAACCTGATCTTCTGACCTAACTCTAATTACCTGCCCCATCCCCATATCCTCTCATCCCTCTATTTAAAAAAAATCTGTCAGTCTCAGCCTTGAAAATGTTCAGGGACTGAGCATCCACAGCCTTCTGGGGTAGTGAATTCCATAAATTCACTACCCTCTGAGTGAAGAAATGTTTCCTCAATTCTGTTCTAAAAGACTGACCCTTAATTTTAAGACTGTGACCCCTGGTTATAGATTCTCCTACCAGGGGAAACAGTCCCTCAGTGCCTACTTTATCTAGCCCTTTAAGAATCTTATATGTTTCAATAAGATCCCCCCTAATTCTTCTGTACTCTAGAGAGTACAGCCCTAGTTTATTCAACCTATCCTCATAGGTCAGTCCCCTCATCCCAAGAACTAACCTAGTGAATCTACGCTGCACCCCCTCTAAGGCAAGTATGTCCTTTTTTAAATAAGGAGACCAAAACTGCACACAATACTCTAGGTGTGGTCTCACCAAAGCACTATGCAGTTGCAACAAGACTTTCTTACTCTTGTACTCTAAACCTTTTGAAATGAACGCATGCCGTTCGCCTTCTTAGTTGCTTGCTGTACCTGCAAACTAACTTTTTGAGACTGGTGTACAAGGACACCCAAATCTCTTTGAATACTAACACTATCTAACCTCTCCCCTTCTAGAAAATAATCCATTTATTTTATTTTTGTTACCTAGGTGAATAATTTCACACTTCCCCACATTAAATTACATCTGCCACCTACCTGCCCACTCCCCTTGCCTATCTATATCTTGTTGCAATCTTTTTGCATCATCCTCAGAGCTCACTCTCCTACCTAGTGTAGTGTCATCCACGAAGTTAGACACGTTACATTCAATGTCTTCGTCTAGATCATTGATGTAAATAGTAAATAGCTGAGGCCCAAGCACTGATCCTTGTGGCACTCCACTAGTTACATCCTGCCAATTCGAGAATGACCCATTTATCCATCCCTGTTTTCTACCAGTTAGCCACTCATCTATCCATGTTAATATGTTTCCATTAATCCCCTGGGCCTTGATCTTGTGCAACAGTCTTTTGTGTGGCACTTTCTGAAATGCCTTCTTAAAATCTAAACATACCACATCTACTGTTCCCCTCTATCCAAACTGCTGGATACATCTTCAAAAAAATCTAAAAGATTAGTTAAGCATGACTTCCCTTTTGTAAAGCCATGTTGGTTCTGCCTGAACTTTTTGTGGTTTTCCAGGTATCCCATAACGACGTCTTTAATGAAGGTCTCAAGAATTTTCCCTACCACTGATGTCAGACTAACAGGTCTATAGTTCCCCATATTTTCTCTCTCATGCTTCTTAAATAGTGGAGTTACGTTTCCAATCATTGGGTCTTTTCCAGTATCCAGAGAATTTTGGAAGATCATAGACAAGCCATCCACTATCTCAGTAGCCACCTCCTTTAAAACTCTAGGATGCTGGCCATCCAGTCCAGGGGATTTATCGGTTTTAAGACCCGGCAATTTACCTACAACCATTTTTTTACCAATATTAATCTCCCTAAGTTGCCCGTTAACATTGTCTTCTTGGTTCCCCATTTTTGGTATGTTTCCAATGTCTTCTACAGTGAAGACAGTAGAAAAATACTTGTTTAATGACTCTGCCATGTCTTTGTTCCCTATTATAATTCCCCCTGTCTTTGCCTGTAATGGACCCATATTCACCCTTGATAGCCTTTTCCTTTTATATACTTATAAAAACTCTTGCAGTCTGTTTTTATGTTCCTCGCTAGTTTGCCCTCATATTCTATTTTCTCCCTTTTGATCAATTTTTTGGTTCTCCTTTGTTGTTCCCTATAATTCTCCCAATCCTCGGGTTTACTACTTCTTAAGAATAAAATATTCTGGCACTCTGGCATCCCCATTGCTTTTTTTAATGACAAAGCCCAATGAAAGTGCTATAAAAAGTAACAAGAACTTAATGGAAAATACAGACTCTAATTACCCTAGTAAGAATAATGTTCACATAATATTTTATTTGCAGTTGATGAAACTATAGTAGAAACTATAGTAGATATTTGATCTACTATAGACTCTTAAAATGCAATGCTTCACATGAAGATTTTAAAATTATATTCTTGAAGTTTCATGCACTTATACAGTTAGTACATCTGCAAATTAGACCACCTTTGTTTCAAACGTGCAATTCATCCAGATTTGATTGTCTCCTTTAGGTGAATTCTGTCATCTATCAGCTGAGCCAATTGATGAAACCCACACAATAGCTGAAAACCCCGCTTCTGACGAGAAGATCATGATAGGACATTGTTAATCTTGGTCAATAATGGGCAATCCTTGGCTTAACTAGATTGTCACAGTGAAGGATGTAGGCTTGTAAGAGATAGTTGAGAAAATGGGAAAGAAGCATTTGAATATAAAGTGTAAAATACATCGACATTGGAAACAGTGCTTTATCAGGACAACACTGGCAAATAAATGAAAAGTTTACCCCATATAGATTGGAAAATATTCATGCTTTCTTCCACTAATAAACTGATTTTCTTGCATTCTTTTAAGCCACCATCCCAGGTCACAGTTGATACCAACTTGCTTCCAGATCTCATCTTCATGATGTATCTATACAGTCCTTCACTTAAATCCTGGTCAGGTTTGTTAACATTGTGTGGGCAATGGTGGATGCAAACTTATGGCCGAAAAATGTAAGGCTTAGCTGTAATATAGCTTTCTATTGGAAACTACAATTCAATATGATTGTACTGACACCTAATGCATCTTTATGTAGCATAAAGATGGAAATAACCAAAGAATACATTGACTCTACTAATTTATTAATCCACACATATACACATAAAACTTGATGCGTCAATCCTTCAGATATTAGACAATAATGAATAAATGTGTGTTGTTGGAATATGTCAGTTTTTAATAAAATTAATGCTAAATATAGATATATTTAAGTGGTTAAAAACTCCCATAGGTACACCTTTGAGGTTCATTTTTGCCTTTGGTTCTGTAGATTGGAAACAATACAATAAAGAATCCTTGAAAATAAATATTTAATTTATGAATAACAATTAGTCAACGAGCAGAAGTAAGAAAGAATAACTCAGATTTCAAAGTAACATTCTGCTGAAGCATCTAATGAGTTCACAGTCAACCACAGTATATATCTGTGTGGTTTAGGCCGTGACTGAACAAATATCACAAGTCTATTAAATTAGTAACATTATGATCATATGTTGAACCATCGAAGCTAAGGAACAAAGTACAACACAGAAAGATTCGATTCTAGGAACAAAATCAGCTACCATCCTAAATTGAACAGCAAATGACTTTTCTACAAACCTGCAGTACTGAAGTCATAAGTAAGTTTATTTCAGTTTTGTGCACATCATATTGTACTACTTTCAGCTGTCAGTTTACTTTATGAAAGTTAATAGTCTAAACAAGTGTCACAACAATAGAAAATAGTGAGAATGACCAAGTCAAAAAATATACATGGTACAGTATTGTGCAATTTCAAGGCTACAATCTAATGTTGGGTTTCTGGTGTGATTACTCACAAACTGCTTGAGTTTCACTCCTACAGTTGAATTTGTCATCTGACCCATTTGATTACAGCGAATCCTTGCATTCATTCCCCATTATCTACATGTAGTACCTATGTTTTCACCTCAGAAAATAGAAATAAATGTCACAGAGTATCATGCAGACCAAAAGATGATAAACAAACTCACTGTTCTAGATGTTGGAGGTGCTGATGGGCTGGTTAGTGACACCATCTCCTGGATTGCCAGCCTGAGTTTTAAGCGATGAAGAGGATTGCTAATTCCAATTTCCCTCTGTATTTCAGTGTCGGACAAGGCAGACATGATAGCACCACTTTTCACATTTGCGCGACAAGCAGCAACATACCATGCTGGCATCCCAAGCCACAACTGTGCAAAGTAAAGGAACATGCAGCATAAACCAATTTTGAAATGCATTGCATTGAAAAGGAACACAAACATTTTCAGTTGTGCAAGTTGTTGTTGTTATGTGTTACAATATATATATGTAATTCATATTCAGTTAAAATATTTGTAAAAGAAAAACTGTACATCCTTTTAAATCTCACTGTGTTTTTCCTAATACTTGTTGCTTGAGTAAGTGTCTGTGTTAAAGATTATAATTAAAAGAAACTTCTTACAATAATAAAAATAAATTAAACATAAATGTGTTCTTATCCTGAAACTTGTGGTATGAAAATACTATGAAATATCAGATTTATCCAAGTAGGGAGCAAACTGACTGATTCAAAACACATTTCGCAACTTTAATTTAATTTAAAAATAATAATTTATTATTATATTATTATATTATTAGCAACTTTGTCATTCTCATGTTGTACTGCCCATCTTGCTGCTGGGTTAACATTGTAATTCAGTTATCAACTGAGCAGCTGTTAAATATTAAATACCATTAGTTTTGCTTGTGTTTCCTGTTCAAGATTTTAATCGTGGTTTCCTCTTTTGTTTTGTCTTACTTTACTGTTATTTACTTTGATAAAGTATATCATCTTTTTGGATTGTTTTCACTTAAACATTTGCCCTACTTCAACAATCTTCTCCAGTTTGGCATGTTTAACAATTTGGATTAGCTTGACTTTCACAATCACAGTCAATATAACTCTTGTACCAGCCAGGAGCAGTTTTGACTCAAGTAGGATAAAGTTGGATAAGTTAACATTTTCACTTTGACAGCACTACTTGTTTCCATGTGATGCTGTACGGTACCACAGTTGAGAATGAAGGTGTGACCGCCTAATAACAGACAACCCGAGAACTGGAACTTGTGATCCTATTATTGGGAGTCAAGCTGTCAACTACTGTAATTGATTGGGTATTATTTTTAAATGATTATATAAAAGTGAATACATAAACCTACTGGTACCATTGAGAAGATAGCTATTCAATCCTTGTGTTGAACATTTATTAAGTAATTTTCCCTTTCCATCTTTAGCATAATCACACATGTATATTCTATCCCTTAAATGCGGGGGGAGAAAAATAATAGTCTGCATATAATCTAAGGTTTTAACTGCTTAAAAATAACTAACAGTATGTACAGTATAATGCAAAAATATCCTAGATTTGTTTGGTCAACTATTAGGAATTGAAAGCCTTTTGAGATACTCATGCATATGTATGATCTATAATATAACTAAGCAAATAATAACTGGTCTTATAATTTAGAAAGGTCTTCTAGGAAGCTAGCAAGGATAATCAATTAATAATTCATCCAAATTACAGTTTTACCTCAAGCCACGAGACTACTGTTGGACCGTCCCACTGTGCAAATGGCATCCCTTTCCTTCGAGCCTCCTCTAAGAGTTCATGCCTGCAAAGCACATCATGTAAGTAAGTTGCTCTCACTGGATATTTCAGTTGTCAGACTCTCTTGCAGGTACCTGTGAATTCAGCCCAACAATCACAGTGATTTGCTGCTAATGGTAAATACAGAATTAATGTGATGTCAGTCAGCACAAACTTTGCGGGCCAGGAACAATGTGATTTTCACCTACACAATACAAATGCCGCAAAATACATTGGGTTTAACTCCTCTATGCTTCTATCAAACATTTGCTTTGAATTATATGGGATTCCTTTCATATGGCATAAGCTCATGTTTATTCAACAGTACATTGAAGTAATTCTGGGTGAAATCATTATATGAATACATGCTGTATTTTATTGGTTGAATGCTTTTACATTTCTAACGTAATTTTAAGAATAATGAACCTCATTATATATTCTACTTATAATTTATATGTTGATCTTAATATTTTATTTATCTGAATTGTAGATACAATGTATTTCACTTCCTAGAGCAGTGTCGATTGACTCAAACTAAAACAGTCAATAATTTACATGCACCCTCTTGAATGTAGACTTGAATGTCTTCAAATTTCTGCTGAATTTTCCGCACTTCTGTCAAACTTTCCCCACTTCATTTCCCATCGTATTGTTTTCTTTACATCTTTTGTTTTGATAATATTGTACTAAAAAAACCCTCTAACTGCACCACATTCACCATTTCACCAACAAACAATATTTTATTATCCTCTCCTAGATGTAACAAATCATTGGTGACGTATTGGATGCTCACTGTTCATGTAATCAGTGTTTTTACTTTTGTAACTTCTCCCGCATGATTATTTCTTTGCATGAGGATCCTACATTCTTTCGTCCATTCTCTAAAAAACTGCCATAGCATATTGGTTCGCCTCTGATGAAGAATCCCATAGCACTTAAGGTCTTATGGGTTTCCAGCACTTAATTTTTATCTGCATTGCACTGTTCCCCTCGCCAATTAAATCACATTTTGGGTTCAAATACGTGAGGTATAAATGTTAAGAAAATTGGTTGGATTTAACTCCTATAGCATCTATAACATTGGAAAGATCTCAAAAATGCTTGAAAGTTTCTTTAAAGCTCAGGTACTATGTATTTATGGAAAAACACAGCATCAATTTGTATATAGAAAATACCCACAAACAGTTAGGAAATCACTTCTCTTTCTGACTTGCTTCCCTCTAATGGCATTTTATAAAATGCTTCAAGACATTTAAATGTAAATTGTTGTAATCCTTCACAATTCATAGATTCATAGATTCATAGAATTTTACGGCACAAAAGGAGGCAATTCGGCCCATCTAGTCTGTGCCGGCTCTTTGAAAAGAGCGATTCAATCCCACTGCCCTGCCCGCTCCCCATAGCCTAATAGACCTGTTCTCCCTAAATAAAGATCTAATTCCCTTTTAAAAGTTGTTATCGAATCAGCCTCCACCACCTTTTCAGGCAATGCATTCCAGATTCGAACAACTCGCTGAGTGAAAACATTTCTCCTCAGCTCCCCTCTACAATATGCCCAAGATTTTTTTTTACATAAAATTGAAGTTTCATATGGATAATTCTGTGCTGCAAATTGCCACAATTGGGGAAATACCAAATGCAAGGATTATTATAATTATAAATAGCTCTCAGTAATTATGTTCCCAGAAACTGTATAAAACTAAATCAATGCAGACGGAAAGAAATTCAATGTTAGTCCAATAGGTTATAAGTAATTGTAGATAAATGCAATAAAAGATGCACAGTTTACAAAAAATAACAATGAAATAGCATTTAAAAAAACTTTAAAAAAAAACTTACCTAAATTTGCTTTTCATTTGATGGAGATGGATAGAAAAGAAAAGCGCAGAGAAATTAATGTGAACATGAGCAACAAATAACAAAAAGGGGAAAAAATTAACCCAGCCACACAAAGTAACTTTCCACTCCAGCAACAAAAAATGGATGGAGTTTGATAATGAATGAGTATTAGCACACAAATCAATTAACTGGGCTATAGCCAGATATGTAATGTGTGTAAGGACACACTTTATCATAAGAAAATTACCTGCTTAGAAAGGTGTTAAATTTATTGTTTCTTATTTATATTTAGTGCAATATTCCAAGTAACATATGTACTGTACATGAATTAGCTATATACTGTACTAAGAAATGAACGAAGAGGAAAACAGTTTGGAAACACTCCCATTAAATACTTTTTGCCCAGTATCATGAGTCTTAGAAAATTCAGAATGCTTTTAGAAAGTTGCTACATTAATAGAACCACACATAACTATTACTTGAATATTTATGATGAGAATTAAATCAGATATTTATAGAATGAACCCCTTGTCCATTAGGAAGCACTACTAATGTACATCTACTGAAGTAAATGCTCCAGCATTACCCATCCATTCTGAAGCATATGGGAGCTCAATGCTGCCGTTGAGAGTAAACAGATCTTCAGAGGCTTTAGGACCCACCATGATTATGGCTAAACAGTTGTAATCAGCAGATGACAGCAGCATGAGCCAGATAGCACACATCAGCATGTGAAAACAGAGTTCTGGCATGACTCTAATCCAGCAAAGAAAAGCCACCTCACACTTGTATTCTATTATAAATGCAAAAGCTCTGTTTGAAGCAAAGTTCTAAGCCCATCTGTGGGAGAAAAATATATTTTCTATTGTTTTATTGCCTGAGAAGCGATAGTATGCAGAATAACACTGTGATCATGGACTCGTTTCACATGTCAATGCAAGCTCTGCTCAGTGATTGGAAGCATAACAAAAAATTATCAAACATAAATTACAGGCCATATTGCGACCAAGCAGAGTACAATTTGAGGGTAAAATTACAACCAATAATGCCAATTCATAAGATGTGGAATGCACTTTTCCATGGTTCAGTATTTCAATTGAACTTATCTATGTTTGACACAATTAATGAAGTAAGGCAAATAGATTATAAAATAATGGACCTTCAAAGTATTTTCAAACAACGTGAATTATAAAAACAACAACGTTTCCTTATAGAGTACTGAAAGTGGGAGGATTTGGTGAGTGAATTCCAGCGAGCATGGGGAGCAAAGTGCTGAAAGTTCACTTGTGATGCATATAAGCCACCTGTCATTTGAAGACCTTTTTCATTTCAAAGAAGATAACAAGAGTAGACGATAAATGTACAGTTTCTGTTGATCTGTCAGCACCTGCTGTGAGAATTTGTCATTAAATATGTGCTGCTAAGAAATCCCCTAATTGGTATTGTAACATTGTTGAATAAATTGCCAAACTATTATTTCAAAGACTGTTGCTACAGAAACCATGGATCTGATGTCAAACCTAACCATTTTAAATTACAGACCATAGAAAGAATTACTGCTAAACCATATGTCTCATGGTGTACATGTTGAAACAGAAGCTGTGCAACTTGCTTAGCTCTGTAAGGAAAATACGTAACATTTGTGAATTACTAGGGTGTCTGAACAGCTCATTAAAACTCTTTTCTGGTTATGCTGAATCAGAAAGCACTATGTGATTTAAAAGATATAAATACAAATGATCAAAGCGATGCAGATGATGCATTGCAAATTACTATAAGGAATTATGTTTCATTTTACTTTCTATGCTTTAGTTTTGTTAGAAGTTTATTTTACCAATGATTCTAGTATTTGTTCTAGTTGGAATACCAGGGCAGAACTATGACAGCAGGTGTGCCCAAAGCCACTATGTCTGTATCCTTATGAATTCTTTTCACAATAACTCAACTTACATAAAGTTGTGTTTTGCTAAACTGCATACTGATGACAATGTCAAGTTGTTTTTAGTAATTTAGCAGAAGTCCCTTGAATTTTCTGGCATGATGGGAGAAATGGTTTAACTTCTACTTTATTGACAAATTCTAAAAATAATAATAAACAGTGCTTCATGAGTTATGCATCAGATTGGCCCTATATATTCATAGGGCTCAAGCTTATCCTGATTGCTAAATGTAGCAATTTATTTTATGTCTAGAATTTAAGTGTTTGGGTGTACAATCAATGCGGGAAAAACATTTAGGCTTACCAAAGAAATTCAGTTGTAATGATTTTCTTGCAAATTTTAACAAATGAGAAAAAGCTTAATACAGTATAAATAATTAGTTATCAATTGGCTCCAGTGAAATTAATATTCAGATATTGTGGCCTAAATCAATATAGAAGATGCACTCTACGGGTCCTATGAATAAATGGTATGCTTCTTGTAGTACTGTATTTGCAATATCATTCACTAAAAAAGTAACCAAAAGAGCAAGTGGGAGTCAATGATTAGCAAGGGGCAAACATTTGATGATGTTAATGAATAGGCAGATCAACACTAAACAAAATTATGTTTGAGCCTTTCTTCTAAAATAAGGATATTTTTCTAATGAAAATGTGTCTTTCCAGGAGAGTACAGTCCTATTGCAATAATAAAACCGCAAACCCTTTTTTTTTTATCAACTTACTTCTTTTTCAATCTTCTATCTTTTTCTGCTTGTGTCCCTAATTTGCTCAGAGCAAGGGTATCTTGGTTACCAATGTCTACATCAGAAAAGCCTCCTGCAATGATTAGTAAACTCAGAGTAAATATCTTCATGCAACAAGAGGATAACATAATTCATATGATTACATTCATAACAAATAACCAATGTTTCAGGTGATATGTTGCGATTTTTATGTCTGTAAGGATTAATCTAAAATTGTGATTTTTTTTCTCTGAAAGTCAAGCATATCAAGGAATATACAACTAGAATAAACATAGGTATTTCGAACTGAACTCTAGTCTCATCACAAGTGTCTTACACATTTTTCCTTGATAAGATTTTCACAGACTCAGATAAAAAATTGCACACTCAAGTTCTGTGCTGTGTTCAATATAATTCACATAATTTCCTACTCTTCAATCAAAATATTCAAATAACAGTTATATTACCCAACAAGGACTATTTGCTTGACAACACGATATGCAGTTTGAAATATTCACATTGATAATAAAGCAGGAGTTTGTAATCTTTTGCAAAACAGATTTAAAAAATGTATTTCTCTTTACCAGTTACCACTATTCAGCACTTTGATTCGGATATTTTTGAAATATTAATTATTTGCAAGGACACTGATGGTACACAATGAAAATGCATAACAATGTGTATTTCTGAACGTTTGGTTAATAAAACCAGGTTTTATTTAACAGATGAAACTAACCTTGTCCTGACATCATATGGTCTTTTCCAAGTAGTCCTAGTCGAGCCTTTTCTTTTTTGCCAAACAAACGACCTATGGAGGATTTGATTCCTTTTTTCTTTGGTGCTTTGTGGAGTGAGTCTTGGCTACTTGTACTGCTAAAGTGGCTCAGTTCTGGGTCTAATGATGTGGAAAATCTGCAAGAGATCAGATAAAAAGTTGGCTTTTTCTACCATTTCTTCACATTCAATATTTTAAAAACTATTCTTTCCACAATGGCATTGCTTTTTTGGTTTGATTTAATGCACATTCATCAAAAATAATGGGAACCAAGCTGAGCCTCTTAGCAAACATCTGAAAGAAAATAGGTGGAAAATCATTAGATTTAAACAGTTCATGACACAAATCTTTACAAAACAATTTACAAAATACTGTAAATGGTTATTTCTAAACCAAACACAAAAGATGCTCCAAACAACCAGACTTTATTTATTTTATCTGCTGGTTTATTGATCAGCTAAAAAAACAAGAGGTTTAATGAATAAAGGAATATCCATAGAAGGATATTCTAAAAAATTCCAAACAATTTATGACCTAAAATGAATGATATGCTGTTCTGAAATATTAACTGCCTGGAATGGAATCATTTTACATAGATTGTGAATCATCTGTTCTTAAACTGAATTTATTGATATACTGTTGTAAATTGACAAAATCAAAATGCCTGTATTGAAATCATGACATCTCAAATCCTACATTGTCACTGTAAAGAAAGTCCATCAATGTATCCTTTAAACTAGTTACAAGAATAGATCCTGGTTGCAAATCTCCTTACCCTCGTATATCATCATGATAGGAAGATGGCAGGGTGTGCGTCAGTCGGACTAATCTAGGTGTTGAGGGAGGCGATGTCTCGCATTTTATTGTGGCTTTATCTTCACGACTATCTTCTTGAACAGCTGCAATCTGAAGACCAAAAAGACTTTGTAACAGCTGCATATCTCCATTTATTGATGCAAAAATAATGAGTAAATATTGGTGTTTTAAATATGAAATGCTTTATTTCTAAATAGTCACAACAATTAAGTCTCATTGCATCCACATTTGGCTCTCTTTTGCAACTTGTTTAGTTTTCAAAGTGGCCCTGAAGGGTGGCAGAGATATACAGTCATGCCTTATATATTGTCACGCCGAGAGTGACTATGTAAACATGACTTTGGGGTCACTAGAATGCGTGTGCCAAGAGGACCAACAGCAATACATTGTACCTGCTCATAGTAAGCAGCTGACAATGTGACAGAATGATCCAACCTCCATAACTGTCAGCTTATTTGTTAAAACCATACCATAAACTTATGTATGGATATATGTGCCTATAATAATAATACAGGTAATTGCATTTTGATTTAAGCGTCTTATATCATTTGAGACATTTCAAAGCATCTATACAAAAGCTTTTTGCTCACTGTGCTCATTAACAATCTGAATCATTGAGACTAGTATTTGGGCAGAACCTCACATAAGGCAAGGTATAAAATTTCTATTCACAGAGACCTTGCCACAACAACTACGACATGGCTGGCTAAGGATGAGGATGATATTTTCCCACAGTATCTTGCCTCTAATTGAAAGAGTTTACTGAGCAGTCCAGTGCATGGGCTGCTGCCTGACATGGGTAAGTTTGTTCTGATGATATATCTGATTTTTACTTATTTGGATGTATATCATGTGCCTTTTATGTTATAAGCAAGCAATGGAATAAAGTGTGTGTGTGTCTGTGGGGGGGAGGGGTGGGGGTGGGGGGGTGGTGGGCGGGGAGTTAGTGGGAGGGCGGTATCCATATTTTGTTTGGGAAGCATCCAGGATATTGAAAGCATGATGGTATAACCCATGTAACGATATAAGTCAGTGTCTTATTATCAGGCATTCACTGTCTATACTCACAAGTTATCTAAAAGCACCTTAAAGTAAATCTAATGGACAGTCTAAAATTATTTCATTACTATTCCCCTTGGATTAAATTCTAAAAAAAAAACACTTCAATCTAAATCAAATACAGTTTATACAAAACTACAAATGCAACAATTTCCATTTACTGTATATAGTGCCTTCCACATCAAGAGGAAGTCTCAAATGAGCTGGGGGGTGGGAAGAAAGATACAGCCAAGTTAGAATGGGTAGAATAATTACCTTTCTCCGATGCTTCCTTAGATCACTAGGCTGTTAAACGCGAAAAAAAAAAGGTATAAATTAGGTAAAGGTATAAATCAAAAATGTAACATACATTTTTCTTTCATTTTGCAGTTTCACTTTGAATAGCAGTGCACTATGTGATAAACACTAATATCTAACATAAGTGTTTTATGGCCAGAACATCTCACATGTCTGGCAACTGACATTCTCAAGATTTCTGTTAAAACAATTCTGGTATTCACCCTTTATACTTGATTGCCAAGCATTCCATTATTGAAACTTTCAATTGTAAGAGATGAACAGCAAATTATTTTATATAATTGTGATACATTTCAAAAATGCATTGCAGCACTTTTGAAAACCATGTTAGCATTTGCAAAATTATTCAGAAATAACAACCCCCTATCCGTCTAGAATCCATTCACCTTAACTCACCAATGTCATGATCCCCATTCGATCAATATCCCAGGCAGGGCTACGTGCTGGAAATTTGGGTGTTGAACATCCACTGAGAGGAGGAGAGGAGCTGGCTAATGAGGAAGCAGTGACAGAGCCTGTAATAGAAGTTCCAGGGTGCACCCTTGCCAAATTCAAGCCTTCAAGGCTAATACTACCTACTCGATTCTCAATTTCCTCAGCACGGAGTTCAGTTGACTCTTTTTCTTCTTGAATCAACCTGAAAAAAAAACACAATCACTTTGTAAAATGTGCCCAAATTAATACACTTTAGGTTAAAAAGAACCATGCACTTCTATTGTCGTTGATAAAATTATTGATTGTGTGAGTATCAACTAATGATTGTTTCACTATTAATTTTAAGAGATGAAAATGAGTCATTCACTGAAGTGTTATCTTTGTTTAAGCAGCTTCAAATAAGATAACACAGATGCCATGGAGAGGTAGGATGTAGGTTCATACTCTTCTTTCATCACAGTGTGATCTTGATAATGATGTGAAGGAAAAGAATGAAGCTGGGATAGACAATTCTCCACAGAGAAGAATGAAAATTAACAAGCAAGCAAGCCTTGCTATGTATATTTTATTATAAACTAATACAATATATACTGATGAGCACCTTCTATCAAGTGGCATTGAGACTCTGTTTTCTGCCCCAGTTGCAGATTTTCTTGTTTTAGTTTCAGATGCTTTTAAAGGGGGCACCGTGCGTCAATAACTATCAAACAGTATCATGCAGCCTCTATGCTGGGTAGCACTTCTCTGCGCTGACCAGAGAGCTTTTCAATATTGAGCTTTTCAATATCTACATGCTATCCCTTGATGATACCATCCTCAGACATGGGGTCAACTTCCACATGTATGTGGATGACACCCAACTCTATCTTTCTGCCTCTATCCTCGACTCGTGGACCACTGCTGTCCTGACAGTGTGTCAGACATCAAGTCCTGCATGAGAGCTAACTTTCTACAGTTGAAGGTCAACGAGGCCCATCTAATGGGCACCCACCAGAGCCTTCACACGTCAGGCACTGGCACCAGCATCAACCTCCATGGTTGTACACTCAATCTCACCAAGCCAATCAGGAACGTAGGTGGCTTGTTCGATCCTCAACTGTCTTTCCTCCTGCACATCAAAGCCATGCATTCCCTCACCTTCGCAATATTGCCCGACTCTGCCACTACCTCACCGCTCAGGCCCCTTAAACCCTCATTCATGCCTTCATCACATCCTGGCTCGACTACACCAATGCCCTGATTGCTGGCCTTCCCAATTCCTCCCTCCATAGGGTGCAGATAATCCAGGACTCTGCAACCAGTGTCTACTACTGCTCCAAACTCTGTGACCGCATCTCCCCCATTCTTGACCGACTTCATTGGCTCCCCATCACCCAGAGGATTCAATTCAAGATCCTGGTCCTCACATTCAAAGCCCTCTATGGCCTCGCCCCACCGTATCTCTACGACTTCCTATCCCCCTACCCTCTACCTATGCTGAGCAGGTTCCGGCCTGTTCCATGTCCCCCGCTCCACCATCAGCAGGTGAGCCTTCAGCCACTCTGACCCTGACCTCTGGAATTCCACCCCACAATCCCTCCACCTTGTCCCCTCCCTAGTCTCCTACAAGTCCCGCCCCAACACCCTCCTGTTTGACAGTCCCATTGGTCAGCCCAATTCCCCCAAAGACAACAAAGAGTTGTTCTTTCCCCTCTCCCTGTTCCCGAACCCCAGCTTAGTCTGAAATATTGACTGTCCAGCACCTTGAGACATCCTCCTGACGTGAAAGCCATTTCAAGTGTAATTTTGTTGTTCTTGCTGAGCAGTTGCAATCCTAATGGTGACCACATTGTTGGTTTATGTACACACACAAAATAATAATAAAATAATAATGACATCTTCTAGATGTTCAAAGCGCTTCACAGCATATACTCTAAATTGAATTGACTGTATATATGTCGGCGAAATGCGGCAGCCAATTGCGCAAAGCAGTGCCCTCAAACAATCGTAGATTCAAATGACCAATTTATTATTGTTTATTTTTGAGGGATTATTATTAGGCATGTAGAGTAAGGAAACTTGCCCAAATGATGCACTTAGATTACATAAGGCCACAAGATTGCTTTTAGCTGAAGAACGACCTTCGACCCATTCAAAGTACAGTAAAAGCCTGTTTATCCGACACCCACGGGACCTGACCATTGCCGGTTAAAGCACATACCGGATATTCGGGCGGCCCACTGTCGAAAACCCACCACAAAAAAATTTAATTTCTTTTAACACACACCATATACACCAGACTAAATAATAACAGATAATAACAGAATATTGCATTGGTACTTATTGTTAAAACTACTCTCTTGCATTTCTCACCTGACTAGGTTTATAGTCCAGCGATTCTTTTTGCAATGGAGGACGCCGTATGGGTGAAAAAAATGGCAGTGCGACTTTAAAGCCTTACTAGCGGCAAGCCGATAACCCTAGACTCTACTAGCGGCAAACTGAAATATTGCACCTGCACGACAATGACTCATAAATGCTCCAGCACTATTGTTCCGGATAAGTTCCGGTTTATCGAATGGGGACTTTTTTTTTGGCGTGCCGGTTATACACAAGTGCCAGTTCATCGAGTCACGGATAAACAGGCTTCTACTGTAATACCTATTCTGAAAACAAATCAGATCTCTCGGTGTGATCTATCCGTATGCTAATGCTACATACAAATATGCCCCGAGGTCCACTTGGGTTATTTTCCAAAAGCATGAAAACATTAACGCATTGGATTGCTGTTTACCTGATTTCCTTGTTAATAGCATCGAGTTGTTCTTGCAACATCATTGCAAGGGTCTGAGCATCAGAATGTCCACTGGGTGAGAGAAGATCCATGGAGCTGAATATGGTTTCTCGGTCATCATCATCAATGTCCGACAGTTCAGTATCACTCTCAAATTGATGGCTGCTCAGTAAACTAATTGGTTGAGATCTGCCCCAATCATGTTCACAGAGACTTTGCACCTGCAATGCAGAAAAACAGAATCTCATGAACCTGATCTTCTTATGGGTCAGCTACTCTGCTTGCAAGCTTTAATACATTTTGTTTCAGTAATTAAACTATTTACAGTATGTAGAGATAGACTACACTTAACATTGCTTCAGTCAGCATTGTTTCATTATTACACGTTGTTGATACATAGTGAACACATATCCATTTAACGTTGTGATGTTCGCTCTTACGACTTTCGCTATTATGTTGTTCGCCAGAAATGAACTACTATACTTTGGTTAACGTAGGCTTCTCTCCGGTATTCTTATGCAGCATTCATTCTCAGTCTTAACGTCACCATTTTAAGTTTGTGCGCAGGTGTGACATCGATCTTTTTTTTATCATGATTTATTTGTACAATCCTCTGCAAACATGAGTCAAAAACGCCCAGGAAGTGACAGTTGTGAGTGTGTTGTAAAGAAAACAGGAAAACTATTACTCTCAAAATGAAATTAGTTGTTATAACCCGTTTTGATGCCATGAGTGTTGTGTTATTTAAATTTATATATTTTTATATTTTATGTTTTACATTTATGAATGTACATGTATTTCAACTTTGAAAACTGTCCAAAAGAACCTAACTCCAGTTTATACATTAATTCTTTGGGAAAAATGTGTTCGCTTAAAGTTGTTTCGCTTAAAGTTGCACTTTTCAAGAACATAGCTACGATGTTAAGCGAGGACTAATTGTATTTTCATTGTAATATTGACAAATTGACAAACTATTCAAAATCTATCCATAGATTTCTATTGTATTTTCACTAGCCATTAGAAATCTATCAATTCTAAACTTTTTTAGTGGGTACACAATACACAAAATCTATGACTTTGAATTGTAGTTATCTTTCACAAGATTAGTTTGGATGAAGAAGGTTGCTCGGCCCATCTGACATCATCCTTCCAGAACATCCATCCACCATCCACTCTATCACAGTACAGTATCGAGTTGTTTATATTTGGTATGCCTTTCATGTGAAGTGCTTGAGGATTCTGTGAGGCAGCAAACAAAAACTACTATGCTAGTGTGTACGGCCCAAATCCATTAAAATGTACTACACCTTTGTAAAGTGCAGTGGCTATGTGGTTTTGTGGCTAAAACAGTGCCATCCAATTTTGCACCTGGTGAATGAGACTTTATGTGAAGGATTGATGGCCAGGACACCGGGATAGATTACTGTATGTTTTCAAAAAATATCATGCTATTGGTCCACCTGTCTTGGTCCGTTCTGTTTTGGTGCATTCGACTTCAAGATTTTCACACTTGGGTTCAAATCCCTTCAAACTCTTGCATCTACCTACCTCTCTGGCCTTCTCACTCCCGAATCTCTGTGCTACCTCTGCGAGGAGAACCGTGAGGTTTTTGTTGTTCTAAAATATTGATCTGGATTTGCTTGTCAATCCCACTTAAAATATTATACTGTACTCCTCTATGTTGTACTCTCCAAGTCATCTTTTCTCAATACGAAAAAAACCCCAACTTACATAATCATTGTCCAAGCTCTTTGCCTTTTCCTTTGACTTAGGCTACAATAACCTAAGCAAGTGATTCAAAACAGAAAAAAAAATCTGCTTTCATCATAATAGTTTCCCCTTTAAAGGGAAAAACTTATTCACTGCAAACACTTATCAAGATATTATTCTGTTAGACAAGTCAAAAGCCAAATATACAGTCTAATGTGTATCACAGACCTTTAGCTCATCTCTCCGGCCGGCCGAGCGCTGTGGTCTCCTGAGCACATTAGAAGATCTAAAATGATCAGATTGACTGTCTATCAATGATCCCATTGAATATCGAATATCAGATGAGATATCCATATGTGACCTGGGAACAGAAATGTTTAAAAGTAACAAACAATTCCAATTGTTATATATTTAACCAATCTAGAAGTCATACTTATAAGGTTATCACAGAAATTGGGAAGCTTATATTCAAAAGAGTTATATCAGTCAAATAAAAATATATAACAATAGGAATCCTTGAATTTGATAAACAGCTTTATCCTGTCTCATAGAGATCTCAAAGCATGTTATAGAATATATTGTAAAGAGAATTGACTGTATATTTTGTGGGCGAAATGCAGCAGCCATTGCGCACAGCAGTGTCCTACCAACGGTCTCAGATTGAGTGACCAAATCATTATTATATTATCTTGAAGGATTATTATTATTATTGCCAATCGACTAACAACCAGGTTCCTACTTACTGCTGGGTACACAGAGGCGTGTGAAGGAATCAAACCCAGATCTCTCATGTGCGAGGTAAGTGCTCTAACCACTGAGCTACAGGACTCCACAATTAGCAATTAGCAGCTTTGCAAACATCACAACTTAGACAGCTCTCGGAAATCACAAAAAACTCACTTTCCACCTGGTTGTTAGAATGCAATTTATTCTTATGAAATGAATAAATCTGTAGCAAAACCACATTGCTTTAAATAAGTACGGCAAAAATGCTTGCAGTACAATACAAAATTACATTTGGAAAGTGCCTTTGACATTGGGTAGATGTTCCAAGGCACTGGACAATCAGGGCAGTCAACTAGGAATATTATTCTTGTTCTGAAATTCTGTTTTCAGTATTATTTTATATACACTTTTTTTACTTTCTAATTACCTGGACATTGTTGGGTCCATTAAAGCACCAGTTTGCAATTTAATTTGTTCAATATCGGAATGCATCTTTTCAATTTCGTCTGCTAATCTTTCCTGTGAGGAATGACAAGTAAATGGGTGTCAGTACAAATAAATAATTGCTTAAATATATACAGATGTATTACGAAATGTGAATCCCTGAAAGCAAATGTAATTAACCATGGACAATATCCTTAACAAATAATTCTGAGTTCTTTTAAAATAGTATATTTTTAATGAAATAGATAATAATAATATTTCTATTGTATCAAATCTCTTGCCAGAAAGGCTTTCACCAATGATGATGATTAATATTTTCACAGCTACCTGTCTGATGGAACTGAGTTCTACAAACCAGGTTCGATCAATATCACAATCCATAAGATGCTCGACTGGCTCCTGCCTCCTGCATGTCCCCGGTGCCCTCGGTTCCATCATCGGTGGCCACACTTTCAGCCACTACTCTCTGAAACTGTGGAACACTCTTCCTCTATCCCTCAGCCTTACCCCTTCCTTCCCCATCTTCAGATCACGCCTTCCTCTTAGACCATCCTTATGATCACCTCCCCACTGTGTCCAGCTTGTGTCCTACTCCAACACTGTCAAGGACTCCGGAATGCTACCCTGTGTGACGGCTGCTATATCAATGCAAGTTGTTGCTTTATTCTCTCCTCTGGTCCAAAGAGGTTTCTCAGGTTGAACTTGAAGAGTATACATTAGTCTTGCCTCCAATGAGAAGATTGTGTATTTAGACCCAACAAGAGAACTTGAGCTCAGCATTTTTAATAATAGTAAATAATAAATTTGATATAACTATTTTGATAAAGCATCTTATTGTTTATTTGAGACATCTCAAAGCACTTCACATAATCTATTGTAGAGTGTAGTAACTGTATTTTATGGGTGAAACACGACAGCCAATTGCACACAGCAATGGATTGAGTGACCACTTTATTATTATTATTTATTTTGAAGGGGAAAGTGATCTGCTAATTCACTAACAATCAATTATTTTTTGTGCAATTCTGGAGGAGTTCTTCATTGTCACATTGTTACTCTCTTTCTGATGTGATGTTGAATCTTACCTACAAATTCATAGCAGCCTTTAGCTTAACAACATATAATTGCTTACAATTTATAGAATTGCTGCTTTCATTCTCAGGAATAAGAACGCTTGCCTTTCATACCCATTGATTATGCCCGTTTGTGTCTGCATCCTGGATATGTAATATTGCTTTAAATAAAAGTACTGTATTCCAATGCAGACTTACTTCAATCACATCTCTGTATTTAATATGTTACTGGATTGTCTGATGTTAGCATGCATTACATTGATAACAGTACCTTATCATGAAGAGATTCTTCCAGCTGTTTCCTCAAATGTTCAGTTTCTTGTATTAGCATGTTCTAAAACAATGATAAAAAAAAGGCAAATTGACACTATGGTGAAATTATTCAAAAGCTCACTTGGCACATTGTGCACCAATAACCTCACTAGAAACTGACAAGAAACTCATAAATATGTTACTGCCATATGGGATAGTCCATCTGTTTAGTTATGGGAGGACTTCTCTCTCCTGACTTGTCATTTCCCCTTCACAGCCCTCAAAAACTAAATCAATGGATGGTGTATTTACAAATAGATTACTTCATTATTAGTTCTGTGGAAGTGAACATACATTCTTTCTCCCTGCTTCCTCAAAAATAATCCAATAGTACATAGCAGTTAATCAGTTAGATCATTGACCACTTGTGTCAGCCTAGATTCCTATCAAAAATATATAAAGTATATTATATTGTCAATTAATCAATGGTAATTCAGAAAAAAATCTTCTAAAATGAGATTACAGTAAAGATAAAAGTTATAAACTACCTTATCTTCCAATGCAGCCATTCTCTCCTTCAGATGAAGCTGAAGTCGCTCATTGGACTCTGTCAACAATCTATCCACTGTGTCTGACAATCTCTTGTTGTGCTCTTCATTCATTTTCTCTCTTTGACGAGCCTACAGTATTTGAAATAAAGCAAGCTTGAAACAATTTCTCACAGAGATCCCAAAACAGAAAGTTTGAAATTTTGCCTGCTTTTGGGAATAAACTACATCATGTTCAGAGATTTCAATATTGGGTAGTCTATCATTTGTCATTATTTTGGGTTTGTATCAGGAAAATGGGTCAGAGATCATACTTAATTTTTTTTACTTCAAGCTGTCATAATCATTTAAGAGAACCTAGAAGGAGATTTCACTTGGAAGTGATTACTGGATGGGGATTGTATTGCTAATGCATATTACATTAATAATAATAATGCATGCATTTGATATAGCACTTTATCACACCTTTGAAATGTCTCAAAGCACTACAAAGAATATACTGTAAAGTGAATTTACTGTATGTTTTGTGGGAAATATTATACTTTAAATGGCATGTAACAGCCAAAGCACTGGTGGTGTTGTGAGCTTCTTAAATGACCAATAATACATTTAAATGAACAATAAATGTTAGGATAGAAGTGTCAAAAATATTGGACTAAAATGCCTAATTTTAACAAGTTAAATGGTAATCATTTAAAATGTTAAAATAGCACAATATAGCAGAAAAGGTTTTGTTTCTACAATCTCAATATGATTGTACCTACCCTCTGAAGTTCCTGATTCTTTTCTTCCAGTTGAGTCTCCAAATGTCTCAAACGTTCCTCTATGCTGCCATGGCGCTCTTCAGCCTACAACACAAATTACAAAACTGCAAACAACTTTTCTTTGTTTCACAGAGTTGAAATGGCTGTTTTTTTTAATATATGTGTAAAAACAAGCCAAGCTCAAGCCCACACTGTCTGCAAACTTATTGTTCAGAATTAAGCAGGTTGCCAGAGAGCATTGCTGAACATTTGTGAACTGTTAAAGCCTGTAACACTCAAGCATCAGTGAAACATTATTCCATATTCTATATTTTTTAAATGAAAAATGGATTCAGCCAGATGGAATAACATGCAGGATTTGCCTGTTTACCCACAAACCTACAATTTCAAAATAAAGTCCCTCAAGCATAAATCTGCACAATAATCATTGTGAATTAAAAAAAACCTCTAATCATTAACCAGCAGGACTACCTTCCTAAGAATGATGATCATTTCTTGCAGTTTTGCCTCCAAAACATAGGGGTAATCATCTGATGAGGTAGAAGAGGTTGGGTCAGACTGACACATCAAAGAAAAAAAGAGGGACAAATTGAAAAATCAGAACTATACCCACATAAACTGAACAAAATACAGCACAAAATGTTTGAACCAAAATGAATGAGTAAAGGTCAAAATAGAATTGTACAATTCCAGCAGCAATTAAACTATTTGGACTGAAATTTAACCTAAATTGTCTTGGTGAAAACTTGTATGTGGTTTCTTTTGAAATAAAACAAAATGTGTATTTTGTTGGTTTTGCTCTGCTCGACTAGCTCCAGCCTTCTGCATGCCCCTTGTGTCCACCCTTTCACCATTGATGGCCGTGCTTTCAGCCACTGCACCCCAAAACTCTGGAACACTCTTCCTCTAATTCTCCATCTTGCCCCTTCCTTCCCCATCTTCAGGTTGTGTTTGAAAACCATCCTATTCGAACGTGTCTATAGTCATCTACCTCCCCACCCCCACGGCTCGGCAATGTGCTCCGCCACTGCCAAGCGCTCTGAGATGTTGTATAAATGCAAGGTTTTGTTGTTGTCAAATGTAACAAAAAACTATTTATACCCACACAAAAAACAGTTTATGAACTGCTCCATGAAAGAGATATTCAAGATATTATTCTATCAATGACACTGTGGTGGAAATTAATAATGGTCATACGAGATAATAATCCTTGTATTTGATATAGCATCTTATCATGTCTTCGAGATGTCTCAAAGTGCTTCAAACCCAAATCCTCACACTTGCGAGGTAAGTACTCTAATCACTAAGCTACAGGACTCCAATATGTCAATTATATGCTTAGAAACCTTTTTATAGCAGCTAAAAGTGAGTGTTTGATGGTAGATCTCTCTCTCCAGTGGTATGTGGAATGGAAAGAGGAAAGATAATTCTTAAGAGTTTGGAGAGCTGAGAATGTAGATAACGGTTCCAAAAGTCATTTGTGGCCACAGATAATATCTATAGATGATATAATTATGTGACATGGTCAAAGATCCCTATTAAATATATGGGTAAAATGAAATTAAACCTTATTGTGGTATGGTACTGTGGTAAATGAGAGTGACGTCACTTTGTGCAATTTTGGTCTCCTTATTTATGGAAGAATGTACTTGCCTTGGAGGGAGTGCAGGGTAGGTTTACTAGATTAGTACCTGGAATGAGGGAATAAGTTATGATGATAGGTTGATTAATTTGAGCCTATATTCTCTAGAATATAGAAGAATTAGAAGGGATCTTATAGAAACCTATAAGATTATTAAGGGGCACAACAAAGTAGATAGTGGGAGATTGTTTCCCCTGGTTGGAAAAACTAAAACCAGCGGTCACAGTCTTAAAGTTATAGATTAGCCCTTTCACACTGAGTTTGAAAAAACTTCTTCACTCAGAGGGTAGTGAATATATGGAATTCTTTACCCCAAAGGGCTGTTGATGCGAAGTCCTTGAACATATTCAAGACTGAGATAGATTTCTCATTCATAAAGGGATTAAGGGGTAAGGGGATAAGGCAGGTAGCTGGAGTTAGAATGAATATCAGCCATGTTTGAATGGCAGGACAGGCTCGATGGGCCGAACGGCCTACTTCTGCTCCTACTTCTTATGTTCTTATGTATGTTCTTTGTGTGGGCGCTCCATAAATATTGTGCATTTAAGCCAACACATACAAATGTAAATAATGATGTATGCAAAAGTCTCACTTCTAAGTCACTGGAACTACAAATTATCTGAACACATTTCTACTTATTGCACAACTTAGAACTGCAATTGAAAAAGAAATGGTTCTATACACCTTAAAGATAGTCAAAGTCTGTCCAGAGCAGTGATACGTAAATGACACAGTAACATAGAATAATATAATGCACCAGGAATAGTGGATATACCTGTATATCTAAGAAAATACTTTTGAGAAACTTTAGTAAATGGCACCTATTAACATTTGCACTTTAATTTCTTAATGAAATGAGTGGTATTTTTCTCAAAATCTTCTTGATTGAAGTAAATTAACAGATGGTGTCTGATTTTATGCAAAGATGACACTTGGGTCTGATTTTCTCAAGTAAAAATGTTAATTGTGTTGTCACATTGGGTTTATTTGCTTGAGGCACAGGCACAATTTATGAGTCAAAGCTGATGCCCGGGTGCTTCATATTCCAATGTAACTACCACAGTTCAAATGCCTTAAACAAGTTCAATTGATTTGTGCATTCCCTGCACCATTATTTTGTAGTACAGTATTAAAAATATAAAACAAAAAATTAATCAATCTTTGTATGTGAGCGATACGTAAATATGAAACCATACGTGTTTTTAGTCAAAACTGTATAATGCAGAAAACATAAGAAAATACGACATTCTACCAGAATGAACATTGAAAAATTCCATATTCTTTAACCACCTACCTAGCACCGCATTGGCAGAAATAATCCTCAATAAATATGTTTCCATTCCTTAGTACATTACATTTACAAGATAAATATATGCAACTAGTCTTTAAATATTAACTATCCATATTAAAAAAGAATGTTAACTATGCAATTTAAAAATTATTAGCAATAAAATCATTAATCTCAACTTCTGCTGAAAACAATTTGCAGATGTAAATTTGTGCCATTTGAAGTATTCATTTTCTCTTTGGCGCTCGGTGCCATCCTCTGGGCAAGTGAAGTATTTTTTGGTCTAAATCGGCACTTCTTTATGACTCTGTGCTCGGAGGGGCGTTATACTGCATATTTAACTGTTCCTCCTGTGCTGTAAGGAAATGGATGCCTTGCCTATAGTACATTCTTAGGAGAGTAAGATATAAATAAAAAATAATCAGTGTATAGAGAATTATAGACACTAACCTAGCCATTATAATGGAGTTCACTGTACAACTATGTCGCCATGCAACTTCACAGTTTTTTAACTATAAAATTGAACTTATTATTATTATTAACTCTGCAGTATTCAGGAACTGAGCCTGTAACTGTAAGTTGAGTTGTAATTCATCATCTTCCCCAATTTAGCTATGTGACCTGGCATTATTTCCCTCTGGAACACTATAAGTTATTATATGCTCACTCCCCGCACATTTCTCTCTGCCTGATGAGTGATGAGATTGGAAATCGTCAGGTGAATCATTCACTCAAAGAGTTATGATTCTAACCCTTTCTTCATAAGCACAAAAATAATCTCTTCTGAATGAACCAAACAGAACATATAAAGGTGAAAATAGTAACCTAGAATTTTCCAGTAAAAATGGATAGACAGCCTTTGGGAATGATGAAGGCATATTCCTCAACATTAAATACTTTTCAATAATGTCAATTTACTTTACCTTAATATTAATACATTTACCTTTGTAAGGGCTGCAATCCGTTGAGCAAGTTCTGCTTCTACCTCAGGTAATGTCTCTGCCCTCTTCATGGTTTGCTGCAATTTCTGTTCAGCAAGTTCCAGACGTTCCTGTAACTGTCTATTTTTGTCTTCTATCTAAATTTCCACAACAGATATAAGAATATTCACTTGAATGAGCACCATGGTTTGCAGACATTTCCTTTGCATCCTTTCAGTTGTTTGATGTGTAGCAATAACCCTTAAATGTTTGACATCAATCAGAATCTCATGAATATCCACAAATCAAACTGGTTTAACAGACAGAACACAGATATTTTTGTGCTTCCAAGAATGTCCCTTTAATTATCAGGTCAGTTTTAGGACCAAAGAATATTTATCTTCTCCTTATATAATAATGAATGTATTGCTTCTATTTGCTTATAGATAGCTCGGTCAAAAATATTATAAAAACGGGTATTGTATTATGACCCATTACTAGACATTACCCCAGCACCCTAGGACGTTCTCTCAATGTGGA
The DNA here is from genome assembly GCA_035084275.1 of Hydrolagus colliei. Classification (NCBI taxonomy): domain Eukaryota; kingdom Metazoa; phylum Chordata; class Chondrichthyes; order Chimaeriformes; family Chimaeridae; genus Hydrolagus; species Hydrolagus colliei. Next base: position 23,479,029 of record CM068746.1, on the reverse strand, counting down.
AGGTTCTACATAAAAGTAATTTGTTGATGTTATTGTGAGGGGTACAACATAAATGCAAGTTGTTGTTGTAATCATTTGAAGTGACTGCTGTTGTAATGGAAACTCAGCATTCTAATCAATGCAGTTGATGTGGATGAGCTATAGCAATAGCTTCATCAAGCTAAATGGAATAGTGAACCTGCTGCTTACCATTGCTGTGGAATATGGTTTGCACTTACAAAGTTTGGAATTTTTGCTGCACTGTATTGTTAAAAAATTGTTATATATAAAATGGCATCTGAAAGCCATTTCATATCATACAGCTTAGGAACAAAGAAACTCCTTAAGGCAAGGAAAGATTCTAAATCTGTGTCATATCTTTTATTCTTGTAACAATGTATTCACAAATTGATTGTAAATCTATCTAACCTGACGCAAGAAGGCATCCTTATTTGCCAACTCATTTTCCAGTTTGTCATTCATATCATGTAATGAGGTGGATTCTCTCTGTGCATTAAGGTAACGCTTCTCCAGGGTAGTTATTCTTTCTTCCATATCGTCTTTCTGAGCCATTATCTGTGGAGAAATCAATTAAATTTTATAATACTGTTTAACTTTAATTTTATATGCATTATATAAGATTACGTATGAGATGTTTTATTTTCTGACAAATTTGACATTTTGTGGATACTTAGCTATTGTCCATCTAAGTACAAATTGTCTCCTCTATCTAAATTTCTTCCTTAACCCATGTGCAAGTTTTTTTGGTAAGCTTGTTTCAGTGGCTCAGCATGCAAAGGATTATGCATTGATGTGCTACTGCTTAATAACTATTCCTTTCTAACCATATTTATTTTCTATGTAGTGGATGAAACAGAAACAAATATACCAGTAGCTACATCTTCAAACAAATTACTTACATAACAGCAACGTTTAAATTGAAAGAGATATGATGTGCATAAGGCAAATACTGCAACAGGTCATGCTTCTTTCTAAATGTAAAGTAATTGTACCTCTTAAGCTTACCATAGCTTTAATAAAACAGCATTTTCTAAAACATCAATAAGGCTTTTAATTAATTGATATTTCAACAGGGCTATCAAGTAAAAATAGACAGAATAGCCATCTACCAATCTGCCCGCCGCCTTCGCTCAGCAGGTTCTGGCTTACTCCGCATCCCCGGACCTACCTGCTCCACCATTGGCAGATGAGTCTTCAGCCACTCTGCCCCCAACCTCTGAAACTCCAACCCACAGTCCCTCCACTTTGCCATCTCCCTAGCCTCCTTCAAGTTCTACCTCAGGACCTTCCTCTTTAGCAGTCTCATCGGTCACCCCAAATACCCCCCTTTCCACCCACCTTCCCTATCTTCGATCACAGCTCCGGTCTGAAAAATGATTGTCCAGCGCCTTGGGATGTCCTCCTGACGTGAAAGGCACTACACAAGTGCAATTTTGGTGTTGTTGTAACTACTGTACTAATGTTACCCATACTGCAAGATATCAAACCAAATTTATCACCATTCATTGCAAGTGTATTCAGGAGGCTCAGAAACAGACAATGTAATGTTTACTTTTTTATGTTTTCCATTCTTGTTGATATGTTCACACTTTTTTTGTCTCCAAAAATATCACCCACATGGTTAGCAAACAGTGATTACAATGACACGTAATTTTAAAGTAATGTGTGCTTCCAGCACTACCCAAACTTCGGCTCTTGCCAACCTGTGCCTAATAATGTCTGGAATTAGCAAAGCTGGACACTTCCCTCTACTGAGAGAGTACCCACACTATTCTAAAAGGAACTTTCTATGCAGAGGTGGGTGGCATGCTTTTGCAGTTGTGGAACTGTACTTTGGATACTCTCAAGAGTGGTGATAGGTTTCTGGATGTGTCAGACATCTAGCTGGCTAAGAGTAAATTGTTAGCAGAAAAGTAAATTAATTTTGTCAGGTATAAAGCCTTCTTCAGTGCAAAAACAGAAACAATGGAGCTTCATGTTTGCAATGGCTTCCAATATTTTAATTTTACAAGCTTCTGAAGATCAGCAGCACCTGATGTTTCTGTGGAGTCCCGGAGCATAACGGTTAGTGCTCTCACCTTGCAAGCAAGAGGACCAGGCAAAACCTTGGCCCCGTTTCCTGAATCCATACACCTTTGTTTACTTAGCAGTAAGTTGGAACCCTGTTGTTAGTTGGTTGGCAGATCATTTCCCAGGGTTAACAATCCCCCCACCAAAAAAACACATTTGGTCACTCACTGCATGACTGTTTTGGGGACAATTCTGTGCTTAATTATCTGCCGTGCTTTGTCCACAGAATAAACAGTCAATCAACTTTACAACTTATCAATTAAACCACTTTGAGACATTTCAATAAGGTGATAAGGTCCTATATCAAATGCAAGGATTATTATTATTTTGCTTGCTGCTAAAAAAATGGTGTCAAATCTATTTAACAAAGTAATCAGAAATAAGAAAATCATGTGAACAACTATGTTCCTTTGTTCAGGAATTGGGATTTATTGACCTCAGCAAAGTTGATGCAGACAAAGAGGAGGTACTTACTATAATGAGACTGTCATCCTAGTAAAATATCTTAACAACCCAATTGAATGATATGAAAGCAAAAAGCCCTAGAATCGTGCTGAGGAATGCGGAATTGTTAAAGGCAATGGTTCAATGCCAGCATTGCAAAAGTTCAATAGCTGTTTTTTTGAAGGATGACTAGCACAAAATCTTAGGCAAGTTTCCTAACTCTACGCAGCTGTTTATCTACCAGTAAGTAGGAACCTGTTTGTTAGTACTATTGTAGATTGCTTTCTGGGGGTAATAATCCCTTCAAAATTTAAAGTCCTCATTCTTTCCCCTAATTATTCCTTCTTACTTTTTCTTTTGCACACACTGAGCTTCGTTGCGAGATTTAAATGTTCACACTGAGCTTCGTTGAGAGATTTAAATGTTCAGACATGCCACAGTCTCCCATTTTATTTATAGACATTAGGAAATATTGCTAGGAAATGTATATGAGGGTAGAACATCAGTATTTTCTCCCAACGAAAAATCTGATTATAGTGGAAATATGGCTTCCCCAAGGCAAAATGTCAGTGAAAATTGCATGAAATTCAGACTCTGTGATTTATTATGCAATTCATGCAATTAATGCAATACTCTTGCTGGCAGGCTGCTTCAACCAAAGCTTTTTAAGGACCTCCTGTCAGCTTGCATGTGTTTTTCTATAATCAGCTTTACAAATATTTATATTTCCGGTTTGCATAACCATATAGTGAGCTACAAACCAAGACAACATTAACAAATCTGCCTTCATATATGAATTATTGGCACTAAAACTACTGTTAAATATAGACCACATATAGACCTATTTAATTTCAGCACACTATTTCAAGAGACAATTCAATAACCCATTTACAACTAAGCACAATGGCTGTAGCTGCAAACTATATTTTAATGATGTGGACTCCAACTTAAACTGCAAATTTTTCACAGGAAATTTAAATTAGCTGCCCTGCAAGCATAAATTGAAAATAAATTAATCACAACAATTTCTCATCTACCGTATTCGCCAACACTGCTGCAGTGAGGTGCTCTCAAGCAGAAAATTCCTCTTTTTTATTCACTTCTACATCTCCTTGGATGCTTTGATTTTTTTCTCATGCTTAAACTCACTACTGCCAGTTCTGACCTCATATTAATATGTCCATTTTCAATCTGCCTTCTCTGCTACTCAATGCTGTAAGAGTTTCTCTTAATGACTTTTAACAAAGCCTTCAAAATTTAAATTGGCTTCAGAATGAAATAGCTTCCTGCTATTTCAGTGGTTTACTTGCATAAAAATGCAGAGTCACTACACTTGACAGCAATTAACCGTGGAGCAGTTTGAGATATTGGTGTTTCAGTAGAGAACCCAATATCTGAACAAATTCAGAAATACTCAATTGTGGATAAAGGGTTGTCACACATAGTATAATGTCTTGTGATAGCAAAACACGACTGTCAGATGTCATATTGTTTCAATAATATACATATCTGCAGCTTTGGACGTCCTCCTGACATGAAAAGTGCTATACAAGTGTAATTTTGTTATTGTTGTTCTGCCTCTCTTTGTTTCTGATAATCTCATCTTCTTACCAAATGACTGGCTGTGTATCTTTCACTCAATGTCTGATTATGTGCATGTCTTTCTCTGTTTCAAATCCTATGCTTACCTGAGCCAAATATCCACCTCATCATGCTCATGTGAAATCATTCAACTAAACGTTTATGTTGACATTAAGCACTGCTTTAATTTCACATCTCAGCCTTGATGTCAAACAGCAGGTGTGAACTTAACTTGTGTGCAGATAGTCAATGTTCTATGTTCTGTATATCAAATGTATGTGACATAACAGAACCCCATGTTTAAATAGAACATGCAAGTGCAACACTAATACTTGCATTTGATATTTGATATAAAATGTTACAACACAATAGACTGAAACATATTCAACTCAGGGAAATAATAAGTTGCCTAGGTCTCTCACTTGTAAGGCGAGTGCTCTATATATTGAGCTACAGGACTCCACGGTATTAATAATATTTTTTCCTGCTTCAATTCTATAGGATTAATTTTGATGAACAGATAATAATTATTTGATTATATTTCAACATTCTTGATGAAACAACAAAATTAGACTATTAGCAGAAGATATAAATGGGAGAACCTCTAGCAATTTTCACCCCAATTTTTTGTACAAGCCAAATATAATAAGCTGGGGAGAATCCATCCAATGGATTTCACTGATGAGCAATGCAAGTAAATTGCTATTAAATTACATCTCATTAAAGCAATGTAATATTTCTCAGCAGAAGAAACAAATGAAAAGCCAGAAAGTAATTTAGAAAAGGAATGAAAGTAAATATTGTTTTTAAAGCAACAAAACAAAACATTTAAAATACTTACATCAGAGTGATCATAGATACTTTGGAATAGATTCTTCTCTTGGTAATAATATAATAATAATAATAATAATTCTTGCATTTGACATAGTGCTTTATAAGTCTTCTAGCCATCTCAAAATGCTTCACAGAATATAAAGAATATACTGTGTATATGTGAGCAAAAACATGGCAGCCAATAAAGCAAGGAAATGACCAATGCATTATTTTTTGAGGCATTATTATTAGGCGTGTGGAGTAAAGAAATGAGGTAAGGAAACCGAATGTAAGATTTCACCCTGACCTGCCTGGATTCGAAGCACAGGTTTCACACTTGTAAGGCAAGTGCTCTAACCACTGAGCTACAGGACTCCATGGTATCAACAATCAAACAAGATAAGCATTGGCAGTAATGCATTATCCAGTATTTTTTCTTGGCAATAGTACTGTTACTGGCAGAGTACATCAAATTGAGTTTTCTCCTATAAGCTAACTGTAAATATCCATGGGGGCGACTTTCCTGTTTGCATCCGAGCACTAACAAAGTAATTATTTTGTTCAAGCTGTAGAACTGGCAAACACATTGGAATTCAGCAGGTCCCAGTTGAAACCAATACAATAACTTGCACGGTAGATCTTACAAACCATGTAATTCATTCATTAACGATTAGAAACTTGGATTATTTCACCACTGAATGTAAAATATGTTCTATTATCCTGGAATGATATTAACCAAACAAGCAACTGTGACTTGCATGAAAGATTTCCAGAATTGCCCTAACCAACACACCAATTTTTACAAACTGATTCATTCTATCCTTCTGACTTTGCCACTCTACTCAGTATATAATTTGTGTTTTTAGATGTTGGCAAGCTCTTTGTAAAATTATGGTGATCAAGAAACATGTCTCATCAATATTCATATAGCCCACTACAGCTTATCAGCTCCAACTGAGCCTTTAAACAGACATTGTGAACCAGTTGACACCTCCCACACCAAGTTACATTGAAAGAACATTGAAAGAATTTTAGCATTAAGATGCATAGAGGCTTCATTGTATTGCCAAGAACAAAGATAGTTGGCAGAATTTAAATGTTTCAAATTTCTAACGTAACTATATTCCCAACTAACGTTGAACCAAGTAGTTGAATTGAGTTAATGGCTATTCAGGTTACACATTCTTAATTATAATAACATTATGAACCTGAACTGAAAAAACTGTTAATTGGTTTATGTTTGACCATGTATGTCTTGTAATTATTACAGCAATACATTTTTAATGACAAACCATCCTTAGAGATCTACTTGGATATTCAAACACTGTCACGTCAATTATAAATCTTTCCAACATAGCTCTGTGCACACTTCAAAATAACAACATTAATTTCCTGGAATCAAAGGCATGATGAAAATCTATTACTGTACATCTTCATTTCTATCTCATGATAGTTATGGTTCTTAGCACACTATGGTATTCAGGTCATCAACACATACTTCTTACTCAGCTAAGAATTGAAACAGATTTGTCTATAAAAGATGATGTTTCATTATCCTACCTCTCTGATATCCCTCTGATATTTAGTACTTATTTCTTCCGATTTGATCAGGTCTTTTCTGGCTGTTTCTAAATCCTGCTCCACTTCAGCTAGCCGGCCAGATAACGTTGCTAGCCGCTCTTTCAATTGTGTCATCTCATAGTTCTGTTTTTCGATCATTTCCTGGAGTTCCACAACTTGACTGATTTCATCATTGGGGTCAATGGAGCCATTGGAAAGCCGCTGCATTGGAAGCACAATTGTTTGTCTTAGATATAGAAATCATGCAATAAGTGGACAAAAATTACAGATGCCAAACAGCATATAAATTAATTATAGTCCAATACATGAGGTAAAATGATCAGGCAACAAATGCTTAGAGACTAAAACTACATTTCCAATCAAAAATGTCACAAATGTGCAACAAATTCATGCTCTTATATATTGAAAGAAAAGAAGAGAAGAGACGCATTCTTTATAACAGTGAGTTTCAGATGTCAGACTAGTGACCAATAATAATCAAGTATGCAATGCTCTAAAAACTCAGACAACGTTGTTTTGCACACAGTTCTAAGTTGATGTGAAAAGCTGTCCAGAATAACACTTAAATTTTCCATCAATACTGGACATTAACACAGTAAAAAACTGCTTTCATATTATTATTTTTCTCTTGTTACTTTTTTTAGAATGCTAAACTTAGATCTGGTATTTGGTATGATAGTGATAAAATATTGAATCTATTTTTTTCTAATGGCTAGAAATGGTCACATCTCTCCCGATTAATATTTTCATGTTATCTATGCAGTAAACTTGGATACTATGAGTTTCTTTGATTCTACATGAGTAAAATATTTGTACTAGGGAACATTATAGATTCATTTGATTTATTAGGATGGAGATTAATATGTATAACATTGGCTTAGACTAGTTGAGGCAGTTCAGCTGAAATTATATAATTTGATCTGGTCAGCAACATTTTTTATGATGTTGTATTTTGTAGCTTTAACTTTGGCAATCAGGTTTTAGCATTTGTTTAACGTTTTAAAAAAACACTAGTGGCAGACAGAATTAGTAGATCCGAATAAAGCATCTGTGGTAAACGAATCCAGGCATCTGTACCCTGCATTCCTCAAGAAAATCATGGAAGAGGGTATACATACAGGGTCTTAAATTTCATGGCACACATTATGGACAGCAATATATCTATCAGAATTTGAAATAATGCAATTTTACTGCACTCCCCAAATCTGAAAAGGGTTCTTTTCGGTGTAATCTAAGTTGGTAATCCCATTAAAAAAATATTGGACCATTTCAAAAAGTTAGCAATTGTTCCCTGCAAGGTTTCCCACACAATCCCAACTTAGTTTAAGTATATTTTTGTTTAGTCATTTCCAAGCAGCTCCTTCCAAGGCACATTTATGATGTCACATGCATACTAAGGTGAGAAAATGTAGCAGCACTTTAGTCATTTTCACCTTTAGGTGTTGGCCTGGTTCAGTTGGTAGCTCTTTCATCTCAGAGTCAGAAGGTTGTGAATGTCATATATTACTCCACTTCCGACATTGACAGTGCAGCACTCATTCAACAATGCATGGAGTGTCAGTTTTTATTATGTGAGCTCAGTCCTATTGTGGGCTTGAACTCACAACTATCAAGCTCAGCGGTAAGAGTGCTACCAATTGAGCTAGAGACTCACAATTGACACTTAGAAGAGAAAATGGACAAAGCACACTTTTGTTTTCTGTCACTTATTCTCACCCGTACCAAACCTTATACTGTATCACAATTACCCCAGTCCTTTCCAAACTCCATTGGTTCCATGCAACAGAGCGAATCGACTTGAAGATCTTCACTCTGAATTTTAAATCCCTCCACTCCTCGTCACCACTCTAACCTACTCTCTACCCACAATACAGGGTTTGGCCTACTCCTTGTCCCCCAAATCCTCCGTTCCGCCATTGGCAGCTGTGCTTTCACCCACTACACCCCGAAACTTTGAAACTTCTTCCCTCAACCCCTTTGTCTCATTCTCTCCTTCCCCATCTTCAGGTTGCGTCTGAAGACCTTTCTCTTCGACTGCGTTTACGGTCCCTCTGGCTCCGCCTTGGGCTTTGCCATTGTTAAGCGATGTGAGATGCCGCCAGACATGAAGGGTGCTATACAAATGCAAGTTGAATCCAGTGAAGGGAATCTACAGGTAAAATCGAGTTGGAATGATAATAGTGAATTATTGGGTACAGTATTTTTGAGTTTCTAATGAGTAAACAAGATCAGGATTTTGTAATAGAAACAATCCTGGATTTTAAAAGTTTAACCCACAATAATCACCAAAGAAGTTTTTAAAAAATACCGTACTAAAAATAAATATTTTACTTTAATATATTCTATTATCCTACCTTCCCGTGAACCTTCTGACCTGGCTCTGCTACCTCCGGAAGTTCAGATTCTTCTTTTTTCTGAGCATGTGCCTTTTGCTCTTGTTGTATTGCTATCTGTAGGTGTATAAAAAATAAGCATTTGACGGTTCATATGTATTTATGATTGCTTCTACAGGTTTTAAATGAACCAAGGATTAGATTGCTTGCAATTTATATCTCTAAAAATATAACATGTGATTTTATTATGCCTATAAAGTTCAATTAGTCCTTGCTTAACCTCGTAGTATTGTTCTTGAAAAGTGCGACTTTAAGCGAAACAACATTAAGCAAACCCATTTTTCCCATAATAATTAATGCATAAATTGGAGTTAAGTTGTTTTGGACATTTTTCATCAAAATTTTCTTTAAAAAAATTATGTTGAAATACATGTACATTCATAAATATAAAATATAAAAAATATATTTAAATAACATTTAATTAACATTTACTACCAGACTCACAACTGTCACTTCATGGGCGTTTTTGATTCATGTTTATAGAGGATTGTACAAATAAATCATGTTGTAAAAAAAATGACCAATCTGACACCTGTGCACAAGCTTAAAATGGCGACGTTAATACTGTGGATGGACACTGCGTCAGTGTACCGGACAGTAGCCTACGCTACCCAAAGTACAGTAATTTGTTTCCACCCGCTGGTGAATGATGTAAGAGCGAACATCACAACATTAAATGAATATATGTTCCCCTATGTATCAACAACGTAATATCGAAACAATATTGACCGAAGCAACGTAAAACACAGTCTACCTGTACACTGTGACTAAACTGAGACATCTTCCCAACGTGAATGACCCTCGATCACAATATCACAGGATTGGTATATATTTGTATTGCACATTACAGTAAAACCTTGTGAAGCTCTATGAAGCATCCTCTTGACAAGTAAGGTGCTATTTGAAATGCAAGGATTATCAGATTTATTAAATACTGCTGCAAAGCCTAAGAGAATCCAGTTAATTGAAACATCAAACAGTTCATCTAAAACACATTACTATATATCGCTGTTGTTTTTCTTCTTCTGATAATGTTTCTTTGCAAAATACAATTCACTTTGGGAGTATGTCTCAAAGCCCTTGTTATTGCTGCCTAGGCACCTGAACTGTTGGTGGGAGCCAAAGAGGGTGAGAAGGAGGAAAATGTTTGGACGAGCAGACAAAGTGGTACATCTTAAAATTTGTGTTGAAGGCACAGGAAAATCCAAGATATCCCCTAATGTGAAGACAATAACAGTTAGAAAAATGGACATAGCAGAATTCCCTTATGCAGATTCCAGTTAACAGATAATAGAATTATCTGCAAGCAATGTATGGAATGTACCCCCAACTAATTAATTGGATTAAAAAATGGCTTCATGTCAGTACTCCTGAAATTAAACCATGTTAAAACTGACACTGGGTTGTTCAAGGAAAGTGCCACAGCTGTCCACTGTGTTTTTCCTCATCTGTGAACACTTCCCATTTAATAATCTGATCAGTCTTTAATGACTAAATTTTACTTTATAACATTTTACTGTAATCTGAAGTGAGGGTGACCATACTTTGTAAACCAAATTCGAGGACACGTATAAAAAATTATCCCACCACAATTCCTGATGCTTGCAGTACTGGAGAAGCTTATTGGATTAATGGCTGTACTTTTCTGATGAATATTTCTGTTTCAGTTTTTTTTTGTTCATTTTGCTGCTGAACTCAAGAAAGGGCAAATGTGACCTCATCTGGGACTCAAGAGATGTCCGGTCACCCTAGGCTACAAAATAAAGTAGAGGCTGTAATGTACAGATAAAAAGTGTGGCTTCATATCTACAACTTCCTAGCAAAACCAGCTCCAATAACAGAAACAAATAAAATAGATAAGAGAAGGGAGATCTCTTGTGGTAATATTCATTTGCTGATGGGGGAGTAGCATCCTTCCATCTCTCCACCTGTTAATATTCATCATTTTCAATTTGGGGTTCAAATGCTCAAAAACTACACAGCAGCCGGCTCAACACATAAATCCTTGATGTCCTGTTATTTGCCTCGGATTTCTAGACTCCACGGAACAAAAACAGAAGATGCTGGTAAAGCAAAGCAGATTTATTAACAACCATTTCGGGGTTGGAAATTTCCATATCATGATGTTATCTTTCTCTTTCATACTGATGTCCTGTCCATTTCCTGCATTCCTAGATTTCTTCCTAAGTATTTCCTGGCCACTTGGTGGCGCCAACATAAGAAAGTACAGATTAAAATCTGTCACTCAAAACTGAAACTGGATTTGTAAAGTTTACATGAATTGATCCTAGTTGTTCTGATCATGCTACAATAATACTTGTATTTGCTACAACAAAGTTTCACATCATCATTTCTCAAATTGCTTCACACAATGTCCTGAACTCTGCCTCAATCCATCCACAATAACCCTTCTTCCTCAACCTCAAATCACACTTGAAGATTTTCTCTTTGACTGTGCCTAAGGTTGCCTTCCCAAACTCGGCATTAAGATCTGTCACTCTATAGCGCTGTAAAGAGATGCTATCTCTTTACAGCGTGAAGGATGCAGTATAAATGCAAGTTGTTGCAGAGAATTTCATGCCAAGGATGCCTTGTTTTATGACTACTTGTATTTGGTTTGGATCAATACAACTCTAATTTTCTCATTATCACCTAGCCTTTTTATAATGTATGATGGTTTAAGTTTACACTAGGGAACGGCGATATATCGGTATATCGCTAAAACCCGATATGATTTTCGTATCGATATGCCGATATAGACATTTAAAAAATATCGATATATCGAAAAACGGTATATCGAGGTAAAAAATCGGGATGCGAGCACAATCAACTACAAGACCCAGAATGCTCATCTCTATACACAATGCACAGACCGAGGTGCAAAGCCGCCATCTTGTATTCATAGTCCTCGAATACAATATACAGGTATGCAAGGGGTGGGGGTAGAGAGACGGCTGTGGGTGGGGGGGGTGAGGGGGAGAGAAACGGCTGGGGGGAGGGGGAGATAGACGGCTGGGGGGGGGAGAGGGGGAGAGGGGGAGAGAGATGGCTGGGGGGGGAGAGGGGGAGAGAGACGGCTGTGGGGGGGAGGAGAGGGGGAGAGACGGCTGGGGGGGGAGAGGGGGAGAGAGACGACTGGGGGGGGGGGAGGAGAGGGGGAGAGAGACGGCTGGGGGGAGGGGGAGAGAGACGGCTGGGGGGTGGTGGGGGAGAGAGATGACGGGGGTGGGGTGTGCGAGAGAGGGACGGCGGGGGGGGAGGGGGGGGGGGGGGGGAGAGACGGGGTGGATGTGATAATCTACAGATAGATAGAGATGGGGGGGGATGTGAGAGAGGAGAGAGGGAGAGAGGGAGAGAGACACAGACAGAAAAACACAGAGATGGAGAGAGTGAGAGACACAGAGAGAGAAAGATATTTACCTGCTGAGAAGATAGGACCCGAATGCGCGCGCACCCCGAATGCGCGCGCACTCCGATGCGCGCGCGCATGCGCAGTACGAAAAAGCGGAAAATATCGGTATTTCGGTATATCTCGATATGAGCCAACCGATATATCCATATCCGGAAAATTCCCATATCGCCGTTCCCTAGTTTACACAAACATTGGCTTGGTTCAATACAGGAGATTTCAAATGTGTAGCATTAAGAATGTTTCAGTGCCTTGGGACATCCTCCTGGAGTGAAAGGTCCTATACGAGTGTAATTTTGTTGTTGTTGCGGCTTATGTGTACTGCAAGAGGAATCAACTATTGACATAACTCATTTATATGAGGTTCAGTTAGTATTGCAGCCCATAAAGAACAAGGCAGAACTTGTGGTAAATTAATCAAATAAGTCTACTACCTCAAGACATTCTTTATACAGCACTGTGAAATTGGTGCTATAACCATTCAGTTGATTGGTCAGGGAATGATGGCAAACAATACTTGGTGTGTGCTGAACAAATAAAGGGTAACAAATAACTACATTTGCATCACATTAGATTTCAAACTTGTTCCATCAAATCATAGGACACATTAACTAATCTTCTTTCGCTTCAGGTTTCTAGGAATGTTTTAATCATTTCAGGATTGTTTTAGCATTTCTATATTACAAAAATAGATACATTTACAAAATGCTGAAAGTAAACAAGCTGTATTCAATTCTCTAGCCAACAGTTATAATCAGTTCTGCTTTGTTCCAGTCAGTTCTATAATGAAATAAAGTAGAAGCCCGTTTATCAGTGACTCGATGCACCAGCACTTCCGTATAACCGGCACTCAAAAAAAAAAGTCCTCATTCGATAAACCGGAACTTATAGCAGTGGAGCATTTGCAAATGCATAAATAATAACATAATAACAGAATTTTGCATTGGCACTCACCAACAAAACTACTCTCCTGTGCCCCCCAACCCCACTGGTAGATGCTGCGCGTGAAGCCATGATGCTGCATTCAGATTTACAGTCCAGCGATTCTCCCCAAAATGGAGCACGCCAAGCGGGCGAAAAAAAAGGAGCACGTATGACTGTCATACTAGCGGCAAGCCGATAACGCTAGCAGATAACCCACATTGTCGTGCAGATGCAGTATTTCGGTTTGCCGCTAGTAGAGTCCAGGGCTTCGGCTAGCAGCTAGTAGTAAAGTCGCGCAACTTTAAATTGCGCTGCCGCTTCTTTCACCTGCCTGGCGTCCCCCATCGTTTTAAGATTTATATATTTGGATTCGTTTTAAGGACCAAAATTTGGGGGCGCATGCGCAGTACATATTTTGAAAATCGCAGTCACATTTGTCCATACACAGGGTCCATAGTGTATTCGCGGGTAAATCGTGCTCACACCTGATATGCAAGCATTTGAACTAGCCAATAGCATGTCGCCACGTAATTGTTTAAAAGCCAGCTGATTTTGAAGTGACACCATGCCACGTCAGTATTACAGTAATTTCCGAACATTCCTGAGCGATTTACAGCCTCTACCGCGCTTCTACCAAGTCGGGGGAGAGCCAGCAGTAAGTGAAATAAGCAGCGGTAACACCACTAGCGGCCAGAAACTCCGCAAAGTCATCAATTTAAATACCAAATTGAAGGTGATAAAACGCATCGATTCTGGTGAAAAAAGGTATGGACGTCAGGAGGGCTTTAGGGCTAGCTAGATCAATGGTGGCTACCTATAAAACAGTATAAGGACAATATACTGGCAACTTGCCAGTATATAAGGTGTGTTATAGCTACAGGTGCAAGCAGATTAGCAAAACATAAGAGTGATGTGATGGAAAACATGGAAAGAATACTGAGTGTCTGGATTGAGGATCAGAACCAGCGTAATATACCATACAGTTACCCCAAGTACTCCTTTTTGTCTATGTGTGTTAATTTGTGTGTTATGTTGTTTGGTTTTGTATGTTATTTAGTGGGTTTAAGGTCCGAAAATTTTGTGAAAAGACCGCATCTCTGGTTATATAATGGGACAGCATGGGAAATCGCATTTCTATTTAGGACGTTTCGATATAAATACAGTTTTTCAGGAATGCAACCCCGTCGTAAATAGCTGTATTCATTTTCATTAACAGGATGATAAGCACAGGGAACAAGACAGCACTTTGGTTAAATAAGGAACTATAGGTTTTGGAAAGAAATTAGAAAGTAAAGTACCATACTCCGTTTATCGGATGATGAGATATATTTGCCAAATAAACATTAGGGGTATCTGGTTGATTAGGTTAGTTGAACTAAATTTAACTGCCTTGGGACATCCTTCCAACGTGAAAGGCGCTATATAAATTTAATTTTGTTGTTGTTGTTGTTGTTGTTGTAAACAACACATACAATTGTATTTTACAACTTTTAAAAAAGTTTAATAAAGTCAGAGTAAATAGCCCCAAAACTCAACATGTTTCAGAAATGGCTTGGAGAGTGTTTCTTGAGTCTTACAGTTAAGACAAGTGCCAGGTTCAATATTATGCTGAACTGACCTCCTGGGTCGGGGAGTGAAAATCAATGTAAATTGCTGCTATTGATCATTTGCCAACAAAATCTGATGGGTGGATGGAAACATCAAGTGAGACAGGATTGGACTCATATGCAGTACCATGGCTAGTCAAGTCTACCACAATACAGAACTTAGTCGAGTCTGGCTGACATGAATAATGGTTAGTTAGATAAGGTAAATAGTGAAACTTGCAAATTGAGTTATATTCATGAGGTCTAAAGTCTTTCTGTTTAAATTTGGCTTGAAACCTACCTAATCAACTGTACTTACAGCAAACCAACCCCTCCCCATTCAACGTTTGATGAAGTGATCTGCAATGTTAGCCGGCATGAAGAGCTCTACATAAATGCAAGTTGTTGTAATAATAAATAATAATCCTTACATTTAAATAGCGCTTTCCACGTCTTATCGACATCTCAAAGCGCTTCACAGAATACAACAACGTCCCAAGGTTGGGACCAGAGCAGGGGGGGAGGGAGAAGACAAGAGGGAAGAAAGAGGGGGAAAAGAGGAAGGGACCAGAGCAAGGGGGGAGGGGTCGTAGTTGGGAGAAGGAAAGTCGGGAAATTGACTGTTGATGATTTTCCACCCAATTAAACTATGGAAACAACTTACATTAAAAGCAATTAATTTACTAAACCCTTTCCAATATACGCTGTTTGAGGATTAATTAACTCAAGTGAAACATGAAATACATATTTCTGTGGATCTAATATGCATGGAATTTTAAAAAATGACATATATTTAAAATGTCTGCAACATGCATTTAATTTGGACACAAAGGCTTTTCTGAATTTGGTTTGGGCCTTTTCAAAACCTCTAATTCATACTGTTAAACTAAATCAAAGCTTATACCCAGCTTTGTGTAATTGCACTCCTTAGCTTTGTGCAATGAAAAAAACATTAATTTCAGAAACACCTGACTTCATTAACTTTCTAACATTAATCAACACCATCTGAAAAAGGCTTGATACACAAATGCAAATGAGGATCTCTCAAGCAGTAATGTGCTGTGTTGATCAAAGTGTGATCTCACCAGTATTCTTTACAGTAATGGAAGAAAGATGAAAGTTTTTTTTAAAAAAGGCTTATATCAACCAGAATGAAATAAAACTAGAAGGAGAGAACACATCGCTGTTTCCAATCAATGCAAGATTAATTAATTAATCCAAGTGGAAATTTAAAGTGAGTGGGAATGAGGGGGTGGAATTAAGTAATAAGAAGATGCACTTCAGAAATTGTCGTCTGTGTAGAACTGTTTAAAAAGATAATCAATTGCTGCATAATTGTATGTAAGAGCAGGAAATAATAAGCAAAGATTATGTCAAATGTCAGCACCATGGTAGTTCTTTTTACACTGTTCTTCACCAATGGAGAAATTGTAACATAACCACCTTTTGAAGGAGGATGACTTCAGTATTAATCAGTAGCTTTATTGTCTCCATTTTCTATTTCTGAAGTATTGTTAATAATGTTCCTCGTAATTTCACAGACTCCTGCATGCAGCAACTACAATAACTGAGCCAATGATTTTATGCTTATATTCTAGACTGAAATGTAACACCATCATCTGAACAATTGTCATATATAAGAACAAAGTTTATTTTTTCCTTGTTGATCAACATCAAAAATAAGGATTTTCATTAAGTTAGATTAGTTGGCACCAACATTATTTCCACATTAACATTAATAAGTGTGAGCTATGTAAAATATTTCTTGTACAGGTACATTCTAAATATTTATAATCCTTCCAGTAGATTCAGCATCTCAAAATGCTTCATACAATATATTGCAAATACTGTATTTTGTAAGTGGAAATATTGACTAAAGTAGAACCTTTAGGTTATAAATCATCCCTTCGGTTACAGTACTGATTGGTGATGTGCAATGTCTTCAGTTTCAACTTTGAAACCAGCATAAATCTGTAATTTACTGCTCGATATTCTGTTTTGTATATTGCTATTTCTTTGGTTAATCAGGGAGAAACCTTGTAATAATAAAAATACTTAATGGTTTCTAACTATTTATAATATTTGCAAAAATGATCTGTTCAATTACTTTCTGGCTTAAGGTACCAGACTTTTATTATTCTCATCCCTGACCAAGCTGTTCCCTGTGGGTTAACTTTGTAAATTTCATGAGTTGCTGAATGCAATGTATCGTGATGATGAAGAGATTCATTTCAGGTTTGGAAAAGCCAACAATAAAATGGCGGAGAATTACTTCTCACGGTGACATGTGCTTCCCTTCAAAAGATACAGAGCATCATGGATAGCATCATGGTCCAAGCTACTAGGCTGTCAGCGCTGAAGGGCAATATTGAAACAGGAAAGCAGCAATAGCAAAGAAAATCTTACAAAGTACACATTATAAAAATGACTGTGCAAACTCACTTTTTTGGTTCTTGAAACACAGTGATACAAATGTTCACAGCTTATTACTTACAGATTTAATTCATGCTTTACAAATTTGAGCTTTGAGGATCATCTCATTTTACTTTATCTACTCGACATCTGATTTTCTAAAGCATTTTAGAGATGACATTATGAATTGTGTATAAGTATAGAATTGTTCATGTTTTCAGTTTATTTGACTTGTGCAAAATGACTGTTCAAGGGAGTGAAAGAAATATAGATTTTAAAAATTGCTGTGTTAAAAAGAAAGCACTTGAAGATGGAAAATAACGACAACAATTAGAAAATAATTTCTCTATATCAATATGAATTAAATAAACATGATATATTTGCATACAAGTTGCTACATCCTCATATATAGCTTTCCAATCAAGAAACAGGCTGACATAAAGCTGAATATCTCAAGATAAATCTGGCTGTTGGAAAATTAGGCTTCTAGGGCAAAACACTGTGTTACACATAACAGAGTTAAAGGGTGGTGATTATGAATGGAAAGCAGGAAAAGATAAAAAATGAAATGGTCTAAGAATACATGCAATTCACCCGCTGCTGCACAGTCAAGTTATTCCAAGACTGTAACATACTTTATCAAGTATGTGCATTATTAAATTACTCAGGGCAAAAAAGGCTGTTCAATTCATTGTAAAAATGATTGTGCTGTAATGCATTTAAATTCTTTGGCAATTGATTATGTTTGCTTTATTCTAAATCTTTACAGTAAAGTTGTTTTTCTTTACATAATTGCCATCCTATCAGCACTGCATATTAATTTATTATTTGTTTATATCTGTATCTTTCAATGTTTATAATTTTCATAAACCATCTGAAATCATTTTTGTAAATTGCTAAACAAATTTGTAAAGCAAAATACAAATATCAACAAAGTATATTTTTTAATTCCAAAACACAATTACATTGGAATAAAACAGATTCCAAATATTTTCATACAGAAGTGCACTCAGTTTGTTTCAATTTGCTTCATATTCAACAATAATTTCACTTTGATAGCATCTTTCACATATGAAGAATGTATTACAGAGCTCTACAAATACAGTGAGAGTATGAGCTGTGAATAGGAATAGGGAAAGAGTGTGGCAGTTGCAAGGGTTAAAGATGGGGTGAATTAGACAGAAGATATGAAGCAAGCCAGAATTGGCAGAGTAGAAGAAGTAAGAAATAATAAGGCTAAATTACGGGGACATTTTAATGTAAAAACCTTAGAGATGATTCACTACAGGATAGTGAACTAGTGGAGCTGCTTGTTACTAATAAATCTGAATGCTTAATTAATGGAAATTATATGTGAGCTGATCTCCTTTTTCTGCCTGGAGAAAACGTTTCTGGAGTGACAGTTTATTCGTAAAATGTCCTGTTCAATATTTGAATAAAAAGGGCAATGATTTATTTAACAGAGAATGTAAACATCTCTATAATAATGTTAACAAACAGCCAAAGCACACCGAAATCTGGTTTGTATATTTCAAACATGACAGACTCACCACAGGACAGAAATTGCTCTATACAGGTTATGTAATCTAAAGACTGACATCTATATTTCAATATTCTTGTAGTGCATAAAATGAATTGTTGTTTCCCCCCATATCAAATAAAAATCAAGCTAAAATTAAATTAAGGACATTGTTCAATTCCCCCAGCACGTGTTGGTTATTCAATGAAACAGCTATTGGAAACAGCAGAGCAACTTATACTGATTCATTTAATTGATGAAACAAATATAAAATGCTATAGTGAATCATTGATCCTTATTTACCAGGTGCAATTGGCATGTTTGGGCAATTGTCTACCATAAGAGTTACAACTCTGAGTTGTGTAGAGTTACAACTCCAAAATTCTAAACTTGTTGCTCTCGTACATTTTGTTAATATTGAAAGTGTTCATATTGGACTATTTCATTGAATTTTTAAAATAATTATGCACTTAATCTGAACTAGAAACTTTGATTATAGCTCGGGAAAATTGATTAAAAATCACTTGGTTCTTTATTTTAGTTTTCTTTAAAACCTGCATGACCACAAAATGTAATGCACAACATGTTTGTGAATAAGTATTATTTCTAAACAGAACAAGCACATTTCTGTTTTAACTGATGTCACTATTGTAACTAGGTTTATGTAGTTGTGCTTTTCTAAAACCAAGAATAATTATCATATAGATATATAACTGTTTTTGATAAACCTATGATCAAGTCTACTTTCAAATAACACAATGGGAAGCTTGCTGCGATCACACATTGGTACCAGTGGAGCTTTTCATTCTGCAGTTCAATGATTTAAAATTATAATTTAATTAACACTTCAAGTATCAGCCAAAAAGAATAAGCCACATGGTTCATGGCAAAATAATGGCAAATAGTCTAACCAAGGAGAATTGTGTTTTAAACTGGTTACCTCCTGGTTAGCAGCTGTCAATTCCTCTTCCAGTGTGGAAACCCTCTCCAGAGCAATTCGTAGACGCTCCCTTACCTTCAGATAAAACACAACAGGTTTCTATAAATTGAAAGCAATTTTTGTGTGTATGTGTCACAGTGCTGCTTACTTTGTTTAGTTGTTTAAACAGAGTTCATTTATATCTTTAAGTCAAAATACTCCTTATGTAACCAAAATTTTGCACTTCTGTCCACGGTTGCTTCTGTTTTGGTGCCTTAATGATGTACTGAAATAAACTCAGTATAATTCACACACAGTTCTTCTTTTGATAAATGAATCACAAAACTGCAGTTTCCAACTTGATAGCGCAGCAATGCTGATTTCAAATGGTTGGCCTTCCTAATCAGCTCTTTACATTATTTTATGGACCATATGAAACAAAACAGGTAGGTAGAAGTTCCCACAAGTGATTATCTTCACAAGAAAGACTGAAGATAGGAAAATAGGTTAAGAAATTACTCAAAACTTAATGGTGCCTAACATAATACAAATAGGATCATAAGAAGATGATGGGAATGGGGTTTGGTGTTGGTTTAAGCCTAATTGAACATCAGGTCCCAATGTCCTGCAAAAGGTTATTAAAAGAGAACTAAATGTGACAAGTAGAAGAAAATTAACCATCATTCAGGACAATGCAATGGCATTATTAGCTGACAATGGCATTTGAGATAGAATAGATAAGCTACAAATATACTTACATCTAGTTTGATTATTAAACATTTTTAAGGATAGAGACCTAATGTTCAATACCTTAAATTCTATTAAAAAAGTTAATCATGGTTGGATGTAAAATCGACCTGCGGTGAAACTTTCAGCCACACAATAGCCCAGAATAGTTCAAGGAATATAATAAAGGACAACAACCTCCTGGGTAGGAGTTTCATTAGTTATAGCTATTATTATCCAAATTGGCATTATAGCAGTTTTTGTTTTTGAAATTGTTTTTCAGATTTAATTTTTTTTATCTACTATATAACTGAAACATCTCCATTTTTTAAAAAAAACCAGACAAAAGTCAGAACCGTCCTCCATGCCAAAAGTATCAAGAACACTGATGGGAGGTGCACAAGTACTCATGAGCTGGTATTTCACACTGATAAATTATAATAATGATCCATTTATTCATTTAATACATTCATTCAACTCTGCTTTAGAGTGTGAAATTTAAGACAAACTTTGAGAGAAATACATAGGGAGGCTAACAAACAATAATAAATTGGTAATTTCAATCCACGACTGTATCAGCAATGCAAAATATTGGGCAAGTTGCATTAGTCTACACACCTCTGTTTGCTTAGCAGTAGGTAGGAACCTGGTTGTTAGTCGATTGGCGGATCGCTTTTCCAGGGATAATAATCCTTCAAAAAAATAATAATACTAATTTGGACAATCAATCCATGACTGTTGTGCATCATTGGCTGCCACATTTTTTCCACAAATATACAGTCAATATATTCTGTGAAGCGCTTTGAGACGTCTAGAAGATGTGAAAAGCACTATATCAAATGCAAGGATTATTGTTATTATTAGTATTATTGTTTCTTCTAATACTGTTAAGCACAGAACACAAGAAAGCTACAAGATATGGATTACTGTGTTACCTTGTGAAAGTGATACCACTATCACAAATATTATACATGCAAACTGACCAACTGATAGGAGTCATATGAGAAAACATATTTACCAGAAATCTATCCGTCTCACTTCTACAATCTTTACCGACATTGTTTCATACAAGAAAATATCAAAATACACACGCCTCAAAATAACACTTGTCGGTCACATAACGTTCTCCACATCCTGCGTTAAAGACATAGCTACCAGCACATTGGAAATTTCATGACCTTCTCAAGCCTATTGAACCTCATAGATGTTTGCATCTAAAATTCAAGCTAAACCACAAAAAAAACTTTTCAATTTCGCTTTCCTCACCCAAGCACAGCTGGCAGCCACTATCCTACCCACCAAAGGACTTGCCTACAGCTCATCTGGGAAAACTAAGGGTTCCCATATGCAGCAATATTATAAAACTAATGGAATGTCACTGGTAGCTTGGAAGTCCCATTTTCCTAAGAACAAGAACATTATGACAAAAAGTTTAATAATTGATGTAAGCAAAAAATACTCAAAATTATTTCTAACCAATTATTTGCCTGCATGTAAATAAACATATATAATGAGTGGAATATTGTAGCAGTAGCAATTAGTTTAATTACAATTCCCTGATAACATGCTCTACCAGCAATTTTGACCTATAGTACCAGTAGCATAAAACTACTAACATTTGATACAATATCCTTCAGTTGTATATCCTCAATTGATATTATACTCCCATAAAACTCAATAGCAAGTTGTATTTACATTCCGACTTTCATGTGGAAGATTTCAACTCACTTTTCAAAGATGCAGGAAGAACTCATCAATATTGCATTGCATAGATTTCAGCATTTATGTAATGACGATCACCTAGAATAACATTCTCACATCTAACCTCATTTTAAGTTGTGCATTTCATATGTATTAGTTCTTTGTGTGGTCCACTTTTCTAAATCTTATACATTTGCAAATAGAGCTCAAAACTAATCCCACTCATGCAGTATTTTTTTCTATTATATAGCACATCATTTATTGAATATTTCACATTTTACACACAACTATGGGTATGGTTTACAAAACAGTTTCTTATTCTGTGCAGCTTGAGCCTCATAGCAATTGAAGAGTTACAAAAGCAATAGGGATACTGAAAATATGAAATTAATAACATCTAAATGCTGGATATGCACAGTGGGCCATCATCATTTGAAAGAGAAAGATAAAAAAAAATTCCAGACATGACTCTTTGTCAGAAGTGTCATATAAACATTTTCAGTATTTTGTTTTTATTTCAGACAGTAAAATATTAGGTTTAGCACGCTGTCAGAAACTCCCTCTAACTTTCCTGGCTATTGCCGTTCCTAACAGCAACATCCAGGGAGTGAGGGTGGGTCTTTGCACTACATATACATTCAATAGCATCATCCCTGCATGAAGTGTATCTTCACCACTTTGCTCACTAAACAATGGCAGCAGAAAGAGTAATGGTACAGCCATCGACCTGAATTTCCATTCTCTGGGTAGAAATTAAGCATATATACTCAGGATGTATGATATCATCGCATAACAAACATTTTGCCTATAAACGTGTGAAGCCAACAGATATGTTCTATGGGACATAGTTGTAAGATAGTCACAAAAATAATTGAAAGGAGTCTTAGGTGCAATTTTTTCACCAAGAAAGCAGTTGAAATGCCCTGCGGAGTAGGGTGATGTAAGAAGAGTCCGGTGATGTAGGCAGAGTCCATTGCAGCTTTCAAGAGGGAAGTAAATAGGTTATTAAAAGAGAGGGGCATGAAGTAGTATGAGGATAAAAGATGGAGCTGGGATTGCAGCAAAATTCTTATTCGGTGAATTTGAATTCAGAGTGAATGATATTACTAGTACAAGCACTTCCAGAACCTGGGTTTTAAAAAGAAAAATCGTCTCACAAAGATCAATGCTGGAAAACCACTTGAGCATTGTTTTCTATAGTGTAGTAGATTTCTTTCTGAATTCACTATCAGTTAACATTAACAAAGTGTAGTTAGTAAACATGGTGCATTTCCCTAGTAATTCAGAAATTATTTCTGGAGACATATTTTAATATTAAAACTGGATATTTTAATTTAAACTGAAATAGATATAATTTTGAGATTATTATTGCATTGAAAACATAATTGGAACTAATAACAAAAGAAAGAGACAAATTGATTGCACTACTAAATATTGTCAATTTAACTGACAGTATTTCAGAAAGGTAAATAAATCACAAGATGGCAAGGTACATTCAGAAGAACGACGCCCCTCAGTTTATGTGCAATAATCACATAGTGATATTGTGTTCAAAACAGTTCAGCTTCTGAATTCTAATAATAATGCATTTAATATGTTTCCATATCATGCCATCAAACAGCTCAAAATGCTTCACAGTATTTACTGTAAAGTGGAGTGATACAACAACCCCAAAACCAGCTATTAAGTGAATGATCAATTTTGTCTGGGAAATTTTTGGCCAGCCTGGCTGAAAGAAACTCCTTCCACTTTTTATATAGTACTGTACCATGGAATCGATAATGTTCACCTGAACTGGAAATGGAAATCTTGGAATGGAATCTTAGTTTAAGGTTTCATCTAAAGAATGGCATATCTGCTAAATCAACCCCCAATATTCAACGAGGATGTCAGCCAAGTCTACGAGTTTAAGTGGGGTTTGAACCCCCAATCTCAGAGGTACAAATGCTACCTGCTTCGCTAGTCCTATACCTAAAATAAGTGAATTGTGAGAAAAAAACAGTTCTACGGTGTGCAAACCATTCTCTCTTACCTTTTCATCTAATGCTTTGTGGTGCTCAAAAAGTGACTTTAAAGCCTTCAAAACCTCTACTTCACTGGAAACCCCCGAAGGAGACTGAGCTTGCCGTTTCACCACCGTCATTCTTAATGACCGCTCATGTCTTGACACAAGGCACTCCAAGTGTTCTAACAATAGCTGCAAAATATGTAGACAATATGTTTGACATTAAGAACAACCAAACCCTATATTGATCATATAATTTTAGACAGAAGCAATGCATTTAAATTAACATTCATAATTGTTCATTTCCACCTTAGAATCTGTTTGAAGCACACTAAATGTGATCAGGGTTATTTAACAGGCACCATGTATAGAATCATATATTAAAATAAATATATAATCCTTGCATTTGATATAATGCTTTTTACATCTTCTAGACGTCTCAAAGCACTTCACAGAATATACTGTAAAGTGAATTGACTGTATTTTTTTTCTCATATTTATGGGTGAAAAAATCATAGTCTTATGGCACAGAAGGAGGTTATTTGGCCCATCGTGCCTATGATTTCTCTTTGAAAGCTATTCAATTTGGCCCATTCACCCTCTCTTCCCCGATAGCTTTGCAGATTTTTACTTTTCAAACATCTATCACATTCCTTTTTGAAAGTTATTATTGAATCTGCTTCCACCACCATTCCAGATTGTAACTGCTTAAAAACAGTTATTTTCATTCCCCTCTGGTTCTTTTGCCAATTATCTTAAATCTGCGTCTTCTGGTTACTGACCCACTCACTAGTGGAAACAGTTTCTCCTTATTTACTCTATGAAAACCTCTCATAATTTTGATCACCTCTATTAATTCTCTTTTAAACCTCTATTAAATAAGTCTATAAGAGTTACAGTAGATGAATATTCTATAGTTTGTGCATTATTACTTTTAGAGTTCAGGAAATGTCTATACAATCATTTTCTTTGGAGGTCTTATGCTTGGTGGAGGAGGGGTGAATCAATAATAAGCAGGTTTTATGTGGAGGGAATAATATATTTTCATAATTGGAATAGTGTTTTATGATGCTTTACTTTCTTATGCTCTTATTCAATTAGAGCTTGTTATAATCCAGGGTGCAGAATGTTTGGATAACTGTTTTCTCTCTGGGTCTTAATTGTGCAAGAGCAAAAATGCAAAAAGGCACAAATTCCAGGTAGTATGGAATAAGTGATCTACCTGTGGGTAGTGTTTTTGACAGTTACAAGAGTCCACAGCATAATGATCCCTAAAACTACTAACAGCATGTTCACTATAGATTCAGTCATGCGTTATGATATCTCTGCAATGTTAATTTTGCTTTTGTGGTAATGTGTCAGGTTTACCTTAGATCATATTTCAATAAATACAATGAACAAATATCCCAAGATATCCAGATTCATGGAAATGTGTAACTTACTCTTGTGTTATTTCTCTCAGCTTTGAGCTCTAAAATTTCCTCTTCTTTTTCTAACAGCTGCTCTCTACAGGCATTTAACTCCTTTGTCAATGCGGCAAATTCCTGTGAGGGAAAAACAAATAAAAAACCGCCAATAAATATCTTACACCAAGACAGAATTAAGAAGATGGAGTGAACAGTATTGAGTTCCTGTTATTCGAAAATGACAAAACCCATTCCAATTTTACTTGCAGAACTCGTTTTAATCTTACTTCCCAATGAGATTCAATCCCATGAAGCAGTGGCAAGGTAATAGCTGGGTGAGGGTGGGAAGGACTGCCTTCCCTGGGCAACCTTTAGGTGTATGCATGGGGCCTCTTTAAGCAAGCGGGAGCAGAGGTAGTGAGGAGAGTGAAAGGAAGAGATCCAGAGCAAGAGCAAAGAGCCAATAGGCATAATCATCGAATCATATGGAAGAGGCCATTTGGCCTATCATGTCTGTGCTGCCTCTTTGAAATGAGCTATCCAAAGCAATTGCATTCCCCTGCCCTCTCCCCATAGTCCTGCAAAATAGAATAATAGAATTCAAGGTGCCACTAATGATCCATCATTCTCTCTGGTTGCCAACCCAAGCTTCGCCACTGCCATGAAGATAGATTTTGTTACAATATCTTTAACCGCTATTTGACCCATCCATATAATTAGAATATTGGCTTTTCAACTCAGTAGGTGTACAGTCAGATATATTGTAAAGACCTAGAGGATGAGCATATTTGGATTTTATATATTATGTTATATACACCACTTAGAAAATGATTGCAGTAAAACAATGACAGTAGGAAATTCTGCTGCCTCAGCAATAATGAATGAAGCTCAAAACCATCATGTTTTCAAATGTGCACCAGTGGTTGGAGGTGCATGTTAGAATATTAGCTTTTCAATTCAGTGAATTAAATTTGAATCCATCTTTATTGAAAATTGATCCTTAAACTGTTGGCAATATAACGCCAAAAATGTCAAACTCAAACCAGTAATGGAAGTGCATATCCACAGTGCACATCTGCCTTTGATGAGCAAAATATGACAGAGCTCTTACCCCAACAGCCAGCACAAGATTTGGCAGCGAAATGATGTAAATTATCCAGCAAGTCATTCATGCTGTTAATGGACAGGAACAAAAATGTTCCCTCCTCCCTTGCAAAATATATTACCTTGCTAAATTTCAGGTTTACGTTATACAATATTATTATGAACATAAGTCATTAGTTACGTCTTATTTACTACATTTTATAATCTCAAGATGATTTGCTAATAATTCAATGGCAGCTTTATCTCACAGCTGCACAGTGCAGCAGCTGAGGGAATAGTATCATATTCGATTAGGTATTTAATGGAATGCTGCACAGTCAGGCATATTGTAAGGACCTTGAAGATGCACATATTTCACATAAATAAAATTGGTCTTACTCCACACACCCAATAATAATCCCTAAAAAAAAACAATAAATAAATTGGTCATTTCAATCCACAACTGTTTGTGGGATACTGCTTTGCATAATTGGCTGTTGCATTTTCCCCACAAATATACAGTCAACTCATCTTGCAGTATATTCTGTGAAGCGCTCTGAGACGTCTAGAAGACGCGCTATATCAAATGCAAGGATTATAATTATTATTTCAATTTCATATACTTTTTCCAAAATATCTTTTGGGAAAATTATTGCAGTAAAACAAAAATATAGTGAGAAAATCTACTGTCTCAGTAAGAATGAATGAAGTATCCAAACCACTATGTTTTTAAATAAGAAATTAAAGTAATGAAAAATACAAAAAATCTTTTTACTCATACTCAAATAACTTTATCAAAAATAACAACAACACAATTACAATTATTTAGAGCGCCTTTCACATTGGGAGGACGTTCCAAGGCACAGAATAGTCAGGTTGGGACACGAGCAAGGGGGAGGGTAAGGGTGAGAGAGATGGGTGGGCAGCAGAAGGCACGATCGAACAGGAGGGTCTTGAGACTGGCCTAGAAGGAGGCGAAGGGACTGTGGGATGGAGTTCCAGAGTGTGGGGCAGAGAGGCTGAAAGCCCGTGCACCAATGGTAGGGCAGGTTGGATGGGGGACATGGAGCAGACTGGAGCCCGCTGAACGGAGCGGGTAGGCAGCAGGTTCAATGGATCGGAGAGATAGAAGGCGGCAAGACCATGAATGGCCTTGAAAGTGAGGACGATGATCTAGATCTAGTATATTTAACTAAATACTTGCTCACAAGAGCAAAAATGTATAGTTCCAAATTTTCACATTAACACATTCTCAGATATAATACACCACAAGAATTCCTGAAGCGCTACATGTGATATATTGCAGCACAGTTTACTTTTCTTGCTTGAAGTAGATATAATTTGTGACCCAGGCCTACAAGTGTATAGATAAATCACAAATCATGTTGTTATGTGGTTAAAGAAACATGTACAGCTAGTCTTATAATTCGGGAATGATTGCAGTGAGTGACCTGTGATTCCTGTCATATACCAGTATCTTAATTATACGAGTACTTTACTCAAAGGCTAATATGCAGCATACAATATACTTCATAACGAAAACATAAAAAAACCAAAATACCACATTGCTACATGTACACATAACCATATGCATCATATAAAAATGTACACCAAAGGTTATTACGGGAGTCAGACAGTTGTGTGTGAGAGTGACAGTGGATGTTGTGTTAAAACTATATGTCAGCATGGTATATGGTGGTATGTGCATGGTATACTAATTAGGGTCTAATGTCATGGTAGTACCATATTCAGTACCATGGTAGTACCATGGTTCTAGTACCATGGTATCAGGTACCATAGGTACTGTCCAAAATACCATGGATTTTAGTACCATGGTAGTACCATGGTACTTTTTTACACGGGTACATAGGAACAGGAGTAGGCCATTCAGCCCTTTGAGCCAGTTTCGTCATTTAATTAGTTCATGACTGATCTGTACCTACTAGGGAACGGCGATTAATCGGTTTTTCGATTAAACCCGATATGATTTTCAGATCGGTATGCCGATATGGTGATTCTAAAAAAACTGTTATATCGAGAGATTCGATTTTAAAAATATACATCGATATATTTTTAAGATCGTTCCTGGCAATATATCAATATTGTTGGTATTATCAGTGTAATGCGATCTTTTCCAGCTTACCTTGTCGCCGGCATTGCAACCTCCTAGATCTAGAGCATGGAATGCGCGTACATTCGGTGCGCGCACACAATTAACAGGCGCGCACATCCGATGCGCACGCACACTTTACTGTGTATACTCGACGTGAGTCGTGGCGTCTTAACAAAGTGGCATCGCTGAAAATTGTAGTTTGAAAATTTACCTTTCTCATCATGGGGAAAAGAAGCCCCGTATGGGACTACTTTGAAAACAATGCAGTCAGTAATGGTGTGTATAGATGTACAGTTTGCAAGGTCTTGGTTAAGACATCTGATTCGAGCACGAGCAACCTGCGACATCACATTAAGCAGCACCACCCCGCCCAGCACGCTGCCCTCAGAGCGAAATCATTGTCGACAACAGCAGGAAGTCGAACCAGCGCTTCGGAGAAAGCGACAAGTAGTGGGGCCAGTGCAGCTCAAACAATTCCTGCTTTATTTAAGAGGAGAACATTGTACCAGAGAGGGGACAAAAAGTGGCAAAGTATCACGAACGCTGTCACTTTTTGCATAGCAAAGGAGAGCTTGCCAATGGCGAAGGACATTAATTCAGACTTCAGACTACATAAAAATAAGTGGCATTTTGTGGCTGTAAGTGTTATTTTTGTGTGTGAGAGAGTTAGAAGCCAGATTATCACTGTTTCTATGTGTGTGTCTAGTCAGACACACACAGCAGTGATAATCTGGCTTCTAACTAACAGTCAGACTGTCTGTCTCTCTCTTTTCTATTGTAATAGATCTCATTTACACGTGGACATTACATGCTACTTTCAAGCAAGAAATGGAGGAGAATAAATCTCTAGATTTTGTTTTTGGTGTGTGTGTGTTCTATTTTGTGTTTAGAGATGGAGGGAGAGAAGGAGAGGGGGAGAGTTGGGAGAGAAGGAGAGAGGAAGAGAGGAGAGGGAGGGAGAGAAGGAGCGAGGGGAAAGGAGGGAGAGAAGGAGCGAGGGGAAAGGAGGGAGAGAAGGAGAGGGGGAAAGTTGGGAGAGAAGGAGAGAGGAAGAGAGAAGAGGGAGGGAGAGAAGGAGAGGGTGAAAGGAGGGAGAGAAGGAGCGAGGGGAAAGGAGGGAGAGAAGGAGAGAGGAAGAGAGGAGAGGGAGGGAGGGAGGGAGAGAAGGAGAGGGGGAAAGGAGGGAGAGAAGGAGCGAGGGGAAAGGAGGGAGAGAATGAGAGAGGGGAGGGAGGGAGAGGGGGAAAGTTGGGAGAGAAGGAGAGAGGAAGAGAGGAGAGGGAGGGAGATAAGGAGAGGGGGAAAGGAGGGAGAGAAGGAGCGAGGGGAAAGGAGGGAGAGAAGGAGAGAGGGGAGGGAGGGAGAGGGGGAAAGTTGGGAGAGAAGGAGAGAGGAAGAGAGGAGAGGGAGGGAGAGAGGAAGAGGGGGAAAGGAGGGAGAGAAGGAGCGAGGGGAAAGGAGGGAGAGAAGGAGAGAGGGGAGGGAGGGAGGGAGAGAAGGAGAGAGGGGAGGGAGGGAGGGAGGGGAGGGAGGGAGGGAGGGGAGGGGAGGGAGGGAGGGAGGGAGGGAGGGAGGGAGGGAGGGAGGGAGGGAGGGAGGGAGGGAGGGAGGGAGGGAGGGAGGGGAGGGGAGGGAGGGAGGGAGAGAAGGAGAGGGGGAAAGGAGGGAGAGGAGACAGGGAGAGTGGAGGGGGAGGGAGAGAAGGAGAGGGGGGAGGGAGGGAGGGAGGGAGAGAGGGAGGGAGAGAAGGAGAGGGGGGAGGGAGGGAGGGAGAGAAGGAGAGGGGGGAGGGAGGGAGGGGGGGAGGGAGGGAGGGAGGGAGGGAGAGAAGGAGAGGGGGAAAGGAAGGAGAGAAGGAGAGAGGAGAGGAGGGAGAGAAGGAGAGGGGGAGGTAGAGAGCAAACAACATCGTATAATTCAACAGACCTTGACACCAACATTACAAACTTTCTGGACCTAGAGCACGCATTTCGAAATGTGCGTGCACCGCGACTGCGCGCGCATCGTCAGTGCGGACGCACCGTCAATGCGCGCGCACCGCGACTGAGCGTGCACCATAAATGCGCGCGCGCCATCAATGCACGTGCACTTCGAATGCACGCGCATGCGCAGTACAAAAACTCGATAGATCGGTTTAAGCAGGTATGAGCAAACCGATATATCCATATCCGGAAAAATCCCATATCGCCGTTCCCTAGTACCTACTAATCTTTTCATTTCCAATTTCCCACTTTCTCCCCATATTCTTGAATATCCTGACCTACCAAACATTTATCAATGCCTTGGGACGTCCTCCTGACGTGAAAGGCGCTCTATAAATCTTTTTTGTTGTTGTTGTTGTTACCAACCTCACTCTTGAGGGTGCGGATGGATGCATTCTCTCACCTTTTGGGGAGAGAATTACAGATTTTGTTCACCCTTTGAGTGAAAAAATGCTTCCCGATTTCACTCTTTAATGGCCTATTTTAAGACTATGTCCCCTTGTTTTGAGTTCCCCCACCAGAGGAAATAGCTTCCCTCTATCTCCCTATCAAATACTTTTATCATCTTAAATACCTCAATCAAATCACCCCTCAACGATCTAAAATTTAAGGGAATACAATCCAAGTTTACCCAATCTTTCCTTGTAACCTAACCTTTTAGGACTGGAACATTATGGTGAACCTGCTCTGCACCCCCTCCAGGACCAATATATCTTTCCTGAGGTATAGTGCATAAAACTGAATGCAGTACTCCAGGTGGGGTCTGACTAACGTTCTATACAGCTGAAGCATCATTTCTTCCCCCATTGTATTCCAGGTCCCTGAGATAAAGACCAATATTCTGTTCACCGTTTTGATTACATTTTGCACCTGGGAAGTAGTTTTTAGTGATTTGTGGATATGTACACCCAAATCTCTTTGCTCCTCCACAGTCCTTAATTTCTCCCCATTAAAAAAATATTCTGTCTTATCTTTTTTCCATAGTGGATGACCTCGCACTTCCCTACATTGAACATCTGCCACAGATTTGCCCACTCACTTATTCCTACTCCCATCTACAGTACTTATTGAGCCTCCGATCTTAGCGTCATCTGCAAACTTGAATATAAAACTTTCTATTCGTTCATCTAAGTCATACGTGTCAAATAGCTGAGGTCTCATTCACATTATGTAGCAAAATTCTTATTTGTACTCAAATAATTTCTACTCAATCATAGTTTTGTGTTGAAAGCTGCTGAAATAACAAACACATGAAATTCACTCTCTCATTAGTTCATAATGAAACTGATAAATTCAAGATATAAAATGGGTAGGAATCATTGGAGTACAAATCTAGTTTAAAGATAAGACTCTCAAAACTAATATATAAATTTACACTTAATTTGAAACTATTCCAGAACAACAATTCCAATGAGACATTGTATTTAAAAAAATCATATTTTGCATTTTAAATGCAGTGTGTCCAATTATTTTTTCCACCCATTGGCATTTGCTCTGCTTCTGGTCCCCAGTTAATTTATGCCTAAGTACGAATCCTTGAGCTTCTTGGAATCTACCAAGAAGCGATTATTCATATGTGAGTCTTGGCAGTTATTGTAGAGGACATCACAACTGAGTCTGTCCACTTCCCTGCCACATACATGTCCTACCATTAATGGGGTGCTGGAGAACTAAAAAGTAAGTGAGCTGATTTTTCTGTTCCCAACTCTAGAAACACTGGGGCCAATTTTGCCTCAGGCGAAACAATGCTCAGTACACTTATCATGGAGCAGGATTCAAACCAGTGAGCTCTAACAGCTTTAGCCTCTAAACCATCAGTGCTACACCCAAGAATCTACATTATTAACAGAGCAGTACAACTGACACAGTTTCTTTGCAATGTATTAGGCTGTTACTTGGCAACATGTAAAAGTTGTCTTGGTAACAGTGGGTGTAAATGGTTTCCCATTAATTGAGAGCACATATTGACTGCAATGAAACAGATTTCCTTTACAAAATGCAAAATTATGGTTTCCTCAAGAGTATGCTCAAAGGGCAGTCCGATATGATGGTGAATACCCTCGGCAGATGCTCTAATGTCAGATGGATAGCACCGACTCATGGTCCCCAGTAGCTTTGTGTCAAATGGTAAAATTCTACAACCAATTAAAAACTGGACAGCAAGTTTGAAAGGTAAAACACACTTGAAAATATGATCATGAATGATACAGCAAATAAAAAAGAACTACAGTACTATACCAGTTATTATTGAAGAAGATATTTGAAAGCCACTTTGAAAGCCTGTCTCCAAACATATCTCTTTTACCTTTCTTTACGTAATGTTTCCCCTCCCTACCTTTTTTTGATTCCCATCCCTTTCACTCCCAACTCACTCAGGTGCTCAAGTGCCCAACCAGCACTGTCAAGCACCATTAGTTGCCCTTCCAACATTAAAGGCGCCAAATTGTATTGTACATATCAAATACAAACTCATATTCTTGATCTTAATGGCTTAGATATAGGAATTTGTTTAACAACGTTGTTTTTTTTTACTGGGATGAAATGCCCTTAATATTGGGGAGAACCTATGCCACTCTGGAATTATGGTATGAAAATATGATGAAAATAGGCTGAAATTACCTTATAAGTACAGTAATTATACAGCAGAATGTGGCAGTGCTTCATGTTTCCAAATAAAACATTGCTTTCCAATCAAAAAATTGAGATTCCAACCAAGCAATAGGGTGTACATACAATAACAACAACAACATTTCATTTGTATAGTGCCTTTTATATCAGGTGGATGTCCCAAGGTGTAGAAAAAGACACTGGTAAAAGAATAACCAAGAGTAAATGATGAGAAAATTCTGAAATACTATTTATAATCATGGTACAGAGGCCATTACTATCTGTGGTTGATTTCAATGTGTTGGACTAAATCAGGTAGACTTGGTCAGATCAAAGTCGGAAACATATGGCAAACACCACTCTAATCACAATTATCTAAGAAGCTGTGGTGCCAATAGCCTTCAGTGTTCCACTAATGCAACAACAAATGCTGAACACATTCATCAAGATGTAATGCATTAATTAAAGAAAGTTATAAATAACATATCTGATTTAGAAGCACATCCTGAGACAAGATGTTTAAACTTGCTCGGTCACAATAAATTGGCTGCTTTATTATTCTTGCACAGCAGCAAATAATTCTACTGTAACACATTGCACAAAAGTGGACCAGAATTTTCTCTATGATTAAGCATGGAGCATTATTTGTCTTGGAGAAAGTAACATTTACATTTGATACAAACTTTAAAAAAAACATATGTTGTACCAGCAAAGTTCATTTATATTTTAGCAATATCAGTGACAAACTGCATAGATAGATGCATGGGATAAGTCTCTTTCTGCATGAGGTTTGAAGTTAAAATGCTTTCGTCTGCCTGGGACATGGGTTCTAATAGTAAATTCAATAGTAAATTCAAAGCTGCCTATAGTTTGATCCTTATATTGTGTTTGTTCAACACAGGAGTAATGTCTATTTAATAAACTTAGAATTGCTAATAATATTGAACGAATGAGTGTTCCACATTCTACAATGCCAATTATGAAAAATATCACCTTGTTAAAATTGGACAAAACGACCATGATATTCAATAAAGCTGCAATTTACTTCAATATGAATATTCATTTAAAAAAATACTTGAATGAGCTAACTGAATATTGAATAAATACATTACCCAAGAAGGGGATTATTTTTGGAGACAATAGCAAAACATAGGAGAGTAGAGAAAAATAGACAACTCTGGAAAACAACCTACATATATATTGATTTTAATCACAAAGGCATAAATCATTGTGTATTTTTAATGAAATAGTAACAGCAAGAAACATTAATAACTTTGACAATGTGTACACGATTGTACAGTATGTTCAACATGATGCAACAGCAAACATGTTTATATTTCAGTTAAGCATTGATAAAAATGGCAGGATTGGCAACTAATATTTGCTTGCAGTGACAACAATGTCGTGGATTCTATTTGATTCTGTAATCCTGTTCAGAGGATTGCTGTTGCTGACATTAACAATAAACAGTTATTCCACATCGGGTTATATGGTTGACTATGTGAACTATAATCCTTGTTCTTTTGGCACACAGTACTTTCAAACTGCTACTAGGATTGTAGTAGTTGCTCCATGATTGCCTCTCCTCCATCTTCAACTCTTTTGTCCCCCTGAAATCCAGGTCTATCTCCAAACATACCCGTTCACCCTGGTACAACACTCATCTCCGCTCCTTAAAAACCCAAATCCAGCTGATCGAGCATAGGTGGCAGTAAACCGGTCTGACGGTTCAACACCAACTGTGGCTCGAGCACCTCCACAGTTACAGCCATTCTTTGTCAAGTGTGAAAACGGCCTACTGCTCAAATATCATCCAGGAGGCTAAAAACAACCCAAAAGTCCTTTATTCCATCATCCACCACCTCCCTGTGCATTTAGGCATCCTCAATCTTCACTTCAAATGCAAAGTGTGAGGAGGTCATAGACTTCTTCTCCTCCAAAATCCACAATATCCGCCAGGCAGCTTCATCCTCCTGCCTCTCGTCGCCCTATTCTGTCTCCCTCGCCCTCCCCATCAACAGCTCCTACCATGAACCCCCCTCTTCCTACACACCTTCTCCCCCCTCTCTCCTTCCTCCCTCTCACGCACCATCACCTCAATGAAGCCCACCACCTGCTGCCTCAACCCCCTTCCCACCAACTTCTGGTCACCCAGCTCCCCCTCCTCTGCCCACTGCTGGCTGACATCATCAACCAGTGCCTCTGCACAGGATCAGTCCCTGCACCCCACAAAACTGCTGCCATCACCCCCCTCCTCAAAAACCCTTCCCTAGATCCCTAAAACCCTAGCCACTATTTCAAACCTGCCCTTCGTTGCCAAAGCACTCAAACGCATTGTAGCCAACCAACTCTGTGCCCGCCTCTCCTCCCACTCCCTTTTCAACCCCTCCGGTCTGGTTTCTGCCCTGCCACAGTACAGAGACTGAGGTTGTGAAAGTCACAAACAATTCCTCTGCCTCCTCAGGTTTCCCTCTGCCTCTTATCCTCCTGGACCTGTCCGCTGCATTCGACACAATTGACCACGCCATCCTCCTTCACCGCCTGTCCTCGTCATCCACCTCAGTGGGACCGCACTTGCCTGGTTCGAGTCCTACCTCACAAACTGCCAGCAGAACATCTCAATAAACGGCTTTTCTTCCCACTCACCCAGTTAACTGCGGGGTACCCCAAAAATCCATCCTTGGCCCCCTCCTCTTCTTCATCTATATGCTCCCTCTTGGGGACATCATCCGTAGACATGGGGTACACTTCCACGTGTATGTGGATGACACCCAACTCTATTTCTCCACCTCACTTTGCGACCCCCAGTCCCCTGATGTTCTGTCAGCCTGCCTGTCAGACATCAGGAGCTGGATGAGTGCGAACTTCCTGCAGCTGAATACTTTTTGGCTCTCGTCAACGTCTTCAATTGCATGGCTCTCACCTCCTCCACCTTCCCGGCCTGCCCCTAAAACTCTCCGAACCCGTGTGCAACCTGGGCATCAAGTTCGACCCCCAACTGTCCTTCCTTCACGCATCCAGTCCCTCACCAGTACCTAGGATTGAGGATGCCTAATGTACTTTTTTCCACCTCTGACAGATCGCCTGTCTCCGGCAATATCTCGCTTCAAAAGGAGCTGAAACCCTGGTCCATGCCTTTGTCACCTCTCGGCTGGACTATTCCAATGCCATCTTCGCCGGTCTCCCTTCCACCATAATCCATAAAATCCAACTCATTCAAAACTCTGCCACCTGCATTCTTACCTGCATCAAACTTTGCTCTCCATTCCCCAGTCCTTGCCAGACTTCACTGGCTCCCTATCCCAGAGAGGATTGATTTCAAGATCCTCACCCTTGTTTACAAATTCCTCCACTCTTCTGCACCCCACTACCTCTCTGACCTCCTCTCTCCTCAAACCCGCACCCATTGCCTTCGCTCCACTGGGTCTGACCTCCTCCTTGTTCCCGTATCCTCCGCTCCACCATCGGCGGCCATGCCTTCAGCCACTGCGCCCCGAGGCACTGGAACTCCCATCCTCACTCCCTCTGCCTCGCCCCCTCTCTTCCCAGTTATCAGGCCTCAGCTAAAGACCTTTCTCTTTGACCAAGCCTTTGGTCACCTTTCTACCCCTGACCCTGGCTCAGTCCCTGGATCTGTTATTGTGAAGCGTACTGAGACGCCGTCCGGCGTGGAGGGCACGATATAAATCAAAGTTGTTGTTGTTGTTGATTTTGGCATTGGAGCCCTTTGCAAGAGGGAATGAATTGCTAAGCAACCTGCTGAGCATTAAACAAGATCATTCATTCTTCTATAATGAACAGATAAAAATCCTACTAAAATATCCTACAATTTCTATGTAATCCTTTTAATGTGGGTATGGTGTTTATAGGGTATGATATTGGCATGGAGTCCTATAGCATATGGTTTAGAGCAGTTGTATCCAAGAGGACTTGGGTTTGATTCCTAGGCAGGATGAAACCTTAGGCAAGTGTCCCTACTCCACACACCTGTTTAGTTAGCAGTAGTTAGTTGATTGACAAATCGCATTTCGGGGGTTATAATACCTTAAAAAAAAATTGGGTCATTCAATCCATGAGTGTTTGTGGGACACTGCTGTGCGTAATTCTCTGCTGTGTTTCACCCATGATATATAGTCAATACATTTAAGAGTATATTCTGTGAAGCACTTTGAGACTTTTGAGTCGCAAATTCAAGATCCTCGTCCTCACTTTCAAGGCCATTCACGGACTTGCCCCCGCCTATCTCTCTGACCCGCTGTCTCCCGAACAGCCGTTCCCACACCTTCCGTTCAGCAGACTCAGTCCACCGCCGTAACCAACCAACCAACCAACCATCGGTGGCCGGGCTTTCGGCCTCTCTGCTCCCATACTGTGGAACTCCATCCCGCAGCCTCTCTGCCTTGCTTCCTCCCTTTCCTCCTTCAAGGCTGGTCTCAAGACCTTCCTCTTCGACCGCGCCTTAGGCTCCCCCACTAACTCTTCCCCCTCTCCCACTCTCCCTCGCCTTCCCCCTATCCCGACCCTACCCCACCTGCTCGCGTACCGACCTGACTGTTCAGCACTTTGGGACGTCCTCCCGACGTCAAAGACGCTTCATAAGTGCAATTTTGTTGTTGTTGTTATTGAGACTCAATGACAAGATAACAACAAAATTATATTGATGTAGCGCCTTTCATGTTGGGAGCATGTGAAAGTCCCAAGTCACTGAACAGTCAGTGTTTCAGACACGAACAGGGGTCGGGATCAGGGAGGGTGGAGGAAAGGGAGGAGAAGGGGTGTGACCAAAGGCACAGTTGAAGAGGAGAGTGTTGAGGCGGGACTTGAAGAGGCTAGGGAGGGGATGAGGCAGAGGGATTTGTGGGATGGAATTACAGAGGTTGGGGCGGAGTGGCTGAAGGCTTGACCGCTGATGGTGGGGCAGGTCGGTTGGCGGACATGGAGTAGGCCAGAGGCCGTTGAGTGGAGGGATCAGATAGATTGGTAGGGGGGTAGGAGGTCACAGAGGCTGGGTGAAGCAATGCCATGTAGGGCTTTAAAGGTGATGACCAGGATCTTGAATTAAATCCTCTGACTAATGGGAAGCCAGTGGAACAGTTAGGAGTGAAACCCTGCTCAATATTATCCCTTTAAAAACAGAGAACTGAGGAAAAGTGGAGTACTCTTAGTGATACTCCAGATGTGATCAGCGAACTGCATCAAACAGGGATTGAACTAGAGGCCTTCTTCAACCGTATGGTTGAGCTCATGGTTAGTTACTGTATCATTAGGGGAACCCCAAAGTATACAATCAATTCACTTTACAGTATATTCTGTGAAGCGCTTTGAGACGTCTAGAAGACCTGAAAAGCACTATACCAAATGCAAGGATTAGTATTATTATTATTAACCCTTATAGTCATCAAGTCTCCCACTATCTTAAATTAACAGGTTAAAAAATATGGCTAGGTCTGTGCCCCAAGAATTCCAATATTAATACGCATTGAAAAGTATGTGTGGTGAAACGCAAAATATTAAATTTATCTGTTCTAATAAAATAATTTTGTTTTGCAGGCGAAGGATGCAGGTTCCTTTCATTAATGTCTGTGTAGGTGGCACGACAGTGTCTGAACAGCTGAGGTGCTATTGGAAATTCTAGAATTTTAATGGCAACATTTCCTACTGAAAGGCTGCCAAATAAGTAACCAGATGACTGAAAGTTGGATGTACTGTATTTTAATATTTGATTAAAATGGCATATGTTTTAGGGAACACTGCTTAATGGCTGGATTTTATTCTGATGAATCCTGAAACTTTATGGAATAAAGGCAAATGTGATTTGATAGCAACATTCATCTATCCACCAAGAACAGAAATCAATTTACAGAAATGTTACTCAGCTAGTAGATATTCTTCAAAAAGTCTGTCAGAACTATATAAATCACACCTAATGAATGGTCGGTCTACATATTTAATATCATTAAATTTGATTTGATCCATAGATCCAGATACTTTTTGCATTAATCAAGTCTACTGCATATTTTTATCCATATTTATTTTTGTTCTCTTTCCAAGCTTATTGAAAGTTCAGTTTAAATCTGTTTATAACTCAAATGTGTGGCACATATTCATAAGCACTTATTCACAGTTAGTCGGCATGTTGAAATCTCAGATTTTTGTCATTCCAGTCAGTTTCACAACACATCTTTTAAAATTTAAAATTAAATTAATGAAGCACATTTACATGGAATGCCTGAGAACTAACCATGTTTCCATCAGTCACCAAAGCAATTAGCACCATCTGCATTTATAGTGCAGCAGTGCAAAACATGTTCCTCCTCAATGTGCTTTCGGCGGGTAGTCTCCAGTATGCGTGAGACACCACTCCAGATAATGCTTGCATTGGATATAGCACTTATCACATTGTCAAAATGACTTTGACTGCCTCACAGCATTTCCTGTGATATGACTTGTTATTGTTGATTTGTAAGAACTGTATTTTGTAGGCAAACACAGCAGCCAATTTGAACACAGCAATATACCATAAACAGCTATCAAGACACCAGAAGAATCCCCCTTCTCTTTTTCGAATGGTATCCTGACATGGGCTTGTGCCAAATGTCCTCTAATTCAGAGGTAAAAGTGCTTTGGATTGAGGTAGGCTGACACACCTGACACAACGACATACACCGGTATGTTAAATGTTATTTCAAATTGAATCAATTATTTGCAAATTATCAGCCTGTAGCTCAATATGTCCATGATATCCATATTATGGACACTTCAAATTGAAGAAATATCAATTTATAACCATGTTACATACATTTGCTGTTAGGAACTTACATTATACTATTTACGTGAAACATTTCAAAGCGCTTAATAATGGGAGCAGTGAACAATGAGCCAGAACTGGAAAGAATTTCAAGATGACCAAAGGCAAAGATGAGGAGAAATGTCTCCAGATAAATTTTGAAAGCAAAGAGAGTGATGAAAGACGAACGTAGTTTGGAAGAACTTTTCAGAAAATAGATGCAGTGGCTGAAAGTAAATTATTCAAGGCCAATGATAATTTAAAATTATAAATCACAAATGATACTGTATATATCATGTCTTATCCTGTTTTAAGTTCATTTTACAAGTTAGTTAAGTATATATTGTATAGGAGATTAAACAAATGGTTTAAAATATTTATACTGTACCTTGTTCATAAACATGAAAACTTTCAGAATTAATCGACATTTAAAAAAGTTGTATAGCTTTGTTCAGGGAATTAAATGATGACCAAGATGCAGTCACATCACAAAAGATATTCAGAAGGCCCTGCCTGCAGGCAATTGGATGTCCTCCTTCTAGCATAACAACTTTACTGTCTTGCCCATTACTGCATCAAGCTGTTTCTTAAATGAGTCATGCTGCAAAATATGTTGAACAACAACTTTTATTTTCCCATTTAGCCTTACAGGAAAATGGGGATTTTTTTTGGTTTTGATAGACAACATAAATAGAACAAAAATCTAATTATATCTTCTCTTGTGATTATCATGTAAAAACAATTAACTTAAACAAATCTCTGACAGCTCAATAGCGCTGTGCCATGAACCAAATTCTAGTTTACACTGACATTTGTATCCTGGCTTCCCACAGATGGTAGCTTGCAAATCTTTGTCGCATCACTGAGCAAAGTCAGGTACAGAATGAAAGGAAGTGCCCGAACCTGAAGAATCCCTTCTCTCCCTCTCTCAACAGCAACTTACCTAGAAATGATTGGCAATACACATATACCAGAGACAAACTACTGTGTGTAACCCTCCATGACAATGAGAAACACGGGAACATGGCAGACACAGTTGACAAAGTTCAAAAAGCTAAAAAAAATTACAAAAAGATAGTTCACTGTTTTCAACATGAAGAAATTTAAAATCTCAAGTATTAATGTAACTAATAATTATGTTTGCATTCGATGTAGCATATTATCATAATTGCAAGGTACCGCTAATAGGAATTAAAAATAGGAGGCACATGTACTTCATGGACAGAATAGAACTTGCCAAGGGAAAAGCTGAAAAGGGTGTTAGATGACTCATCGCTTTACCACGTCAAAACAGTATGGGGTAGCATTAAGCAAGACAAACAGGAATCTGAGCTGCATTGCTAAATTAGTTGAGTTCCGATCCTCAGAAATTAGATCAAGCAGTACTGTGCTGTTCTTGTGACGTTAGGGTCTGCCCAAGCTAAAGAGGCAGTGCAGAGGTTAGCAAAGATGATAATCCATTGTGAGAATGATGAGTTATGAGGAATGATTATCATAAGGCTCTACAGTCTTGACAAGGATTGACTCAGAAGCACAAGTATGCCCCAAAATGCTATTGAAACAATTTTTTTCACTGATTTGTTTTTACTGAAACCTATATACATAAAGAATGGTGCACTATATAAATTTACTTTTTAAAAAATATAATATGGAATCAATCACTAGAAAGTAATTGATAATGTAGGTCAGATAAACACTAATGTCACGGAATACCAGAAGAAAATAATTGGGCTAACCTTCATTTCACCATTCCTAATAAAGTGTGATAAGAACATATTTTTGCTAAAAACCTTATACTGCACAGTAAAAGCCCGATTATTCGGCACCCTCGTGACCTGGCCAATGCCGGTTAAAGCGCGTGCCGGATATTCAGGGGAAATTGCAAAAAAATCTTTTTTAAAAAAGCATTTTTCCAGATAAATTCCGGTTAATCGAATGCGGCCCCTTTTTTTGCGATGCCGGTTATACGGAAGTTACGGTTGATCAGGTGTCGGATAAACGGGCTATTACTGTAATTGCGAGTTATAATATGATTCAACTAATATTATTAGGGTATCAATTAAATTGCATAATTTAATTTTTAAAATAATCGTATAGTTATATGAAGGGCAACAGTTAACTGTTGCAAGAAAAAGCAACTATTCTATAGAGATAGATAAGGACTAAAATGAACAACTTAAATTTATATAACACTCTTTCCATAGAATCATGTCTCACCCCAAGTGCTCCACAAATACAGCCTTGGATGCCAAGCAAGGAAAGAGGAGGAGGGGTTGATGATTTTGACTTGGATTACTGGAATAACCTTTGGCCATTTCAGTCAGTCTATGCACTAAATGAAGGGAAAAGAGCATGATATCTTTAATCACTATTAAAAGCATTTTTAGCGGTGCAAGTCATCTGAAGGATATTGAAAGAAAGGGGTTTTACAAATCTGGTAGCTATTAAATGATAAAACAGGCACTGATTGATAAACAGAAAACACATACATGCTCTATTTAGAAAAAAAATCTAATTGAAAGAGAGTATTATTTTACTCTGGTTAAAATAGGAAGACAAATTAATTTTCACAGAGAGATAAAGAACAACACAATATACAATAAATCTCTTTAAATCTTTTCCCAAGTGCAAGTTAGAAATATGTAGTACTAATGAACAACTATAGTTAACATAATGATCTTTATACAGTAATTGGAAATCCATAGAAAGCATGCATAAATATAAATAATGTTTATAAATAATAATCTACCGCAGTATTCTGTATAACATGACTAGCTAAATGGTTAGTGATAAATGCAGAACAACTGATATTGCTCATCATAAAATATAGGATGTTTTTATGCTAATTGCCTTGTTGTTATTCAAAACCAGTGCACTAAAATCAAATAATTATTTGTAATATGTCAAACATTTCAGTACTATGAAACATCATATAGAATAATTTAAAAAATTCACACAAGCAATACCAGTTGGCCCTAAATGGTGACAGTCTCTTTGGATCAAAATCATTTAAAAGATGAAAATAAGTTTGTTGAAGTTTTGATAAGCCTATATGTTTTCATTCCATTAATATATCAATTATCCATAAATATTAACTAGATTCCTTCCATACAAGCTTCGCATGTTGCTTGTAAGGATTTATTTGTCTCAACTATGTAAAGACTAGTTTAGATATGGTGTTTAAGACTAGTATAGATATGTTCTAAGTACTCTGAGATGCCACCCAGCATGGAGGCTGCTATATAAGTGCAAATTGTTGTTGTTTTTATGCACACCAGAGTAATTCCCTAAATAATGCCAAAGTGAAACCAAAAGTTAATTTTCTTCCCTTCTTTTTCTTCAATTACATTTTCCGGCACTTACATTTTCCTGCCAGTTCATGCTAACCAGGTTTTAGGTGTATTACCTTGGTATAGTGTATCATGAGGATTAAGTTTTCATTCCCTGACATAAATTAAATAGTTCATTTTAATCAAGACAACATTGGAACCTCAGCCTCATCAAGCTTTCTGATGATGCACATATATGACTGAAGATGTGTCAACATGTTGCCGGCAGCAATGAAAATTCAGTGCTCAATGTGCTAATTTATGTGAAATTGCTGTGCATCTCAGTACAAGATGTGTGAAGATAAAGTATTTTTGCTTCTCTACTTCAAACTGTGTGAGTAGCTTGAACAATGACCAAGACTCAATTTAACATCCATTGCTGTTGTGCTAGCACATTATTCTTTGAAATAATCCAATCGAGGTTACATGATCTATTCCATAGGTAATATTTTGAATTTATATTCCTTTCAGCCATATAGATTAACAAACAAAAGTGCTTTCATAACACAAAAAAAATGGTTTCAGGTTAGAATGTTTTGAGTTTAGATTGATGAGTTTGAATTAATATTTTTTAATAGTTTAGGTCAT
Source organism: Hydrolagus colliei (assembly GCA_035084275.1). Lineage (NCBI taxonomy): Eukaryota > Metazoa > Chordata > Chondrichthyes > Chimaeriformes > Chimaeridae > Hydrolagus > Hydrolagus colliei. The sequence goes on along the minus strand of CM068746.1, from coordinate 23,435,051 downwards.
CACAGTAAAATTTTGGGGTATGAAAAAGAATATTTATTTTCCAAGCAGTACCAAGTCCTTTGGCAATACAATTTTTAACATACAACATATTATTTTAATATATCTGATATCTAAATATGACATGTAAATATATTATTTACTGAGCCAGAATATATAAGAAACAAACCAACCATCAATATAACTTTCATTTTTTTTAGTTTACTGAGTTATAATAACAAGTATTAATAATACATAACAAATAGCTTTGTCTACATTACTATGTACTGTACTGCTAATTTACTTAAATGTTTAAAAATATAAGATTTCCCAAATTAACAGTTGCTTCCAGTCATAGAAAAGAGTAGGTGATATATGTTAGTGTAGTTAGAGTCAGGAAAATATTAGTGTGCTCAATCCATGAAACTTTAATTAGAGTTGGAAATAGTCTAACAATTGCAAATATAATTCACTGTTTCTATTTAAAAATAAAGCTTTTTAAGAAATATTATTTGGTTAAGCAGTGGTTTATAGTTAAGCAAATTAAGAAAAAGGTCTTCAGAATGGAATTTTCTCTTGAAGATCTTACAGAATCACTATGCTTTGTTAGAAAGGCATTATTAAGATAAATACTATGTCAACATGGGGTGGATAGGCGAGGGAGGGACAATGTGGGTTGAATAGTTCATCACTGCCGAATATTGTAATTGTTTGTTCAGGTCTGGTATGGTTCCATCATGATTAATCTTCATCTTATGTTATCTAAATAATTAGTCCTGGAAACAGAGTAAAGAGCTGGACATCATATCTATATATATCTACTCATACCACGTAATACCTGATATGAAAATACAGTTGTATTACATTCGTTGTTTAATGGTGAGAATGTCTTATTTGATTATATAGAAAAATCCAAATGCACAATATCCTAGAAGGCAGTGGAGGCTAAATGAAGTGGGGGTGTTTAAAAGGAGTTGAGAAGTAAGAGCATTAATGTACATGGGGAAAGAGTGAGGAATGGGATTAAAAGACTGGATCAAATAAAATGGTAGAATGGGTACAAATATGATCTGGTTTTGAAGGAAGTGTGGTAAAACAAAGAATTTAAAGGTTGATAGATATTAAAATAAGGCTATTAATCAGATCAAATCAATTAATTACCCCAATGAAAAGGCTGAATCCCTCAGCCAGGCAACATGACAAACCAAAACTGGTTTGACATTTCATGCAAGGTGTCAGTGATTGAAAAGGCATAATCACTGCCATGGATGGCTCAAGAAGAGGTAAAAAAAAAGCAGTAAACCACAAGACTGCAATTCAGAATATACTGTACTGCAAACAGTCTCATAATCTTTCTAAAATATTAGTATTCCGTTTCATGGCATCAAAAGAATGAATACTAAAATACACTTATGTCACTATAGTAACATAGAAATCCATCAGTGTCTGCATTGCACACATTTGTCCATCCACTGCATTGGAAACCAGAAGAGTGATTCAATTTTCACTCCAACATTTCATCTTCCAAAAGTCCAAATGAAATTGGTATTCTTCTTCTCCAATGCAACAATCTTTAACCTTGAAGCACTCAGCAAGAAAAGGAAAACAATTTGAACAGGAGTTCCTGTATTTGAAAGAAAACAAAATGTTTGAATCCATAAGGAAAATAATAAATTGAGAATAGGAATAAGAGAATAAAATAGATAGTGAATGAAAATGCTTCAGTGGTAATATGCTAAAGTTCTGTGTCTCAAGATGCACACAATAAACCTACCTTATACATTCACTTGGGGTGACTCTGCTGAAACTTGATCTGGTTCATCCACCCAACAATAGTTGGTTTCAACTGGATAATTGCTAACATACAAGTCATTGCAAGTTGCAGAAGTAGCTGTCTGCTTAAGAAACCAAAAAAAAATGAACAATCTGAAAATACATTCTGTATTAATATATAAAGAAACATCTCATGATCATTAAGAAGTAGATCAAAATTTACCTGATGTGGTTTCTGTTCAAATAATTCAACTCATGATTAGCTGTAACATGCTAAGTATTTCTGCACTCAAATTAATTTTTTAAAGTATTATATATTTATTCAGAAACAAATATTTGTTTTCAAAAACCCTGTAATTATTTCTCTTCGAGTAAATAAATAGGTTAATCTGCCTGTAATATTTTTGAAAACATAAAAATAATTATTTGCACCAATTTGGTCTCTTATCTCTTGTTTCTTACCTGTAATTCTTTCTGTGTGAACAGAGCTAGTCTGCAATTGGTGTCCATGGATGTTTTACGGGATTTGGAGGCTGTGGATCGTGTTTTCAAAAAAGTGTCAGGAACAATTCTGCATTGACTTCACAACTCCAAGGTAGCAGAAGGATATTCTGAACAGGCCAACACCAAAAAACCTGAACTCAACCCCCAACACCCATATTCAAACATTTTCAGTCTAGTCAATCATTATGGTATATCCGAGTGATTTTACTACCTTCCCAGTGGTGCCAACCATTCCCTTTTGGAAACTTCAGATTGAGGTCTTTGTGAATGTCCAATCAGCTGCATTGATAAAAGGTATTGAGGGACTTATAACATAAGCACTATAAAAGCTTGTTTGTAGCACACACTGCTGCCATCGGAAATTTATCTTTGAATTTTTTTTTTTAATCGCTCATAATATAATTCATTTCAGAAAGTTGAATGATCAAGTAGAATGCATTATCAAGCAAAGAACTGGCAAATCCTCTCACAACACCTCAAACAGCTCATTATAGGGCTCTATTCTAATTTTGTCATTCCTTGCACTGCTCTTTTGCTAAAAAGTTTGTGTTTTTGATATTGTGGTCATAAACCAAGGATTCAGACCTCAAATGTACCTACCTGTTAAAAAAAACACTAGCACATTACGATGTGATACACTCATGCATAGCAATCAAAAAAAGTTGTAATATGAACAATAGAAAACTGAGGCGATATCCCAAACATATTGGGGGTTCTGCATTCTGCCATTGAAGAACAACACAAAATCGTAGGTTTAAGGTAGCAAGTGGGGTAAAAAACAAATGTTTTCATGTCAAAGTGTACTTTGAACTACCGTATATACTTTCAGAAATAAACTGTTTGGATTGGTGAAATAAACTTATTTCCAAAGAAATATAGGGAATGTGACATGAAATAAGTACTTCTGGTTTATTTTATTGTTGAATTCTTATTCTTTACCCTATATTTCTTTGGAAATAAGTTTATTTCACCATCAAAACAATTTATTTCTGAAAGTATATAGTTCAAAGTACACTTTGACATGATTTTTTTTTATTTTTTACCTCACTTGCCACCTTAAACATTTAACAGCTCACTAATACACTATATCCGGTAGGAAGTTGGAAGTTCAAACGTCAGTTTTATACTTGTCTGATGAAGTAATGCTTTGGTCGAACAAATATAATATGCCAAAAGCTATAGATTATAGATTTCTAAATGCCATGATATTTGATTTTTTTAAATGCAGCTACCATGATTAGATATGGAATATATGAATATAGATATATATGCCTATAAATGTCTAACAGTTTGATCGCAGTAATGGATTTTGTTGCTTAGCAGCCAGCTACCTCTTTCATACTAATTATTTTCATATATTATGCTAAGATACACAAAGGTATCATAACAGGAGATAAAATTATTAGCTTATATATCAACGATAGTTATAAACATCACATACCACTTGAAAAAAGAGTGTTGAAAATGTTGTTTCCCTTTTCTAAAGGAAAACTTCTTTTGGTGAAAGGTTTCAGGAAGCAAGAAGCTGCAAAAGGTCAAAGAAATCATGCTGATTCAAATCATCTTTAATTTTGTTGCAATTTCCTTGAATTCTAGTACAGTAATATAGTAGTTAAATAATTCAGGACTTGGTCAGTGTAACTATAGGTGATATACTAATGTGATAGATGCCATTAGATTCTTTTATATCAATATTTGAATCCTTATTTAAATAGCCTGAAAGCTCTTTCCCCAGACAACATAAAGCCTACTTTGACAAACCTAGTGGAGCAGCTGTGAGGCTTTCTTGTATTCTGGTGGCTAATACTGCTGGATGCAACCTGTCAGTTATTCAATAAAGTTACTCTGATTTGAAGCCTGGGTCTTGATTCTTTGTGAACATTATGAATAGAACTTGCAATTTTGCAATAAAAAGTCACTTTAAATGAGTTTCAGATTTAATAAATTAGTACTTTTTCACACCAAAGTAATTATAATAGAATAGATCTTATAGAGAGAAACTGCAAGACTGATTTAAATTGAAGAATGCTGATGGCCTTAACCATGAGTGCAGCTTTAGGGGTTTATGAATATCAACTGCATTTTTAAGAGTGGATCACAATCTTTAATTTCCTCCACATCATCCGTTGTTTTACATAATGTATATGAAACCTTGTTAAACCATGTTAAACTGCCCATCTGGTTTTTGGCATGGCAGTTCATTCAAACCATGATCTTAGCATTCAGAGCACTACTCAAACACATTTTTGATTCATTTTTCCATACATTGAAATATGAACCTTGAGATATTCTGGCATCATGAACTTTTTTTTAAAAATGATTGTTTCCATGCTATGAAATTCCATCATTGACATGTATCTCAAATCACTAACACCAATGATGTAGTAGATAATTTCACCTTCCAACTCTTTTATTAAGACTTCATAGTAGCAGATCCCCTCCGTTCTATTTTCTCTCCTATCCTGTTCCTTCTCCACACCAAAGATCATTCTCACCTCTATACATTTTACTGATTATTCCATGCTAGTTATTACATGTCAGCCTGACTCAGTTGGTCACATTCTCACACCTGAGGCAAAAGCTGCTTGCTTGAATTGTACGACTTTTAACTACTATAGTCAGGTTGACCCTCCTATGAAGTAGTAAGGGTGTGCTGCATTGTCAGAGATGCTGCCCTTCCAATGAAACTAAACACCTGTCTGTTGATTGATCATGTGGTAGTTCTTGAAAACAAAAATGAGTTTCTTCTGGTGTTTTGCCAACAATCACCCAGGTAAAATTGGTCGTTCATTTCATGGTTGTACGTGGGACACTGATGTGCACATATTGGCTGCCATGCCCATGTAGAAAATACAACTTTAAAGTACAGTATTATAATAATAACCCTCGCATTTTGATATATCGCTTTTCATGTCTTCTAGACGGCTCAACGACCTTCACAGAATTGAAAGTGAATTGACTGTATATTTGTGGGCGAATGGATTGAAATTACTAATTTTTTATTATAGGTTATTTTTGGATGGATTATTAGTAGGCATGTGGAGCAAAGAAACTTGCCCAATGTTTCACCCTGAACGGCCTGGATTCGAAATACAGATCTCACGTTTGCGAGGCGAGTGCTCTAACCACTGGGCTACAGGAGCTATTGTGACTTTAAATACTAAAAGCAGGTCCACATCCACACTTTAAGATGTGAAAGGCACTGATCAAATGCAATAATTATTATTTATTATTATATTTATGGGCCTTGGCACTTCTATTAAACCTAGGCCTTATGTATCTAAGACACATACACTTACCATTTGTAAAGCTTGCTCTTAATCTGTTTATGCTAATTCCAGCTAATAGAATATTTCATTTCACAAAGGGAAAAACATTGTTTTTTTCTGGTGACATTCTCAAGACATCCCAAAATGGAAACAAAAGCTAAACAAAATCCTACAGAATAATATGTTACATTTAGGATTTTTGCTCACAAGACCCATTAACCCAACTTCTTTGTCAGAAAAGTGGAAATGTTATTTGTAGATGCAAGATGACAATCAATATTACGCCATAATCAGTCAATGTGAGCTCACAATGCTGTTTGATTGTTCCTTCAAAGGGCATCAAAAATCCCATCCTTGGCGATATACCTCAAAAAAACAAAAATGTTGTTGAAGAAATATACTCTAAATTTACTTTCCATAAACTACTCGTTGCTATTCAACCCCATTTAATATACAGTCAACCCTTGCCGAACGCGACTTTCTCGAGTGCTGATTCGCCTATATGCAGAAAAATAAATGTGGCACTTTTTTGCGTAACACAAGTAAAATTTATGTATATGTGCTGGCTGGCCCCATGCGAATGCGCATTTCGGAGGATGCCGGCCCCGTGCACAATGCACACTTGCGAGGACACCGCCTCTTGAAGTTGGATAATCTGTGGATAGATTCCCCTAACCCCTTTTTTCCCCATTACTTATTAAGCTTACTGAATGCGATTTTACCGAGTGTGCTGTTTTCCAGGAATGTATCCCCTGCGTTCGGCGAGGGTCTACTGTAGTTAAGGAACATAATCCAAATACTGTACTATCACTAACAGCAATGAAATTGCCAACAAACATTAGTACAATTTAACTGATTATCTGTAATATTTTGGATGGCTTTCCCAAATACAAACAGTTTGCACTGAGGAATTTGTTTTCTCTGGAAATTGAAATGAATCACTCAGTATTGCGCAAGACATCATAAAAGCTAAGTAAACATGAATGTTAGTTTTAAAAATGCCCTTCTAACATGTATAGTTTTAGGAATATTACTAAGTACTTTCCAGAGATGCATTTTACTGGAAAATTCTATTGCATTTCCATAGTCTTACATCAAGCAAAATATTGAGTGATCAGAAACAGTTTGTACTAGAGCAATATTAGCAATGCTTTTCAATAATTTTAATAAAGCAAACTTTCTAAACTAAATTAATTACTTTCACTGCTGACAATTATAGTACAGTAATTGGAAAACAAGTGATATTTCAAAGCTAGCTGGATATTTGTAAGAAACTGTTAAAATTTACAAAATGAAATAGCTTTTATCTAAGCAAGATGTTGCAACGGGTTCGTGAAATGAATCAGCAAGTTTGCACTTCCCGGCGCTGTGCAGCCTTGATTCTGCATACTAGCTCACTCTTTTATTTATTTTCTTTGAAATCTGTCTCACAATTTTCTCTTCCGATTTTATTACGGTGTCTGCCATCTGTTCCACTGCTCACAATATCTGTTTTTTTATTTGTATGTGCTTATATTCACTCAGGCATGATTCCCACTCATGCTTCACCTTCTTGACTCTGTCCTGGTGCCCGTCTTCATTTCCTTTTATAGAATCCGAAATTTACAGCACAAGAAGCAGCCATTCAGTCCATCAAGTTTGCACCTGCTCTAAGAGTTGTATTAAATCCCACTGACCTGCCCTATCCCTATATCCTTCCAAGCATTTTACCTGTCTTCTTCCCTATTGAAACCTACAATGGATAAAATGTAAGATAAAAATGAACAGTAAATTGTTCTTGCAGTTTAGTATGACTACTAATAATAGATAATTCTCTTGTTATATTAGTTGAATGATGCAAAAGTTTTGAAGACAGTGGACATTACCAGAGGGCTGCAAATTTGAGTGATCAAGGACAACACCCAGGCTGAACAAACACATTGTCACAAAATGAACCACATTACAATTATTTAATAAACAAATTAATTTCTTCAAATTTGCGGTTGAGTTTCATCTTAAGAAGCATGACAGTAGAGAAAAATACAAACATACATTGTTGTGGTATATATTCAACTTTAAAGTTTTCAATGATTGACTCCTAGCAATGACATGTGGAAGGGATAAAGTATGGCTGGGATAGAATATGTCTGATATTTGCTAGTACTGGTGGAATATGCAATCCAATAAGGAGCAGAACCAAAATGGCTTTTTGTACTGATGCGTCAATCTGATCTATCAAATGGTAGAATGGTGAAGGGAGGGTTATACATTTTTAAGTAAGAAAACACTCACATACTCTCTTATATTAGTTGCCTTATAAAGAGTAACCATCAACATGGTTAGAATATCAACTATGGTCTTTAGCAACTACACCAACTCTTCAATTAATGTTGGGGATGTGTTCTTGAAAAATGCGATTTTAACTGAAACGACTGATAATTAAACCCATAGTCGTAATGATATAAATAGGGTTTACGTTCCCGCAGTACATTTCTTGTCTAAATATTCTTACACAAATATTAAATAAAGAGCAAAAACAACACTACTACTATTGAGACTTGAAATAAATGTTTAATATGTACCAATAATACAACAACGAGAAAACTTATTGGAGATGGGGGTGGAGTATTTAAGATAACGGGGCGGATGGCCATTTAAAAACATCTATCCAGTGTTTGTTGAACTGCTTTTTTTCTTCTTGCATTGTATTATTATTCTTGCTTGTAGCAGTTGTACCAGACTGGTGTACTATTCTGGATAATAAGAGGATAATAACGAGTGGCTTCAACTGCTTGTAACAGTTGAAGCCACTTGTTATTATCCTGTTAGCTGCTGAGTTGCGTTCCCCACGTTGCGTCCCCACACAGCTGATCGCTAGCACGTGGTTGTGCATGTGGTTTGCGCACATTTTTTCTAAACTTTACGGTTGTCATAAAATTAACGCATTTTATGATTATTTCATCAACAACGTATAATCAAAATAATGGATGACAAATACTGAGGCGTTCCAGTACTTGCAAAACTCAAGCAGTTATTAATGATGGAGGAATTAGTGCAATTTTGATCAAATCTGTTTCAGCGATTAATTTTGAGTGTTTGAAGCTAAATCTCATTTGATAGTAGGGTCCGTCGATATGGAAATTTTCCGATTTAGATATATCGATGGGCTCATATCGAGAAATACCGAAATATCGATATTTCTGGGTTTTTCGTACTGCGCATGCGCGGGCCGCGCGCGTTCGGTGTGTGCGCCCATTCGGGGTGCGCGCCCATTCGGGGTGCACGCGCAGTCGGGGCCTATCTCCTCAGGAGGTAAATATCTTTCTCTCTCTGTGTCTCTCACTCTCTCCATCTCTGTGTTTTTCTGTCTTTGTCTCTCTCACATCCCCCCCATCTCTATCTATCTGTATATTATGACATCCACCCCGTCTCTCTCCCCCCCCCCCAGCCGTCTCCCTCCCCCCCCAGCCGTCTCACTCCCCCCCCCCACCCCCCCCAGGCCGTCTCCCTCCCCCCCCACCAACCCCCCCAGGCCGTCTCTCTCCCCCCCCCACCACCCCTCCCACCACCCCCCCGAGGCCGTCTCTCTCCATCCCCCCAGCCGTCTCTCCCTCCCTCTCCCCCCCCCACCCCCACGCCATCCCTCTCCCCCCCAGCCATCTCTCTCCTCCCACCCCCCCCGCCATCCCTCTCCCCTTCCACCCCCCCAGCTGTCTCTTTTCCCCTACCCCCCAGCCGTCTCTCTCCCCCCCACACCCCCCCCAGCTGTCTCTCTCCCCCCCCACCCCCCCCCAGCCGTCTCTCTCCCCTCACCCCTTGCATACCTATATATTGTATTCTAGGACTATGTATACAATATGGCGGCTTTGCACCTCGGTCTGTGCATTGTGTATAGAGATGAGCATTCTGGGTCTTGTAGTTCAGTGTGCTCGAATTCCGATTTTTTACCTCGATATATCGATTCTTGAAATGCCTATATCGGCGTATCGATATGAAAATTATATCGGGTTTTAGCAATATATCAATATATCGCCGGACCCTATTTGATAGCAATCAAAATTTTCATCCCCAGTAATCTATGCAACTTAAATGGAGGGTGTAAAATTGTATTTTTTTAAAAAGTCTGCTAATTTTCTCTCCCTTCTGTTGATTAGGCATCACTGTGCTGTACTGACAGCCAAACTGCAATTCATAGTCCACCTCCAGCACGAAGCCAGAATTTAAAGTCAGAGAGGAGGTTTTAAAATCAGCTCTTCCAGTGCACTGTTAATACAGTAGAAGCCCGTTTATCCAGCACCCGCGGGACCTGGCCAATGCCCATTAAAGTGCCTGCCGGATATTCGGGCGGCCCATGGCCGAAAACCCACTACAAAAAATGTTAAGTTCTTTTAATACACACCATACACACCAGACTAAGTAATAACAGATAGCGGCGGAGTATTGTGTTGGTACTTGTTGTTGGGGCTGCTCTCTTGCGCTTCTCACCTTTATTGATTGGGATTTGCAGTCCAGCGATTCTTTTTTGAATGGGGGACGCCAGGCGGGTGAAAGAAGCGGCAGCGCGATTTTAAAGTCGCGCAACTTTACTAGCTGCAATCCGAAGCCCTAGACTCTACTAGCGGCAAACCGAAATACTGCATCTGCACGACAATGTGGGTTATCGGCTAGCATTATCGGCTTGCTGCTAGTATGACTTTGAAGTCATACATGCTCTGCTTTTTTCACCCATTTGGCATGCTCCATTTTGGGGAGAGTCACTCGACTGTAAACCTTAACCACAGCATCATGGCTTCAAGCGCAGCATCTACCAGCGGGGTGGGGGGCAGAGCAGAGTGGTTTTGACGGTGAGTGCCAATACAATATTCTGTTATTATGTTATTATTTATGCATTTACAAATGCTCCACTGCTATTGTTCTGGATAAGTTCTGCTTTATCGCATGGGGACTTTTTTTTGGTGTGCCAGTTATACGGAAGTGCCGGTGCATCGAGTCACGGATAAATAGGCTTCTACAGTATATTTAATAATTTGTAGAATGATATGACTTGAACAAGAAGTAGACAAACATTTCATGACATTCAATAATAAAATTTAAAAAAGTAAAGTATATAAAAAAAATTGGCTTTTTATTGAAAATTACATTGATCCTCTATTGGTAAAATACTAGAGCAATGAAACAGTTGACACCAAATTGTTGAAACTTGTTTGGAAAACTAAATTTGAGAATAACTCAATATTTTTAGAAGAAAAATATATAAACACTTTTGTTACTGTTGCAAACATTGCAAGTTCATTTAAATCCACTCCTCTGCACCCCCCCTACCTCTCTAACCTCATCTCTCCTCAGAGCAGTACCCACTGCCTCTGCTCTACCTGGTCTGGTCTGGTCTGGCCTCCTCCTTGTCCCCCGAATCCTCCACTGCACCATCGGCAGCCGTGTTTTTAGTCACTACGCCCTGAAACTCTGGAACTCTCTATCTCAATCCCTCTGCCTCAACCCCTCCTTTTCCATTTTCAGGTCACACCTGAAGGCATTTCTGTTCAACCATGCCTATGATCACCTTGTGCCTCCCCCTAGCTTGGCCTCAGGCTCCATTATTGTGAAGAGCTCCGGGATGCTGTCTGGCACTATATAAATCCGAGTTTGTGTTATTGTTGATCGAAGACAGCTTTGTACAATTCTAGAGCAATGATTGATGTATCATTTAATCGCTTGAGTATCCTGTGCTTTGTATGCTTGTATAATCCACCTTTGAAATTAAGGTAAAGACCTGATAATTATAGCATATTTAGATTGTGCATTGTTATATTTTGTGACTATTGATCTATTAAAGTCTCCGGAGGCACTCTGAGATGTAAATACATAATTGAGTTTTTGAACTCTCTTATTTAATTCCAATTCAACAAATTTAGTCTAATGTACAGTTGATTTAATTCTTAAATCAAATTGGCAATTGGCAATCCTCCTAGAAGCATTCCCATCACTTAAATTACACTGCTTTTTCAAATGTACCCAAATTTCTGCTAACGTGCTTTTCTTTTATAGTGCTTTAGCTTATTAAAAAAATTTAAGGCAAAGTATATTAACTTTCTGGCACCAAACAGCTTGAATAGCTGGGACATGAAAGGCATTGAGAATGAGTTAGTAGTGTGTCTATTGTTTTAAAGATATGAATCAGCAAACTGAACTGCAAATTGTATCAGCAAAGATTCAAATACCTTTTACAGTACTTGCATGACTATAATAATAATAATCCTTGCAATTGATATAGCGCTTTTCACATCTTATCAATGACTCAAAGTGCTTCACAGAATATACTGTAAAAATGAATTGACTGTATATTTGTGAGCGTAATGCGGCAGCCAATTGCGCACAGCAGTGTCCCACAAACAGTCGTGGATTGAAAACGACCAATTTTTATTGTTGTGTTTTTTTGAAGGATTATTATTTGGTGTGTAGAGTAAGGAAACTTGCCCAAGGTTTTGCCCTGATCTGCCTGGATTCAAACACAGGTCCCACGATTGTAAGGCGAGTGCTTTAACCACTGAGCTCCAAAAGCTCCAATTGAATTTGATATATCCTGAATCACGTCTTTGAGACATCTCAAAGCATTTCACAGAATATACAGTAAAGTGAATTGACTGTGTATATTTTGTGGATGAAAGGCGGCAGCCACTTGTGCGCAGTAGTAGTGGATTGAAGTGACCAATTTATAATTTTTTTGAATAAAATATGAGTTATTGGGATTACTTGCCCTAACCCTTCTGTCTGACACAGGCATATTTAAATAACTTAATTGTGAAATAGAATTAGCAATTCAAAACAATTCTATTAACTTTATATATTCATAAACAATACAATCAAATGGACATAACACGTGATCAAAACTGAATTACAGATTGATATGGAATCTGAAATTGATTGATACACATAAATTGTGCAATGTGTGTCTCTAAGTCTCTGATCCTCACATCACCTGTAAGAATGGTTTCAGAATTTGTATGGTCTTATTCATACTCACACAGTATACATGCAGAAGAGTGGGCTTCCTCTCCATTGTGTTCTCAAAGCTCTTGAACTTATTAGATAGGACAGGAACTTTGAACAGCCTTTTTCTACTAGTTTAGAGCATTAATATCTTGAGGGGAAAAATGGATCAATTTAATCCCCTGAGCAGAGGTTTGGCAAGAGTTTTATGTGTCCCAAAACTAAATTCAAGTGAAATTGTAGATGACTTAACATCAGATCCTACAATAATCATCCTGGAGCTCCTGTGGCTTAGTGGTTAGAGCACTTGTCATGCAAGCTGAGGAGACCAAGCTGGGAAGACCTGTGTTCGAATCCAGGCAGGTTAGGGCAAGTTTCCTACTCCAAAAGCGCCTAAAGCGCTTTGGGACGTCGATAAAATGTGAAAAGCGCTATATCAAATCCAAGGATTATTATTATCCTGATTGTTTTCCTTCTTTAACAAGACAGCTGTGCAAGCCCAGCAGTTCACCACGTCTATCATTATGAACATAATGTTAATCTTGTTCTTAATCATTTTTATTCATCTGAGTTAAGATATTAATCAACACAGGATTAATTATCTTCCCTGGGATTTTATTCTATATATGCACCAATGTATAAGTGTAGACAGAGAACACAATTCATCTAATCATTGGTCTCTCTGAGGACTTGTTAATTTTGTACTCATGATCCAAGTTACTAGAGTTTCATCTGTACTAAAGATAGAATGTTTTGAAAATTAACAAAACAGTAATAATTAGGTTGAAACTAAAATTATAGGGTCATATATTAGGCCAGTCAACTATAATTAATAACTATATACCCACATGAAGGAATCATAATTGCATTATTCAGACATGAAACACAATTTGCTAAATAATTTCCTTTCATCATTACTGTTTTACTATCAATCAAAATGGCTTTAACTTCCAGAAACCAGTGGGAACATTTTATATCAGTCTATTAATCAGTTTTTCTACAACACCAGAATCGAATGTTGAAAGATAACAAAATATCTGCTTTGCATCATATTTACAAAGAAAATATAATTAGAAAGAGTGCCTAAAGCTGGATAGGCTGTTTTATGATCTTCAATTTCATTTCAAGGTAATTAATGCTTATGACCAAATTGACTGCCCTCAAAATCTTAAAAGTAAACGTTTATTCTAATATACTGAATAGCAATATATTTCCAGATAATGGATAACGTCTGAACATATTATTTTATTACTTTTAGAAAACAACCACATATGGCAAATCAGGTTGAAGTGTGGAGATGATACATTATAAGATAATATCTCAATTTTGGTTACAAATAATTTAATAGAAACTATATGCCCTATGCATACTCTGATTTTGTTAGTTGCTCAAAAATGCCTTAGGGGATAGGTCACTGCTGTGACATCAGTGCATGGGTCTTGCATATACTCTTTCAAAGCTCAACATTCATGGTAACAGCTGAGAATAGAATTTAACAATAGCAGCTTGGAACTACTATGCACTTCCCATATTCCCATAGCTAGGCTGAAAGGGCTAAATCTGAACCCAAGTGGAAAGACCTTCTATACAGTTCACATGATCTGCCAATGCTTATCAGACCACAAAACAAGGATGAATATAATCCCGACAAAAAGATGAGTAAAATCCATAACTACTTTGATATTCCCTTATAAAAGTTTGCAAATATTTTTACTTTATTTATGTTCAACCTCCACAAATTTTAGATAGATTTTGTTTAGAAAGACTTTTTGCAAGTTGGAAATTTATAGAAAGGGAATAATAATAATCCTTGCATTTGATATTGCGCTTTTCATGTCTTCTGGACGTTTCAAAGAGCATCACAGAATATACTGTAAAGTGAATTTACTGTATATTTTGTCGGTGAAATGTAGCAGCCAATTGTGCACAGCAGTGTCCCATAAAGAGTTGTGGATTGAGATGATCAATTAATTTGTTTTTGGGGGGGATGGATTATTATCATGCATGTGGAGTAAAGAAACTTGCCCAAGGTTTCTCTCTGCCTGGAATCGAACCCAGATCTCTCGCTTGCAGGGCAAGTGCTCCAGCCACTGAGCTACAGGACTCCACAAAGGTATAATATTAATAATCACTGCATTTGTTATGGCACCTTGCACATCAAGAAGACATTTTAAAACACTTCAAAGGATTTACTGCTAAGTATAGTGACTTGAGTATTTTGCAGTCAAATGTGGCAGCCAATTTTAGCACAGGAAAGACGTGAATAGCCATGAAGTGAAAACTCATTTTATTTGGGGGAAATTGTTATCTAGGCCGCTAAGAGAAAATTCCTGCTTTTTGAGTAGTGCTATGGGATCATTAACATCCACCGGAGTATCAGCCTAAACTGTGAGCTGACGTGAGGTTTGAAGTCACAACTTTCTGATTTAGAGTTGAGAGTGCTACCAACTGAGCCAGATTGGCAGCTGTGCAATGATGTAGAAAGTCAATGTGAAGTACGTTGCTTTGAACCAATTAATGTTTGCATAGATCTCAGTTTTTATAACTAACAATAAATATATTTGTAGATTATTGAAGGAACTCTTAAAAAATAATTTAGGCACATAATCATTTGCCAGGATTTTTGAAGCATGGTGCTCGTACACGCATGTGCACGTGCAAACACACACACAGACACACTCTGACCCACTTTCTATTCCATTGTGCAGAAATCCATCTTGTACTACTGTTGCTTTCTATAATCCCTCCTGAGGGATACCGCTACATTTCCCTATTATTTCATTTCAATGAGCATTTCCTACAAAACATTCCAGAAAATATTGGTTTAGATATATATTTTAAAAATTGAGTCCAAATGTTACTGTTTTATAGGACAAATTATTTTACTGTTCCAAGATTGCCTTACATGGAATTATGGCATCATTCACTTGTGAAAAAGAATCAATATGAAACAATGGATTTCTTCAAAACATTATACTGTACAGTTCAGATTGTTTATGGGAGTTAATTGTAACCTTTGCACTAGGTTTGAATATTATTTTAAATTTTTCCTAAACTTAACATTGTAGGATACACATTTAACATAAGTTTTTTTTTAACATTCGATAAAGCACCAAGCTTCACAGTATACACTGTAAAATGTAATGACTATGTTTTGCAAGCAAACAATAATGAAACAATCAGATTTCTAACAAGAAAAATGCAATCTATCAACAATTACAACGAATTATTCAAATTCACTATCAAAGCAAAGCTGGTATATTAATTGGAACCAGGATTTGGCACTCTGCATAGAGCAGATATATATTGAAAATAACAATCCTTGCATTTTATACAGCACCTTTCAAATGAAAGATCTCTGAAAGAACTGCACAGGATTCAATGTAAGTTGCGGTGCTTGAGTACTCTGTAGGTTCTGTTTCTCACCAAGCAAACTATGGTGATGTTTCGGTTAAATATACTTCAGTATATTCAAAGATCTATTTTAATGTCACGGAGAAATATATTTCCCATAAACACACCAGATTATCATTCAAGCCATGTTAATATCTACATTATTCTTTCAATTGAGCAGATTTTCTCATTGACCTTTCTTCCAGATTTTTTTCTCGGGCAATCAACTCAATTTCTAGATGCAGCATAATAAATAGCAGACATTACAGTTTAAGAAAATTTAGTTAGCCTTCACATCAACAAAAGACTGAAAATAGCATATTCTGTAACTCATGACAGTAAAAAAAAATCAATAGTGAATATGCATGCCAGAGATTACCTAATTTCCCCACATATCAGAATTTGTTAATGGCCCTCTTTGTCCTATTTCCACTTGGTATCTATTTACAAACAGGGGTAAAGCTATTCACTTGCACATGGTGCGAGTTCCATCCATCAAATTTACCATTTCAGTTCACCCAAAAAATAAATCTATATAGTATATTTAAATCTATAAATCCTTTACAATGGAAGTGCTATGTAGAAACTAATACTCAGAGCTGAATATCTGGTTGTCAATCTAAATTCAGAACAAAGAGAATGACTTGTGATGCTATCAATTGCATAGTTCATAAATTGAATATTATTTTTTATGAAAAGCATGAAATCACGAGTTTTTATTAATTTTAAAACTTTCATCTAGCATATTTGCCTTATTCAGAAACTGATCTCTAGTTTTGTTGAGATGCATAGGCAGTTGTAAGAGAAAACAAACTTAGTTTGACACTTTATTTCTTCTTAGCACCTATACAATATAATAATAACAATAATAAGCACCCATCTCTTAAGGTAGTCTTCAACAATGATCTTGTGGATCAAATAAAAAATGAACCAGATTCAATTTTGAGAGACAAGTTTGATAATGCAACATTTGCTACTAGTTTTAGTCTGTTGTTGCGTCAATATTAATATACAAAAAATAGACACAACCTAGTGATTCCTGAAGCTTGATCATTCCATAGCACTGATGAGTACATTGCTGTTAACCAACACCACTGTTCCTCAGCAGAAGAAAACACCCATATAAAAAGATGTGAAATGTCTGGAATCAGTTTCACGAATATTAATATACAATGGCAAGTTTTCAAATACCACTTCTGATCTAAATGTCACTATTTGTGATTTGTTTCTCAGTTGGTAGTTTCTTTATATGTTGAATATATTTGATTTTAAGTATAGCACAAAAGGCACATGATGTATATTCTAAATACTGTATTATCAAAATTCTTATTTGATGTTGGTATCATCACAATTAAATATGAGACAGCAGCATGGTTTGCCAAAATAATATGTATATATATATACATACAATATATATAAAGAATATAAAAATCTTGAAAAATTTGACTTTTCTAAATTATCATATTGCAATAAAATTATCAAAATAAATTATCATCATAAAATGAATTTACAGTGTGAAATAATGACAAAATCCACATTTAACTGTAATTTCACTCATTCTAATATTTATCACAGCATACAGCAGAATGTATTTGCATTTTTGAACATTCTCACAGTTTATCTGCATCCTCAGAATTAAGAAGAAACATGACAGCTAATATACATTTAATCATAAGACAAACTAAAATACAAATCAACTGAAGGTCACTCGTTTCATTAATTATAAATGCAGCAACTGCAGCTTTCATTGTTATGAATAAGATTTATTTGTACATTAGTTTGTTCTCCACAGCACAGACATGCCCTTCTTCTGTGCTGTAAACTAACATATATATCTATCTATATATATATATATATATATATATATATACACACACACATATACAACCATATAAACCTTACAAACATTACTGACTTCCATTATACAGTATATGGAAATTTGTTCTACATACAGCAGATAAATTCATTCTTCAATGCAAATATTATTTCCATCTTCTGTCAATCTCAGGTCATTGGTCAATTATTCGTTTCTCCTTGGCAGTACCCAGCTCACCCACTGCAAGGTTTCTGACAACATGATGCTGTAACTGTTTCTGGGTAGTAGAAGAATAATGCTGCCTGACCCACATTCTAATGTTTTGTTTCCCCTTTCTGAGTGAGGATAACCCTTCTTTCTACACAATCAAGCTATGATGTAGAGAATTATGGTAGCATATCCACTTCTCCATCCGTCATTATATGCAGCACATTAAATATTTATTGCGTTACCAGGCTAGCCCAATACACACGTTTTCCCTCACGACCGTAACATTGCCTGATCCGCCATTACCTCATCCCTCAAGCCGCTGAAACTCTCATTCATGCCTTACGTCAAAACTTGCCTACGCCCTGCTTGTTGGCCTCCCCAACCATGGCCTCCCCTCCATAAGCTGCAGATCAAGCTGTGTCCACTCCCACACCAAGCTCCTCATCATACACATCCTCGCTGGACTCCACTGGCTTCCCATTATGCAAGAGGTTTCAAGATATCTGGTCCTCACCTTCAGAGCCCTCAATAGCCCTGTCCCACCCTACCTCTGCGACCTCCTACACCCTTGCCAAACTGTCCACTGCTTTCATTCAGCGGGCTCCAGCCTGCTCCATGTCCCGCGACCCACCTGCCCCACCTTCCTGCCAAAGGCTGAGCTATCAGGCACTCTCCTTTGGAATTTCATCCCGCAATCCCTCCGCCTCTTCCCCTCCATAACCTCGTTCCACCTCAACACCCTCCTCTTTGACCGTGACATTGGCCACCCTCACTTCCCCTCCCTTCCCTCCACCCTCCCCAATCCCGACCCCAGCTTGTGTCTAAAACACTGACTGTCAGCGCATTGAGATATCCTCCCGAACCGCCCCATCATCGGAGGCCGGGCCTTCAGTTTCTCCGCTCCCACCCTATGGAATGCCATCCCTCAATCCCTCCATCTCGTTTCTTCCCTTTCCTCTTTCAAGGCCGGTTTGAAGACTTTCCTCTTCGATCGTGCCTTTTGTTCCACCCCGAATTTTTCTACCTCCCCGTCGTGTTTTACCCCATCCCAAACACTCCCCTCTCAGCTCGGGTCACATGCCTCCTGTGCAGCGCCTTGGGACGTCCTCCCGACGTGAAAGGCGCTCTATAAATGTAATTTGTTGTTATTGTTGTTGACATGAAAGGCGCTATACAAATGTAATTTTGTTCTTGTGTTTCACATCAGGATCAACAAGCATCTTTAGTGCCAGTGAAACCTTGTGGTATTTTTGTAATACTGGTACACTGAATAACTTTAACCTTGCCATTTTTGTGCGAAACCAAAATTCAGATACGAATGCTGCAATCTACTTCACAAGAACATATTTTATTTGTTAGACCATCAATGCTTTTTGTGACATGATCAAGAAAGCTAATTCATTTGATATAGATGCAATGCAGTGTTCTGTTACATCTATTTACAATATCCTAAATTCAAAAGCAATACAATTAAATATTGCTTTAGAATACGACATAGAAAGATTATGCATGATAATTTACAATTTATTATACCAATTTCTTGTTGACTATGTGGCAGCTAGTGATCTGTCACAGCGATTCTCTATGTAATAAATTCCAATCTCAGCCAAGATGCCATCAGGAAGTAACAAGTAGAGACAATACTTTCCAGCAAGGAATGGGGAGGAATCCAAACATAAGAAGAATTATCCTGCATTCCTCTCACACACCTCCCACTGGTTGGTTGAAGAAAGTTATTGGCAGAGATTGGATAATATGTAATCAGCTCACTAACTTGGCCAGGGTATTCAGCATGAGGGAAAACCTGAATCAGAGGGAAAATATAATATAAATGTAAAGATTCCAGGGAAGCTCTACAGATTATGCAATTCCATTCAAATGAAATGTATTTTAAAAATTTATGTTTTCCACAATTCATCCAGATTCTCACTTTGTTTTGATGAGGCACCGTTTTCATATTTGTATTACAATGCTGGAGATATGCTTGATATCGTGGATGTTCAACAATTAATTTCAAACAGGTGGACAGCATCACCACCAAAACCAATGTTGAATCAAGTAACATGATTAGCATTGACGCAACGCATCAAAGTGCTTTAGAACTGTCACATTACACTTGACCATCATTCATTCGCAGCTGTTGGCATAGGGATTATCGCATAGCTAAACCTTGATTCCAAGTACTGTAGTTCTTTGCATGTTAAATTGTCAATACACACTTTATAATCAGTGAATATTTTACAACTGCCTGATACTCAGTAGTTCAACAGCTCTTATAAGCAAAAGATTTGTTATTTATAGAAAATAAATAATTATTTAAAATTTTATATTAGAACGCACTTTATTTATGAAAAAAGAAAAATCTCACATTAATCACAGAATGATGTTCTCAATCTATCTCTATGACTTGGGCATTGCCTTCTCTCAGATCAAGACTCGGTTTTAATTGCTTTGATTAAGTTTTCACTGGGGATCAAAGCTCAGAGAATTGTTATTACATGTAGTTAGCAAGGAAGACAGCTGAGAATAAGTGCTGCATTTCTTTAAAACTCCAAAGCAGTTTTCCAGGACACAAACATTTCTCAAAGAAATGTAAGAACTGTTTGGTAAAAGCTTATATTTAAACATTCAGTTATGTACATAATACTAAAGCAACAGAATGCTAAAGCAGTTACGTGTGAGTTTCACAAATCTGTTTTTCAAGAATATTATTGAGAACACATTTCATAATCTCACCAATGCAACTTTAACGCAAAAATCAAAAGAGAAAAAAGTGATAACAGTATGAATGCTGTAGAACTATTTGCCCAAATTACTTAATATGCCGTTTCTTCAGGTGCCACAAAGATAGAGATTTTGATATTTGGCTGCAAATCAAATGTCGCTTCAAGTGCTAATTTATTTATTATTCAGAACCAGCAGTATTCTCTACAATTATCATTTGTTTTTCATGCAATTCAGATCCTTAAAAAAGGACAATTTTAAAAACAGATCCAAAGACTTGTCTTACAGTCATAATGCTGAAAAAGGTTCACTCTATACTATTGAATTAAAATGATGATGTCCCAGAAGAATATGTCTTGTAGCAATTTATTGACTTTCTATTACATGGACTTTATTTCTGCAGAAATCATCAATTAGATTGGAAAATCTTGCAATTTATTTCGGCAAATCTTACCTGGTATGCATAAAATCTGGTTCCATTAGGTGGATGAACCTTAACGGAGTCAGTCCCCGTGCTCATGTCCGAGAATATCATTGCTCAAACCAACAGGAATACAATCCACAAGCATACAAAAATGCAGAAGACGCAGCTAAGTTCACTGTTAAAACCTATCTTGTATGATGGACAGCTACTATACAAAATAAATCTGTTCCGTCTGCACTATGTGGCTGCAATTAAAGTCAACCTCATGTTCCCACAGCTGTGAGTGTGATTCAAAATCACCATTCCTTGCCCTTTTTAAAACAGAAAACTCAATGAAGATGAGAAACTGTTGAACCAGACTCAAATAATCTGTGAATACAGCTCATGTGAACACGCAGTTTTGTGGACCTGCCCATCTGTTCCAATGATAATCACCTCCCTCCACCGCAGCCTGGTTATTATGCTCAGCATCAGAACGTAACTAACCAATAAAATGCAGGATGTGTTCATACGACCGTGCACAGTGTAAGACAGAGGACCTCTTCTGACAAACTGGGAGCTTTCCTTTTGCTGTGCTTATAGTCACATCAAAGCTGATTCAGTTTATGGCAAAAGTATTTGAAATTAATTCCAAAAATGCTACCTTTCTCTGCTGTTTTGAAATTGAACAGTAAAGCAACTTCCTATAGTTAACAGTTAGAATTAAGTCACTAATGCACATGAAATAAAAAAGGTCAGGTTGCATGGGAAATTGTGAATTTTTAAAAAAAGCTCTTGATCACTTCTCGATGCTTACCAAACCATGCAGCCGAGTTCAGAAGTTCCATTTGAGCACCAACAAAGTTTTTTAATGTACTAATGTTTTACATTAATAATAATAATCCTTGCATTTGATATACATTGAATAAGTGCTACCCCTCACACCCAAATTGATGGCGCAATGCATGACTCCCAATTTCCGAATGGTTCTATTTCAAGACTATTATATTACTACTGTATTATTATTTCACAGATTCTGATAGCTCAGTGATTAGAGCACTCACCTTATAAGTGAAGAGACATGGGTTTGATTCCAGTCAGGGATAAATAAAACCAATAAAACCATGGACAAGTTTCCTTACTCTACATGCCTAATAATAATCCATTGAAAAAAAATTTGGTCACTCAATCCACGACTGTTTGTGGGACAATGCTGTGCACAATTGGCTGCTGTGGTTCGTCCAAAAATATACAGTCAATTCACTTTACAGTATATTCTAAAGCACTTTGAGATGTCTAGAAGATGCAAGATAAAAATGCAAGGATTATTATTATTATGACTATTATCATCTTCTCTCTCGTTTTCGAATGCCTTCATGTTCTCATACCTCTCTACCTTTCCAACTTGCTCAACTGACTCCAGCATCCACTGCCTCCTCTCAGCTGGCTCTATCCTCCTGTTTGTCCCTCGACCCATCCGCTCTACCATTGATGGCCATGTTTTGACTCACACCAATTTGAAACTCAGGAAGTCTCTTGCCCATCCGTCCGCCTTGCCCACTCCCTCCACTTTCACATCCCACTTAGAGACCATACTTTTTTATTGTACTTATGGTCACCTCCTCCCTACCTCTCAATGTTAAGCACTCCAGAACATGGACTGGTGTGAAGGGCGCTATATAAATGCAAGTTGTTGTTGTAAATGTGAACTGATGAAAACAGCTGAAGATGAGTGCAGTATTAGCTACTTGTCTTCTAATTTGTTAAATGAATGAAAGATCAGCATTAGGTACATGATTTAACTGAACTTTCTATCAAGTATTGAGACAAAGAGTTCAATCGTACTTTAAATATCCTCACATATTTTGATAGATTTCCAAATTTGGCAGACTTCATTCATAATGTTGCATATTATGAAGTCCAATATTTTTCCCAATGCAAGCAAAATTCAATCAATCAGTCACTCCATATCACAGTAAATCCTTTGAAAAACCTGGAGGTGTCCTTCTGACGTGGTAAAATCTATACCAAACTCAAGGATTATTATTAATGTTAAACAGTCATTGTCAAATTCTAATACAGTACCTTTAGTTATGACATCATTAAACTGAATTTACTGAAACAGTACCAACAGCACCAAAAAGCAATCCAAATGACAGTGAAATGATACTGACAACTATCATTGCTCTAGAGTCTAAAGTGACACAATTCTGTATCAGGTCAATTTCAGGATTATAAATGCCATTGCCTTTCATTTTACCTATTCATGCAAACCAGCTATTTTCATTCAGTAGAAAATGAATACAAGTTATCAATAATGCCTTTTTTTAAGAAAAATCAATCAAGTTGGGAAATAGACCATGGGTTAAATTTTTTTTAATTACCTCTTGATGGTTACCTTATTTAAGCTAATACCAACTCTCTACAAAAGGGTCACATTGTACTTTAGATCAAGGAAGCTAAACTTTTTTACATCACAGAGTCAAAGTTACTCTGCAAAGCGTACATCTGTTTAAATATATCGCATTCGTATCATCTTACTGGTTCTAGTACAGCCAGAGGTGGACAAAGCATAAGTCTGGGCCAGAGTTCAGTTCCTCACTCTTCATTGCTATTCTAGGGCTTTTCACTGTTCACTAATCAAGATCTACTTAACCCGACAAATCGGGTTTACCAACTACCTCAGTTTGCTTACATTAGCATACATTAAAAATCTGATTTTTAAATTCACTGGTCATCACTGCTGTATCTTTCAACTGCAATGCCATCTATATTTCTGCAATTAGTTGCTTGTAATCATTCCTACTCATTAATTATGGATAATTAATAAAGTATAGTACGATAAACAAAAACAAAATTACATCTGGACCCGAGCTGGGTGGTTGGTACCAGAGAGGATGGAATGGAAGAGCAGGGGGGGAATGGAAGGTCACCAAGGCATGATCCAATAAACTATTCCTAAGTAGACTCATCTATTATCTTTCCTTTGGTGAAACAACATTTGAGATCCAAAGTGTGAACCATTCATGGATCAAACGCAACACTTTTGCTACGAATAACGAAATACAAGGAGAAGCTGCCCCCTGGTGTTCAATGAAAATTATTATAATAGTTGACTTTATAATGTAAGAAAATCTAAAATTAGGAAAATAATCCTGTCATAAAAAATCCTTTCACAGATTTTATGTACATTTTCCATATCTCTGAGGTGAAATGCCTAGGAAGATTAACCTCCATCAAATTTCTCTCAGAGAAAGTTTGCATCTTCCACACAAAGATTATACATAATCTAGTATAACTCCAGGATATTGACTATTCATATTATTCAGTCCTGACAGATTGCATTCTAAGGATAATAGCCTCCAAGAACCACCAATAAAGGTACCATTTTATTTAGAATCATCTGTGATACATATAATCCTCACTGTCGAATCTCTTCTGAACCTTCAACTGGTTAATCCTGATTGTCCAAAAAAAGATAAATCAGGAGACCTAAAATGGAAGCAAACTAAGTAAAAGCTTCCAAAACACAGTGCTATCCATTAGTCCGGTTCCTCACCAGCACTGCTTTTTTCCACCTCCGATGGATCGCCCGTCTCCGGCAATATCTTGCCCCAAAAGCCGCTGAAACCCTGGTCACCTTTGTCACCTCTCGGCTGGACTATTTCAATGAACTCCTTGCCGGTCTCCCCTACACCACAATCCATAAAATCCAACTCATTCAAAACTCTGCCACCCGCATTCTCACCTGCACCAAACTTCGCTCCCCCATTACCCCAGTCCTTGCCAGACTTCACTGGCTTCCTGTCTCAGAGAGGATCGATTTCACAATCCTCACCATTGTTTTCAAATCCCTCCACTCCTCTGCCCCCTCCTACCTCTCCGACCTCCTCTCTCCTCAAACCAGCACCCATTGCCTTTGCTCCACTGTGTCTGGCTTCCTCCTTGTCACCGTATACTCCGCTCCAACTCTCTTCCTCACTCCCTTCACTTTGCCCCCTCTCTTCCCAGTTTCAGGTCTCAGCTAAAGACCTTTCTCTTCAACTGTGCCTTTGGTCACCTTTTTATCTCTGCCCCTGGCTCGGTCCTGGGATCTGTTATTGTGAAGTGCTCTGAGATGTCCTCCAGCGTGGAGGGTGCTATATAAATCAAAGTTGTTGTTGTTGTAGTCCAGAACAACCATTGTTCGACAGTGAATAACTCAAAACTATATTTGGTAAATGTGGTGGGATAGCAGAATAGTATATTAAATATCACTTTTGTGGACAGACTACAAAGCGTGAACCTAACAAAATACAGTATATTGGTTATTCTACTTGCAATTATCCAGCGGTAGTTTTGAAAATTTGTTCAGATGATAATAAATCTCCTGTTATCAACAACAACAACAAAATTACATTTGTATAACGCCTTTCACGTCAGGAGGACGTCCTAAGGCGTTGGACAGTTATTGATACAGTAACTAAATTGCAAATAAGTCAGCTAATGGCATTAGATTGTGTAATCTAAATAATTAATTAATTTGTTTTGAAAACAAGATAACTATTTAAAGATATTAAACTCCGCCGCCCGCAATCTCACCCGCATCAAACTTCGCACCCCGATTAGCCCAGTCCTTGCCAAACTCCTTTGATTCCCTGTCACAGAGCGGATCGACTGCAAGATGCTCATTCTTGTGTCTAAATCTCTCCACTCCTCACACCTCCCTACTCTCCGACCTTCTTTCTCCTCACAGCAGTACCCGCTGCCTGCACTCTACAGGGTTTGGCCTCCTCCTTGTCCCCCGAATCCTCCGCTTCACCATGGACGGCCATATTTTTAGACACTGTGTCCCGAAACTTTGGAACTCCCTTTCTTGACCACTTCACCTCACCCTCTCCTTTCCCATCTTCAGATCGCACCTAAAGACCTATCGTTTCGACCACGCTTACAGTCACCTCCCCCTTACTCAGCTTCGGGCTCTGCCATTGTGAAGCACTCCGACGTTGCCCGGAGTTTAAGTTGCTATATCCATGTAAGTTGTTGTTGGTGTACTAAATAACGTGACCATTTTAGCCGTGACCTGAAAGTAGAAAGTGAGGGTTCCATCTGGTGGTAATGAACAATAATGCATATTGGGAATCTAAAGTGCAACTTACACGAAAAGATTTTGCAATAGAAAATCCTAGACATTTTAAGTTGATCAGATGGTCAAACACCAGCTTTACAGAAGTCTACATGAACATGATAAACCACAGAAGAAAACCTCAAGCAGTTTATAGATACCACTTGAACGCCAAATGTGCTAATTCCCATGGTTTATTCCAATCAATAGTTAGCACAAAAAGGATCATGTCTGTACTTTACCAAGCTATTTGTACTGTCAACTCAGCCACAAACTGTAGAATTCACCATTGTTTAATATCCACTATAATGTTCTTTATACTTGTTATTGAAATGTGATGAAGAAATGCAATAAAAGTTTTGATGACGGTCATTAAGTGCAGGATTCAACATGAAGAATAGAAATGGGAATTACCTAAATAAGTTTGATGCACCTGTTTTGTGAAATAGCTCATCACAATGCATGTAGCACTTTAGAAATCGAATTGTAGTATTACCTCTTATTAGAGTAATCTGTAATTAAATATATCAACAAAAACAACTTGGGTTTATATAGCGTCCACCCAGCTGCACCTTTCTGCCTCATCCCTCAAACCCCAGACCATCGATGTTCTGACAGCATGTCTGTCCGACATTGAGTCCTGGACAAGAGACAACTTCCTCCAATTGAACGTGAGTAAGACCGAGGCCCTCCTGATCGGCTCAAGCCAGCGCCTCCGCATATCGGGCGCTGCCAGCCTCAACATCCAAGGCTGTACTCTCCACCTCACAAAGCCAGTCAGGAACCTCGGCATCACGTTCGACCAAAAACTCTCCTTCCTCCCCCACATCCATGCCTTGACCGGCACCGCTTACTTCCACCTGCGCAACATTGCCAGGCTCCGCAATTATCTTACTCCCCATGCTGCCGAAACACTCGTGCACGCGTACATCACCTCAAGGCTGGACTACGGAAACTTTCTCCTCGTCGGCCTCCCCATTTCCTCCATTCACAGGCTGCAGGTCATCCAAAACTCTGCAGCCCGTGTATTATCCCGCACCCGCCTCCGCGACCATATAACCCCCACCCTCGCCCGTCTCCACTGGCTCCCCATCCTCCAGAGGATCGAGTTCAAGATCCTCGTCCTCACCTTCAAGGCCTTACATGGCCTTGCCCCGCCCTATTTAACCTATTTACTCTCCCCCTACAAGCCCACCCGGACCCTCTGTTCAGCAGGACTTGGCCTGCTCCAAGCCCCCCGCCCGAACCGCCCCACCATCAGAAGCCGGGCCTTCAGTTTTTCTGCTCCGACCCTACGGAATTCCATCCCCCAATCTCTCTGTCTCGTTGCTTCCCTTTCCTCTTTCAAGGCCAGTTTGAAGACTTTCCTCTTCGACCGTGCCTTTTGTTCCCCCCCGAATTCTTCGACCTCCCCTACTTGTTTCACCCCTTCCCTTACACTCCCCTCCCAGCTCGGGTCACACGCCTCCTGTGCAGCGCCTTGGGACGTCCTCCCGACGTGAAAGGCGCTTTATAAGTGTAATTTGTTGTTGTTGTTGTTGTTGTTGTCCTTCACGCCGGGCAGCATCTCCGAATAATGGATCCTTGGGCTGAGCCAGGGAGAGGGGGAAGCATGGTCGAAAAGAAAAGTCTTTAGCCATGAGCTGAAAGTAGGAAGGGAGGGGCGAGGCGAAGGGAGTTCAAGAGCCTCGGGGTGTAGTGGCTGAAGGCACGGTCGCCGATGGTGGAGTAGAGTATTTGGGGAAAAGGCCAGACCCGGTGGAGTGAAGGCAACTGATATTGTTGTACAATGTCTCAGATGATTGTTGCCTTCGAAAGCATGCTCATATTATACATATACCGTATAGATAATAATCCTTGCATTTGATATTGTGCTTTCCACATCTTCTGGATGTCTCAAAGCGCTTCACAGAATATACTGTAAAGTGAAATTACTGTATATTTGTGGCCGCAACTCAGCAGCCAATTGTGAACCACAGTCTCCCATAAACAGTCGTGGATTGAGTGACCAAATTCAGATTTTTATTTGAGGGATTATTATTAGGCATGTAGAGATGGGAGGAGAGGGAAAAGAGATGAGCTTTGCTGCGGTTAAAAGTGACAGGTAATTAGAAGGGTTTTAAAAGCAGAGAGGGACGGATGCAGAGTGATTTTGAGAAAGCTCCAGAAAGCAGGGAAAATGTTGCTGAAGGCTTACCCACTGATAGTGGCCGGACAAACATAGAACAGTTGGCAGAGCAAAGGGAGTGTTTTACACTGAGTGCAACTGACTGGAATACTCAATTAGAACACCAACTATACAAATATATATACTGTATGTATAAATATATACACAGTATATATATATATATACCGATAGCTAATCCGGTCCCAACCTTATAAGCACATTGTAACAACAACAAAAAAATTACATTTGCAGTGCGCCTTTCACATCGGGAGGACATCCATTGCAATACTGTTTCTTGGGATAAATACTCACTGTTTAGCATGGCTCAATAATAGCATCAATGCCTCCGAGTCAGAAGGTTATGAGTTCAAGCTCCATGTCAGGGTGTCACGTAGTCTAAGCTAGCACTCCATTGCAACGTTAGGGGTATGTTGGAGGTGTTGTCGGAGGTGCCATCCTTCGGATGAATGGTTAAGCCTAGGTCCAAGCTATCTGTTCAGGTGGACATTAAAACTCCCATGGCATTTTTCGAAAAGAGAAGGGAATTTCTTCAGGTGTCTGACCAACAAATCCCCCAAATATCATTGATCACTTACTCCATAGCTGTCTGTGCAGCATTGCTGTGTGAAACTTGCTGTCACTTTTCTCCCACAAAAAACAGTTGATACATTTTACAGTATATCCTATGAAGCGTTTTAAGATATCTCGACTTGAGAAGACACCAAAAATTATTTATTATTATGGAACAGTTTTCTTTGATTTTCTCAGCGCTTTGGAACGTCCTCCCGACGTGAAAGGTGCTATATAAGTTCAATTTTGTTGTTGTTGTTGTTGATGCTTGCAAGTATAAAACCAGCATTTTGTTTTTTTTCGAAAATCAGCTATATCCAAGTGTATCTAAACGTAAACCTGTGTTAAAAACGTATGCAAAATTAAAGTAATTATTTATCTCAACTTTTGAATGCTATGTAGGATTGTATACAAAATTTAATTTTAATGAAGGGTAGATATTAGAATGAGAGGTGACGTGAAGAGAGAGAGAATGAGGCAGAGGGAGGCGCTGAAAGAGAGAGCATGTTCACTTTTAGAGAAAAACAAATATTTTCAGTGAAATTGTTAGCAATCTGTTCACTTTTAACAAAATCAATCAAATCAAATTAATCAAAACTTTTTTGAAAGTATATAGCACCTTTCACGTCAAGAGGACATCCCAAGGCGCTATACAGTTAGGTACGGACAAGAGCAGGTGGGGAGGGTTTGGGGCAGGATGAAGAAGAGTAGGAAAATAGACTGTATATTTGTGGGCGAAATGCGGCAGCCAAATTGTGCACAGCAGTGTCCCACAAACAGTTGTGGAAGTGGGACTAGGGGAAAAAAGGGGGAAAGATGGCAAGGATAATAAGAAAAATCCCAAAGATACAAAACTAAATTTCAAAATTTAACAAAATAAGAACATCACCTTCATCAATAATCCCACGGGATGCTCTGTGGTATTATTTATCTATATTATTTATTCATCAATCGGTCCTAGTAGGTATCAACCCCACATCCTATTTATAGTATAGTTAGGCACTCTGATGACTGTTTCACCATTATCCTGGTTCGCCACAGTGTGTCACTCTCAACCAATTTATCATTGTTGCTCTGATTAATACATTTATATTACATGTCATCATTACTTATTAAATCAGCATTTACTTTCACAAAGTAGGATTTTTTTAATATTTTCAGAAAGGGAATGTACATTTTCCTTTCCAACACAAAGTACTGTAGAGTTCTGTGGATCAGTGGTTAGAGCACTCGCTTTGCAAACGAGAGACCTTGGTTCTACTCCCAGCAGGTGAAACATTGACCAACTATTCTTACTCCAAATGCCTCTGTTTACCTAGTCATAAGTAGGAACCAGTTATTAATCGAATAGGATACTAGATACTAGACTAGACATCTCAAAGCGCTTTCTAGAATATACTGTAAAGGTAATTGACTGTTTTTTGTGGGCAAAACGCGGCAGTCAATTGCGCATGGCAGTGTCCCACAAATATTTGTGGATTGAAGTGACCAATTTATTATTGGGGTGGCAGGTGGGGGTTCTTGAGGGTGTATTATCAGGCATGTGGAGTAAGGGAACTTGCCTAAGGTTTCATCCTGCCAGGCATTGAACCCAGGTTTCTCACTTGCGAGGCACTGAATTATAGGACTCCAAAGGACAACTGAGTTTGATATAGTTTTATCTATAATTCTACAAATGTCCAAAAATTGCAGGATACAAATAAACATAACAAATTAAACAGCTAATCTCTAAAAAATGTATTTTGCAGTATTATAAGTAAATAGAAAAATTTATGCACATTATGGAAGATTATGAATTAATTACATGCACTTCATTGCTTTGTTTATACTGCAGGCATTGGAATGACATGGTGTCTGCATTAGTGTGAAGCCAATAGTTTAACTTGCATGTCTGCTGGCTCCAAATCAGCCTCCTCGCCCCAAATCAGTCTCCTTTGGCCTTGCCTTCTTAATGTACTTAAAGCAGAACTTTGTTAAATCTGTATCTGTGACTTACAATGCAAAATTATGATACAAAATTACACTTGTATGGCACCTTTCACATCAATTTCAGCAATTGTGGAGACCCGTAGCTCAGTGGTTAGAGCACTCGCCTTACAGGCATGAGACCTGTGTTCGAATCCAAGCAGATCAGGGCGAAACCTTGGCAAGTTTCCTTAATCCACACTCCTAATAATACTCCCTCCAAAAAAATATCAATAATAAAATTGGTCATTTCAATCCACGACTGTTTGTGGGACACTGCTGTGCGCAATTGGCTACCATGTTTTGCCCACAACTATACAGGCATTCACTTTACAGTATGTTCTGTGAAGCGCTTTGAGACGTATCGAAGATGTGAAAAGCGCTATATTAAATGCAATCATTATTATTATCAGTAGGTTGTCCCAAGCGCTGACCTATGTGGAGGTAACAGATACGATTGCACACTGCTGATCAAGACCATAGAATTAGACACATACAAACAAAGGTTGATGAAACAAAGGAAGGAGTAAATTCAGTTGTGGAATCAAACATGAAACACAATATTATTAACAGAAGATCAGAAGCACAGGAGGTATAAGGGAATAATGCAAAGATAGTGGTATCTGGTTTGCTTCCATTTTTAACCTACAACAACAAAATTACATTTATAGAGCGCCTTTCATGTTGGGAGGACGTCCCATGGCGCTGAACAGTTAGGTTGGGATCCAAGCATGGTGGGAAGGGTCGGGATAAGGGGCAGGGGGAAGGGGGAAGGAGAGTAAGAGAGGGGGAAGAGTTAGGAAGGGAGCAGAAAGCACAGTCGAAGAGGAAGGTCTTGAGACCAGCCTTGAAGGAGGAGAGGGAAGAAGCGAGTCGAAGAGATAGCGGGATGGAGTTCCACAGTGTGGGGGCAGAGAGGCTGAAAGCCTGGCCACCGATAGTAGGCGGTTTGGGCAGGGGACATGGAGCAGGCCAGAGCCCGCTGAATGGAGGGACGGGCAGGCTGAAAGGGAGACAGCAGGTCGGAGAAATAGGCAGGGGCAAGGCCATGAATGGCCTTGAAAATAAGGACGAGGATCTTGAATTTGATCCTCTGGGGGATGGGGAGACAATGGAGACTGGTGAGGGTGGGAGTTTTGTGGTCGCAGAGTCTAGTGCAGGAGAGTACACGAGCTGCAGAGTTCTGAATAATCTGCAGCTTGTGAAGAGAGGAGCTGTGAAGGCCGACAAGGAGAGAGTTCCCTTAATCAAGCCTAGATATGATGAACACGTGGATAAGTGTTTAGCAGCATGGGGTGGGTGAGGTAGGCAGTAATAGTCATGGTGCGGATTTGGGGGAGGAAGGACAGTTCAGGGTCGAACCAGACACCCAGATTCCTATGTGACTTCAAAAGGTGGAGAGTACAGTCTTGAATGCTGATGTTAATCTAGAAACGTGTGAAGAATGAGCAGGATAATAGATTTCCACAAATAGTGTCTGCATAAGAAAATATAATTGGTAGATAACTGAGTACTTTTTCAAGCAGGAGGATCTTTTATAGAAAGAATGGTCTGCATGTAACTTGAGATTCTAGCTGTTTCACATATAAGACTTTTAAAGGATAAAGTTCCTGACAAATTCAATAGTTGGATTGAAAACTAAATCAGCAAATTTAAGTAATAGAGGCCAGCAACAAATAGATTCCATAAGAATCTATTCTGGGTCCTTGTTTTAATAATAATAATCCTTGCATTTGTAAACACGCTTTTCACAGCTTCTAGATGTCTTAAAGTACTTCACAGAATACACAGATATCCCATTCCAACCGCGAGGGACACATTCGTGTAAACCTTCACGGTTGGTAATATCGCGGTTGGAAAATGCAGGGCCCTATGGGAAACACGGGGATAGGGGGAGTACGTTTGCTTTTTCGCGGTTGGGAAATGCAGGGCCCTATGCAAAACATGGGGATAGGGGGAGTAAGTTTGCATTTAGTAAAACTAAACACAAAAAAATCACATACAGTTATAACATACATGGGGATAGGGGGAGTAAGTTTGGGCACATCTGCAGCAATCCGCAAGGCTGTTTGACTGACTTACACACAGAGAGAGACACAGAAGGTGGGGGGGTGGGGGGGGGTGGGATGCCACGACACGGAGGGCTGGTGGGGGCTGTCTGACTGACTTACACACAGAGAGAGAAACCACTGATGAGTGAGAGGTGGATGGATGTGGAGAAGCGATATTGTGGCTGGTTGATGCAACTGGCTCATCAGTGGTAGGCGGTTTATTACAGAATTGTGAGATGGATGGTTGACCCATTTTGTTCCACATATCTTTCAGGACCTGCTTGTATGGTCTCATTAAATCCTCCAAACCTCGCTTGAATGTTAAGGTACGCTACATGAATGGGTCAATCTCCATAAAGGTGTCCGATAGTTTATTAGCAAGGAGCATTGGATTGCTAAGGTTGGCATTTGTCATCCTCGGCTTCTCCACCATATCCTCATCCTCTGCCTCACCAGAATGCTGTATTAGCTCATTAAGGGCCTCCTCCGTCAACCCCTCGCTGTGTGACTCAAGGAGATCCTCGATGTCACCAGGCTGCATATCGGACAGCTCCTCGCCTCCCAAACGTTGAGCAACCTCGACAATGCGCTGAACTTCAGCATCAAATGCAGGGACGCCTCATAAGTCGTTCACTGCCTCCTTCCACAGTTTACCCCAGCAGGCGTTGAGTGTCGTCTTCCTCAGTTCATCCATCGATTCCTTTATGTTGGTGATGCAGTCAGCGATGGTGCAATCCTTCCAACACGTTGACATCGTCAGTGTCGCGTCATCCTCCATAGCCTGTATCATGCGGTTAAAGGTGCATCGAACATAGTATGCCTTGAAGGTGGTTATCACAACTTGGTTCATGGGTTGAATCAGTGAAGTCGTGTTGGGAGGCAGGAAGCCAACCTCAATATTAGGGTGGGCAAATTTGACTGTGTGCGGGTGGCCAGGTGCATTGTCGAGGATGAGTCGGACTTTGAAGGCCAGATTTTTTCTTGGAACGTACCGTTCCACTTCATGAACAAAGTAGTTATGAAACCAGTCCATGAAGACTGCAGCAATAACCCGCCTTGCGGTTAGAACGCCAATATACAGGGAGATAGTTTTTATTTTTGCCCTTCAGAGCACGGGGATTCAGAGAGCAGTAGAGAAGCATCGGCTTCACTACACAGCCCCCCTCGGTGTTAGCACAAAGGAGAAGGGTCACCCTATCCTTAGCCACCTTGAATCCCAAAGCTTGCTTCTCAGCCTTCGCGATGAAAGTTCGGGAAGGCATCTGCTTCCAGACGAGACTAGTCTCATCTGCATTAAATATCTGCTCCGGCAGGTAACCCTTCTCCGCAAACAACGTCTTCAGTTCTTCCGGGAACTTGGCAGCGGCCTCGTGATCGGTTGAGGCCAATTCCCCCTGAACCTTGAGGCTAGTCAAGGAGAACCTCCTCCTAAAGTGAGCACATTCCTTGCCCTTTTAGCAACAGATTTACTTTTACCACTGCTATATTTAGGGGCCATATGTAGGTGCTAAACTGACGAATTAT
This sequence comes from Hydrolagus colliei, assembly GCA_035084275.1. Classification (NCBI taxonomy): domain Eukaryota; kingdom Metazoa; phylum Chordata; class Chondrichthyes; order Chimaeriformes; family Chimaeridae; genus Hydrolagus; species Hydrolagus colliei. The sequence goes on along the minus strand of CM068746.1, from coordinate 23,400,636 downwards.
TAAAGGCAGAATGTGCAGCAACAGGACAATGTTCGAACACACACAAGTAGCTGTAGATCCACGAAGCAGCTAGACCATGTGGGGTAGTAAAGATGCTGATAGGTGGGAAACGCGGATGAATACACACCAATACGCGGATGGATGCGGTCCCTTATTTGGAAGAGTGAAACTTGAAAATTTAAATCTGTGGTTTTAAATCACGGATGCACAAAACGCAAAACGCGGTTTGCGAGGGTTGTCGCATTTAGCAAACTGCGGAAGCATGAGTTTCGTGGTTGTGGAGGCCACGGTTGGGGAGTGATACTCGTACTTTAAAGCAGTGATGTGTGGTGGGTAAAATGATAGGGAAGGCACTTCCCTCAGTTCATGCTCACTTTTGGGGTGTGGCTTATGACATCATCATAAAGTCACGCCCCCAAAGGCAGTAGCCAACTCTGCTTATTTCCCAGCCATTTTTTCTGTAAATAATCATATACAATTTAAAGTTTTTATTCTCATAAGGTAGGCACTGCCTACCCTGCCTGCACATCCCTGCTGTAAAGTGAATTCACTGTATATTTGAAGGCAAACACCACAGCTAATTACACACTGGTGTCCCACAACCAGTCGTGGATTGAAATGACCAATTTTTTGGTACCAGCCTGCCTGTATCCTCCGTTCAGCAGACTCAGGCCTGCTCCGCGTCCACCGCCTAACCGCCCAACCATCGACGGCTGGGCTTTCAGCCTCTCTGCTCCCACACCGTGGAACTCCATCCCTCAGCCCCTCCGCCTTGCTTCCTCCCTTTCCTCCTTCAAGGCTGGACTCAAGACCTTCTTCTTTGACCGTGCCTTCGGCTGCCCCACCAACTCTTCCCCCTCTCCCACCCCTTCCCCCTACTTCGACCCTCCCCCATTCCCCTCCCCACCGCTTGGGTCCTGACCAGACTGTTCAGCACTTTGGGATGTCCTCCTGACGTGAAAGGCACTATATAAGTGTAATTTTGTTGTTGTGTTGTTGTTGTTGCCTGAAATCAAACCCAGGTCTCTCGCTTGTAAGGCGTGTGCTCTAACCATTGAGCTACAGGACTCCACCTTTAATAATTAGGGAGTAGAGAATCCATAAAAGGAAAACCATAAAAGGTTACTTCTGGGTTTTGTAGAGGCACTAAATATAGAACTCAGGTCATGTTGAATCTGTACAAAACATTGCTTAGTTTGCAACTCGAGTATTGAGCACAATGTTCAGACCCCCAATATTGCATGGACATCAAAGTAATGGAAGTGGAGCAATATAGATTCAAAAGGATGATAATGGGTTTGAGACAATTATAGTTATGAGGAAAAGGTCAAATCTGCAGTTGTATTCACCAAAGCAGAATAGGTTAACAAGGTATCCAATGGAAATATTCAAAATTACAAACGTTTCAGAGTAAATTATGAAATATGAATCTTACTGCTTTGATGATAGCAACCAGATTACTATAAACAAGAGGTTAGAAGATGACTACACAAAGGGATATTGGATACTATTACAAATAGCAACTGAAGCAGAAGCAATCAAGTTATTTAAAAGTAAATCGGATAGAATAAAAAATTGAAGAATAAAAATTATAGAAAAGTATGTGGATAGGGCAAAAAAGGGGGATGAGATTAGATAGCTGGGGTGGAGCAACAGTATGTCATAGGAACAATTGACTGAATATTCTCATTCTGTGCTGCAATTTCAACGATTCTTGGCTCAGCTGCAATTCTTCTCCATATCAATACTCACTATTTGGGTTCACAAATGGAGAATGGCTATTGAGCCAAGTAAAAAGAACAGTTGGTGCCAGTAGAATCATACCTCAAGATAAAAGCACCTCCAAGAATGATTGGAAAAACTTGTTTCCCATCTTCTTTCTGGAGCATTGACCATCCAACGCCTTGGGACGTCCTCCGGATGTGAAAGGCGCTATATAAATGTAATTTTGTTGTTGTTTCCCATCTTAGTGCTTCCCCTCCTTTCCCATCTTCAGGTTGCCTGAAGACGTTTCTCTTCGACTGCACTTACGGTCACCTTCCCCCTCCCCCTGACTCGGCCTCAGGCTCTGCCATTATGAAGCGCTCTGAGATGTCACCTGGCATGGATGGCACTATATAAATGTAAGCTGTTGTTGTGGTAGTGTTCTTAATGAGACCATGTGTCTGCTGTAATCATTGATTAAATTACTAAAAATAACTTATCCTTGTTTTCAATTAATTTTCATTCCAAAATTCATGCTGTAGGCCCATTAAAAGGTTACAATAGAAAAAATAATGTATTTTTCAGTATTACTGTGTGCTTTAGTATTTAAAGATGTTGCTAGTTTGGTGGTTGAATAATGAACCTATTCAAGAGATTGTCCAAATAAGTCCCTGTAGCATATACTGTACATAAAAGACCGAATGTGAACTTTTGTCACTTTGGCAGTTCATTGTAATCTTCCACCAATCAGCTTCCTGTGATATAAATTGCAAAATACCATCCATTAAATAAAAGAGCTGTTTATACTTAATTCCTGTCAACATAGATTTCTAGCAGTGTCACAGGATGGGTACAACTACTATTGCTGAGGGGAACAAGCTGTATTTAACCATTTTCAAGGCAGCACTTAAAAAATACAAAACATTGCATGCAAAATTTTCTTACAGAATACTATTTGTGTCAATTGTAGTTTCACCTGAAGGCTTTCTATGTACAGTAGTTGTAACTCCATGGTTACAGATGCACTGTGAAGTTGAAATCCACGACTGCAAAATTAGGTTTCAACCTGTGGGCAAATGCACACTTAAATAAATAAACAATTATTTAAATAATTAAATATTATTGTGCCTTATCATGTTATCCCTCATATCCACACCATGACAGGTACAGCCTTCCACCACCTCCGTAACAATGCCAGACTCCGCCACTACCTCACCCCCCATGCTACCGAAACACGCCTTCATTACATCTAGGCTGGATTACGGGAACTCTCTCCTCGTCGGCCTTCACAGCTCCTCCCTTCACAAGTTGCAGATCATTCAAAACTCTGCAGCTTTTTGTACTCTCCCATACTAGGCTCCGCGACCACATCACTCCCACCCTCACCCGTCTCCACATGCTCCCCATCCCCCAGTGGATCAAATCCTCGTCCTCACCTTCAAGGCCATCCACAGCCTTGCCCCAGCCTATCTCTCCAACCTGCTGTCTCCCTATCAGCCCGCCTGTCCCCTCCTCTCAGTAGGCTCTGGCCTGCTCCACCTCCACCGCCCTAACCGCCCCACCATCGGTGGCTGGGCTTTTGGCGTCTCTGCTCCCACTGTGGAACTCCATCGCGCAATCACTTTGCCTCACTTCCTCTCTTTCCTCCTTCAAGGCCAGTCTCAAGACCTTTCTCTTCAACCATGCCTTCTGCTCTAATCCCAAGTCTTCCCCCTCTCCTACTCTCCTTCCCCTTACCACTACCCCGACCCATCCTCCACTGTTTGGGTCCCGATCTGATTGTTCGGCACCTTGGAATGTCCTCCCGACGTGAAAGGCGCTCTATAAATGTAATTTTGTTGTTATCAAAATGTCTCAAAACACGTCACAAGATTCACTACAAAATCTAGTGACAAAACTTGTAGGTGAACATAACTGATTTTAAATTCAAGAATACTTGTTGACAAAAGTATGGTTAAAAAACTTCTTAAGTTAATACAAGTGTCTTTCTGGAATCTCCTTGATTAAAACTTGTTTAAACTTGGATTGCAATACTCTGATCCAGTGTCTTCAGTCATTTTAAAAATAATCAAACAAAGCCTTAGTGCTATCAAAAATTTAGTTTAAGGTCGACTATGCTTTCAGATATACTTCCCCACCACCTTCCTCCCATTCTGCATTGATGCTGCATTTCATCAGGTGTTGATCATTGAAGAGAGCAAAGTTGAGATACAGTGTGCCATGAGAGCACCACACTTCCAAAAGGAATGCAACACAATAAAGAGCATTCAAAGACAAACAACAGATTTTGTGACCTTGTTTTCATTAGAAATCCACTGTAAGTCCAATCACAGCTACAAAAATGGCATCAAATTAGATATTCAGCATGTTGCTGACCTAGTTCTCTCTTGTCCATGAGGCTTTCAACATTAGTTTTTCGGCTCACATCTCAGCTTCCAGTGTTACTGGGATTCAGCTTGTTAATAAATATCAAGAAATCCACTGAGGAATCCAATTCTACCAGCCTTTTCCCTGGAGAATGGCTTCCAAGGGAAGAGATTTGTGACTCATTCACCTAGGTTGATTCAACTTGCAAAATGTTGAATGGACTGCTAGACTGACCCGTTTGCCACCGGTAAAATATGGTTAAAAATCAAGAATACTGTTGGATTAATGTCTATTCTAATGTGAACAGTGTTCTAGAAATAGGTTGCTTTCTTCTATTGATAGCTCCATAGATTATTGATTGCAGACCTTTGAGTGGACCAGTAACTGGGACATATTCTAAAAAATACTCTACCTCAACAACAACAATAAAAAGAAATTTACATTTGTGTAGCGCCTTTTACCTCAGAGGGGAATTAAATAAAGACTGATGGTCCTGGATTTTTTGAATGCTGGTTAATGTGATGAATCAAAAACGAAGCCAGGACCGCACTAACTAGCAGTTGAAAGCCACATGTTTTCAAAGACAGCTTTTTTGATATGCAATAATTGTTATGAAAAACATTTTGCTGTCTATACAAAGCATATATGTGCTCTTCATTGTCTTGCTCTTGTTGCCAGCAGTGTGGAAGGCCACACTGATTAGCATAGGACAGTCAACTGATAAAGTAAATTTGAATGATTTCAATCAATATCTGTAGATAATAAATTTAATTTTACACTGTGTAGTTATGAGAATCAGATGCCACCGTAAATGTGTTGGTCACACTCATCTCTATGTCAGAAGGTTGCGGGTTCAAGTCCCAAATCGGACCTGAGGTCATAATCCAGACTAAATTGCCACTGGGTGGACTGCATTATCGGAGATGTCCTTTTTTGATAAGACATTAAACTGAGGTCCCATCTGCCTGTTTCTGTGACTATTCCAGAGCCTTGGGACGTCCCCCCAACATGAAAAGTGCTAGCTATGAAAATGTAATTTTGTTGTTGTATTCAATTAAAGCAATCTACTCAAAGATTTAAAGATCCAGTGATTCTGTTTGAAGAGAGAAAGGCCAATAATGCTCCTGATTTTATTGATCTTTCACTTCATGGTTTATTTGTGGGACCTTGGCATGTGCATATTGCCTATAATATAAAACCTAAATTTTCAACCCAACTGCTTACAATAATAGTAATAATCCTTGCATTTGATATTGCACTTTTCAGGATTTTTTGATACGTCAATTTAAGGATTATATCCAGAGATCCACCAAATGGCTGACTACTGGGTTCCTACTTACTGCCAGGAAAACAGAAGCATATGGAGTAAAGAAACTTGCCCAACATTTCACTCTGCTAGGAATCAAACCCAGGTCTCTTGTTTGCGAGGCGAGTGCTCTAACTACTGAGCTACAGGACTCCACTCCATCTTCCAAAAATGCTTGCCACATTCATAGTGATTTTAATATCATGACTTCCAGTCAAACTACATTTGAAACATATTGAATGATTGTCTAGGATCATATAATTCATATAAGTTTAGAGCCTCCAGTTGATTTTAAACATTCTGTAAATAAGCTACTCGGGTATGAGCATGCTTAACACTAATCAAGGTATGTCACTGAATAATGATTTGGTGTACAGATTACAATATGTGTGCTCTTAAAGACTTTTTGCAACCATGGAAATCAAGCAATGTGGAAAATCTTTCCTGACATTTCACCATATTTGAATTATTTTACTAAATGTAATGCATCGAAATGGTTTTAAATACAGACTAATAATAACTTGGAAAATGGCTGTGTACAAGGCAAAGTGACTAATTCCTCCTGGGTCATCTACAGGGCTTTGCAATACACAAAATTTCTGTGCTTTATTCAGCCTACCTCAAAGGGAAAGCTATAATTACAGCTAAGTGCATGTTTCAAGTTCATCATGGATAAGGTCTAAAAGCTCAGTAATACTTTCCTTTACCATTTATTTAGTTTATTGGCTTCACAACCCCACTCTTAAATTTAGCAGCAGCTTAGCTAAAAGAATGCAATACTGTACTTAACACAAAATTGTGTACATATGTGCAAATATTATTAATGCTAACAATTGAAATTTCATCCTCAAGCTTTTTATTTTGTGCGATGTGTCCTTCTAGTCTATGGCTTCAATTCAAAATCCTTCAATTTGCATTTGATATAGTGCCTTAACATATCATAAAGAAGTCTCAGAGCACTTCACAGGATATATTGTAAAGTGGTTTTACTGTATTTTGTAAAAAGTGGTCAAATAATTACCAATTGCATTTTAATACCACTGTAGTAACTCAGTTTTATTACCAATACTGTATAACAAATGAATATAGAACACTAGAAAGGATTTTTGGAATTCAAACTAACAAACTACAACGAAGATTTACTAGGATGGTGCCAGGATTGAGGGACTTCAGCTATGAGGAGAGGCTAGATAGGCTAGGGTTATTCTCTCTGGAGCAGAGAAGATTGAGGGGAGACCTAATAGAGGTTTATAAGATCATGAGGGGTTTCGACAGGGCAAATAGAGAAAAACTATTTCCACTCGTGGATGAATCTGTGACTCGTGGTCACAGATTTAAAATAGTTTCAAGGCGAAGTAGAGGGGAGCTGAGGAGAAATTTTTTCACTCAGCGAGTTGTTCGAATCTGGAATGCATTGCCTGAAAAGGTGGTGGAGGCTGATTCGATAACAACTTTTAAAAGGGAATTAGATCTTTATTTAGGGAGAACGGGTCTATTAGGCTATGGGGAGCGGGCAGGGCAGTGGGATTGAATCGCTCTTTTCAAAGAGCCGGCACAGACTAGATGGGCCGAATGGCCTCCTTTTGTGCCGTAAAATTCTATGATTCTATGATTCTATGATTCTAATTACGTAGCTGTTTCCACATATAAATAATGATCTAAGCCCTTCACGGGGAACAGAAATTAAGTAAACTTATGCAAAAAAAGCTAATGTGCACCAAACATTTTCTACAAAGAAAAAGATGAGTGGCCAAATTTGAATGAGGGAATAGAAGCTAGAAAAATTCCACATTTCTTTGAAATAGTGAGAAACAAGGGAGGGGAAGCGAAGTGGGTTGTGAAGTAGGGGGCTGAAACTCATTCAATTCTAGTCTTTCCCAACTCACTTAATCAAAGGAAAGATTCTTCAAAGTTACATCCAGCTATCCAAAGTATCAAACTTATTGCATGTATTTAACCTTGTCTTAAACTTTACTTTTTTGTATGACCTTCTATTATCTCAGAACTTCAGCCATTATAAGTATCCTCACAGAAGGATATACTTATATCCTTCAAATGAGTTCCAAAGAATAAATATTGAGTGATCAGGAAGCATAGGCTAGAAGCCTCCAGGCCTTGGTTAAAGATTTATTTGCCAAGAGTATAGTTTTGATCTTCTGATAATTAATATTGGAAAACCACTATAACAGAAAGAAACAATTTACATGTACTACAACCAATGTAATATATTGCATCCGCTGCTCACAATGTGGTCTCCTCTCCACTGGGGAGACTAACGCAGATTGTGTGAACAATTTGCCAAACACCTCCGTTCTGTTCACAAATACAACCCTGGCCTATTGTTTTCTCACCATTTCAACTCTCCTTCCCACTCGCAGTCTATCCTCACCATCCACGGTCTCCTATGCTGTTTCAATCAACCTCAGTCCAAGCTCAAAGTACAGCACCTTATCTATCTGCTAGGGAACTGTTGACTTCAAAAATTTCAGGGCATAACGGCTCACCTTCCTCCTCTTCTGTGACCATCTGATCCACCTGTTCTTTTGCAATTTCACATGCACCATTTCTGGACCCGAAACGTGGACCCAAAACGTTTACTCACTTTTTGTTTCTCCATAGATGCTGCCTGACCTGCTGAGTGTTCCCAGCGATTTCTGTTTTTGTAACAAAAAGACTTGACACCCAATGAAATACCTGACATTTCTAAACTAAAACTAAAAGGTGTTTGCCTCAGGGTGCAAAAAATATCAGGGCTAGGTCCTAAAAAAGAACAAATAACAGCAATAACAACATTACATTTATAGAGTGCTTTCCACGTTGGGAGGACGTCCCAGGCACTGAACAGTTAGGACGGAACCCAAGCAAGGGAGAGGGGCAGTGTAGAGGGGTGAGGCGGGAGAGAGTTAGGAGAGAAGAGAGTTGGGAGGGCAGCAGAAGGCGTGGTCAAAGTGGAGGGTCTTGGGACTGACCTTGAAGGAGGCGAGGGAGGCAGCGAGGCAAAGGGACTGTGGGATGGAGTTCCGGGGTGTGGGCGCAGAGAGGCTGAAGGCCCCACTACCTGTCGCTTTCTCCGAAGCGCTGGTTCGACTTCCTGCTGTTGTCGACAATGATTTCACTCTGAGGGCAGCGTGCTGGGCGGGGTGGTGCTGCTTAATGTGATGTCGCAGGCTGCTCGTGCTCGAATCAGATGTCTTAACCAAGACCTTGCAAACTGTACATCTATACACACCATTACTGACTGCATTGTTTTCAAAGTAGTCCCATACAGGGCTTCTTTTCCCCATGATGAGAAAGGTAAATTTTCAAACTACAATTTTCAGCGATGCGACTTTGTTAAGACGCCACGACTCACGTCGAGTATACACAGTAAAGTGTGCGCGCGCATCGGATGTGCGCGCCCGTTAATTGTGCGCGCGCACCGAATGTACGCGCATTCCATGCTCTAGGTCTAGGAGGTTGCAATGCCGGCGACAAGGTAAGCTGGAAAAGATTGCATTACACTGATAATACCAACAATATTGATATATTGCCAGGAACGATCTTAAAAATATATCGATGTATATTTTTAAAATCGAATCTCTCGATACAACAGTTTTTTTAGAATCACCATATCGGCATACAGATCTGAAAATCATATCGGGTTTAATCGAAAAACCGATTAATCGCCGTTCCCTATTGTTAAGCAAGTATATTTTTGTGAGAGTACATGACATAACTTAAAAGGTGTCATTTGGCAATGCACACTGTACATTTTGGCAAGGGAAGAGGTTCTCAGCCCATTTGAACACAAACAACAACAACAACAACAATTTACATTTATATAGCACAGCACAACACATCCAAAACATTACCCCTGCTACTAAAAACATACACATTATTCTATTGGTTTCTACTTTTCATTCTTGCGACTTTTAACAATTTAGCAAATTGTTCGTTAAATTCTCTTTTTGGGTTACTAGAAAAGGTATAAATGGTATATGGTCAAAAAGTTGATTACACTTATCATCCAATCACAGTTGCTATATAAGCCACAAAATGCAAGAATAACGGATCTTAAGATTCTTAAATCACTGTAAACCATAGCATTTTATTGAGATTTCTCATGTGTTCCCATGTGAGTAGGATGTTAGCCAGCATCACATTAGCAATATATGGTGATTTTTTAAAAATTTCATAGATGAACCCCATATAATGCCCATATGGAATGGCCCATATTCTGCCCATATACTGCTGGCGTACATGGGCCCCAGGTGAACCCCATGTAATGCCCATATGGGATAGCCCATATTTGGCCCATTTTTTCCCCATGTAATGCCCATATGGGATAGCCCATATTTCGCCCATATTTTACCCAGATTTGCCCAGATGGCCCCAGATCTAACCCATATGGGCTGGGCTGGCCCATATGGGCCCCATATGAATCTTGAGTGCTGAATCCTGTGGTGCCCATATGGGCCACCCCATAAGGGGCCCATATTTTGGCCCATATGGGACCCATATGGCCCCCCCCATGGGCTTGCTACCTGGGATCCTGGATGAGCACATTAAATTCTTGGGCTTACGGAAACCTGGCTCTCCCCCATGACCCCGTACCTCTAGTTGAGGCCTCTCCTCCAGGCTACACCTTCCACCACAACCCCTGCCCCAACCAATGCAATGGCGAGGTGGCCAGCATCTCCAAAGCTTCCCTTCATCTCTTCCCCATTCCTCAGGTTGTTTCCCCTCCTTCGAGCACCTCACACTCTACCACCCTTCTCTTTCCTTAAAAACTATTCTGCTCTATCGTCCTCCTAAACCCTCTGACTCCTTCCTCCCAGATATCTCCACTCTCCTCTCTTCCCTGTCCCTCAGCTCTGAACGTCTGCTCATCATGGGCGACTTCAACCTTCACCTAATCTCCCCCTGCACCACCTCCTCCGACTTCACTGCCCTCCTCTCCTCCCTAAATCTCACCGTCCACATTGACTCACCGACCCACAACTGTGGCCATGCTTTTGACCTCATCATCACCCATGGCCTTGACATTTCTCACCTCATCATCTCGGACAAGGCCATCTTGGACCACTTTCTTGTCTCCTGCTCCTCTTCCATCCCTCTCTCCTCCACCAAGCCCTCAACTGTACTTTTCCACCCGTGGAAAAGTCTCCCCCCTGAGACCCTCACAGAGGCACTCACATCCTCTAACCTCCTACCTCTCCGATCTTCCACCCATAGCGATCTTGAAGCAGCTGTCCAGCTGCTCCATGATCGCCTCTCCTCCACCTTCAACTCTCCCCCTTAAATCCAGGTCCATCTCCAAACCCACCCACTCCCGCTGGTACAACACTCATCTCCGCACCCTTAAATCCCAAACCCGGCTGCTCGAGCGCAGGTCACGGACTTCTTCTCCTCCAAAATCCACAATATCCACCAGGCATCATCATCCTCCTGCCCCTTGTCACCAACCACCATCCCCCTCACCCTCCCCATCACCAGCTCCTACCTCGACCTCCTTCCTACACTCCTCTTCTGTCTCTCTTTCCTCCATCTCATGCACTCTCACCTCCATGAAGCCAACCACCTGCTACCTCGACCCCATCCCCAACCTATTGCTCACCCAGCTCCCCCTCCTCTGCCCATTGCTGGCTGATATCATCAACCAGTCCCTCTCCACAGGATCAGTTCCTGCCCCCCTCAAAACTGCTGCCATCACCCCACTCCTTAAAAAACCTTCCCTAGATCTCTCAAACCCTAGTCACTATCGCCCTATTTCAAACGTGTTCTTCCTTTCAAAAGCACTGGAACGCGTTGATGCAAACCAACTCTGCGCCCACCTCTTCTCCCACTCCATCTTCGAACCCCCCCAGTCCGGTTTCCGCCCTGCCCAGAGTACAGAGACTGTGCTTGTGAAAGTCATAAATGACGTCCTTTCTATCTGCGACCAGGGCTCCTTCTGCCTCCTTATCCTCCTGGACCTATCCGCTGCGTTCGACAAAATCGACCATGCCATCCTTCTCCATGCCTGTCCTCCATCATCCACCATGGTGGGACCACACTCGCCTGGTTTGAGTCCTACCTCACAAACCGCCAGCAGTACATCTCCACTAGGGAACGGCGATATGGGATTTTTCCGGATATGGATATATCGGTTTGCTCATACCTGCTTAAACCGATCTATCGAGTTTTTGTACTGCGCATGCGCGTGCATTCGAAGTGCACGTGCATTGATGGCGCGCGTGCATTTATGGTGCGCGCTCAGTCGCGGTGCACGCGCATTGACGGTGCGTCCGCACTGACGATGCGCGCGCAGTCGCGGTGCACGCACATTTCGAAATGCGTGCTCTAGGTCCAGAAAGTTTGTAATGTTGGTGTCAAGGTCTGTTGAATTATACGATGTTGTTTGCTCTCTACCTCCCCCTCTCCTTCTCTCCCTCCTCTCCTCTCTCCTTCTCTCCCTCCTTTCCCCTCGCTCCTTCTCTCCCTCCTTTCCCCCTCTCCTTCTCTCCCTCCCTCTCCTCTCTTCCTCTCTCCTTCTCTCCCAACTTTCCCCTCGCTCCTTCTCTCCCTCCTTTCCCCCTCTCCTTATCTCCCTCCCTCTCCTCTCTTCCTCTCTCCTTCTCTCCCAACTTTCCCCCTCTCCCTCCCTCCCCTCTCTCCTTCTCTCCCTCCTTTCCCCTCGCTCCTTCTCTCCCTCCTTTCCCCCTCTCCTTCTCTCCCTCCTTCCCTCCCTCTCCTCTCTTCCTCTCTCCTTCTCTCCCTCCTTTCCCCTCGCTCCTTCTCTCCCTCCTTTCACCCTCTCCTTCTCTCCCTCCCTCTTCTCTCTTCCTCTCTCCTTCTCTCCCAACTTTCCCCCTCTCCTTCTCTCCCTCCCTCCCTCTCCTTCTCTCCCTCCTTTCCCCTCGCTCCTTCTCTCCCTCCTTTCCCCCTCTCATTCTCTCCCTCCCTCTCCTCTCTTCCTCTCTCCTTCTCTCCCAACTCTCCCCCTCTCCTTCTCTCCCTCCATCTCTAAACACAAAATAGAACACACACACACCAAAAACAAAATCTAGAGATTTATTCTCCTCCATTTCTTGCTTGAAAGTAGCATGTAATGTCCACGTGTAAATGAGATCTATTACAATAGAAAAGAGAGAGACAGACAGTCTGACTGTTAGTTAGAAGCCAGATTATCACTGCTGTGTGTGTCTGACTAGACACACACATAGAAACAGTGATAATCTGGCTTCTAACTCTCTCACACACAAAAATAACACTTACAGCCACAAAATGCCACTTATTTTTATGTAGTCTGAAGTCTGAATTAATGTCCTTCGCCATTGGCAAGCTCTCCTTTGCTATGCAAAAAGTGACAGCGTTCGTGATACTTTGCCACTTTTTGTCCCCTCTCTGGTACAATGTTCTCCTCTTAAATAAAGCAGGAATTGTTTGAGCTGCACTGGCCCCACTACCTGTCGCTTTCTCCGAAGCGCTGGTTCGACTTCCTGCTGTTGTCGACAATGATTTCGCTCTGAGGGCAGCGTGCTGGGCAGGGTGGTGCTGCTTAATGTGTTGTCGCAGGTTGCTCGTGCTCGAATCAGATGTCTTAACCAAGACCTTGCAAACTGTACATCTATACACACCATTACTGACTGCATTGTTTTCAAAGTAGTCCCATACGGGGCTTCTTTTCCCCATGATGAGAAAGGTAAATTTTCAAACTACAATTTTCAGCGATGCCACTTTATTAAGACGCCACGACTCACGTCGAGTATACACAGTAAAGTGTGCGTGCGCATCGGATGTGCGCGCCCGTTAATTGTGCGCGCGCACCGAATGTACGCGCATTCCATGCTCTAGATCTAGGAGGTTGCAATGCGGGCGACAAGGTAAGCTGGAAAAGATCGCATTACACTGATAATACCAACAATATTGATATATTGCCAGGAACGATCTTAAAAATATATCGATGTATATTTTTAAAATCGAATCTCTCGATATAACAGTTTTTTTAGAATCACCATATCGGCATACCGATCTGAAAATCATATCGGGTTTAATCGAAAAACCGATTAATCGCCGTTCCCTAATCTCCACAAATGGCTTTTCCTCCTGATCTCATCCTGTAACCTGTGGGATACCCCAGGGATCCATCCTTGGCACCCTCCTCTTCCTCATGTACATTCTCCCTCTTGGGGATGTCATCCGCAGACATAGCGCACACTTCCACATGCATGCAGGTGACACCCAACTCTATTTCTCCACTTCGCTTTGCGACCCCCAGTCCCCTGATGTTCTGTCAGCCTGCCTGTCAGATATCAGGAGCTGGATGAGCGCAAATTTCTTGCAGCTGAATGTTGACAAGATGGAGGCTATACTCTTTGGCTCTCGTCAACGTCTCCATTCGCATGGCTCTCACCTCCTCCACCTTCCCGGTCTGTCCCTAAAACTCTCCAAACTTGTGCGCAATCTAGGCGTCAGGTTCAACCCCCAACTATCCTTCCTCTCTCACATCCGATTCCTCACCAGCACCACCTTCTTTCACCTCTGACGGATCACCCGTCTCCGCCAATATCTCACCCCAAAAGCCGCTGAAACCCTGGTCCACGCTTTTGTCACCTCTCAGCTGGACTATTCCAGTGCCCTCCTTGCTGGTCTCCCCTCCTCCACAATCCACAGAGTCCAGCTCATTCAGAACTCTGCTGCCCGCATTCTCACCCGCACCAAATTTCACTCCCCCATTACCCCAGTCGAAGTTGTTGTTGTGCTCTAACCACTGAGCTACAGGCCGCAAAAACAGGCTGTGGTACAAGCTACATGTATGATTTCCCCAGATACTACCTCTCCCTTTCACCTAGAGGTAGTTGCATTAACCGAAAGCATGCCTGCCGTTTTCTGCCAGATGCACAACGGTCGACTGACTCCGATTGCTTTCGCCTCTCGTATCCTGACTGGAGTAGAAACGGGGTTTGAGACCTGTGAGAAACACCTTCTTGCCACCTACTGGGGCATAAAATATTTTACCTTTATTACTGGATTGCAGCATTTGGTGCTTCATCTTCCTCACAACCCAATTAATCTGCTTCTCAAACCCGGCAACACTCTCGTTCCTTCACAATACTTAATGAGATGTCCTCCTGACATGATAGATGCTATTTAAGTGTAATTTTTATGCTGGGAGCTGAGTGCTCTTCCTGGTGATAACCCTATATGCATCGATGGATCATCATTTCACAACAGGTTTGCTGTGATTCTCCCTGAGGATGAGATCCTGTATCAATGTTGATCTTACTCTGCTCTGTACGCCGATCTGACGGCTTTTCAAGAGGTTGCTACCAAAACCCATTCTGTGCCAACGAAAATATGGTCTAACAGCATGTGCGTTCTCAACACCATCACAATGTTCCCTCTCTACCAGGCTAATTACTTTTGTTCTAAGGATGGCAAAACTCCATTATATTCCAACCACCAACCGCCTAATTATTCACATAATTCAGCCTAGTTTACTGTGGTCAATATATTTTTCATCCGATCAAAGTTTGTATTACTCAAATTTAAAACCTTGGTTTGGGACTCTCCCTTCTCCTTCTCAAATCCTGTGTCAAATTAAATCATATTATCATAGAATCTTACAGCAGAAAAGGAGGCTATTTGGCTCATTGAGTATGTGCCGGCTCTTTGAAAAGAGCTATTCAAAGTCAATCCCACTCCCCGGCTCTCTCCCCATAACCCCGCAAACTTGTCCTCCCCAAATAACCATCCACCTCTCTTTCACAAGTTGTTCACCACCTCGCCTCCACCACCCTTTCAGGCAATGCATTCCAGAATCAAACAACTCGCTGCAAGAAACAAATTCTCCTCACCTCCCCTCTGCTTCTTTTAGAAACTATTTAAAATCTGTGACCTCGAGTCACTGATACACCTATCAGTGGAAACAGTTTTTCCCTGTTTACCCTATCGAATCCCCTCATGATTTTGAAAACCTCTATTAGGTCACCTTGTAACCTTATGAGGATCACTATTCTGATCACTATTTGCAAGACATTCCCTTACTGTCAGATTGTTAACTTATTCTGGCTCATTACTCATCACCAAATCCAGTTTGGCTTGTTACCTTATCAGTTCTAAAACGTATTGTTCCAAAAAAACTGTCCTGAATACATTCTAGAAATTTGTTGCCTTTACCACCTGAGGTATCTGGCTTCTCCCAGGCCATGTGAAAATTAAAATCTCCCATTATAACCACATTGCTTTTGCTATATGCTTCCCTGATCTCTGCATTTATACAGTTTCCCATTACATCACAACTCTCTGGAGGTCTGTAGACAACTCCCAAGAGTCTTACCTCCTTTACTGTTCCTTAATTCTACCCACAGTGTTTCCACTACCTGATCGCTCATAATGAAATCTTCCCTTTCCACGGCTATATTGGTGTATTTTATCAATGTTGCTTCTCCTCCTCCTTTACCAATGTTCCTCTCTTTTCTAAAGATCTTATAGCCTAGAATATTTTGCTCCCTAAGTTTGCCCAGCTTGTAACCAGGTCTCTGTAATGGCTATTACATCATACCCTTTAAGCTGAATATGTGCTTCTAACTCACTTGTTTTATTTCTTATGCTATGTGCATTTGTGTATATAACTCTTATTTGCGTAACTGTCTCCAACATGCTTATATGCTCACGATGTTCTTCTCACACTTTTTGATTTGTTATACCTTTTGTGATAACTTGATAGCTTGAAAAGGAGGATCTTCAGTTGTACCGAAGTTGGCAAAATGGGGAGCAAGGCAAGATGATTGTGGCGTGGAGTTCCAAAGGGTGGGAGCAGAGAAGCTAAAAGCCCGGCCATTGATGTTAGAGCAGGTCGAGCGGGACACACAGAGCAGGTCAGAGCTTGCTGAATAGAGGGAGTGGACAGGTTGATAGGTGGATAGCAGGTCGGAGAGATAGGAGAGAGCAAGGCTGAGGAGAGCCTTGAAATAAGGACATTGAATTCTATGTTCTGAGGGATTTGGAGCCAGTAGAGCTGGAGGGTACAAAATTATAAAATGCATTTTCTATCAGTTATAGGCCACCTATACCTATAGATTAATCCGCATCTTAATAAATATGCCAGTCGGTTTTCAATTAACTTGGGGTTTGAACTCACAACCTTCTTATCCAGAGGCAAGGTTACCACCAACCTAGCCAAAAATAAGCATTTATTCTGTAGCTCAGTGGTTAGAGCACTCACCCTATAAGTGAGAAACCTTGGTTCAATTCCAGGCAGGGTGAAACCCTATGTGAGTTTCCTTACTCCACACACCTGATAATAATCCCTCAAAAAATACAATAATAAATTGATCATTTCAATCCACCACTGTTTATGGGACACTGCTGTGGGCAATTGGCTGCCACATTTCACCACATATATACAGTCAATTCACTTTACAGGATATTCTGTGAAGCATTGAGATGTCTGGAAGACGTGAAAAATACTATATCAATTGCAAGGATTATTATTTAGAGGAATTACAGTTGTTTTAATTTGGTAACAACATTCAACAACAGTCAACAAATAAATCTTAAAAGTGAGTCACTAAATTTGAAAATGTATCAATCTGTGTAATATATTAGATGCATTTTTCTATACCTTTCAGGGAAGTAGCCATAAAGAATCATCTAATTTCTATTGACTTCCAAGGATACTTCAATACTGTATTTGCATTTGAATAGAGACAGTAGTTTGGGAAATTTGTTCGTAGGAGGTGTGACAAAGGTCAATTATCAATATATAATATAAAAATCTAAATTACATTTGTATAGTGCCTTTCACGTCAAAAGGATATCCCAAGGCATTGGACAGTCAGGGATTCAGATCTGATATATAACTCAAGCACAAAGATTGTTGAAGCACGCTTGCTTAATGATCAATGCTAATTTAATTCCATTTAAGCGCCACAGTTAAAAACATCCAACTCACAATTTTCCAATGTCACCATTGAGATTTCCCCAAAATAAATAATAATAATCGTTGCATTTCACACAGTGCTTTCACATCTTCAAGACACCTCAAAGCACTTCACAGAATATACTGCATAGTGAATTAACTGTATTTTTGTGGATGAAAAGTGGCAGCCAATTGCGCACAGCAGTGTCCCACAAACAGTCATGGATTGAAATGACCAATATAATTTTTTTTGCTGGATTATTATTAGACATGTGGAGTAAGGAAACTTGCCCAAGGTTTTGTTGTGATCTACCTAGAATCAAATCCAGGTCTCGCACTTGCAAGGCGAGTGGTCTAACCACTGAGTTTCAGGATTCCAATGTCACCAAAAATCACTATTTGAACAAAAATACTTCAAGAAATCAACACTGATACAGCAATACTGATACAAAAGGTTTTCATAATAATTCTTGTACAGTATTTGGTATGTCTTATGATATTGAAACATCTTAAAATGCTTACCAGAAATCACTGTAAAGAGCAATGTCTATATTTATGCATGTGAACGGCCAATTTGTAACCAGCATTTTCCACAAACAGCGAATTAAGTAATTGACCAATTTTATCTGGGAGATTGTTTTCCCAGCTACTCAAAGACATTCTCTATCCAAATCTTTCCACCAGATCATTAACGTCAACCTAACCAGCCATGAGACCTATGTCTTTACTGGAGTATCAGCTTAGACTTCTGGATCAAATGTGGGGCTTGAACCTACAAACCTTCTGACTCGGGGTAAGAAAACTAGCAACCTAGTCTTCTCTCAGTAAAGAACCAAGAATTAGACTACTGACTTTTTTGGAGATACTGTATACCTATTGCATTACAATCAGTGATTTTTTCAAATTGTTAAAATAAATTCGCACAACAGGTGACAAATTGTAAACTTTAAAAAGATTCTC
The DNA here is from genome assembly GCA_035084275.1 of Hydrolagus colliei. NCBI lineage: Eukaryota > Metazoa > Chordata > Chondrichthyes > Chimaeriformes > Chimaeridae > Hydrolagus > Hydrolagus colliei. The sequence goes on along the minus strand of CM068746.1, from coordinate 23,382,415 downwards.
ATTGTGATACAGAAGCCTGACAAATCTACTTATAAATGCATTCAACAATTGCTTTGGATTACTATGCTATTAGTACAGTGGTAGACAGACAATCAATTAGAAAACTACAGCAGAATTTTTAAAAATTCACAGCTGAAAATGCCTACGTCAACCACTATGCTCAGATTGACTGCATATTATACTCTTCACAAATAAATGGATTTAAGAGTTAAGGCAACAATGCCTTAACCACAAAATACATATTATGGGTCTTCACAGTGCTCAACTCATAACTGAATCTTGGATAAACTAAGGTTTCGCACTGACACAATGCTTTAGAGTTTCTAATATTCTGTTTCACAATGTCAAATTCAAGATTCCTGTCCTCACTTTCAAGGCCATTCACGGACTTGGTATCCCCCCACCCCCCATCTCTCTGACCTCCTGTCCCCTGATGAACCTGCCCGTTCCCTCCGTTCAGCGGACTCCGGCCTGCTCCATGTCCCCCACTCGACCCGCCCTACCATCGGCAGACGGGCTTTCAGCCTCTCTGCAGCCACACTCTGGAACTCCATCCCTCAGTCCCTTTGCCTCGCTCTCTCCCTTGCTGCCTTCAAGACACTCCTCTTCGATCGTGCCTTTTGCTCTTGAGGGTTGAAAAGGATGCCGAGGTTCAACACTGGCTCTGGAAGTTGGAATGAGCAACCAGTGAGCTCAATATGGCCAATGTTGGAAGTGGGGCCAACAGGACATCTGTTTTGCTGATATTGTTACAGAAATCTGTTATTGCTCTATGCATAAGGAATTCATATTTATATCTAATAAGTGATTTCTGATTGAGTTCCTTCTTTCCTTATGGTTCATCACCAACATTTTCAAACATTTTAATTTTCCAATAAAAGCACATTTAGAAAGCAATCAAAATGCATGGAACTATAATAATACTGATCCTACAAGTTTTGATTTTAGTATTGCATGATGTTTAACAGAGTAAATAAAAAAAACTTAGAATATTCCACTAACATTCAAAATACTTTAAACCAGTATTTAGTATGATGCACACTAGCGCAATAATGTTTGTAAAGATCTTAGGAACTACACAGTAGATTAAATGCATAGTTTGCACATTCCATTGATACCATCTGACACAATATCAGACTGAAACCAAATGAAGCCTTATATCAGTAATATGCAAACTCTAGACCCTAAAATACAGTATGACTATTAATTTTACGTTAACTTATGTACTTTTAACAATTCGCATGCCAAACTCTTCATTGAATGTTGTACCACTAATTGTGGAACATATAAAATATGATCAGAACTATAAATGCATCACTGGGTAAATATGATTTGGATAACTTCCATGTTAATGTTTTACATATGACATTTCACAATAATTGAGATACAACAATGCCAATGTGCCTCAAAGAAATCACAAAGTAAATGTGTTTTCATGTGACAATATCTGATTATTTTTGACAGCAATGAAATAAGACATGGGTTAATAAAGGATTTCACAAAATCTCAGTTTGTGGGTGGGACACATATCAAACAGGAACTTAAGTCATTCTATCCAACTTATCTTACATTTTGCAACAGTCGAACAGTTTCATAACAATTGTCATAAGCAACAGCTTTTCTTTTAAACAAATACTGTTCTATAAATATAATAATCGTATTTATTGTATTGGCAAATAATGTTCGTTGCCTGTGTATCGTTATTTAAGTAATGCTGGGAAATCTTTTGTTTCGAAATATCATAGTATAAATTTAGTTTGATGACTATGACAAGCAGCAAGGTTATAAACCAAAAGTCAGAAAAAAACTGAGTATGTATGCAGTCGTTACCCACCTTTCAATACCGTAATATTTTAGGATCTTATTTAGTAATATACCGGTACCTAACAGCCACACGTGGGGGTTTAACGAATCCGATGTAGTATTGTTCAGCAACCAGGTTTATTATATGTACCAGACTGCAGCATCCAGCGAGCCCAACCTAACCCAAATATCTGGACGCCCCTGAGGTTAATAGTCAAGCGGGGATGGAGGAGTGAAGGGAATACTTATGCAAATACTGTACAGGGGAAAGGAAAAGGAGGTGAAATGCCCATTTCAAAAAGACGCTTCCACGTACCCAACAAGACAGATTCGGGATTAAAAGAAATGAGAGAAATGATGCATTTTACACATGCTGGAGTTGGAGCCGAGGTGTGTTACCTGGGGCAATGCTGAGTTGAGCTGGCGCTGCAGCGAGTCTCTGTCATAGATGACCTCCTGGAGCTTGGCTTGTGTCAGCGCCAGGCTCTCCTGGCTCTCTCGCAGAGTGTCGAGCAGCCGGTCCCGCTCGTCCAGCATGTTCACCATCAGCTGCTCGAAATTAGAGTCCTCGGCGCTGCTCTGCGAGCCCCTCTGGCTGAGGGTATCCTCGCTGATGGTCGGCATCACTTCGCACATCATCCTCCCAGCCGGGCGGGTCTCCTCTCCTGGTCTCCCCTCACCGAGGCGCCTGGCAGCGGGCAGCCGTCCGAAACCTGCCCGCCAAGCCCAGCCAGGGGCGGCTACTCACCACAGTCATCAGCCGCTGCTGGACACACAATCACCCCGTCCGTTTCCTCGCTCTTTCTCTCGGTTCCCCCCTCTTATCCGTATGCCAGGAAGCGGAGCAATCGCTTCTCCTCTCTGTTTGACAATAACCGCGGTCGCTCTCCCTCCCTCCCTCCCTCTTTCTCCCTCTCCTCACTTGAAAGTCCTACCGACTTTTGACAGTCGTACCTTTTGGGGGAAGGTTTTTTTTGCGCAACAAAACAAAAAGGTTCATCCAATTCCCATATTTTTGTTACTATTATTAACGTAGAATAAATCAATGCCAGCTATAAATAAAACTCAAGTCGATCGCCTTGGCGCTGGAGAAATACTGTATATCCACGTACACACACACTCAAAACAGCTCCGAGATAAACCGATCCTCTGCCCAGCCTCTATCTGCCTGGCTCTTTTCCCTCCTCTTTCCCTTTCTCCTTCTTCTCCCTTCCTTTCTTTTCTGGACGTGTGGAGCGGGTGGTGTGGCACACTCCACGCCGCCACTGCAGTTACAGATGCAGTCACCGCGCCGGGTGCCGTTTGGGGAATGGAAGTGAGCGCGTCTCCTCCGCGGCGACGGTTACACAACAGCGGGTGCACGAGGAGTAGGAGGCGGTTGGTTGCTTTGCCAATGCGGGGCGGTGTGGGGGGAGGAAGGAGGGGAGGGGAGGAGGTCGCGCGCGCGACCCCACCAACCGCCGTTCAAACCGGGGTAACGTTCCAATCCCCGGGTAAGGTCCTAATTCACGTATAACGTTCCAATCCCCCGTAACGCTGCTCTCGCGAAGCCTCTCTCGCCGCTTCCCTGAGAGGAGCCCCCCCCCCCCCCCCCAGGGGGAGAGGTGTGTGGGGGGTCGTCTTGGAGGATGCAGCAGGCGAGCCAGCCCTTCCCCTCCTCACTCTTCGCTATCTACCAACTTCGTCTATTTTTTGCCCCTTCAATCTCCCATTGCCTCTCCCAAACAAAATCGTTTTTAAAAAAAAATATGTATTATATATATATATATATATATATATGGGGATAAAAAAAGAACAAAAAAAGACACCTTCCTCCTCTCAATGATGCAATGTTAACACTCTGCTTCTCTCTTTTTCTTACCCCGCTCCCCCATTCACATCACATCTCCTGTGTTCTAGACTGGAGCATCTCGTGTATCTATGTGTGCACATGTGTGGCAATGATGTGATTTTTTTTTACGTGTGTTTCTGACAAAGATGGGTGCCAGAGAGAGAGAGAGCCTGCACATGCAGTGGTTTATTTATCACCTCAAGTGTTTGGGCGTTTGCCGGCTTCTCACCTACATTGTTTTAAACCCCATCACTTCGCTCTCATCCAGCTGTGTAGCGTATAGTTTATTTTTTAGAAAAAAGCTATGGCTTTTCATTGAATATACTCGTGCAATTATAAATATATATATATAATCCACACAAACACACATCTATCTATATTTATATATGTGCATGCTTCAATGCAAGTCACGTATTGTTTGTAGTGCTGCTATTGTAAAAAATCTGACGTGAGGTGTAGTGTAGATTTCAGCACAGATGCAAAAACGCGTGCCACTCCCAGGCTGACTAAAACACGAGTACAGTACAGACTTCTTTCTCTGTGAATGTCCCACTTTGAGCGCCCTCTAAAGCAGCTGCATGCTTTTTCACCAATGATGTCATTGTTAAGCATCAGTCAGAACGATTGCTTTCCTGCAAAAAAAATGCAAAGCATTGGGGAGGGAAGGGGTGGGGGGGCGAATCAGACCATTTATTTAATAACAGACATAATATTTAAGCCAGGTGATCATTTTTTTCTCTCTAGCTTGGTTGCAATGGTCGATTTATTAAAAAAAACCATTGCCAACAAATTCAAGCAATGATCAAAAATCCCTGCTATGGTAACCTGAAATGAAGAGCACAGGAAGGAAATTCGCTGGTTTGTTTAGAGTATAAAATGCTAAAGAGACTTTTAAATAATGTTTGGGTCTATTTTTCCGAATTGCATAGAAGATGCATTTTACGCGTGGACACGAATCCATCCATCCACACTGCATTTAGCATCAGCTGTCTTCCTCTAATAGCGCTGACTTCTATGGATTTGCATTTGTCTCCTGAGCGATCACCCAGCGAACCCATCCTTTTTCATTTCCTTGTCCCTCCTGTGAGCAGCGGGTTCCTTATGTTAGATGAGTATTGTCGAAATTAGATGAGATTTCAATAGCGAGATGGTTATCTGGACAGAGAGAGACGCTGAGATTCCCCATCCGTCACCAAAGCGTGCGTTTGCTCGCGTTCCTGGTGATGTGGCCTATTTTGGCTGAAGGAGTTTCTGTCAGGGGCGGATGCGATGTATGCAAATCATACACTGTTTTTCACCTGAGTCATGTGGTGCCCTCTCAACAGGGCAAATTGATAATTGCATCTCTTCAGCAAATCGAGAATATGTACCAAAAGAGAACAATACACACAAACACACACAGAAAATAGTACAGTAGAATGATTCTATTCGTATGCAAACTAAATCACACCCAATTTGCTTACATGGGTTGTAATCATCCAGGGCGACATTTGAAAGCCACATTTATTGATGAGCTTGACCAGTTTGCTTTATTGTCAATGTTTTTCAAATGTTTGAAATGCAGAAGAGCATTTTAAAACCCAGAGATGGCCTTAGCTTCCACTGATCATGACTTGTGGCATCTAGTTTGTAGTATATATACTGTATATGGGATTCTTTAAAATGGAATAATGTGAGGAGTATTCTGTTAAAATCTGTCACCCAAAAGGAGATTCCGCCCATTAGCCAAATATACACAGTATATATCAACCTGCAAAAACTCCATTCCAATTCCGGAGCAGAGTTTCTACAGATAAATGGGAATTGTAATAAAAACAATCCTTGCATTTGATTTAGAGGCTAATCATGTCTTGTAGATGTCTCAAAGCTCTTCATAGAATATACTGTAAAGTGAATTCACTACATACTTTGGGGGCAAAATGCATCAGCAGTGTCCCACAAACAATCATGGATTGAGTGACCAGATTTTTTTTTGAAAGGTTGATTACTGCCGGAAAAGCTATCCGCCAATCGACTAATAACTGGATTTCTACTTAAGGTAAACAGAGGCGCCTGGAGCTAGGAAACTTGCCTCATGTTTTGCCCCTTGCGGGAATTGAACCTGGACCTCTCGCTTGCAAGGCAAGTGCACTAACTACTACGCTACAGGACTCCACAGAATTGTACTGAGATTCCACTTAGCAATTTAGCTAATTAAATCTTTATTTCTAAGGAATACACAACCTACATCTATATAGGAATATACAACTTTAGCACTCAATTTAGATTTCAAAACTGTATGTGCTTCTATTCCCAAATGTTTCACAGAATATAAAAACAGATAGATCGAATGCTTTAATATATTTGATATATTTCAAGTTGAAGCAGTGTGTTGCAATCTTGCCTTCAGGTGTGGACATTGATAACCAGCAGAATGTTTCCTTTGTGATCTCAAGATCATTTTCTACCAAGTGGAATCGAATATCCTTTACAATGTTTAAATTAAATTCTGTTTGAAGTAGCAGGTACATTTTTGATTAACTTATCAATGTCTGTTTCTTACATAATTGTATTATTACCTTTTATAAAATGGTAAGTTCTTTTTGATTTGGTTAAAATGTTCTTTGATCTCAAGACCAGTTTGCTCCAGATACATTCAAAATATCATCTGGACAATGTTCAAACTGTACCCCCAATCGAAGCAGCGGATAGATTTTTGATTAACATCAATTCATCTCAAAGAATTATATTATTGCTCATTTTATGCAACAGTAGGTTTGACTAGTTGGGTGGAATGTTCCTGAACCAATTAATTTCAATCTAATTTATAAATGTCACACAGGTTTTCTCGTATCTCTCAGAAGTGTGATTTCCATAGCTCTTTCGGTGGACAGTAAGGCAGATTCACTTCAGTATTTTAGGCTGATCTCAATTTTTCAATTGGATAGGCTGAAAATATTTTTGATTTAGTTATGGGGACTACTGTTTGAAAACATTCTCAAACCAATCATTTTGGTCAATAAAAAGGTTTATGTTCTGTTAAAAATGGTGAGCCCATTTGCAAGCTGTCGGATGAACAAATCAACATCAATTCCTACTTCAGAAAGAGGAAGATTGGACCAGAAAGTCAACAAAGATTGAATTCAACATGCTGTGAAAGTACGTTATTCATCAATGTACCCAGACTCAAACCAAATTGTGCTTGAAGGATAATTTATATATATTGTGCTTTGAGCACTATTTTGTTCTACATTGCTAATTCTGGGTAAATAAAAATGTAAATCTCTAATAAACATTATTTAAAAAATTATTTGATAGTTTATGGCAAGACTGAACCATCTCGTAAAAAGATTACAATAAGTAGCCCTTGGATATGTGTGTTACCAAACAGTACAACTTCTGTATCGTAGATGTGTCCGTTTATGAAGTCATCTTTTACATAATTGGTGAAGACAATTTGTGAAACCCTTAATTGTGTAAACTTAACCTCATTAAAATAATTGAGACTATCCTTTGGACATCTATTTTGATATTTATTCAGATTTTTAGTGAAGTCGAAACATATGCAAATGTATTTCATTTATAATACTGATATTTGATCATTTATTGTTTAATGTTTCCAGCAAAAGAGAGAAACAGATGTTTTAGAGACCCTTACTTAATGTTCTTAAGCATTGAACTGCACCCATTTATAAATTGAAATAATAGTAAATACTAAATCATGTTTGCGGTTGCAGATAAAAAAGCAATGCCCTTGCTTCTGGTTTTGTGGAGTCCTGTAGCTCAGTGGTTAGAGCACTTGCCTTACAATAACAACAACAAAACTACATTTAGAACACCTTTCATGTCAGGAGGATGTCCCAAGGCACTGGACAGTCAGGTCGTGACTCGAGCAGGCGGGTGAAGGGTCGGGGAAGGGGGACAGAGAGTAGGAAAGGGGGGAGAGTTAGGAGGGCAGCAGAAGGCATGGTCGAAGAGGAAGATCTTGAGACTGGCTTTGAAGGAGGAAAGGGAGGAAGTGAGGCAAAGGATTGCAGGATGGAGTTCCAGAGTGTGGAGGCAGAGAGGCTGAAAGCCCGGCCACCAATAGTAGGGTGGTTCGGGCAGGAAACATGGAGAAGGCCAGAGCCCGATAGGATAGGTAGGCTGATAGGGAGATAGCAGTTTGGAAAGATAGGCAGGGTCAAGGCCGTGAATGGCCTTGAAAGTGAGGACGAGGATCTTGAATTTGATCCTCTGGGGGATGGGGATCCAGCGGAGATGGGCGAGGGTGGGATTTATGCACAAACGAGAGACCTGGGTTCAATTGCAGGCAGGATGAAACCTTGAGCAAGTTTCCCTACTCCACACTCCTAATGCCTTAATAATCTGTCAAAACCCCCCAATAATAAATTGATCATTTCAATCCCCGACTGTTTGTGGTACACTGCTGTGCGCAATTGGCTGCCATGCTTTGCCCGCAAATACTGTATACAGTCAATTCATTTTACAGTATATTTTGTGAAACGTTTTGAGATATCTACAAGATGTGAAAAAGGATTATTATTATTACAGGCCATGTACCATTTTTAGAAGTTCTCAGTTCTCTGTTCTCAGTTCTCTATTATGTCAATAGTAGTAGGTACCCCTTAATTTTCTTGATCAAGTTATTACCCAGCGTGAAACCGAAACTTACAGGATATGGAAAGTCCTAGGCTTAATCAATAGTTCAGGCTGTGTTAGTTGATCTTACCCTGGGATGTAATAGAGAACGGCAACTATTCAGTTTAATATTTTGGGCTATGGAGGTGTAGAGTGATGGAATTAATTGACAGCTTCTTGTCCAGTGACTCCTCCTGAAACGTGTACAGTATCTACATTTAGTGGAGTTTGAGTCAGAACAGGCTAGGTTTTGGAGTTCCTTTGCTCCTCCATTGGTAAAAAAAAAGCTCCCATTAGTTGCTGTGTGGAATCATGCATAAAGGGAATAGCAGGGACCTGGCCTTGTTTAACCAATACAGCACATAATAATAATAATAATAATAATATATGCGTAACTTCACAAGCGAGGGATAAGAAAAAACACAAGAGGCCAAATCAATGAATATACAGTGAAATTTAGGAATCCATTTTGTGATGTTATTCAAAAAAAGATAGCAAAGTCTCTCATGATTATTTCTCTTTCCATGGTTAGGAAACATGCAAAGATCTGTGGAAATGTTGAAAACATTGTTGAAAGAATTTAGTATATCCTACTTTATTCTAGTGATGAAATATAATCGCTCCCCAGTTTAACCTAATCTATAAATATATTGAAAGAACAGAATTTGAAAATAAAGAAATATGAATATAATTTCAGGGAATCGATGCAAATATTTAACTCAATGGACGATGAGCTTAAAATCAGGTTTATTTTCTCTTCTTTGTTATTCTGGCAAAAAACAATAAAGTAGATGTATAGAAAAGTACAACATGTACTAAGTGTCCAGACAAGCTCAGTCCTAAGGTAGTATGATTTATCGATGCACGCTTCCCAGTTATAAAAAAATGAAATTACATAAGGTCAGGTGCTTTTGAGAACTACAATGTTTCCATTGTTATACCCCAATGATAACTACTTATTAGTTTAGAAAGCAATGTCTTGAAAACATTTATAAAATAATAATAATCTTTGCATTTCATATAGCACCTAATCATCAAGATGACTCAAAAGTGTTTCAAAGGGTTTTATTGTGAAGTGACTCTAGGCAATTGTGCACTTCCCTCTTCCCTTAGAACACTTAAACTAAGCAACATTTCTAAGGTGGAAATGTGCTACCATATCTTGTTTGTACTGTACTGCTTTCGAGTTAATCTTGTGTGTGATATGATTCTTATGTTACCTTCCTCTTCAAAAGTGTTTCTTTCTCCTAACATTAGTCCAAGAAAGAGAAGCAACTCAGTATATAAACACATTCCACCTACAAAGTTGTTTGTTGACTCAAAAAGTTGTAATTTCAGTTGACATTGTAACTTTCAGTACTATAATTTACTTACAAAGAAATTTGTTAGGCCCATGTTAGATTGCATTGTGCTAGCAAAATATATCATGTTAGATGAATGGTTAATCATTTGCCATACTTTTCTGACCCATTGTAGTCCTGTTTTTTTCTATTTGTAAATAAATTATCCAAAGTATTTATAATAGCAAAGAACAACATTCTACAATTCAGAAAATATTTTTCAGGAAAACTATCAGGAAAATGTTAGGTGATAAACAAGGAAAATAAGAGCTACCAGCTAGCTAGCGTGTAAAATATGTCAAGTTGTATTTTGCTCAACCGATTGCACAGTCAGAACCCTGTTTTAATGATTCTGTTTGAGAGTATGGACATATTAAACGGGAGGGGAAATATAGATTTTCTACTCTGCACTTATTTGCTCCTGGTTAACTTGAAACCATGATGACTCCAAATGAAATTCCGTAGGATTCAAATAATGTATAAAAAGATTTCTCCTATTCTTAATAAAAGTTAAAATCATTCTTGCTAATACATTTGTAACACTTCTGCAGTTGCAATGAGAGTGTAGGATTCCCCAGTAGACAATTTTATGGTACTCAAGTATTGGTTGGGAAAGGAGAAAGTAAAAGAGGGAAGTAACCATTCAATGTCTGTATTTATGACATTACTGATCAGCATATCACAAACAATAATCACAAACAATCACATTGTTTTTCAGTAATTATATCTACACTCCAGTCAACATCAATAAAACAGTTAAAATCAATACATTGCAATGGATACCAGAATGGAAGATTCGGGAAAAATTATAACTTTAAAACAACAAATGTATGCAACAAGGCAGAACATTAACTAAATCAAGAAGTGGATAGATTGTACTAAATTGAATTGATAAAGATTGTGGATATTATAGGAAGGAAGATTAAGGAGGTTTGAGGGTTTTGTAACGTGAAGGACCTGGGAAAGAAATAATTAGAAGTAGGCATAAATACATTTTGATTTCTTTATTTTGATATGAGAATGAAGTAATGGGGAAGAGTGCAGTCAATTGAGTGGAGGGAGGAGTAAGAGGAAAGTTCCAAGGAGTAAGTAATATCAAAATCATAAGATGATGCAGACTGTTCTGTGAAATTCATACCCAAATATAAAACATTTAATATGATTGTATACTTTCCAAAAATAAAATTATATTCCATGTTATATTCAATTCAATCTCAGGATTTTGTCTATGTTCATAAACCAAACCTCTTAATCGGCAATCTTATAACTTCTTCCAAAGCATGTTACTCTGTACACACTCTTTTATATCCTGCTTGTAAACTACAGAAATTCAGCTTTCTGAGATTTACAACAAAACAACAACAAAACTACATTTGCAGAGCGCCTTTCACATAAGGAGGACATCCCAAGGTTACAAGGTTTAGGTAATGCAAATAAATGTGTTTATAGACAACTGAACATGCTGAAAATTAATTGGTGTATCAATTGCATTGATACATGTACATTGCATTACATGTACATTGTACTGAACATATTTGACAAATATATTCCAGTTTTACATAATGTGTATTGTATTTTATTTGGATTGTTGCAAGAATATGTATACTGTACAGTATTATTGTACATAATACTATTCAACATGTTTTTATTCTTGAATATTTTCATTGTCCTGAATTAAAGTATTATATAGAAATAAAAGGACTGAGAAGGTGTGTTACATTTTGTGACAAGACTGTACCATTTCAACTGTCAGAACCATTACAAAAATAAATTAGCATAATGACAGAATTATTTTTTCCTATGACAAATATCCATTACTCGCTAGTGAATGCATAGCAATTAACAACAACAAAATTACACTTGTATAGCTCCTTTCACGTCATGAGAATGTCCCAATCTACTGATTCAGTAAAGAAATCACACATGGCTAAAAAATATATATTTCTTTGATTGTTAAGTTCTGATGAAGCATATTCATCTGCAAAAAAAAGTATGCGTGGATTAGGTTTCAATCTTAAAACTTCAATCAAACACTGGATTTTTTTAGGCATTGTTTGGAAAGGTTAAATCCTTCATCTTTCCTTCAGTTCTAATTTGTAGCTTTCTTGGATTTGTAGTCTTCACTCCCACACATTCAGCATCAGAAGTTCACGCAATGCCTCAAATCAATCAATAATGTGACAGACTGAGTATTCCATTGTATTAAAGAATTTTTCTTGCTAAAATATAAAGCAGTTCAACAGCGTGTGCAGCTAGCCATTTGATTAATACTGTTTTACATCTAAATAACTCCACTTTATTCTTCAGTTTTTCCTATGTGAAGATTTTTGGAATTTGTGATTTTAGTTTGTTTTCTTTGTTCTGGAGTTTTTTTGTAACTAGTGCTGCATTGTCCATTTTTGTTACACAATGTTGAATGGACATATCATCTGTGGTCACTTTTCATCTGGTATATTGTTAATGTACCAAATGTGCTATTAAATGGTCATTATTCTTCTTAATTCTATTATTCCAACTACTTTTTCAATTTATTTTAACAAACCGCAGGACTATATTTGCATTTTTAGAGTCAGTATTCAACACATATTGCGACTTTCCATTTTTTCAGTTGTACGTGTTTGTTGGTGCATTTTCTCTATCAAACAGTTACATGCATTTCTCTCACTGGTTCTTCCAGAAATTGTTTTGTTTATTGGTGCTTGCCTAATCTTACTATTTTTAGTATTCCTGATTTCTATTTTCCATTTGGTGCAAGCCCCATATCTTTAATTTCACATTAAGGGTAATAACTAGCTCTTCAGAAGCATGGCATGTACCTCTATTCGAATAATGTCTAATGCACGGTACACTAATGTCTTAACTTCCATTATATATCAACCGGTCTCTGGAATATTCAGTCATTAGCTATCGGAAATGTTTCGTCACCACTCAATTTAATTCTACAAGGTCTCAGGAGACAATCACATAGGTGTCCAAACTCACATTAGTTAGACAATCTTGTTAAACACTGCCAAATAGCGATCAATAATTCCATGTGTGGCTTAAACTCTCATATCGAACTTGTGTCTCTCCTAAGTAATATTCAATAAACGCATTCAGTTTCTCTGAAAATAGATCAAATATTTCGAATACATTCTCACCAGCAGTTTTTAGGAATAAAGCATATTTCAATCTTTCCTCAAATTTCTCCCAAAGCAGTCAGATACATCTAAAACATTTGTTCCACTCCTGTGCTTATTTCAATCAACTTCTGCACAAATGGCTCAGTTTTCAGATGAGTAAACATGCCTCTTTAGTCTCAGAGAAGCATCTCTAGATTTATACCTGCTCTTTTCGTCTTTATGGTAAACTGTATCCCCTTATTGACTATGATCTCGAGCCCAAACGTGTCTCCAGATTTGCTCCCGAGTCTTTGTGATGAAGGGGATGGCGTTGACTTCTGCAAGGCTGTCCCATGCGACAACTTAATTTGGCCTTATGCTGGGTCAATCTGTTAAAAACTCCCAATGTGAAAGCTCTTAGAATTGCAATTGCTCCTTGTGTACAGACCTCATGAGACATGACATGGGCAGGTAACATTAATTAACTTAATCAACTATCATTATACAATCATCAACACGATTAATTAAGATTAACACTTTTTGAAGAAACCCTCCCTTGATGCGTCGCAACCATCAAGTTATCGACCCATCTCCAACCTCCCGTTTCTATCCAAGGTCCTTGAAAGACTGGTTGCCTTCCAGCTCCGCTCTTTCCTTTCAACTCACTCACTTTTTGAACCCCTCCAATCAGGTTTCCGCCCTATCCACAGCACAGAAACTGCCCTGGTTAAGGTCACAAATGACATCCTAACCGCCTGTGACCAGGGCTCCCTCTGCCTCCTCGTCCTCCTTGACCTGTCTGCTGCGTTCGACACAGTCGATCACACCATCCTCCTTCAACGTCTTTCCTCCCACCTCAACCTTCAAGGCACAGTCATTGACTGGTTCCATTCTTATTTGACCCACCGTTTACATTTTGTTTCTTCCAACGGTTTTTCTTCAAACCCCCGCAAAGTTTCTCACGGCATCCCTCAGGGCTCTGTTTTAGGCCCCCTCCTTTTCACCCTTTACACACTCCCTCTGGGCCACGTCATCCGCAAACATGGGGTAAATTTCCACATGTATGCGGACGACACCCAGTTGTACCTTTCTGCCTCATCCCTCAACCCCCAGACGATCGATGTTCTGACAGCATGTCTGTCCGACATCGAGTCCTGGACGAGGGACAACTTTTTGCAATTGAACGTGAGTAAGACCGAGGCCCTCCTGATTGGCTCAAGCCAGCGCCTCCGCACACCGGGCGCTGCCAGCCTCAATATCTTAGGCTGCACTCTCCATCTCACAAAGCCAATCAGGAACCTTGGCATCATGTTCGATGAAAAACTTTCCTTCCTCCCCCACATCCGCGCCTTGACCGGCACCGCTTATTTCCACCTGCGCAACATTGCCAGGCTCCGCAACTATCTTATCCCCCGCGCTGCCGAAACACTCGTGCACGCATACATCACCCCATGGCTGGACTACAGAAACTCTCTCCTCATCGGCCTCCCCAGTTCCTCCATTCACAGGCTGCAGGTCATCCAAAACTCTGCAGCCCGTGTACCATCCCGCATCCGCTTCCGCGACCACATAACCCCCACCCTCGCCCGTCTCCACTGGTTCCCCATCCTCCAGAGGATTGAGTTCAAGATGCTCGTCCTCACCTACAAGGCCTTACACGGCCTTGCCCCGCCCCATTTAACCGATCTACTCTCCCCTACACGCCCACCCGGACCCTCCGTTCAACAGGACTTGGCCTGCTCCAAGCCTCCCGCCCGAACCGCCCCACCATCGGAGGCCGGGCCTTCAGTTTCTCCGCTCCCACCCTATGGAATGCCATCCCCCAATCCCTCCGTTTCGTTTCTTCCCTTTCCTCTTTCAAGGCCGGTTTGAAGACTTTCCTCTTCGATCGTGCCTTTTGTTCCACCCCGAACTCTTTTACCTCCCCTTCGTGTTTCACCCCTTCCCAAACACTCCCCTCTCAGCTCGGGTCACACGCCTCCTGTGCAGTGCCTTGGAACGTCCTCCCGACGTGAAAGGCGCTCTCTAAATGTAATTTGTTGTTGTTGTTAAGAGAGAACTGATTCAAGTACTACAATAAAGGAGGCAGAGGTGGTTTTACAGATGAAAGCAAGTTAATTTAGCTTTTATACTTTTCTAGTGCATCATTCACAGCAACTTTACTGCAAAATGTGAAATATAAATTGAGTTTTTTTTATCACGTATGCTGGATTTAGCTCCTGATAATATGATTACAGGCTCTCTTACTTTACTACCTGCTGCAGGTGGAAATCAACATTGGGAACAGTTCAAATGTTTCTTTGAAATAACTTGACCATTCAATTTAAGTCAGTCAAATTTGCTCTCCTGAAAAAGCAAAAACTAACCCTGATGTGATGTAATATGCATGAGTGAACTAAACATTTAGCAAGATACAAGCAACACCAGAAATCAGAGCAACTTCCTCACACTACTACAATGTAGTCCACGTGAAGAATAAAAATTCTCAGCAAAAAACTGAGACCAATTATACCAATTGACTCCTTTTGAAAATAATTAAATACGTTTAAAGATAAAAAGGATAGCCCAAATGATCATTCACTACTCAATGGAGTGCAATGATATGATATGTCCAATGCTGAATACTGATCAATCTGTGTGAAAATTGTATGAAGGAATTTATATTCAGGAACTTTGCTTAATTACTCTTGGAGGTTAGGCATAGATTTTCCACCAAGAATTCTCTCTCATGGAATTGGTTGCTTCTCCCAGGAGATTGTGTGAATTGGGTAACAAACTGACAAACTATACACAGTTTGTGGAGGCAATGCATTTGATGAAACAAAAGGCCTTTTATTTCTTCCACATTTATGCTATTAAGGTTCTAGTAAAGATAATGCATACAGTTTCCATCAATTAGTAAATTATAAAGAAAAGTCATGTTTTCTCATTTTACAGAGGTAACATATCGCTTATATTTTTGCCATTAAATGCTAAATGTACAAATGGTTACCTTTCAATAAATATAGAAATGGTTAACCCTCTGTTCAGCAGGGCCTGCTCCATGTCCCCTGACCCACCTGCCCAACCATTGATGGGCGAGCCTTTAGTCACTCTGCCTCCAACCTCTGGAACTCCATCCCGAAGTCCCTCCTCCTCACCCCCTCTCTGGCCTCCTTTAAGTCTCGCCTCAAGACTCTCCTATTCAATGGACCCATCTGCAAATCCTCCACCCCTGCGCCCCCACTCCCCCATCCTCAGCTCGGGTCTGAAACAGTAACTGTCCAGCGCCTTGGGACATCCTCCTGATGTGAAAGGCGCCATATAAGTGTAATTTTGTTGTTGTTGTTTGAAAACAAAAGGGCAATTCTCATTTGAGAACTTCGCTATAAATGACAAACAGTAGGTCTGCTTAAATACAGTAGCATCCTATTCAAATGGTTCAAAGCTCAATAAAAGGAACTTTGTTACTCTGTTAATAACAACTTACATTTTTCATGGATTCACATGATACACACCATGTACAATATGCTCTCAATATCCTTCCAGCAGAAGGAAAATTAAAAATGATGAGTAAAAGATTCAATTATTTTCCAACAACAATAACAAATTGCATTTATATTGTGCCTTTCACAGTGGGAGGATGTCCCAAGATGCTGGACAGTCAAGGGCTTGCCCTAATTTGGGAGTTGGAATCAATAGGGGAATGGTCAAAGGGGGAAAAGATGACTGAAGGCACAGTCAAAGAGGAAGTTCTTCAGAAAGGCATTGAAAGAGACAATAATAATAATATAATAACAATCCTTGCATTTGATATAGCGCTTTTCATATCTTCTAGACGTCTCAAAGCAGTTCACAGAATATACTGTAAAGTGAATTCAATGTATATTTGTGGGTGAAACACGGCAGCCAATTGTGGACAGCAGTATCCCCCAAACAGTCATGGATTAAAATGATACATTTTTATTATTGTATTTTTTTTTAGGGATTATTATTAAGTGTGTGGAGTAAGGAAATTTGCCCCAAGTTTCACCCTGATCTACCTGGATTCAAACACAGGTCTCATGCTTGTAAGGCAAGTGCTCTAACCACTGAGCTACAGAAGGCACAACAACAACAACGGGATGGAGTTCCAGAGGGTGGGGGCAGAAAGGCTGAAGGTGGAGGGGTGAGCTGGATGTGGGACATGGAGCAGGCTGGTGCCCGCCGAGAGGATGGAGCAGTATGTAAGCTCTTATTAAGTTCTAGTCGTCGTGATCAGCTCACAAAGCTTGGCGCGGGAGGGGACACAAGCTGCAGAGTTCACAATAATCGTCAGTTTGTGGAGGGAAGAGTTAGGAAGTCCAGCAAGCAGGAAGTTGGTTAGCATAGTCAAGCTTGGACATGCTGTAAGAATGAATGATGCTCAAACAGTAGGATGACATTGAACTGAGCAAGTCAATTCTCATCCAGGACTTGATGCGTGATAGGCAATCTGTCAGGACAGTAGTGGTCCTGGAGTCGAGTGTGTCCATTGTTTCCTCCCATTTGGAGTTGGAGAAGAGGATGGGTGAGGCATGGGAAGGTGGATGGAGTAGCTGATCTGTGGTGAAGAAGAGGAGCCTGGGATTGTCCTTGGACTCCAGGATATCTGAAGTAGAAGGACAATTTAGCAGTAGTGAATGCACAGTGGTAAGTTTTGATGTGGTCCAGCCAATTCTGATGAAAGTGTGAAGTCAAACTTCAATATAACAAACCTCCAACGAGAATAACCATTTTATCATCTCTCATCATTATTTCATGATCAGATTTTAATCGTATTCCCTTTAGCTTTGACACTACTTTTAAATTAATCTGCCTTACCAACCCTACTGAACATATTACTGCTTTCCAGTACAAAGCAAATTTAGTTGTTTTTTAAAAAGAAGCAGTAAAATGTATTTACTATGCGTCTCATGACAATACCAGGACATTATTCCTTGTTGGAAGTGTGCTTTTGCAAACCATTTGCTTACAGGCCCACAAGCAACCACTTGTAATCCACATTTTAGGGGTAGCAGAGATGATGAGTTTCCCATGGTTTAAAATAATACTTGAGGATGTAACTTGACCCAAGATGAAGGCATACTTAAATAAGCCTGTTTGAACTGCAAATGAAAAGCAGCCAATTGCTGACTTGCTTCTACTATCTTCAATTTCCTGCTGATATTTCGAACAAGACGACAAGACTGCTTGAGTTCATAAGCTGGAAGACAAAAGGATGCAGATTTGAAAACATACTTGGGACTCACCACTGTGCCAGAAATGAGTTAAATCACTTTGACCAATAGAGGTCATGCTTGTGGAAAACATCACGTGAGCCCTCGTGAGATCAGACGATTATCACATGTGAACCACAAAACCAATGGAGTTTACTTTTTAACAGAATCTTTACACATCAAACTTACAATTGTGCTTGTAGTCCAACTGGAGAAAAAGTTCTCACATACTTTGACAGAATGGGGCTTTATTACATTGCAGTGGATAATTTCTATAAAAACAATTTTTTTTACCTCTACTACTTCGCAAATGTACACGTAACTTACTTTCAATTGCCTACAAGGAGAGCCACAAGAAAGAGATCTTATGAAACATGGATTTCATTTCTTGAAACTTAATGTTACTTTGTTATGATTACAATAATAAAAGTTTGTTGAAAGCTCCGCAACACCAATATTCTGCATATCATAGAACACTTAAAGCTTTTCATCAAATCACAAGTGAGGTTCAGATGAAGAATGTTCTTAAGCTTATTTGATATCATCCTTCCAGAACATCAACTTTACTCTCCTCTGATTACAGCATCTAATATCCTAGCCTCTACCAGTCTTACTGGTATCCCATCTAGATGTGAATTATTTTCTGTCTAAATAAACATTTTGCGGCTTTTCTATTAGATATTCTTCACTACCCTAAACTTGTGATTTCTTGTCATGATCTGCCCAAGAACTTTTTGTTGTCGCTTTTTTCTGCACTGCCTCCAGGACTGCTTCCAGGGGATGAAGAATTTCATTTCTTTAGTTAGAGATAAATTCAAACTCAGGTCACTGAAGTAGAAGAACAGTTTTATCACCCACTGTTGCTCCCGGCTTAAGCAATTACAAAAGCAGGAAAAAGAGAACAACTTAGAAATCAGTATCTTTTAGACACTACTGTATACCCATATATATTATCTTTCATGGCAAAAGATCTATTGACAAAAAGTGAAATGATGTATGCTAAAACATAATTTGCCTACAAACATAATAAGAGACAAATGAACATGAGCTAAACAGTTTGGGGGTGAAATTTCAAAATAGGATGCTGGTACACGTCATCCTTACCTTTAAACAGGGATACTAGTTTCTCAGAGAAAAATCCACACTCAATCCATTCATTATAATCTTGAATGTAATCAAACGCAGTGACACCTTGATTATTCTTTTGCCTTATATCTGCCCCTGTAAAATATAAAGTCTGGGCTGACTGAGAATGACAAGACAACAAGTATTATTATTATTATTATCCTTGCTAATTTATCTTATGCAGCTATTTGCTCTTTATATACAATGCAATTGAAAATATTGCTAAACAGTATCATGGCAACAATATAGCACATAATCAAAAACGTGGAAAGTCTGCTCTTCTGATGCTATGGAGAATCGTTTGCAAACATGGAAGATTGGGGTATGTGGGTCTATGGTAAACACGAAGGGGGTGAAGTGGGAGTCAGATAATGAGTGTACAAGAGAAAACTAAAACTTAGCCGGAAAGTGTCACTCACATGCAACCAAACAATACACTCACAGTTCTCTTGCTGCCTTCTATAACCCACTATTTATACATCATCTATTCATTATGTATCACCCACACATTGCAAAAGTAGGTCATGCTGTAGTACAGGTTTCGCCAACAAAATACAGTATACAGTCAGTTCACTTTACAGTATATTCTGTGAAGCACTTGGAGACGTTTCAGAGACGTGATGCAAGGATTATTATTATTACTATTATTACAAGCAACATCATAGGGCAGTGGTCCAAAGTTTGGAGGTCTCTGTAGCTCTCTGATGATTTTCTTATGTCAGCCATCTTGTACCACCTCCAAAGGCAGGATAGAGATTCTCACCTCTATCTGTACCCGGCTAGAGAAAAGAGGGACTGAATATAATAATAATAATACTTGCATTTTGAAATAGGACTTTTCATG
This sequence comes from Hydrolagus colliei, assembly GCA_035084275.1. NCBI lineage: Eukaryota > Metazoa > Chordata > Chondrichthyes > Chimaeriformes > Chimaeridae > Hydrolagus > Hydrolagus colliei. The sequence continues at coordinate 23,362,535 of CM068746.1, read as the reverse complement.
TCTTCTAGACATCAGTTCTAATGAAGCGTTGTGGATCCAAAACATTGACTCACTTTTTCTTTCTCCATAGATGCTGCCTGATTTGCTGAGTGTTCCCAGCGACTTCTGTTTTTGTTTCAGATTTCTAGCATCTGCAGTATTTTGCATTTTTGTACTGTGAAGTGAATTAACTGTATATTTTGTGGGCAAAATGCGGCAAACAATTGCACACAGCAGTGTTCTACAAGGAGTCGTGAATTGAAATGAACATTTTTTTATTATTCTTGTTTTGTGGGATTAGTATGTGGAGTAAGGAAACCTGCCCAAGGTTTCGCCCTGCAAGGAATTGAAACCAGGTATCTTGCTTGTAATGCAAGTGCACTAACCGCTGAACTACAGGACTTCACAAAGAGAATATCCACAATCTCTCAAACCCAAGTGTATGACTCTGAGACAAGCAAAAAGGGCCTACTTACAATTCTAAAAGATAAACATAAAAATGGAGCCAGTACCATATTTTATCAGAAGACTTGTGCCGTGCAGATTTGATGTTTGAACAGCATAGAACAGAGGGGTGCAGTGTTCATGATTCAGAATATCAACTTCGGCATCGCAAGATAGAAGTGATTTCAGAAGATCATTGTTAGCAACTTTACGAACAGCATAGTGTAGAGCACTACATGCAGAGAAATGTATGTGAAGCATTAATTTTCCAGTGTGACAAAGGATAAAATATTAAACAAACATTGCACTTAACCTAATAAAACTAAATCAGGTGATGTGGGGTACCTTTATGAAGGCACAGCCAATGAGGCCCAACTAATTTTTTTTAACAACAATTCAGCTATTTATAGGTGTTGAAGTGATATTGAGCAGTACTACAGATCACTGACTCTATATGAAAGAAAAGACAGGTTCCATTCCAACAGTTTCTTGGAATTACAAGAGACACAGATAGATACTTTTGCACTTTTGTGCTCGCACTTTGTGCTTTTGTTTAGCAGACTTTCAGGAGCAAATTGCATACCAATTAGGTGGATTTCTAAAAGAAAACTACCTCATTTATTTTAAGCTTTCTTCTTTTGTCAGTTTTTATGGTCTCTTTTATGCAGATAGCACAAAAGGAAGCATAAAGACTGACATAATGTAACAAAAGTCTTATTTGTTACTTTGCCACATACATGCATGCAAAAACTACATCCATTTTGCACATAATATTCAATATGAACCTCAAATCTTCACATTTCAAATAATAAATAATAATATTTTAAAAAACTCACCATATGACTAGGGTAACATTAGTGTCATTGTGAGCTTCTATGTATCTATCAAAGTAATATTTTCATATTTTTATTTTCTTACCTATGACCATACTTGTCAACTGCGTTGATATTGACTCCACGCCTTAGAAGAAATTCCAGACATTGAATTTTTTCTTGCCTGTTCCAAAACAAATGTTTCAACATTTATTGAACAATATGCACATATTGTTATTTATTGGACACCAGCCCCTTTGTAGTTCTCACCTGTAGGTCAGAAAATTGTGGATTCAAACCACACAACCCACTTTGAACTCATTGTAAGGCTCTATGTCAACAACAACAACAAAATTAGATTTGTATAGCGCCATTCACATCGGTATCAATTGCAAAGACTATTATTATTGTTATTATTCTCATCATATAGTCCAGGTTGACAATATAATGCAGTGTTGTGGGTTTGCTGCAATTGATGAGATGCCATCAAATTGAAGGCCATCTGTCTGTTCAGATGAATGTTAAAGACTGGATAGGAGTATTCAAAATGAGAAGGAAGTTTCTCCTGTTGTCCAGGTCAATAATCCCTCAACTAAAATTGGTCATTCGGTTCATGACTGTCTGTGGGAAAGTGATGTTCTTACATTGACTTCATGGGAAATCTCCCATGGCAAGGAAAATATTTCCTCTCCTGTGTAAAAAAGCATTATAATAATCTTTTCAAATACTCTAGTTACAAAACAAAGTCTGGTAAGGCTGACATACACATCAGTTTCATCTTGTAGCAGTCCAAACAGTAGTTCTTTCTGTTCCCCAGTTTTGAATGTGAAGCCCTCTGAAGTTAGCCTGCAAAACCAAACCAAGCAAATATGTTAGTTTTTTTAAAATTGTATCAGTGTAATATTTTAAGTTTAAACTTTGGTAGCTGAGAATTTGGAGAAAAAGGACATGTTTGCACTGAATATATGGCACAGCCATATTTTGTGCATGATGTGTTCCTCTGCATGCAGTGCTCTTGAAGTGAGTGATCTTACAGGCTGAAACCAAGTGGAATTTCAGGCCTTTACCATTTACAGTAATTTAAAAAATGAAGTTAGCAATATCAGATTGTATTCCTGTGCTGACATCTCCCAAAATAAATTTAAACTAAAACAAAATCATTGATCTTGGCCTTTTGCACACGTGAAAAGAAAAAGTTTGATTCATTCAACAAAAACAATGTGTAGACGAGAACAGTAAAGGACCTCTGGCCACATTACAGTACACACTGGTCCACAGTAGCGATCATTATACAGTACTGTAATGCTTTTTTACATAGCAGAGGAAATATTTTCCTTGCCACTGGAGATTTCCCATGAAGTTGTTTCTACCTTAATGATTACAATTTTGTGGCATTTTTTTGGTCAGCCAGTGTCTGACACATGTGGAAACACATCATTATGCTGAAGAATATCCCAGCCAGTTTCATGTGTCTCACCTACCCATGGAAATTCCAGAGATATTTATTTGAATGGAATGCACACTCTCTCCTGGAAGGGAAGCATCCTGCTTACCTAATTCCTGCTCGATTTTGTCATTCTGTTAACAACCATATCACCTTGGAGCCAGTTTAGTGGATATTAGGTACCAGGAAGTCCCCGCAAGTTTCCTGGTGGGCATGAAATGTATGAGAGCATTGGTGGCATCTTCGTGTCCACAGCTTGGGCACACATCCCTTCCCATTGAGTGATGGTTCTAGTTGGAGGAGCGGATTTTAGCAGCTTTCTGCCAGCCAATCTAGATGCTGGATGTATCAATGTGTATCACAAACTCAGATTCCAGCTCGCCCCAAGCCTCAGAGTTTCCTCATCAGCTATCAGGTGGACATTTCAATATCTGCATTCTCCTCCTTGGTGACATCATCTGAAGACATGGGGTCAACTTTCACATGTACGCGGATGACACCCAACTCTATTTTTCTGCTTCTACCATTGATTCCAGGACCACTGCTATCCTTACAGACTGCCTGTCAGACATCAAGTTCTGGATGAGAGCTAACTTTGTACAGTTGAACGTGAACAAGACCAAGGCCCTTCTGTTTAGCTCATGCCAGCGCCTTCACACATCAGGCACAGGCAGCATTAACCTGCATGGTTGCACATTCCACCTCACCAAGCCAGTCAGGAAACCTAGGTGTCTTGCTTCATCCTCAATTGTCTTTCCACCCCCACATCCAAGCCATGACCCGCTCTGCTTTCCCTCACCTCCACAATATTTCTGATTCTGCCACCATCTTAAGCCTCAGGCCATTAAAACTCTCATTCACGCCTTCATCATCACATCCTGACTCGACTACACCAAAGCTCTGCTTGTTGGCCTTCCCAATTCCTCCCTCCACAGGCTGCAGATAATGCAGAACGCTGCACGCTGTCCTCTACCACTGCAAGTTCCGTGACCCCCATCTCCCCCATTGGCTCCCCATCACCCACAGGATTCAATTCAAGATCTTGTTCCAAACGTTCAAAGCCCTCCATGGCCTCGTCCCACCCTACCTCTGCAACCTCCTACCAACCTGCCCTCTCCCTCAGCTCAGCAGGCTCTGGCCTGCTCCACACCATCCGACCCACCTGTCCCACCTGCCCCACCTCTGGAATTCCATCCCACAGTCCCTCCACCTTGTCCCCTCCCTAGCTTCCTTCAAGTCCCACCTTAAGATCCTCCTCTTTGACGGTCCCATCAGTCACCCCAAATCCCCTCCTCTCTCTCCATCCTCCCCGATCCCAACCCCTTAACATTAATGCCTTGGGACGTCCTCCCATCATGCAAGGCACTATACAAATATAATTTTGTTGTTGTTGTGGACATCTGCCTTCAGTGCTGTGGGAGGACTTTTACTGGATAGCTTGTGATGTACCAGCTATCTTGATGTGCTCGAGATCCAGGTCCACTGCACCGTACCAGGCTTACTCAGCACCAGCTGCTTAAGCGAGGTCCTTATGCGAGGGATCTTGGCAAATAGACATGCTCTCTGTGAAGCCACCTTGGCCTCCAGGGTGGTAAGCGACAGGTCAGTCTCGGTCAGAGCCTTTCCTTCCTGCAGCCATTTCCCGCGTTTGCAAATGCATCGGAGAAAGTCACTCCGCTGCCTATCCAGAATCTCCAATCCATAAAGGATGACTGTTTACAGGTCTTATAAACCACAAGCTTGACCTGCATCAGGGCCTTGCTATTTTTGAAGAGGAATGAGCATTGCCTGAGTGCCCTATTTACTTCTCAGCGCAGTCCTTCAGGACAAACCTGGTGCCTAGGAATAAAAACTAAGTTTGTGGCCTGCTAACGAGTGGAATAGTTTAATGTTAGTGGATAATGCCTTAAATATTCTTTAAAGAAACACGATGAAATTAGCATTTGATCCAGTAATTAACAATCCAGAGCTTTCATTTTGTTAATAGTTCAAATAAATTGAACAGTGCATTCTTACCATTTAGCACATTCAAGGTGATTATTGGCCACAGAAAGGTACAGGAGGCTTGGAACTGTTCCCTTCATTAAGTGCATGTTCATTAGTTCGTCAACATCATACTGCAGTAGAAGCTGAATGACATCTATTCTACCTTGTATGGCAGCACAATGGATTGGCAGCAGCTCCCTACGATTCAATTTACCTATCGTAGCTTTATGAGACAACTCCGAGCAGGAAAAAAAAGTTGGTGTCAATTAACAAACACTGCAAGTGACCTGACTTTATTAAGATACAACAAAAAAATAGCAATAAGCTGTTACTCAAAATGTGATGAAACAGTCACAATGAATTTGATTATATTGTTTTGAAAACAGGCTAAGGACTAATAAGACAAAATCAACATGTTGTTACCTTCGGACAATGTGGGTGGTAATCTATGAATTCTCATTGTATCACAAACAACCTGAAATTACAAGATCCTGGTCCTAACCAAGCTGTCTGCTCTCTTTGCTCAGTGGGCTCCGGTCTTCTTCACATCCCCAGCCTTCACTGCCCAACCATTGTCCTTCGCCGTTGCCTCCTTCAACGCCTGTCTCAAGACCAGTGCCTTTGGTCATGCTTTCAGTCATTCCCCCTCACTCCACCTCCCAAACCCCAAAATATGTCTTTGGCCCATTTTTTGCCACTGCGTTTTTTTTCATTTCTGAGACTAAGCTCATCAACACACACAGCCACACATTCATCGCGTTCTTAATTTTATAACAATATAAAACATATTTAACTTGTTAATAGCAGGGTGTAACAGATTAAATTACTTCCATGTTATGCACCTTCAACTGAGTTAAGTTTTATAGAAATTTGAATTTACACTGTACATACCAAAAGTTCTAAACAATGCATTGTGTTCGGGTTACCAATTTCATTGTAGCAAACTATGTGCAATGGTGTGTTGCCATCTGAATCTGACCAGTTTACAATAGCACCATGGTCTAATAGCAACTGAAAGAAAAAAAGTCAAAGATAAATATTTCTTATCATCTCAACTCAGAATTGTTAGACCATGATAACAATCCTACTAAAATCCTATGACTAGCATTTTCTAGAATCAATGGTGGTTGTGAAAATAAGTAGCTTCACCCAAATTACAATTACAGCAATTCAGCTTTTAATATTAAAACAGAAATCCAATTTCAAGTTTATTTAGGACCCACATATAATAAAATGGAAAAATAAATCGCAGAAACAATAATACAATAATCCTTGCATTTGATATAAAGCTTTCATGTTTTCTTGACGTCTCAAAGCGTTTAACAGAATATTCTATCAAGTTCATTGACAGTATATTTTTGGGCGAAATGAGGCAGCTAATTATGCACAGCAGTGTCCCATAAACAGTCGTAGATTGAATTGACAAATTTTATTATTGTTTTTTTTCCGTGAGGGAGTATTATCCGGCGTGTAGCATAAGGAAACTTGCCCAAGGTTTCACCCTGCTGGAAATCGAACCCAGGTCTCTTGCTTGCGAGGCAAGTGCGCTAATCACTGAGCTACAGAACTCATAAAATATTACTAGCACATACTGTACATTCAAATCACATTATTCCCAGCATCTTGTGATGTCCTCCTGATGTGAATGGGGCTATAGTAATGTAATATGTCATTGCAAATTACATTGCCTTAGTATTTTCCAGTTTTGAATGCTCCAGAATAGATTCAAACATTGACTTTTCCTTATAATTTATGAAGAAAGAAATTCCATCTCATCATTTGGAGAATAGAGAATTTAAATACTGTACTAATATTGCTAATAATACATCTGGTGTTTAATTGGGATTTTTTGATTGTAATACTGTAATAGATCTGAATCATGCAACAACCTACACTCAAGTTCATATGCAGATGCAGGATTTAAAGTTATTTTTGTCGATTCATTATAAAGCATTTAGGTATGTACAGGAGAAGGCCAATGTTCCCATGAATGTGCTCTACCAGGTTTAACGAAAGCTTTTTTCTTCACAAACCCTTTGTCTTACTTATCCTCCATGTCTCTGCATACCTTTATTTCCAAGTACTGTAACATTTATCTCTATCTTAAACACGTCTATTGATTCTACATTTATTGCCTTCTGGAGCATTGCAGTGCACATTCTTGGACCCCTTTGTATAAAAAAAGTTCTCCCCTTTTAACTACCTAGTCTCTAATTTTCAGATAAAGGAAATTGAATTTAAGTCAATTTGGTGTAGACCAGAATTTGTTTGATTTCAGTCCCCATATTATTTATGTAATTCATATGAAAAGCCTATTTTTATAGCTGACAATCTTTCCTTGACCATGCATAGGAAAGCTCAGGATCAAATAGTAAAAAAAAATCCTAAGAATGTGGCCACTTCTTTAGTAATTTTGAAAATAGTCTCTTGAGGAGCCTAAATGAATTAGCATTACTGAATGCACACTCCAGTTGAGTTGCTGCTGAAACCATATCCTTTAGTAAGGTACACCAACAAGCCACATTTTTGTAATGTTCCACTACCAGCGTGCAAAATAATAATTACATTTGATTTACCACCTTATTGTGTTGTTAAAATGTCACAAAGCATTTCATGGGATTTTCTTTGGATTAACATGTACTTGTAGGCAACGTATCTGCCAATTTGCCCAGGGTAATAGCTCACGAATAGCTCCAAAATGAATGACAAATTTTATCTAGAAGGCAGAGACTCTGGGAGAAAAAATTCCCTTAATTTTTTGAATAATCCATTGGGATCTTTAATGTCCACCTGTATAGATGAACAGGACATTAGTTTACCATCTCAGCTCATCTACCTCCAAATACATTGCTCTCTCCCAGCACTGCATTGGAGTGTCAACCTAGGCTGGGTGAGTTCCTGTCATGGGGCTTCAATCCACAAACTTCTGTCTCAACAGCAAGTGTCGTCAACTCAGCCAAACTGACACCTGAATAAAAATGAGGTGTATAAGCCAATTGGACAAGGTGTACAACACTGTGATCCAATTGGTCTCAAGTTTCATCCACTCTAAATTTACGTGATTCTCAATCATTCTGGGCATTAAACCAGACTTTAGGTCATTTCAAAGTGAAAAAACAAAGGATTGTTGGTGTAAGTACATAGCAAAATAAAACAAAATCAGAAAATTGCTGTTTTTGAACCACAGCCCTCTTAATTGATAATGAACTAGGAGAAAATAAAAAGATTTCAAATTATTTTACTTGAGCTGCCTCTTCCAAAATAAATACTGTACGACTGACCTGTAGTGTTTCTAAGTCTCGACATCTATGCAATGGGGATGCTCCTTCATAATCCAACAAGTTGATATCAACCTTCAAGCTCAGTAGAACCTGCAAATAAGAAAGAACACAAACAGAGAAAGGATGCATGTTCCAAAAGTTCTGTGAAATTAGTTGCTGTTACATAACTCAATATGATTCCCCTAGCAGTTTTCAGTCTGTCTCAACTGACAGCACTCTTGCCCGAGTCAGAAGGTTATGGTTCAAGTACCACTTTGCGACTTTGAACTCATGTAGTGTAGTCTCAATGCAATATGGAGGAGGGGGAGGGAGAGCTGTTTTATTTCAAATACTGTAGTGTCCTTTAGATGCGGTTTGAAACCGAGATCCTGTCTGCCTGTTCAGGTGAACTGGAAAGACATTGAAAAAGCGAAGGGACTTTCTTCTGGTGTCTTGGCAAAAATCCTCCAGATGAAATTGATCATTTACTTCACAGGTGTTCATGGAACATGGCTGTTTGTAGACATAGCTGTGTGCAAATCAACTGCTGTGTTAGCCTGCACAATACACAATCGCTATACTTGATAGTAAATCCCATGAAATGCTTTGAGCATCCCCCCCACCCTCACGCCAGCATAAAATGAATGTATATATGCACTCCAGAGCATCCAATATAATATACCACTTACTTTAAATTTGAAGCGTGATTTATAAAATTTGAAAGAGCGTTGCAGTGTAACTAATGTGATCTGAAGTTAATGAAACCTCTACAAGATATTTGAACTTTTTTAAAGTGCTGGTTGTATCTAAACCCCCTCTAGTGGCTCAATTATGTTCTGTCATTTAATTTACAAGCTGTTGGTACATTTTAATAAGTTCATTGAAGACAGTAAAATGCTTGGATTGCTGAAAATGTACAGGTGCCTAAATTAAATCTGAAATTAGCAGCTTCTGTTATGTTTTCAGTATTAATATGCCACTTGTATTTTAACAAAATATTTATTTAAAAAATCTTCCTTTCCTTTCTGTGGTTCAATCATGCTCTTTTCACATTCTCTCAAATACAGCAATGCCAGAGAACAACAAAGAAGAATTATATTTTACTTGACAGAAAAATAATAAAGCAACACAATCTGAAAGTTGCAGAAATTAAACCCCAAACCTAGTCACAGAATAAAACTGGAAGATATTGAGTATTCTGACTATTCAGAATTGTTGGAATCTAGAGAAACTCTCTCAATATGTGTATCACACCCCTGGGCAGAATAGAAGAAATAGCTATGTGCGTGCTGACAATTAGAATAAAATATATTCTTTCATTTGACGTAATGGACCTAAAGACCTAATAGAGGTTTATAAAATCATGAGGGGATTCGACTTGTGGTCACAGATTTAAAATACTTTCAAAACGAAGCAGAGGGGAGCTGAGGAGATTTTTTTTCACTCAGCGGGTTGTTCGAATCTGGAATGTATTGCCTGAAAAGGTGGTGGAGGCCGATTTGATAACAACTTTTAAAAGAGAATTAGATCTTTATTTGGGGAGAACAGGTCTGTTAGGTAGGGAGAGAGCTGGGCAGTGGGATTGAGTTGCTCTTTTCAAAGAGCCAGTACAGACTAGATGGGCCGAATGACCTTCTTTTGTGCTGTAAAATTCTATGATTCTAATGGCTTATCATTTGGTCAAAATATCTCAAAGTGCTTCACTGGATATACTGTAAAGTACATTGACTGTATTTTATAATAATAATCCTTGCATTTGATATAGCACTTTTCATATCTTCCAGATGTCTCACTGTAAAGTGAATTGACCATATATTTGCAGGCGAATCATGGAAATCAATTGCACACAGCAGTGTCGAACAAACAATCGGGGATTGTAATGACCAATTTATTATTGGTTTTTTTCTTTGAGGGTTTATTATTAGGCATGTGGAGTCAGGAAACTTGCTCAAGGTTTTGCCCTGACCTGGAATTTAACCCAGGTCACTTGCTTGTAAGGCAAGTGCTCTAACCACTGAGCTACAGGACTCTAGGACTGAGGGCAAATTCAGCCGGCAGTTTCTGCACAATAATGTCTCATAAACAACTATGGAGTAAATGACTAATACTTTTTAATTTGACCTACTAATGCCATATCAACCCATCCACTCCCTCCACTCAGCAGGCTATGGTCCAAATCGTTGATTCTCCAGCATCTTAGAACATCCTCCTGATATGAAAAGCACTTCACAAATGTAATTTGTTGTTGTTACTGTTTCATTTATTGGCTAGGACACTAGGATAACCCCCCATTTTGTGCCGTGAGATTCTCAACATCCATCTGAATAGGCAGACAGGACGTCTCATCTGGAGGACAGCATTTCCAACAATACAACAGAGCCCCAGCAGTGCATTAGTAGTGTTAGCTTTATGTAATTCCAAGTCTCAATGTGGATCTTGAACACACAAACTTCTGACTCAGAGGCATGATTGCCATCACTGTGGAGGCTGACCACTTCTAACTTCTATCTCGCAACCCGTCATTCTCTGCTTAATTGATAGTAATAATAATAATAATTCTTGAATTTGATACAGCACTTTTCATGTCTTCTAAACGTGTCACAGAATATACTGTAAAGTGAATTGACTGTATATTTGTGGGCGAAATGCGGCAGCCAATTGCGTACAGCAGTATCCCACACACAGTTGTGGATTGAAATGACCAATTTTATTATTGTGGTTTTTATGGCGGGATTATTATTAGGTGTGTGGAGTAAGTTGCCCAAGGTTTCTCCCTGACGTGCCTGGATTTGAACACAAGTCTCACATTTGTAAGGTGAGTGCTCTAACCACTGAGCTGCAGGACTCCACAGAAGTATGTAGTTTGGTTGCTGCTTGTCTAATCTCTCTCTGCAACACCCAAGTTCCAGATGCACCATTTCACATAATCTTCCTGCTTCCTGCACTCCCAGTGTGCTAAAATCAAGAATGATTGCATCACCTCTTATCCCAAACTATTCTTTCCCAGAATCGGAAACTCCAATACTGCTTATCTCGTCTATTTTACCCTTCTTTCTACAAACTAGTGTATCAAAATCTAAACTTAGATCCATCCAAAGCACTCTCAGTAACAAAGTACCATTGGATACTATTCCTATCAATGTGGTGAAAAATATCTCTTTAAAAGAGATATTTTGCAAAAAATCTTTGGTATGGAATAAAAATATCTTTGAAGAATATACAGACGACTTTCAACAGAATTCCTGAAAATAAAAGAGGCCTGAAAAATGTCAGAGACAAAAATGACTATTTATAGAATTTTGATGAAAGTACATTTTACATTTCTGGAATGAGGTGGCAGTTAGCTATTAAGAGACTATCTTATCTTTATTTTTGTCAGCTCAGGAGCATAGCACCTGAGTTCAACATAAAATATGGAGTAGGATAGAAATTCAATGTGTCAGAAAATCCTACAGTCTGGTCAGAACAGGATCAGCTGTTTCTTTACATTAGCATAATGCATCCTGTCAAAACCTGTTTGTCATAAAACCCGAGAATTTTTATAGATGCACATTTGTATGCAGTTAGATAGAATTTGTTTTATTGTAAAATTTTTACAGGGTGTCCGACTTGCACAATAACAAGGCACTTATAACAGGGACACTCTGCAATTAAATTACAATACAATGTGGAGTTATATTTGTAGAAAAAACAGGTTTGATGTTTCCAAATGCCTATTGTTCACAGAGTGGGCTCTTGGTGGGTAGGGAAGGAGGAGATGAAGAGTGTTCTCGAGGTGCACCACTAAACATATGTGCAGAGCTGTGCTGACTGACTGGAGACAGACATCAATTTGATTTTCATGTTGTTTAAACGGACAGAAGAGGAACTGTTAAAAATGGTTGCCTAAAATTTCTTGAAAGTTTACTTGACCACCGAAGACCTGTAAAGAAACTATGTTTGAGCAGAAGAGGAACGGAGTGTTACTCATGCAGTAATGCAAATATTTTTTCTGGCAAACCATTTACTCAAGTTTGTCTTGATAGCTAGGTTCCAGGACATATCGCTCTACCTACAGCTTAGTGGTTAGAGCACTTGCCTCACAAATGACAGGACAGAGGTTTGAAACATTGGGCAAGTGCCCTTACATCGAGCAGTAAGTAGGAACCCAGTTGTGAATTGCTTTTCCAGGGATAATATTCCCTTCAAATTCAAAAGAAAATAATAAATATAAATAATAATTGGTCACTTAATCCACGACTATTTGTGGGACACTGCTGTGCGCAATTGACTGAATGTTCTAAAAGACTGGCACATTTAAAGGTCAGATATTTATAACTTCCATTTGAATGTTAATTCAGATGTGTATCATTTAAATCCTAGCCAACAGCTGAAATTACACTGAGAAGAATCTACATTTTTGGAGCCCCACACAACCAATGAATTGGCTGTGTGGAGATCTGCAGTACATTTTCTTATATACTAATTGCCTCCAGGACAGGCCTCACTTGGATTCTATGATATGATAACCATAATCGCTACAAAAAGTAAAATTTATTTCAAAAAGATTTTAAAAGTAGTCTTTAAGTATTTAAAAGATGTAAATTCAATATTTCATTTGCAATAACACTTTTGACTGGAATATTTCCTGGAGGTACTCTAGTATACAATACACTACACATTTAAAAAATGATCACGATTTTTGAAAATGTTATTGCCAAATGTCTTCACAATAGAACTAATGTCTAACACAAGTCAAATCCGATGATTTTACTTCTGAGAAACCTCCGGACATGTTTTGCAAACAGTTAAATTCCCTGTTGAGGCAGAACATGGCATAAAAGAGGAATATCATAAAAAATTAAAAAAAAATTAAAAAAAAGAAACAATTTCAGATAAGAGTAATAACAAGCAGATCTTACTTTGATCAGCTCTATTTTCCCAAAGTAAGCAGCTGTGTGCAACAAGGTGCTGCCACTGATGCACCTGTGTAAAATAAAAATACTTGCAGTTAGACATATTGCCAATGCCCAAAGTATATTTCTTTAAGAAATGTAAGTAAGTTTAGATGTTACAAGATTACAAGAGAAAGTCTGATGAGGAGGCCTTTTAGCCATTTTATCTTACCTTTCCAGGATACATACCACACCTAAGATGTATTGCTTGCCAGACAGCAATATCAATGACACACTGGTTAGACTCCAGTACCTCAATGCACACTCTGGGGTCTCCACGCCTTGGTACTGGCCAACCTGTGCCTAATACTATCCGGAATTAGGTAAGCAGGATGTGTCCATCCAGAGGGTGAGAGCATGCATTAGATTCCAACAATCTATCTCAGGAATTTCCATGTGTAGGTGGAATGCATGGATTTCTCAGTTTGGTTTGGTTATTCTTAAGCCATGGTGATGTATCAGACACCTGGCTGACTGGGAAAAAAAGGAGAAACCTGGGGCACACTATTTTAACCTAATTTCCTAATTTTCACTACCCTCTGCTTCCTTTTCTTTCCTAAATACTAATCCAGACCCATAATTTACCCTTGATAATCAAGAGATTTGAAGGTAAAACAGTTTAATGTGTGGTACAATGTCAAAGACCTTTTGGAATCCAGGTACAGTACTTGGTACTATTTCCCATAGTCCCTGCCCCAATAAGGTTTATGATGTTGGTCAGACAAGATCTACTTCTTGTGGGTTATCATTTATTAGATTATTGTCATACAGGTAATCTTACAATTTGCTTTGAATAATTGTTTCCATTAATTTTACAATTACAGTACTGAGAAATACTGATGCAATCTATATGTGCATTGGCTTCTGTTGTGCAACTACTGTTGTTAAATACTGTACAAAGAGTCTCATCACAACTAGAGAGATAATTTTGCAAATGAACCACTAAGGTCTAATGTACTGTGACTTTTAATGGTGTCCCTTAATAAGGAAATCATATCTGCTTCATGACTTGTGGGCACTTCAACACAATCTACATTCAGAGGAGTTGCATGTTGTATTTCCAATTACTGGAATAAGATCCTTACTCAGTTTCCTTCAAAACAAATCCCTTTAGAAATCAGCATACAGTATATTAAAGCCCATTGATTAATTAAATACATTGTTGTTTTGGGAGAAGAGAATAGCAGGGTACAGGTGAGGGGAACAGAAACTGTGAAGACTTTATAGCGCATAAACACCAGCAGGGATTAGTTGGGCTGAATGGCCTGCTCCTGTACTGTGTCATTCCATGTAACTTTACGATTACTTAGAAACAGTCTCACCTAATAAAAATAAAACCCAATTTCCCAGGTGTAAAACTCTTGAGAGTGAATTGCCTGTTCACGTTGATTCAAAGTCCACCTCAAGCTGAAAAGGCGACAGCTGGTGAACCAATTCTGTACAGCTAGAATACAATCTAAGGAGGAATTTCAGGCTCCAGTTAGCCACCAGTGCAATGTTGCCTGCAGCCAAATATATTTTATTTAAGCTAGAGATAGCTCATTTTACTCGAGGACAAATACTTAAGATTTTTTTTAATATAAAAAAAATGCAATGTAGATTTTTGAAAGTCCCCTCATTTAAAAGTGCCTCTATTTCCATAATGTAATGACTATTGGATATGTTTCTATTATACTGCATTAAATATTTTTTATAATTATATAATACAGTACTTTCAAATGTATTGCAGCATGAAAATTGGAAAAACAGTTAGATAAGAAACCCCCAAATTAGAAACATTGTAGATTATTGAAACGATGGACCAGAATGTGGGAGTCAAAGCAATGTAACAATACAGAGAAGAATGGATCCTTCATGTGGGTAAAGTGAATGAAGAAATAATCTGCCAGAAACTATGATGGCAGTCAAAGCAGCAGATATACATATTAAAGTGGGAGAAATACAAGAAAAATAAGAATCTTAAAAAATATATATCAATTGATCAGGAAAGCAAGGTCTGCGACCATGAAAATAATCATTTGTTTGATTCCGTGTCTTTCATGTCAGGAGAGAATCTCAATTTGCTTCACAGAATTTAGTGTAATATGCAGTGACTGTGTATTTTGAAGGTGTCCACCTTATAGGCATTATAGGCATTATAGCAGTAATGCCTATAATCATTGATGCCTACATTGAAGATAATCCTGTATGGAATGACAAAAGCATGTTCAAACCATATTCGGATAAAACAAGCCATCCACATCCTTCATAAAATTGCATTGTGGAGTCCTGTAGCTCAGTGGTTAGAGCACTCGCCTTATAAGCGAGAGTCCTACGTTCAATTCCAGGCAGGGCAAAACCTTGGTCAAGTTTCCTTACTCCACATGTTTAAAAATAATCCCTAAAAAAAAATGTGGTCTCAATCCATGACTGTTTATGTGACCCTGCTCAATTGGCTGTTTTGTTGCTCCCACAAAAATACAGTCAATTCACTTTACAGCATATTCTGTGAAGTGCTTTGGGAAGACTTGAAAAGTGCTATATCAAATGCAAGAATTATTATTATTATTATCAGCGCCTTGTGATGTCCTCCTGACGTGAAAGACGCTCTACAAATGTAATATTGCTGTTGCTGATGTGTGCAATCAGTAATGCTCATTCAAAGTTAGTGTAATATTTAGACATGACACAAGCACTCAACAATTAAATTGGTTTATGTTACTTATGATCAGTGTTCTCACTCTGATTCTCTATTGCTCAGTGATGTGAAATCAGTGATATTAAGTAACAGATGTAGATCAATGATCTTATGTGACTTACCTAACCTTTTTCCTGGTTTGCATTTTGCAATATTTTCATCAGTTACTATATCTCTTTCTCCCTCTCTCTCGCAATATATACACGCATCTCAGCACATAGTAAAAGTTTTTTTTACATTTTACTTTAAGACACAGGATTCCAAGATCTGATCCAAGTACTGGGATGCGAGTCACTTTGGTATTTTAAAGTACCACATACAGAATACATCAGGTTATCAAACTAATTAAGAGAGAACATACCTGCTTTTCAGACTAGCCATTCGGCTAATCCCGTTTACATGTCTGTTTATTATATCTTCAAGAATGTCTGTGGCACCATTTATGATATAAGGGGCAGCTGTTGACCAATATGCAACATAATCTGAATAAAAACAGATAACATGTTCTGAAAGGGAAAGCTTACAATATGCTGAATGTAATATTAATATTCAATGCAGTAAACATATACAGTACAAGGATTTATGGATAAAAGAGAATAGAAATTCAAGAAATTGCAGTGATGAATTCCCTGCTTATTGAAGAAGCTTTACGTGTTTTTTTTATGTAGCATTTAATCTGAGGAAATCTAACCATGTTTGTTTCAGAAAAATTTGACTGGATTCCAAATAAAGACAACAAACAAGCACAACAAATGAGTAACATCAATTGTAAATAGTTTAACACACAGCTATGCTCTGCTCTTTCTCATTATTTGATCATTGAAGATTTTAGAAGATTTTTCTTTTTAAGACTTTTGATCATGGGCACTAAATTGATCATACCATATAGATACACATATAAATATTTGCATTTATCCATTTACTATTATGCTTATCTATTAAGCATCCAATACAATGCTGTGTTTGTGTCAAAGCGCATCACATCTGCTCTGGAAAGAAATAAAGAAGGAGATGTGGTAGTAGAACATTGTAGTGAAAAGTGTGTCACATACGAGCTGCTGCACAAATGTCTTCCAATGTTTGAAAGCTACAAGAATTATATTTTATAAGAAAATTTCTGACAAGCTGTAAATATGCTATACATTATCAAATAGTTGATCATACACGGTATTATGGACCTGGTACTTATTTTGGATACTGTATTTGTATCACAGCAAGGATTACAGATACAACAATAATATGTTTTATGGCTAGCTTCATACAATCATCAATGTCACCTTACTTAGCAAGTACTTTCTCAGCACATCATTTCGAATGGCATCAAATGCCGTGCGATTTCTTGAATCCTTTACATGTGCGTCACATCCCCATTCAATTAAAAGCTGGTGAGTGGAACCGTATAAAGAAATTTAAATCAGTCGTGCAGTTTAAAGGCACAGAAATAAAATGCAATCAGAAAAACAACCTCTTCACTCAATGTTGAACAAGGCACCATGGACAAATAAGGGTCTATGTTTCATTATGTGCAGGGATGACCAATGTCCCGTTTACAAAATGTCATCGCTGTAACAATAATTAAACACAATAAACAAATTCATACATCATCCAGCATTGATGATGCTTTTTTTATGTACTGTATACACATAAATCATCTTACTTTGCTTCACTCCTGGTACTACAGTGATACGGTGCAGGAAGATTTGTACTTTCTGCTGCATATCAACTAGAATTGAAGCATGCACAAAACCACGAAAACCAAATGGTTGTTATTTTTTAGTGAGTATTAAATATTCATAATGTAATAAGGCTTTTAAAAAGGTTAAAATTAAAAATTAAAAAGGATAATTCTTGGACTTTGTAAAGACCACAAAAGCTAAAACCTAGGAACCATTGCGTTACACCATGTTAATACTAATTTAATTATTCCTCAAAAAACTTCAGGTGGGAACAAACTATCTTAACACATTTATACTGGCAAATGGCGTTAAATCCAAATTAAATCCAGTGATTTGCCCCCATAATCTGAACTATGCACATTTTAACGTGATGCTTATTGACGTTAATTTAATGGTGAAAACTACAGTTTGTATAAGTTAGGTTTTAGCCTGATCATTTGGTAGCGCTTTCGTCTATGAGTCAGAAGGTTTTGTATGTCTCTGCGTGTCCTGTACATCAATCCCCCATTTAAAGTTGTTCATTCACTTCACGGCTGTATGTGAGACATTGCTGTGGGCAAACTGGTTGCCATATTCACCTACAAAATACACAGTCATGACATTCTACAGTAAATTCTGCAAAGTGCTTGGATACATTTTGTCAATATGATAAGGCTCTATATGAAAAGAAAGTATTATTGTTCACATATTGATTGTGAGTGTTCATTAAAGTTTAACAACAAGAAACGTACAGAATGTTTTTTTAAATTCTATTTTTTTTAAATGCTGTTGTTTGTATGATTTAGTTGTATTTGGCAATAAATTAAAAATTAAACATAAAGTGAAATGCCTGATGTATGTAATGTTACAATTCTCTTTGAAAAATATGTATAATTTAAAAAAAACTTCCAGTTTTTCTTTGCATGTAACATATCAACATTTATATATATTTATATCAACATATTTCAACAACATGCATTAGCAACATATTTTGTGAATAAAATAAAACTGTCATGATTTATTCCTTGCATCTAAATGTTCTAAACGCTATTTTGAACATTTTCTTTCCACTATATATCATTCAATTAGGTTCAATCTGATGCTAAAAATATGCAATGTAATTTTTAATGTTTTTTTCATGTTGTCTAGACAAGAAGATAGTGAGTGCAACACTGAATGCATTAGTTAAATTGAGTTTCAAAATGGTCTTCAAAAACATAATTAAAGGTTTTGAAATGTGCAGCGATTAATCTATGTTCTGGTTGATAAAACATAACAGTTAACGTCACTTGATCTGCTCCAAATTTCTGATCAAGACATGACCTTCATGTAACCTTGGTTATGTTATTCATCATACTACAACTTTACACTTATGAAAAAGAATGATGTGCAAGGCTATGGATATAACCGCTGTAGAACTCCTGCTTCCACTAGGCAGTCAGTGACAAAATCAAGTATTAGCCGATCAGGTAACAACATAGACCCAAGGGACACTAAAGCCTTTTGTAATTTCCTGAACAATATGGGTTAACCCTTTGAACGCTATGACAAATTTGCTCATTTGGTTTAGTGGAGGGAACGTTTCAATGGTTTGCTTATTTTTTCATAGGTTTTTAAAATCCATCCCACCTGACACATCTTACGGTGCTGTCTCTTAGCAGCAAAGAATAATGGAGTGCAGCCATTGCTGTTCTTCATATTGAGGGCAGCGCCGTTTTCTAAGAGCTGCCGAGCTATTTCCTGTCAGCAAAAGATGACATGTGCATTAATCATTTTGAAATGACCGAGATTATTCCCCAGAACAAATAAATATAAAATTATTATTATTGTAATTTGATGCTAGTTTTAGCAACCACAACAATTCTTATACCCAACCATAAGAATTTTGTGTCTATGTATGTGTGTGTGCGTGTGTGTGTGAGGGGTAAGTGGGGAGAGGGGGATGCGCAGCGGTGCAAGGTGACACGGTGATTTTGGAAACCTATTCCTTCAATTCAGACACCAATTATGTTCTGTTGGGAAAATATCAGCCTAACATCTCACCTCTGGCTGGACTGAATCCAGTGCTAGACATAAACACCCAGTGAAGAAATGGTCAATTCAGCGACTTAATCCCTTTTTATTTGTTCACTGGTATTCTTATTAATTCAATATAATATAAAGGAAGAATTTACAACATAATTTACATTTATTTAGTGCCTTTCAGGTCAGGAGGGAGTCTCAAAGTTGCATTAGCACCTGAACTGAGGGTGGCAGCCGAAGTGATTGGGGAGGGGAAAGGTGACCAAAATTGCAGTTGTTTTTAGATCTACTGTATTTTGAAAGAGCAAAGGGAGGGATTTAAATGACAATGAGGTCTGAAAAGTAGGAGTCGTAATCTGGATTTGCAGAGTATTGATTACTATGGGTAGGTGGAGCTTTGTAAACCATGCCAATCTCAGAACATCACCTTAATGTGACGAGATGTGTTGGTGTGAATTCCCTACAAATCAGTGTTAGTACAAACATCAAGTTACCGTTAGCAGCAGGATTCAATATTTACAATCCCTCTGCAAATTGAGTTTATGGCTTCCACATCGAAGATACGCACAGTGTGAAGTTTTACAATAGATCTTTGAAAAGGAATTTGGCATATCTACCTCATAGCACTGCCATTGGCAGTAGCCCACTATCTGCAGTGTGTACAGATGTTTTTCCCTGTATCTGTGGACACAGCAGTGCCCAGGGTGGAATGTAATTCATTTGAACACGTGTCAGTTTTACTGTTTATTGTCGCTGGTTAAATCTGCAGATACAATAAACTTCTGATAACTCAACCCTGGTTTAACTTGACACTACCACTTACGTCATCATGCTTTCAGTATCCTGGCAGCATTTATTTATTTATGAATTTATACAGATGCTGCACTTCCCCCCTACCCTGCCCCTCTCCCTTGCTCGGGTCCCAACCTGACGTTTGGGACGTTCTCCCGATGTGGAACCTGCTCTATAAATATAATGTTATTGTTGCCACTCTGGATAATTCGTCACTGAACCCTTTTCTCCTGAGAGTGATGCGTTATCTGGAGTTTAGTCTCATTTATATGTTTGAAGTGAGCAATTTCGACACCCCAAGCAGCATGCGTGCTGTTTATTTCCAAACAATGACTTACACATGTTCTAAAAGCCTTCACAAATAGCAAATGCGAACAGCATTTTCTCCATGTCACACAGTCATTCAGAGACTGCAAATCAAAGAGTGAGGTTTTATCCAAATCCAAATATCACCACACCTAATGGTGGATTTCTGCTGAAAATACTATGGGCCAAGTAGTGACGATACCGCTGGAGCCCTTTATAGTGTCTGTACAATATAAACAGAGACTGATGGCCAAGCAGTGAGGCAGGATCAATGTGAAGCTGACTAGATAGCTGACATTCCCTTCAGTACTATTTTATGATCAATAAGTGATACTAATCCATATTTATAAAATGCCAACATAAAATACAGATTAAAAAATAGCTGCAAGAGTGACCAAAGGCTTGCAGCAAAGGAAAGCAGAGTGAGACACATACCTATGTGATGCTACTTTATATAATAAAATTTGGCAATTTGGAGGGGGAGATTGATACATCTGTTCATAGATCACACGATGATGAACAGAAATAGAAACCTTGTAAATTACTTTGATTTCTGTGATGTTTAAGATTAAATGTTAAAAGCAAATACATCGTAATTCTCAAGTAGTAAAGCATTAAAATTAGCCACAAACTGAAATGAGTATCAGCACAAAAAACAAAAGTGAGGGTGACCCTGTCAAAGAGGAATCCGCATTTCCAGCACATACTGATAACTGGGTCTGAACTGAGGCAATTCATAACGGGAGAATCATTAACAATAGCTTCTAGTTACACATATACATTTGTCTGTATTTTTCTATAAAGAATGCTATCTGTAAGCTTGGTCACTACTACCAACCACTGTTAGGAACTGTTACAGTTTTGAGCCCATCATTGGATGAATTTATGGCTCTACTTGGCAACTTCTCCCACCATGTGGCAATGACAGTTTGCAGAATACCCTGGCTCTCAGCTTGTCTGTTACTCACAGCAAATAATAATAGTAATAATTCTTCCATTTGATATACACCTTGTTACATTATTGAAACGTCTCAAAGCACTTCACAGAATATATTGAAGAGTGAATTGACTATGTATTTTGTGGGCGAAACACGGCAGTCATTTGCATAGAGCAGTGTCCCACAGACAGTCGTGGATTGAGTGACTATTATTATTTTTAAAAAGGGATTATTACCCCTGGAAAGGAATCGACTAACAACTGCCTTCCTACTTTTTGCTAGGTAAACAGAGGCACATGGAGTAAGGAAACATGTCTCAGAATTTGAACCCAGATCCGCTCGCTTGTGAAACAAGTGCTCCAACCACTACACCACCGGATTCCACAAGTCAAATAGCTTTTGCTAAAATTCACTTGATTTAAATACAGTAAAAGCTTGTTTATCGTGCACCCTCGGGACCTGGCCAATGCTGGTTAAGATATTCGGGCGGCCAGCTGCCGAAAACCCAACACAAAAAAATTACCTTTTTTAAAAAAAATTGAACATACCATATTAATAACAGACTAAATAACAACAGAATATTGTATGGATACTTCCCAATAAAGCAATAAATATTGATAAACACATATAAACACAGCACACAATCACAAAGCAAACTTCTGCAACGGCAGACTGTAGAGTCTTAAAGCTGTATTGCTGTTTTTACCTTTTCTTTCTTTCTCTCCCTCCTTCCCTCTCTCTCTCTTTCTCACACACACACAGTCAGTCTGGCATCTCAATGGCTCCAAACCTAACCCCCCTCTACTCCTCTCATTTTCCATCTAAATTAATAAACTCACCCCCTCCTCTCTCTCCCTTCCTGTCCCCCACCTCTCTCTACCCCTCCCACTCCTCTCTCCCCACTCTTTCCCTCTCTTTCCCCCCCCCCCCCCACCTACACTCTCTCTCTCCCTGCCTCTCTCTCCTTCTCCCATCCCTCCCCCTATCAAAACAGTGTATAAACCCAAGATAGCTCGTGGAGCTCCTGTGGCTCAGTGGTTAGAGCACTTATCTTGCAAGCTGGGGAGATGTGTGTTCGAATCCAGGCAGGTCAGGGCAAAACCTTGGGCAAGTTTCCTTACTCCACAGGCCTAATCCCTTCCAAATCCCTTCCAAAAAAACCACAATAATAAAATTGGTCATTTCAATCCATGACTGTGTGTGGGACACTGCTGTGCGCAATTGGCTGCTGCGATTCACCCACAAATATATACAGTCAATTCACTTTACAGTATATTCTGTGAAGCGCTTTGGGACGTTGATAAGATATGGAAAGCGCTATATCAAATGCAAGGATTATTATTATTTTATTTATACTGTCAGGCTACACAGGCAATGTATTATCCGTCAGAGAGAGAGGGAAAGAAAGAAAGGGGAAGAGATAAAAAGAAAGAGGGAGAGATAGAGAGGAAGGAAGGAGAGGGAGAGATAGAAAGAAAAAGAAAAAGAGGGAGAGAAACAGGAGAGAGGAAAAACATTGCCCCTTTAAGACCCAAACCCTGAAGTGCCACTACCGGCAACATTCAGAGTTAATCGTACTGTACTCTCCTGCGATAATCGACTCATTAAATGCGCCACCGTGATTGTGCCGGATAAGATCTGGTTATTCGAATAGGGACCTTTTTTTTTGAGGTGCCGGTTAAACAGAAGTTATGGTTGATCAGGTCACGGATAACCAGGCTTTTACTGTACTTTGATTTGGAAAAAATAGGTTAAAAATGAAATAAATGCCATTTTCTTCTGAATACATAATGGTAGGAGTGGAAACATTGCACCATTACTTACAAAGTGTCCCAGCCGACATGCAAAGTGCAAAGCTCCATTACCGGTAGCTGAATCTTTTGAATGAACAACTTCAGGGCAGGAATCCTTGAAGAACTTAACCATGTTTCTCACGACTTTGGTGTCACCATGCTTCACAGCTTGGAACAAATTCCGCTGCCATTGACACATCTTCCCAGGAAACACTTGGTACAAAATGCTGTTAGAAACATTTGGGTGATTTAAAAAAAAACTCTTACAATGATATGACACACAAATGTTTTTAACACACTATTAGAAGACTTTTGAATCCTCCATAACAAATAATATGTGTGCACAGACAGAATAAACATCAATCGCTAAAAATAACAGTCCTTTTACATTAATAATAATCCTAGCATTTCATATAGCACCTTATCACCTCACTGAGATGTCTCAAAGCGTTTCACAGAATATACTGTAGACTGTCTTGTGGGAAAAAAAAACAGCAGCCAGTTGCACTCATCAGTGTCCCACAAACACTCTTGGATTCAGTGACCAAATTATTATTATTTTTTCACATTGAATCTATCGCAGGCTTTTTTCAGGTGATGTACAATATTTATAGTAAGACATCACACTACACAGTGGACCTTGATTTCCAAAGAGGCCTTTGATCAAGCAATTAAACCTCAAACTACCGCAAGGTCAAGACTTGGACATGCGTTTGTAATGAAATCTAGCAGCAGGTAGTCCGCAAGGGAAGTCAAGTTGAAATGTAGGATTTTGGGTGGGGGAGGGATATGATAAGCAATGTTAATTAGGTGCCTCAGGAGCTGTGCTTGGACCCTTCCTGTTCCTTGTTTATAAAGATTCACCGACTCGGAGCAAAGTCATTATTATTTTGCCCGTAAGCTCAAGTTAATTGCCTATTACAATCTAAAGAATGTTTCAGTTACACATTCCATGTTTTGAACGTGGTGCATTCTAAAAATAGAGAGTACGTAGGTGGGAGTTATTAAATGCTATAATACATCTTGCCATCTGGTAATATTCATCAACATCTCATGCATCACTTTGATTCACAATACAATAAAATTTACATTGATATTGACCTTCTAATGTCAGAAGAACATCTCCATTTGCGAAGCTAGCCAAGTGGTGCAGTTCCAACTGTATCAGACAACTAACTCTTAACCTTTTCAGATAGAATAAGCTAAAGATGTACATATACTTTTGAAATAGTTTATCTATTCAGCAGAGTACTCTATACAGAACAAAATGATCAGTATCTTATACTCACATTGTGTTCATCTTTAGCCTCCTATTTCTTGATTTAGTTTCAAAAAAGAACTAGCAGCAAACAAAATTACCTTTAGTCAATAAGTAAGAATGCAATGAATACTGTAAGTCAATAACATTTCAAATGCTTAAAAAATGAAGAATTCAACCAGAAAATCTTAAGGCAAAACTTACATTATATTCCGGATTTGTTTGTGGGTCCACCTCAACTACACCAGTTAATGGAAGCTTCAAGAGTTTCCGGATGGATTCTGATCACAAAAACGCAAGAAGCTAAATACATTTTGTATTTACATTTTGTAAAGACATAAAGCATTTGGGATTTTAGGTTTTCTAAACAGTAATAATATAATAAAATATTTGATAGAGCCCTACCACGTCTTCGAGACATCTCAAAATGCTTCACAGAATACACTTCAAGTGAATTGACTGTATATTTTGTGGGAGGAATGTAATATAATATTTAATAATACCTGCATTTTGATATAGCGCTTTTCACATCTTATCGACATCTCAAAGCGCTTCACAGAATATACTGTATAGTGAATTGACTATATTTGCGGGCGAAGCCCAGCAGCCAATTGCGCACAGTAGTACCCCACAAACAGTCATGGATTGAAATGACCAATTTTATTATTGTTTTTTTTGGAGGGATGAAGGAAACTTGCCCATAATGTTGCCCTGATCTGCCTGGATTCGAACACGTCTCACGCTTGTAAGGCGAGTGTTCTAATCAATGAGCTACAGGAGCTCCTAATTGCACACAGCAGTATCCATAAGCAGTCATGGATTGAAGTGACCAATTTTTTTGTAATGCATACTGTATGCTGTATAATAATACATCATTAAATATATAAAATTCAAGACCTGACCAGAAAAATAAAGTTGGGATTCACAGCACAGAAGCAGGCCATTTGGCTCATGCAACTTCTCCATTGGAGCTTCCTACTTTAATCTCATATCCCTGGTTCCACTCCCCCCACATGTTCCTTTTCAGAAAAAGATTCCAACTGAAATGGGGGCAATTCAGCCCATCATGTCTGTGCTGTTGTTCAATCTTCCCCTGGAACTAATACTACAATTCCTATTTCCTATTTTAATCTCTTATAGCCAAAGAGCATAAATGTATGGTCAAGTAGAGCATAAAATGTTTTCGTCTGCCAGGTCCATCTGTTTACCAACCTCCAGAGAATCAGCTCTATAATATCTTTCGCTGCGTGTATTTTGAACGATTTACAGGCATGCCTTAAAACCGGTCAACAATAGACCAAATTTTATGGCCACCCAATTAATGTGAATTGAGCCGATCTAGTCACTTCATATTAGCATCCATTCCTTAGTCACTCCGAGAGGAAACAACAACAATAACAAAATTACAATTGTGTAGCGCCTATTCACACTTAACACATGTACAAACAAACAGCAGAGTTTATATTCATTTTCGTGTCAAAGAAAAACATGTGGAGACCTGTAGTTCAGAGGTTAGACCACTCGCCTCACAAGCGAGACATGGGTTCGATTCCTGGCAGGGTGAAATGTTGGGCAAGTTTCCTTACTTCAAATGATGCTCTTTACCTCGTAGTAGGTAGGAACTTGGATCAATTGGTAGATCACAGTTTCGGGAATAATAATCCCTCAAAAAAAATGTTTTAAATAGTAATTTGGTCACTCAATCCACGACTGTTTGTTAGACACGGCTGTGCACAATCGACTACTGTGTTGCCCCTACAAATACAGTCAATTCACTTGACAGTATATTCTGTAAAATGCTTTGAGACATCTTGAAAACTTGAAAAGCGCTGTATCAAATGCAGCAACAATAATAAAATTACATTTGTAAAGCGTGTATCACATCGGGAGGAGGTCCTAAGGCCCTGAACAGTCAAGAACCAGGACTTGAGTGGTCAGGTCCTGATTCCTCTATGAATACAGTAAAAGCCCGTTTATCTGTGACTCGATAAACCGGATTGCTCGATCCCCACCCGGGGAAATTCCACATTCCAGCGATTGTGAGTATGCTCAGTTGGGGTTTTCAGCAACTTGCCTCCCGATTTCTGGCACAGTCAATTAGTCGACCCCCCCCTCCCCCCAAGAGTGCCGGATAAACGGGCTTTTACTAAAGTCCCCTGATGTTCTATCAGCCTGCCTATCAGACATGTGGATGAGCACAAATTTCTTGCAGCTGAATGTTGACAAGACAGAGGCAATACTCTTTGGCTCTCTTCAACATCTCCATTCACATAGCTCTCACCTCCTCCACCTTCCCAGTCTGTCCCTAAAACTCTCCAAACTTGTGCGCAACCTAGGCATCAGGTTCGACCCCCAACTGTCCTTCCTCCCCCACATCTGGTCCTCACCAGCACCGCCTTCTTCCACCTCCGTCGGATCGCCCGGCTCTGGCAATACCTTACCCCAAAAGCTGCTGAAACCCTGGTCCACGCCTTCGTCACCTCACAGCTGGACTATTCAAATGCCCTCCTTGCTGGTCTCCCCTCCACCACAATCCATAAAATCCAACTCATCCAAAACTCTGCCACGAGCATACTCACCCGCACCAAGCTTCGCTCCACCATTACCCCAGTCCTTGCCAGACTTCACTGGCTCCCTATCCTAAGAGAGAATTGACTTCAAGATCCTCACCCTTGTCTTCAAATCCCTTCAATCCTCTGCACCCCCCTACCTGTCTGACCTCCTCTCTCCTCAAACCAGCTCCCATTGCCTTCGCTCCACTGGATTGGCCTCCTCCTTGTCCCTCGAATCCTCCGCTCCACCCTCGACGGCCGTGCCTTCAGCCACTATGTCCCGAGGCTCTGGAATTCCCTTCCTCACTACCTTTACCTCGCCCCCTCTTTTCTCAGCTTCAGGTCCCAGCTGAAGACCTTTCTCTTTGACCGCGCCTTTGGTCACCTTTCTACCCCTGCCCCTGGCTTGGTCCCCAGATCCGCTATTGTGAAGCGCTCTGAGATGCCGTCCAGCGTGGAGGGTGCTATATAAATCAATGTTGTTGTTGTAGTATGATATACAATATTTCAAAAGATGAGATCTTCTGTTTGTTTGATAAAAGCCAAGGAATGAATTTCAAAGCTCAATATGTCTACCACATTCTAGTTTTCTGCACAATACATTATTCGGCATCTAACTGCATTTTTGTGATACTTGTGTTACAAGCCCTACTTCCGTTGGTTATGTAATTTGAAGATTTTTTCAGCCCCACTGTCAAACCAATCGCCAAATAACTGAGCCTGAACTACAGTGATACAAATGAGAGTAGCCTCATGACTATCACTTACTGTTGCCTGTGCATTCTGTAAAATCTTCAGTAAATTCCATCGTATTATAGTTCTGAAGAACTATTTTTCTATTTTCAGTGAACGTCTCCTTCTCAGTTGCTAAGTAGAAGCCAGAACCATTTGTCAGGGACAAATTAATTGCGAATGACAAACATAGCTCCGCGATGGACATATTTCTGAAAGAACAAAAAAAAGCTTTTTATGTCTATATACTCATTCTGCCTTTGATAATTAGAGGAAGTTATATATTAAGTGCATTATACATGTGCATTCAAGCGCTCCGAGATGCCATCCTGCGTGGAGGCCGCTATATAAACACAAAGTTGTTACAATTGTCTCTAAATAAGATCACTTATTTCTATGCTGTACTAATAGACGCCAGTGAATTATTTTGTGAATTAGATGCCATTCATTATTTTTCTGTCTCTTGTTCATGATCCATTTTGCACATCAAATGGTATGGCGAAAGTGCAGGTGCCCTGCATTACATAACACATGCATGTAAATTTCATGTCAAATTACTCATGGTTGGAATAATGCAAGTGCAGCCCGCATCCAGAGTGCTTGTCAGCTGCACTGTTGAGGCTTTCTGCACGTACAGCATTTGGATTGTAGGATGGATCATGCAAGTGCACAAAGCTTGCAGTGGCAGAATGAGAGCAAGCGTGTGGTTTAAAGCGGTGTTCCATTGCAATACCAGAGACTTTAGTAATCCTTGTACAGTATTTAATATCACCTTTCTTGTCAGGATGACATCTCAAAGTGTTGCCCAGGATTTACTGTAAAGTGTTATGAGTATATTTTGTTCGGGGAATTCTGGTCAGGGAACAAACCATGAGTATAGATGAAAACTGGTATGAGCCCAAACTAGTAAGGAGGAAGTTGGAAGGACTTTGGAATGGAAGACCATAAATTGGGATCAGTATGGCTGAAAGTCCACCTTCCTTCCCTCTAATGGTGAGGACATGAAGCAGGCTGGAGTTCATTGAACAAAGGGTGGGATGAGCAATATCATTTGGGTAGGACGCGTGAAGATGCCTGGCTTTCATTATGTTACCACGATCAAGTGTTCAGGAATCATTAGAATGCTAGAAGGGAATACAACAGCTGAATCCATTACCAAATGTAGTAGTAATACTAATAATATTTTTTACCTTGCCCACAAATATACAGTCAATTCACTTTACAGTGTATTCTGTGAAGCACTTTGAGACGTTGATATGATGTGAAAAGCGCTGTGTCAAAAATGCAAGGATTATTATTATAACTTGAATTTATCGAGGGCCTTTCATGTAAAAATCTAAAATACTGAATGATACCATATTATTATAGTATTTTGATAAAGCATCTTGAAGCACTTATAAAATGTAATAATAAGGCATATTATATAATACAATGGTAGTATATTCTGGAGAAGTTGTGTCATCGCATTTATATCCCAGCAGCATTCTGGATATTATGCAACATTCAGCTTAACTCTTAAACATTCCACAGAGCTCTGGCAGTGACTGAGGAACAGGAAACTGAGCACCACGTCAGAGCCACATCAGACAGCTAAGGACCAGATGCAGCAAGGGATCTGAGAATACCACTAAATAAGTGGAGATGGACAAGAAAGCAGACTTCTGTTATGTGATGCTGTGCTTTTCAGCTGAATGCTGGAAATGAAAGCCTGCCCCAGGCTGGCGGATAAGTGGACTCTTCCAGCTCTGGTATACACTGAAACAATGGCACTGTACTTGTGAACAAATGCACAAGGATGAATTAAACACCTTAATGGGAAGCGCAGGAGGTAATAATGGAGGTTAACAAAATTTGCTCTTAGGTGAAATTGACTGTATTTGTCATAAAAGTAAAATGGCAAATCCTATGAAGAAGGACTGAAAAATGTCAAATGAATTCACGCTTTTATAGAAGCTTGAACACAATACCCAACAAACACATGGCTCTGTGGATGAATCTAGACTCATTCAAACAAATGGCCTTGAGCCACATCAATAACAATTAGCCTTAGCCCACAATTATGTTTTACCGTCATAATAAACCTCTTCAATTAAAAGGTTTAAATACTGTTACACTAATGTGATCAGCAAAAGAGATCTATGTTAAAAACGTGTAGTATACCACCTTATTTTTATTTGAAGCACAATAGATTATTTTGACATTACTGACAGCCATTCCTGCTGTTAGAATGCCCCCAGGGCATCAGTGTGCTGAGCTGCTGACAGCAATGGACTTCCAGCACATTGCCACTTGCAGGCTCTGCACATTCATTTCAGTAGCAAGCAGAATGGGATTTTAATTTGTGTGTTTTTCCACTATTTACGCCTCTACTCCTTCCCTCTTTTTTTTGTGCATACACTAGGTAGGCATCAATCTCTTGTCCTGTGCAGAACCTGGACATCTGTCAATACTGCTCCTGGGAGATAAGCGAGAAATTAGTACACAGGAACTGAGCTGGACCTTTCTGCCCTCCCTCCTTTTCTTGTGCAATCTTGTGACACCTCCTTTCCAGTCCAGTTGAGATTTGTCTACAGCAGCCCATACAAGGGAATCAAACCATTGGCTCAGAAACACACCCATGTGAACTTTCATTTACACACTACATAATTCAGGCCGTCCAAAGACCCAACGCTTTGCAAAGCCATTTAAAAATGCTCCGTTGACTGCAACGTAATTATGATTTACTGTCAGTTTCCAACACACAATATCATTCCTCTTTGACATGAAGTTCAGCACATTGCCAGCCACAGAATAACTGAGACCAGCACAGAAAGGGATTTAATTAATAACACAGACATGGCAATTTTCAAATTGGCAGTGAAGGTGACAAGGCAAGATTGTCCAAAGAACTGAATAGAAAAAAAAACAAGTTCATTGTTTTATAGATACAGTATATAACACACTCAGTGCTGTATTTGAACAGGAGTTTCCTCTTGTACCACTAGATGGTACCATTTATCAATTAGTATTTGTTAATTTTGTCAGCTTTATTCTTATCTCAAATATAAGGAGAAAATGACTGCAAATTCAAATATCTGACATAGGCCAAAAAAACAGACAGTTCATCTTTGAAATCTGATATAGAACCTTTCACATCAGGAGGGTGTCTCAAAGAACTTCACATGATTCATAATGAAGTGCAGTGACTCTATTTTGTTGGCATAACTTATTTGCGCACAACACCAAATTCACTTATACGGCACTCTCCACGCAAGGTAACATCCCAGAGCATTTAACAACGGCAGAGCTGGGGGATGGGGGAAGCAGATGGTGATAAGCACAGTCGAAGAGGAAGGTTTTCAGCTGGGACATGAGAAAGGTTTTCAGCTGGGAATTGAGAAAGGGGAGAGTAGGGGGGCAAGGGATTAAGGGAGGGTTTTCAAGAGTTTCAGGACATAGTGGCATGGGATTGAACATTAGTGTGAGGATCTTGAATTCAGTCCATTTGGGGATGGGTAGCCTGGCCGGGAACTGGTGGGCTGTGGGTATGGAGTTTGGTCCGGCATGCAGGTGGCAGAGTTCTGAATGAGCTGAATTGTTTGGATAGTATTGCTGGGGAGACTGGCGAGGAGTGTGTTTGAGTGATCCAGGTGAGAATGGCAAACGCATGCCCGAGGGTTTCGGCTGCAATTGGGGTAAGGTAAGCTCGGAGGGAGGCAGTATGGCAGAAGTGGAAGAAGGCGATCCTGGTCAGGGACAGGGTATGGGGGACGAAAGACAGCTGAGTGACGAACCGGACTCCTAGATTGCGCACTGGTATGATTAGTGTGAGGGAGAGCCTAGGAAAGTTGAGGAGTTCAGATCTGCAGGAGTGAAGAAGTTGACAGGAGCCAAAGAGTATGGCTTCTCTCTTGTCCACATTCAGCTGGAGGAAGTTTGCATTCATCCAGGCTCTGACGTCTACCAGACAATGAGAGAACATTGGCTCAGAGGCAAGAGTGCTGAGCCAATTGACATCTAAGTCCCTGGCTGGTGCTGTGCTACCTCTTCTTAACTACTGCAGGAGAACCACAATTGGCTAAAAAGAGAGAAAGGAATCAATGTCCTTAGATGCTCCGCAAGAACAGAATTTGATTGTGATGCAACCCCCAGCCGAGTATTCTGCGGCCACTCATGATCCAGGCTTGTAGATAAAGAACAGTACAATACATAGCATGCCATTCATGTCAGGAGGATGTCCCAAGATGCTGGACAATCAAGGATTTGGACCTGAGCTGGGGGTCGGGATCAGGGAGGAAGGAGAGTTACGAGGATGGCCGAAGGCTCAGTTTAGAGATGCGCCTTGAAGCAAGGGAAGGAGCGAGATCAAAGGAATGTGGGATGGAGTTACATAGGATGGATTTTGCATGGTAATTGAGGGTGCCAGGATGCAATGGAACTGAACCCCCACACCTCCAGAGGAGTTAAGTCAAAGCTGAGATGTCATTGTGGTTATAAAAAAAATCTATACAAAGATAAATCAGATTCCTTATTGCTGCCTCAATACTGGCTGGCAGGGGTACAAACCTTTGTAGATATCCCTGGCATTGGGTTAAGCGCCTGCTTGCTTTATTCTCATTGCTTCAAAGTAGCAGAACTAGGACTAGAGCCAACGTACAGGGTTTGCTCCTCAGAACAGCTCTCTCACACTCCTTATTCTGCAAAGGCTGCCATGTAATTAAACACTGAGTACAGTTTGCTTTACAAAAAAAATTTCAAATTGTAAATATTTGTACTTAAAATCAAACAGCACCATCCAGTGGTAAAATACATCAGTTCTATTGCAAGAGATTTTTTTGCTGTGGAATTCCTAAAGGCATTAACTGTTTTAAACATATCCATATTATTTGCAAATATTTAACTTTCCTGTTCTTTGCTAACGTTACTCTGTAACCAGCTGCTTAGAGATATGTAACAGCAGTTCAGGTTGAGTAATTCTTCCCTGCAAACCAGTGATTTATGGCAAATCTATGCAGCTATAGACCATGCACCACACATGTCCTATAAACAGCAAAGAGATGAGCAGTCATTACATTTTGGGGTAATTTTGAAATAGGAAGGGATAGAAATCAGGATAATCATGTTTCCTTGATAACAGCTGGTAAATCCATTTGATACATAAGGCAAACTGAACATAAATTGTAATAACACAATCAGAAAATGAGACGGGGATCTGGAAATAATCAAGTTGCAGATAATAAGGCATGTTATATAGGCAATTGGTACATAAATGAACTGCATCATGTAACTTAATTAATTAGTGTCTTAAAACGTGCAACATTGTGTGGTTATCTGCCAAGGGAGACAAACAGGTAAAATACTGACGATAACCTTGAGGTTCATTACCTTGGTACAATAACTAAGTCAAACTTCTCCAATAATTTTCGGCGAATCGCTTGCTTGGTTGCTTCTTGTACCTTGTAAGCATGCTCACTCCAATTCTGACAGAATGGCACATCATATGATGAATTAAGCCAGTTAAGCTCTGCAGGCATAAAGAGTTAATTTTCCATTAGATAGTCCTGTAGCTCAATGGTTAGAGTACTCGCCTTATAAGCGTGAGACCTGTGTTCGAATCCAGGCAGGTCAGGGCGAAACGTTGGGCAAGTTTCCTTACTCCACATGCATAATAATAATCCCTCCCAAAAAAACATAATAATAAAATTAGTCATTTCAATCCATGACTGTTTGTGGGATACTGCTGTGCGCAATTGCTGCTGCCACATTTTGCCCCAAAATATACAGTCAATTCACTTTACAGTACATTCTGTGAAGCGCTTTGAGACATCTAGAAGATGTGAAAAGAGCTATATCAAATGCAAGGATTATTATATTATATTCCGTCTTTATTTCAAGGATTATAAAATCTTCAAACATAGGGCTTTAACCGTAGAAGTGCAGATACTGTCTAACAATTATAAATATACATTGTGACTGTTTGTGTTGTCTGAGAGGGAATTAAGATAAAACATTAGCCCTTCAAAGCAAATGATACACAGGAAGTAAACAAAACATTCACAAACATTTGCATTACTTTCACAAAATCATCGAAATGGGAGAATTTGAGTGTGCTCTTGTCTTTTGTCAAATACCTGTTTAGCGAAAACCAGAGCTCTCTCCAGCCCAGTGGAGCAGGCGGTCCGCCTAAAGAGGCATCGCACCCACTGAAAGTTAATTTTTGCATAAAATAAAATTGCTCATGCGCAAATATACTTTGGGCGCCCGAAATATGAGGGGGAAGAGGGGCTCGTTGTGCATTGCACCAATAGCACTGATGTTAAAAACGCGTCTGTGCTACGTTTCGCCCACAAAACATACAGTCAATTCACTGCAGTATATTCTATGAAGCGCTTTGAGACGTCTCGCAGATGTGACAAGGTGCAATATCAATTTGCAAGGATTATTTTATCGAACGCAAGGAATATTATATGTTAATCCATTTACCAGTCTGGCTTTCCTCAAGACATGTCTGTAAATCTTTCTTTTGGGTTTTGGCTGGCAAAGTTTCAAGTTCTAATTTAAACTTTGCGATCAAACAGTTCAACTCTCTCTGATAAAGAGAAAACAAGTTATGTAATTTATTGTAAAGACGTAATCCAAGCTTTAATCATTTTCCTTAAACTTTAATTTGTATGTGTTATACAAAGCAATTTTGAAAGATTAAATTTGTTTCATTCATGCTGCTGTATCCTCCTTCAAACTGATGTTCAATCCATTGTAAAGTGGCAGAAAATCAACAACAGCAAAATTACATTCGTATAGCACCTTTCACGTCGGGAGGATATCCCAAGGTGCTGGACAGTCAGTGTTTCAGATCCAAACTGGGGGTCAGGGATATGGAAGGGTGTGGGGGAAGGAGGCTGATTGAAAGCACAGTCAAAGAGGAGGCTCTTGAGATGGATCTTGAAGGAGACAAGGGAGGGGACGAGGTAGTGGGATTGTGGGATGGAGTCCCACAGGGTGGGGCAGACCCACCAATGGTGGAGTGGGCGAAGTGGGGAATGTGAAGCAGGCGGGAGGCCCCTGAGTGGAAGGAATAGGCAGGGATAGTAGGGTGTTAGGAGGTCGTAGAGATAGAGGGAGCGAGACCATGGATAGCTTTGAAGGTAAGGACTCGGTTCTTGAACTGTATCCTCTTTGTGTTGGGAAGAAAGTATAGTCGGGTGAGGATGGGGGTGATATAGTTACGCGGCCTGCTGTGTTAGAGATTTGTTATAGTACAACTTCTCGTTGGCAACTCAATTTTGTCATGAAAAAAAAAGCTATACAAAATCAGCAAAGGCCAACAAATGATAACTTTGTTTTCTGGCTTTTTGCCAAATGTTTCCAAACTCTTCTTGGTCAAACACAAACCACCCAGAGAAAGAACACATGATTGTAGATGATTTGGCTTCAGAGTGAGTCAGGGGGTCATAGTGAATCAGGCAGTCATGGTGGGTCAAGCGGTCGTGGGAAAAGGGCAAATGAATGAGATGTAATGGATTGCTCTTTCAATGAGCTGTCATTTTCTGTGCTATAAATTTATATGGTTCTATGGTTAATACATCATGCAAAAGCCTGAAGTGTCACAGTGCTTTTAGGTTGAGTCAGAACAGAGCTTTACCATGTTGTATGTATTTGAAGAACAAACCACAAGTAAGCGTACATGCAGGGGATATGCTATCTTCATCTGCCACATGGACAAAAATATCCACTGTTTGACAATTAGACCAACACAAGATCGGAAGAAAGAAGTGTAATAGCGAACTGAATTACTCACGATGCGGTTTGCAACAGCACCGGACTGCTTGAACTTATAGCTACACATAAAGAAAAAGCACATGTAGGCACAAATAGCCTCACTGTTTGCCTGCCGAATGAAAAGAAATACTGATTAATAAAATAAGGGATTGTTAAAAATAAACAATAAGCTTGAGACAGTTTTATTTCCCCATGTTGTTACCTCGCACAGGTCTTCTGATGTAAAGGTGGTGGGGATGTAGAGTAGTTCTTCCATCGTTTTCAAAGCAAGGTTTATTGTCCATCTGCAATGTTAATCCAATGTGCAGAATGTCATAGAAAGGTGGGGAAATAGAAAAACGATGTGTCAACTCATAGTAAATATTCTAACCTGTCATTCAGCAGTGTTTCCACAGTGAAAGTGCCAGGCATGAAAGAATTCACCAGATAGCACCAGACACAACCGTCCACTAAATCACTGAAAGATTTCACACGCTGTTTCTGCCCAACAGATGCCACCTATATTCATGACAAGAAACTAGATATGAATATCAGCTCTTTGTACTTATTTATCATACTGTATATCAACAACAGATTCTGAGATGGGCCAGTTTTAGAAAATGGCTGCCTCTTTTCGCCCACAAAACACACATTCAATTCACTTTGTGGAGTCCTGTAGCTCAGTGGTTAGAGCAAGTGGGAGACCTGGGTTTGATTCCTGGCAGGTCAGGACAAAACCTTGTGCAAGTTTACTTACTTCACATACCTGCTAATCATTCTTAAAAAACAAGAACTTGGTCATTTCAATCCCCAACTGTTTGTGGGACACAGGTTTGTGGTACCTTAGCTACAGTATTTCGCCAACACAAATACAGTCAATTCACTTTGAGACGTCTCAATAACGTAATAATGCACTAGGATCCGGCAATATATCGATATATCGATTATATTGATATAATTGTCATATCGATATGCCGATATCGGAATTTAAAATATATCGATATATCAAAAAATTCAATATGAAAAAAAATTATATATCGCAAATATCGGCATATATCGGTATATATCGGTATGATGCAGACTTTTTCAACTTGCGCACCCCCGAATATGCGTGCACCTCTGAATGCGCGCGCACCTCCGAATGTGCACGCATGCGCAGGACAAGAAAAACTGCGATATCGATATATCAGTATATATCGATATGGGCAAACCGATATATCGATATCGGAACATTTCGATATCGATGGACCCTATAATGCACTATATTAAATGTAAGGATTACTATTCTTATATTGCCGCACATGAAAGTTAAATATATATTCATACTGTGCATTCAAATAGTTTTTTCAATTGGCTATATATTAATAGATGTTGTTAAAAATAACCTGATTCATTATTCCAAAGGGCTTTCTAGCTAATTATACTTCTGAGTCCTGATAATGTAATTCATAAATGGCCATTCAACAATTACCACTGTCCCCTGGACACCAGAATGTTAAAATATCTTCTCCAGAAATACTTCCATTGAAAGTTTCAGTTAATGAAAAAATCAGAGATTTTACTGAATCAAGTATCATGGTGATCCATTATGACATTTTAAAAGTTTAATTTGGTCAATTGCTCTTTGAGACATTATGCTAATATGAAGGGTCATATATAAATGGTGTGGTTGGAAATAATTAGCTCCTGCTGTTATCATAACCGGTCTGACATAGGGTATGTAACCTTATAATTTTAAATAACTGCCGAATCTGTAAAATATCTATACTCCCAAAAGCAGCGATACTCAATTCTGTGGAATTGATCTTCCCGTAGGTCACCTCAAAAGTGGGTCAATATAAACATAACCTGAGATTTTTATCTACTTTGCATCTTAATATGTCCCAGTCTGGTCATTTTCTGAGTTTGGACAAAAAAAGACTGATAAATTCAACGCATATGTTACGATAACCAGATAAAGTGTTCAGATAATTCTTTAAAGGGTAATTAAGGCAAAGTACTGAGAGCAAGTCACTTGCCTTCCTCCTGATTATGGAAGAATGATAACTGGCATAAAAATGCAAAACTTTTACTTTGAATTCTGTGTTTTTGTTTATATACAAACAGATATTGACCAGAAAAAATATAGCTAGTGTCTCCTCATATCTTTTTAACACACAAGATAAATAAACTGTCCAAGTAGGATAGCTTTCATCTACATATCAGATCACAATTGCTCTAGAGATTAAAAGATAGTAAAACTAATCAATTACAAAAGTGACCTTAATAGTTTTTCTTTTTTTTTTAATTGCTTTAAAGAATTCTAAAAATGCAAATATATTAATTGGAACAGACTTGTAATTTACACAAGAAACTATACTTATCCATTTGGCACAATCCAGAATTGGAAATACAACTGGAATGTGGTCTAAAATCTATTCTTTTATCATTCTTGGTACCATGTTATGTGATTTCATTGATAGATAGTAAAAATAAGGAAACTTTAACATTAGACCAGTGATGGCGACTTGTTCTTAAGTTATAGAGACAATCTGTCGACTTGATGTTCAATTAAAAGTACCTGAAGATGGGTGTTGATTATATTCAAAATGCATTCTTCTGGTGGTGGATAGTCTTTCCAGCCTTCCTTAGGAATCTTCTTGTTATAGACCTTTGCTGCCTCACGTCCTTTGACCGAACAAATAAAACCAAGATTACTTTATATTTTTAACCAGAGGACATATACTGAAAAATAATAATTTCCTAAAAGGAATATATTATCCTATTATGCATTCATAGTAAAAAAGGGCAAACAAACGTTGGGTCTTCCTTCCTATTGAGACTGACTCTTTTTTCATCTGAAATGGTGTGATAGAAACTATCCAAATGGTATTTAACCCGGTAAACACAAAAAATGTCAATTTAGCTTGTCTCCAGTTTTGAAACGTTTCAGCTGGCTATTGTGTCACAAGCAATGTCAACTCTGATTGATATTTTGGCTTTTAAGCTTGAACTTCCTGTTGACACATGGCCTGCCAGGATAAGCTGTAAACGTACATGAGTACACAAATGTTTTTTGAGGGAGAGATAAATATTGCAAGGGGGAAGTTTAAAGATACCTTGGACTATAGTTGACTCATTGCATTGTGCACAGGACACTTTCAAAATCTCTTCTGAAAATTCTGGTCTTTTTGTGTTTCAAAACATAGTTGTGCTTCTTCTCCCCCACCCCCATTTACAAAAGCAAAATGATAACAACAACAACTTAGATTTATATAGCGTCCTCCACGCGGGTGGCGTCTCAAGAGCGCTTCACAATAACAGATCCCAAGACCGAGACAGGGGCAAGGGGACAAAGGTGACCGAAGGCGCGGTCGAAAAGAAAGTTCTTTAGCCAAGACCTGAAACGAGGAAAAGAGGGGGCGAGGTGAAGGGAGTGAGGAAGGGAGTTCCAGAAATTCGTGGCATAGTGGCTGAAGGCATGGCCGCTGATGGTTGTGCGGAGGATGTGGGGGACAAGGAGACCAGAACCGGAGGAGCGGAGGCAATGGGTGCTGTTTTGAGGAGAGAGGTCAGAGAGGCTGCAGAGGAATGGAGAGATCTGAACACATTGTGAGGATCTTGAAATCAATCCTCCCCGGGACAGGGAAGTCTGTCAAGGACTGGAGTAATGGGAGAGTGAAGTTTGGTGCGGGTGAGAATTCGCAGAGTTCTGTATGAGCTGGATTTTATGGATTGTGGTGGAGGGGAGACCAGCAAGGAGGGTATTTGAGTAGTCCAGCCGAGAGGTGACAAAGGCATGGCCCAGAGTTTCAATGGCTTTTGGGGCAAGATATTGCCGGAGATAGGCGATACGACTCGAACTAGGCAAGTGCGGTCGCACAGAGGTGAATGGCAGAGGATAGGCAGTGAAGGAGGATGGCGTGGTCGACTGTGTCGAACAGGGCAGAGAGGTCCAGGAGGACAGGGGGCAGAGGGAGCCCTGGTAAGAAATGAACTTAGAAAAACTAAAGGTTGAATTACTTTTCCTAACCTACTGGCCTTTGAAGACAATTTTAACTTCTTATTACCAGGATAAATAGATCAAATTCGTGGAATAAGTAACCTTGTTCATTTTGATGCTGGAGTCATAAGACACATTGGTGATTGTGTCTTTTGAGTCAATAAAAGTTAATGAATGCTTTTCTATTTTTGATTGTGGATTTACAGGTATTTATATATCCATGCCAGGATGGGATATACAGGATTCTAAATCCACTTAGAATTACTGAATACAAATTTCAAAGCATGTGAATATGAAACGTAATAAGCTCCAATAAAGGGTAAATTTACAGCTGTCTACTGTATATATTTTTAAATGTCAGTTCATTATATTGATTGCAATTTAGCAATCAATGGATAGTTACCAATTTAATCACAGATATAATCACAGAGAATACAATAGATTGATGTCTAATATAGCCATTAGTCACCTGGAAAAGGCTCACAACTCTGCAAAGATGTTTCAGTGGTTTTAGTTTGAAAGGCTAGAGCACATCTCTTTTCAGAATTTGATAGTTCTTCAGGATTACCGAGCAGGAACAAGGGGAATTTTGGTATTGGCTTCTCGTGCTTTGGTCCTGGCATCATTGGAGTCCACTGAGTCCAAAACAAAATAAATTCCCTTGAAACTGGATTACATTTCTAAAATGAACACTAAAAATACTGATTGATTTGTAGTGGATGCTTATGGCTATCCTTTTTTAATTACATGCAGTGTTATTAAGGAACCTTGTTACATTTCCTTCAATGCTATTTCTGTGTGTAATGTAATTCATATGAGACCTAAATGTTGAATGTCAATGATCCCATAACACAGAAAATTGTATCAAAAATCGACTTAACTGCTTTAGCACATGCACAGGTTCTCATTTGATTTCTTAACACCATAAAGAAATTGATGGGAAACAGAAAGCCACGGATGGACAAATATTAACAGATATAGAATACAGCCACTATACATTTCAACACATTTTACAACCATGTTAGCCATCTGCAATATGCTATTCCCTTTTGTTTTAAACTTGAAAACATTTGATCTATTCAATATTTTAAATGTATTCAAGATGACTAAAACGAAATAATAGATAACAAAAAAGATTGTGACCCTTTTTCATACAACAACACATTGTGTGGCTAACTGCAATCAGTGGATAAGTAGTCACAAGTCTCTCTTGTACCTTGAAACAAACGGAGCAGATCAGTTTGTTATTGCTGAGCTGCAGCTGGCTTGATCGTTCCCAGGTGAACCAGATATCATGTGTTATCAGCTTCCATAGCAGATCAAATACCTAAAGCAGAAACCAGACAAACACTTCACAGCATTGTTCTGTCTGGGTTTACCGTATTTGAATTGATGAGAAGGGTGCACAAGCACAGAGCAGCAAACATAGTACAGTAAAAACCCATTTATCCAGCACCCTCGAGACCTGGCCAATGCCGGTTAAAGTGCGTGCCGGATATTTGGCCGAAAACGCAAAGAAAATCAAAGAAAAATTCTGCATTTTTCCTGATAAATTCCTGTTAATCAAATGCGGACCTTTTTTTTTGCAGTGCCGGTTAAACGGAAGTTATGGTTGATCGGGTCACGGATAAACGGGCTTTTACTGTATGTGTTTTGTCAGTTTGGGAACTTTCAATCAGATGAGGAACAATGATAATATTAATAGCAGTAATAGGCTATAAAATGATACAATGAAGGATATAGCAGTACAGTATTTTCAAACTTTAAAGATGTTTAACCCTGACATGTAGTTGCATATATACCTGAAGCATAATTTCTTTGGTCTCAACTTATCCACTGAAAAGTTTCATCATGTAATAGGAATTTATAGCTGCCACACATATGTAGTAGCTTGGATAACTATTTTTATTGCAATAGTCCATCAAATATTTCTGTGCACCAAGTTGGAACAAATAAATAATAAAGTAACAAATATATCTGCAGCCAATAAATACAAAAAGGATCAAGTGGGGGAAATTGGTAACAGGAAAAATAAGAATTATGCAAATAAAATGAAAACACATAAATGTGCAAATGAATTAAATATGTGGTTTCTAAACATACTCAACCATATAAACCATTTAATGACATTAAAAATGTATCAATCTTTAATGTTGGAGCATATTGCAAACACATATATAATCCTACTGCTAAATAAATTGCTAACTTATTATATTTCTGGGTGTACTGATTTACAATTCAAGTAGTACTTGTGGGAGTGAATACAAATTTAGAAGTTCAATTTCTTTGAATTTCAAATAAAGCCCACAAAAAAGAATTTGTAGTATTTTAAACACAATATACTAAGGCAGCATATTATGGGCAGATATAACAATAGCTTTTGGTACACTGCTAATTAAATGAAATACTACTGTACTACTACTTTACTGTGTTGGGTGTCAGGTTGCAGGTGGAAATTCGTTTGATTTGGGATAGATTGAAAGCATCATATTATAAATTTTCTAAATGATTATACATGAAGAATTATATTCCTTCCAAGTGAAATGATTAGTTGTAAATATTGCCGATACATACAATAAATACCAATAGTTCAATTGATAAAATCTGAACCATATTTGCAACTACTCCACAGCTACCCTCAGTACTTTTTGACCTCAAATAAACATTTTGATACTGTGCACTGTTTGGTGATATCAATCTCTGACTGATTTATATTAAAGCCAGGATCTCAATCCAACTGCTATGAGGTGATTAAATATTTGCTTATAAAATGTGACATTTTACATGTTGCATTTCAACATTTAATCAACGACCTCTGGAAACCTCTCCTGCATTGAGAATGTGAATTACATTAGTTCACATTTCTGTGTCTTTCGTGTAAAATCTAAACATTTGTATGACCCACAAAATGACATTGGTGTTACTGAAACTGTAGAATTATCATTCACAAACACGTGAAGGAATTAAGATGAAAGTCTGCAATAATTCATGTCATTCTTCTATAGAGTTTGTTTTAAGGACATATTGTAATAAAAATAGACAAAGTTGAAAGATAATCCATTATTAATACGACATACATTTTTAGAATTTCTGTTGGCTAGCAGGTCACAGTTGATTTCAAGATTCTGAGGTATTATGCCAGCATTCTTCAATTCTGTCACAAAATGCTCAAACTGGTCAACAGTTTGCTGGTGCGACAGCTCATCCATGCACTGCATCTTCTTGCATGATTTTCCAACAAAACCTAACCAAAGGCATAGGGTGAATGTTTAGCATCTCTTTATCCCAGCACGCAAGAGAAAGAGGACACAAATGGCAAAGAGAAATCTAACTAAAAATAATAATCATTTGTAATTTAATAATCCTTGCTTTTGAGATATAATAATAGTAATCCTTGCATTTGGTGTCTTATTACGTTGTTGGGATGCCTCAACAACGTAAGTGCATCGACTGGACATCCTTCAGGTGAAACGCGGATGCCAATTGCGCAAAACAGTCATGGATTGAGTGACCAATTATTTTTAAGGATCATTATACAGCAAATTAAATGTGACTTGAGAGAGCTTTTCAAAATTCTATAAACTGACAGTCTTTAGGATTTTGTGCTGTGTAATTGTCCAGTGAAAGGCATAAATCTAGCAATATGTAGAACAAACAAAATGTCTCCTAAAATCATATAGTACAGAGAAAGTAAATAGATCTGTCTGAGCTTACTTTCTAACAGCACTCTCAAATGATTGCCAGCAAACAGGTCCGCGAGCACATTGCCAAGCTGCTGGTTGAACAGTGTAAGACGTGCATTGGCCCACGCTGTGTACCCATTTATTTTTGTGTGTAGAGTCATATTTGATCATATATTCTCCAAATCATTCGATTGAAATATCTCCAATACCTAGAAATGCAAGCAAAATGTTATTCACATTTAACATGAAAACAACAAACATCGTCCATTAACAAAACACAAAATACTACAGATGCTGGAAATCTGAAACAAAAACAGAAGTTGCTGGGAAAACTCAGCAGGTCAGGCGGCATCCATAAAGAAAGGGAAGTGAGTCAATGTTTGGGGTTCCCGACCCTTCGTCAGAACTCAGAACTCTGCTCAATGCTCAAACATGGAAAATGCCTCACTGCACAAGTGAGAATACTTCCAGTTCCACATCAGCTCTATCCTGTACTTAAAATCTCTTCTCTGAGTGACATTTGTGATTGGTGCTCAATTCTTATGGATCATCTTGTGTGACTGTTCTATCACCAATTGAGATTAGACTGCCTAAACCTCATTCCCCTTTAGGCAGTAGCCCCAGAAGAGTTTCAGCCTGTTATCCCACGCTTGGTTCAAAATCGGATTAAAGAAATTAAAACTATTAAACTGCATCTCCCAATTCCTCAACCAATTCCAACCTGCTAATCCACAAGGAGATAAAGAAAGGATTTTTCCTCCCAGTCCTCACTTGATGCAACCCAATCCAATCCTGGCCTTCGCTGTTTGGTTTCAAAACTTGCCTTTCAACTTGCAACTGGTACAAATGTCAGCTACGATTCAGAATGAAATTTAGATGTAAATTTAATTGTTTGCACTCCAGTTACTAGACTACCCTAGAATTAAGCAATGTTTCATTAGATTCCATATCTTTGTTGAAGTACTTTGACCATATACAGAAAATGAAGAATGACTTTTATGTTAATTAAATTGAAGTGATAGGTATCAGGGATGAGTGGAAATGGAAATTTGTTTCCTCTGTACTGGCTAGTTTACACATTAAATAATTTCCACATTAAACATTCTGGTGGTCTTTCTTTGGTAATAATGTCAATACAGCATGTGTTAGTTTGGATTACTTTCCGTTTTGTACTACATCAAGCTAAATACATTTTTCTTGAGTGAATTCAAGTAGAAGGATCATTATGCAATTCTGACCTGGGTTTAAGCTCAGATCCTAAAGTTACAAGCATACTCACTGTTTTAATGTGCCACCATATTATATTTCAACACAATACTTGAAGGATAATGTTTGTCATTAATTCACTATTTTAAATAATATAAATTGTAATCCTAAGAAATCCAAAACCAAACAGCAATATTTTCATCAAGCAAAAATCAATAAGATATCATTCTTCTTGTTTTAAAAAAAAATCTAAACGTTATCCTCCGCATATTATAAATGTTATAGAAATAGAGACTGTAATCCAGCCTGGGGTTTCAAATGACAAGCAATAGCTTCCTGAGCTTCGATTCCTTCCTTTACGTCATTTTTTGGATCTGTCTTCAAATTCCTGACTCATAATTCACCTTCATTAAGCACCCATTAGATCTTAAATTTAAGCACTGACCTGCACTACACAAGTTTCAATAAAGCAGAAGAGATTGAACCAGATTATTTGAGAAGTTGGTGGAGATAACTTCCTTGCTTCAAAGCAACAGCTATCAGCTGCACATCATTTCACAATAAATCACTTGTGTATCATAATCATAATTCTTGATCCTGTTGTATGAATCTTTTATACATTGAGGACATGGGTGACAGTTTTAACCCCTCTATTATTTTTTGTATGGAAACAAAGGCAAACCTAGAAATAAAACTCCCACACTAGGAAATGATTTCAAAGCCTGTCGTGATCTGAACCTTCGTGT
Organism: Hydrolagus colliei; assembly: GCA_035084275.1. Classification (NCBI taxonomy): domain Eukaryota; kingdom Metazoa; phylum Chordata; class Chondrichthyes; order Chimaeriformes; family Chimaeridae; genus Hydrolagus; species Hydrolagus colliei. The sequence goes on along the minus strand of CM068746.1, from coordinate 23,317,597 downwards.
CCTGGTAACTGCTCAGTTATCACTCCCAGAAATCAAGGTTTGTTGGTTTCCAACCCCTTTCATATATGCTCTTCATTTAATGTCTTCACAAGACTGTGCTTACAATGCTGCACATTTGTTATCTGTATAAGCAACATCCAACAAGAGCAACCCAGAAGTGCTAATTTGCCCTTTGCAATACATTATCCGCATTTTAAATCTGTCACAGGAGAAGCAAGAGTCAATAACAAGCTCTAAACAAGGTTTCCATATTCCTAGAATGATACACATTCACTCTGCTGTTCCTCTATACATTTTGTGGTTATAGAAATATCTCATTACTGTCACTCCTAGACTGTGTTACCAAACTGATTTAGACCTCTAAGCTGAACAACAACAACAAAATTACACTTGTCTAGAATAAGAGAACACAATTGATGTGCTTCATGTATGCTGTTTTGATTGAGAAGGAATAGTGCTGTAAATCGGATTTGATCTATTGGTCGTCAAGAGAGGTTGTTTCAAAAAGTAGAATGAATAGAAAGCTTTGATACCAAGAAAAAATAAATATTTGAAAAGAAAATAACAGTGGACCTAAGGAGTGATTCTTCTCATCGGCCTTCCTGGTGCTTTCCTTCACAAGCTGCAGATCACCCAGAACTCAGAACTCTGCAGCTCGTGTCCTCACCCACACCAAGCTCCACGAGGACATCACTCCAACCCTCGCCCAGCTCCATTGGTTCCCATCCCTCAGAAGATCGAATTCAAGACCTAGTTCTCAGCTTCAAGGTCATTCATGGCTTTGCCTCCGACCTGCTGTCCCCCTATGAACCTCCCCACCACCTCTGTTCAGCGGGCTCCGGCCTGCCGCATGTCCCCCGCCCGACGTGCCCTACCATCGGCGGATGGGCTTTCAGCCTCTCTGCCCCCACACTCTGGAACTCCATCCCACAGTCCCTTCACCTCACTACTTCCCTCGTCTCCTTCAAGGTCGGTTTCAACACCCTCCTCTTCGACCATGCCTTCTGCTGTCCTCCCAACTCTCTCCCTCCCCTTCCCCCTACCCTGCCCCTTTCCCTTGCTTGGATCCCAACCTGACTGTTCAGCGTCTTGGGATGTCCTCCCGACGTGAAAGGCGCTCTTTATATGTAATTTTGTTGTTTGTTGTTGTTAGATGTTTAAGAAAATATCAGGTCTTTAAAAATAAAAGATTTTATAAAACTTGTAAAACCCATCTAACGTTACAAGTACATGTTCCCAATCTTTTATAGTTTCATAAGAAACTATGCATCAACCATTTCAAAAATGAAATGCTTGCTGGGGTTGTTGGAGTTGCTGGAGCAATGAGAAATCTTGCACTTCAGTACCACGGTGTCTACTTCCACAGTGCAGTTATTGAATCCAAAGTTATTCCTATTTATTAGAAATATCCTTTGACAACTGTAACTATGCTGACAACACTGTAAATATTATTGCCACCCTAAATCTAAACTGTTTCAATGGAAAGAATGGAAAGAACTTTGTGCTTACCTCTTACTTTCATGCCAAACCTCACAACTGAGAATATTTAAAAGGTCAATAGCAGTATTGTATTGTACTTGTTAGCCCTCCACAATTACCCCTCATCTTTACAAGGGTGTTTCATCTTTATCTGCAACAAGAACTGTGTCATAAAAGCCTGTGATATGTTGTCTTGTCATCCTTTTGTTGACCAGGATGGGGATGTCATGTTTCCAATGGCTCAATTTGTTGTATGCTTTTGTGGGGGACGGTGGGTGGGCTTTCTCCATCTTCCCTATGATACTTTGGTCACTTCTTTGCAATGAATGCTTACTTTTACTGATCTGCAAGTGATTTTTATCTAGAAGTCAATATCCTACTACAGTATTTGATTTACACTTACTGATGCTTCCCCTTCTTTAACATACTGTATACTTTTCCATCCTTGAGGATATCACACCCTTTAACCTTCTGTTCTTACCCACTCTGTGAGTGGATCTAATCTTTTATTCAGAATGTTTAGAGGAAAAATATTTGGTCTTTATTTCGCTACTATTTGTTTGTACTCAGGCTTTAAAATCATAAATCAACAATGGTGTCTTGCTAGCACAAAATGGTTCTGGTATCTGTTGTGGGTAATGGGCACACATAAGTTTAGATCTCCAGAGAGTTCATGTGGTGATTGGGGTCAGGAGAGCTGTGATTTAAACGGTCCCTCAAAATTTAAGAGAATTTAGTAGCACTTCTGTAAAGCATACACCAAAATAACCTTGTATTATCATATCCATCAGTAGATAATAGTTTCCCCGATGGCAATAACGTGGATAAGACAACCATTAGAACATGAAGACCAGAAAATCAGAGATTGCAATTGTTGAGTTAATCTCAGCCAGGACATCAGTTGAGATATCTACCACAAGATATCTACCACAGAAACGGACTATTCAACAAAAATAGTCCAAACCAGTGCTTACATTTCATCCCTACTAATTAATCTCTGCAATACAGTACTGTACTCTCTTTTCCATGTATACATGGTTTCCTCTTCTCAATCACAACTTTTTACATTCTCATCATAAAAAAGATGTAAAGGCGCTAGTTAGAAAAAGAAAACCACCCAAGTTTTCCACTTCTGATCTTTGTTCAGAGAAAGAATCCCATCCATAATAATAATCATTGCATTTGATATAGCACGTCTCAAAGCGCTTCAAAGAAAGTACGCAGAAAGTGAATTGACTATATTTTGGGCGAAACCAGCAACCGATTGCGCACAGCAGTGTCCCAATAGGCCCTATGTGAGTTAAGTTTGGGGTAGAACATGATTGGATTTGTCACTGAATTCCCCACCCATCCATCAAAAGTTCCTGCCAAACCTCACAGTCAAGACTTACACATAGAGTAATAATGCTTGACCAGGAACCCCTTAACCCCAGCAAAAGGAGCACAGGGTAGTGGGGTGGGGGTGGGGGGGGCTAAGGGGGGAAATTGGAGGAGAAAAATGAATTTAAACCTGCTTTATTTTACCATACACTCCCCCATGATAACACGTTAATAATCACACTGACCTTCACTACCCAGTGCTCATGTGGTCTCCTGGTGCAGTGGCTGGCTATGTATGGTTGGGGTTGGTTTCACGCCATGTAGGTAGGTGTCTCATACATACTCGGTGATGAGCAGCCAGTCACAACCCTCCCTCTCTCCACCTCACACTTTGCCTGAAGCCCTTTGATTGACGCGTGTCCAGGAGATGGGGGGGGGGGGGGGGGGGGGTTGGGAGTGGGGGGGGGAGACAGAAAGGTTGCATTGTTTACTGTTTCTATGGCTACGACTGGTTACATTTGTGACCTTGGTTACAGCACAGCCTCTGCCTGTCTGCACATAGCAGGACATTACACACGCCAAACAGGAGCACTCACTTGTGTTCCTGTTTCTGTACTGCATCTGCCTCTTCTCCCCCACCTCCCATCACAACTACAGCACTGCATTCTCCACCTCTCACTGCCCATCCCATCCTAGTTTTCAGTGCTACTGATTGTGCAGTCCTGTAACTCAGTGGTTAGGGCACTCGCCTTTACCATCGAGAGACCTGGGTTCAATTCCAGGTAGGGTGAAACCTTGGGCACCTGATAATAACCCCTCAAGAAAAAACAAAATAAATTGGTCATTTCGATCCATGATTGTTTGTGTGGCACTGCTGAGTTTTGTGCAATTGGCTGCCGCGTTTCACCCACATACATAGTCAGTCAATTCACATTACAATATATTCCGTGAAGCACTTTGAGATGTCCAGAAAACATGAAAAGCGCTAAATCAAATGCAAGGATTATTATTATTTATTTGCCTCTCTCCTCCAATCTCACCGTTTACTATTGTTGCTCCATGTCCTGATGTACTAAACAGTAATAATAATTCTTGCATTTGATATTGCGCAGTATCAACCTGTTAAGATGTCTCGAGGTGCTGCACAGGATATACTGTAGAGAACTGACTGTGACATACCACCTTCGATGCCATAATTTCATCAGCCTTCTATAATCTCCTTGCAATATAATTTAATTAATGAATTATATCAATTGAACATTCCTTGATTTATGCCGTAAATCAAGAAAAAACTGAAAACAACAAAATTTCACTTGTATAGCGCCTTTCACGCCAGGAAAATGTCCCAAGGCGCTGGAAAACACACAAAGAATTGAACACAAACTTAAAAAGACTTGTGTGAATGCTTGGTGGACTGTTTTATGGCAGCCGCTCAGCCACATTCAGCCTGCTGGCTCCTGCTTTACAATGTTAGTTACATAATCAAGGGCACCTCTGAGTTTGCTCATTGTCATCCAACCCACACGTTCGACCCACATCTGCTACTATCAATGGAAGCCAGATCGAATAGGTCTCTTGAATCTCTTAGTCAGCTCACCCTTTAGCAGCACAACATTTATATGATGTTCTTGTAAAAGTTTAATATTCAATAATCCAGTGTCACCTTTAGAACAATGCTTTATGACAAAAATCAGTAACATACTTTCCATAGGAAAAAAATAATTCCTTATGGAATTATCCATACATATAATAAGAGAAAGTGGATTCTATAGCTTTAATAATTATTCAGCATTACTTCAGAGAGGAGGAAAATAAAGGGTATTATTCCAGATGGTTGAGCTGGCTTGTAGCATCTGATTTTCATTTTCATTGCATTTTTCAACTGATTACAGCAACCACAAAGCTGTACACAAATGTAGTATTATGGTCTTATGAAATATTGGTTGCAGTTAAATTCAGGTGTCAACAGCAACTAGATCAACAATTTTAACCATAGCAACAAAATATCAGCTGAATGTTGAGATTGGAAGCAAAGGATCCTATTTTGTTTCCTGGTTTTGTTCTATTTTCTTAAGCAAATATTCCATTTGTACATTTAAGTTTGGCTGCCCTTTTCTCGTTTTCTGACTGAGTATTTTGTATTTCTCTTGTTTCTGCTCTTGATATTTCTTTTGTGCCTCTTCCTTTTCTTGTTGCCTTTTCTCAGCCTCCTGCACAGGTATATATAAAACAAAAATAAATTACCAAACAGGTTTAACACACAGAATAATCATATTGATTGATCTTATCTACCCAACAATAATTGGCATCAGCTACCTCTACCCTATTGGTAGACCCCCATCACCACACTTCGAAGCTTGACCTCCCACTCAGTCTTTGTAAAGCACTCAGTTTGTTTTCTACTCAAAACCCACTTTACATGTGCAAATTGTTGGCGACTTAATGTTTGCCATCACAGAGGATACAGTTCAAGATCCTGGCCCTACCTATGTGACCTCTTAACCCCGTACCAAACTGTTTGCTCTCTCAGTTCAGCGGGCTCTGGCCTGCTCCAGGTCCGTCCATCCCCATCTGTTCCACCATTGGTGGGCAGGCCTCCAATCACTCAACCGCCATCCTCTGGAACTTCATCCCGAAGTCCCTCCACCTCTCCCATCCCTTGCCTCATTCAAGACCCACTCACGGCTCTCCTCTTTTGACTACCTTTGATCAACCTCTTTTCCCTCCCTCCGCCTTCCACCCCCCTCAATCTCCACACCCAGCACCAGTCCGAAATACTATCTGCCCAGCGCCTTGGGACACCCCCCCGATGTGAAAGGTGCTATAAAAAATCTAATTTTGGTATTTTTATTGTTTAATTAAGTATTCACTTAAACTGCATTTATTTGTCCGATTCTTTGTGATCTAATACAGTGCCAGTTTCACATTATTCAAAATTATAGTCAGAGCCAGTCCTGTCACCTAAACTTAGTCCACGATTATAAAAGCAACAAAAGAATTTGATAAACCAGAATATACATTTTTATAATGCCATACAATGTTGAAGTTTCATAAGTTAAATACAGTAACTGCTTTGTAAAGCCAACATACCAGCCAACTGCACCAGCAAGACCACAAATACTTGAGAGTAAACAAGCAATTAATCTTAAGTGAGTGTTAGCCCACAGCACCATGGGAAATTCCCTTCCCTTTTCAAAGTATCATGGAATATTAAATGACAACCTCAAAAGGCGGACAAGACTTCCATCAGTTCAAATAATAATTTAAAAATTCTTGAAATAACTCCAGATACTGTGTGTCTGATACCTATATCAGTGACTTCTCCTCTCTCCTCACCTCCCTTAATCTCTCCCTCCACATCCACTCTGCTACCCACATCCATGCCACCCCCTCAACCTGGTGATCATGCGGAGCCTCACTGCTTCGGACATCACCATCACCGACAAAGCCATCTCGGACCCAACATCATCTCCCTTAACACCTCCATATCTCTTCCCCCTACACAATCCTCTACCATCACCTATCTCCCATGGAAAAAAATCTCCCCCCTCTGCTGCCCTTGAATCGTTTGAACTCTTACCCCTCTGGCCCTCACTAACTGACCTACCCTCCTCTCTATCTTTTCTCCACGAATCCCTCTCCTCCATCCTCGACTTCCTTGTCCTTCTCACCTCCCGAACCGCCTCATACTCCCGTAAATTCCCCTGGTACACCAGCCATCTCCAAACTCTTAAAGTGCAAGTGCAAGTTGCTGAATGCGCCTGGACGCATATCCCATCCAATATACACATGAGAATCTTAAAGACAGCTAACACCTAAATCTGTACAAATTGTAAACAGATTTCAATCTGATCATTTGTAATGACTATGCAGCACTGTATTTATTTACTGTACTTACAGCTTTCAATTTTGCACGTTGTGCCTGAATTTGGTTGTATTCCTCTTTGATTTTTTGATAAGATGACATTTTGTTCTTTTTCCTGTAATGAGAAAATGAAATAAGAATACAGCATAGCAACATGGAAGATAAAACCCACCATTCTCTGCATTTGTTAACAGCCATGGCAGCTAGATGTCAAAAGCCAAAGATGGTGAAGACGTAGCTAACTGGCTAATCAACGTCAAGCATTGATTATTAGAATGGCAAACTGCATTCCTGATTGGGGAAACAGGAAATTTAATATGGGAGTAGCATTCTGGAGCGCTTCAGAATAGGGATGAATGGACGGGGCTAGTAAAATTATAGCTTAACCAAAAAAAGTCCATAAAACACAAAATGAATTGGGAAACAAAATCCTGTTTACTCTCAATTTTAATGAAATACTCAATACTTCTCACTTTCTTATAATTTTTTCTTGGGTATCAGTTTGGCTTTCTAATGCCGTTTTGTCTTCATCTTCTGATTTCCGTGTTTGTTTCTGAAGCATTTTTTCTTCCGCGAGATAGAGATGTCGCAAATGTTCCGGGTAAGTCTCGGTGTACTCCATTTCGCGAGGAGGGTGTGCTTTCCTCTCTTTTCTGAGTAACTTATTGTAATCATGTTTAATCTTCTGCTTCCTCTGGAAAGCAAAGCCCTGCCCTGCATTCATTTTGTGAGAAAAAAAATCAAAACCTTAAAACATATTCCAAATACCCTGCATCATACAAAAATGTTTCATGATTTAAGATATCAGGAATTATAATCGCTCACACTTATTTTATAAACACAATGGTTGAAAACAAACTCCATCTCACAAACAAAAAACATGTTTTGATCAGGTGTCCGACACATGCAGAAACATAATTATCATAATGGAATATCCAAACCAAACTGAAGGTTCGACATTTGTATGCCACTTATATGTGCAACTTTTTTCTGTACCTGGAATAGAATGTGCTCTCCCCCTTAAGAGGATGCATCTCATTTATCTAATTCAAGAGTGCATCAGGCACAGGTCAACAAGAACCAAGCTTTCAGAACACAGATTGTATGGCAAGGTACTGCTAAGAGTTTACCTGGTGAAACCATACACCTTATCATTGAAAGCACTGCCTGGGAACTTTCCTGCTGCTTGTCCAGCGAGGGCAACCCAAACCTTTTAGGAGTTTGGGTTTCAGAGATAACAGGAGCTGAGTGTGAAAAATCTCCGTCAACCCCTTAAAGTCCCGTCAGTGACCCAGGTTGCCTGCCATCAGGCAGTCAGTGCCTTTGAACAAGGACGGCCAACTTGTGGATCGCGTAATGTAGCCCATGTGCCACAAGTTGGCCGTCCCTGCCTTGGAGTACGGTACTGAGGATCCATTTGGTTGAAGAACCAGGGATACGCTGGGCAGCTATTTCAGTCTACAGACAGAACAAAACAAATGGCTTCCTAACCGTCTGGTATCGCTTGTCTACCATTACTTGGGACAAGCAACAGGAAGGAGGCTTGCCAGACAAGTGCTTCCATAGGTTTATCTGGATAAAAATCTAGCATCATTACCCCGTAACGCGCAGTGCCCACTCTCAGTCTGGTTTGGATACCCTTAATCAGGTGCTGAGTCTCCAGGTGTGGTCAAATGATAAGATTCCCTGATGGGAGATGGCGGGGGAGGGGGGGGGGGGGGGGGGGGGAAGGGGGAGACTAGATCAAACATACACTTTACAGATTACAGGGGGAGGGGAGGAGGGAGCCAGTCAGAGAGAGAGACGCAAAAACTCTGCTCAAGTCACAAAAGAGAAGAGAATGATCCTGAGATGAAGCCGTCAGATAATAAGGTAAACATGTGTTTACAGTGGATGGCGCGGCCTCCTCCTGACTGAGCGGAAACACGTACATTGTGCGACTAGTTGCGCTACTCCTCACCTTCCCTCAGGCTCCCCAGCCGCTTCTTATACCTCTCAGCCCCGCCGCGGCCCCGGCCCTGTCCCCGGGCCCGACCCCGGCCCTGTCCCCGGCCCAGAGTGCGAGACCCGCGGGCTGAGGCCTTCAGGGCCCCGCGAGCCCCCTCCCCACCCCGACCCGACATCCCTCCCTCCCTCCCTCCTTCTCACTGACGCTCCCCGACTGCGACTCTCACTCACTCTCTCTGACTGTGTGTCACTCTCTCTCACACACAGTGTGTTTCACCCTCCCTCCTCTCTCTCACTCTCCCTCCCTCTGTTACACACTGTGTTTCACCCCCCCCCCCCCCCCCCCCCCCTCTCTCACACTCCCTCCCTCCCTCCCTCTCACGGGGGGGGTGGGGCTGCCCACCCCTACGGCAGCCGGAAGAGTCCAGACCTGCCACCGCTTCACGTCGACCTGCAAAACACCCACAGACACTTAACACAGACACACACATATATATATATACCAGACACATATATATATATCTATATATATACACACACACATATATATATACAGTTATACACACAGACACACAGGTATACACACAGAGGTACACATATATCCAGACACATAACACAGATATACACACAGACACATAACACAGATATACACACACACATAACACACAGACACACACACCAGACTGCGCTGATCTACACTTTAAACATTCGGCATATTCTGCTACAGGAATTGTTGCTCTGGTTGTATATCAACTTCTCTATCAGTGTATGTGTGTGTACTGTGTATATATATATATATATGTATATAGACTGAGTTTCGGGTTCATGCCTCCCCATTAAAGGCTACGCAGCCCCCCCCACAGTTGCACCCACAGCAATGTTGCTGTCAAATGACATCAGTTTGGATTTGGTGAAGAGCAAAATCAAACTTCTCAAAGAGTTTCTGGGCGTTTACCTGAAGATCGCCAATGTGCACACGATCGATTTTTATACCGAAGATGTTTGGAACGAGTACGTGGCCTTGTCCCCTGAGACGGTCCTGTCTTGTTACCGCTGTCAAGGAGGAAGCCAAGCAGGTAAGACTGGGATCTGGTGACTGATCATTGTAGAGTTAGTTGGTGATGCCATGAACTCACCACCGGTTAACAAAATACAAAGGTCAAATCACTTTAAAGTATATGCTGCGAAGCGCTTTCAGGCGTCTCGAAGACGTGATCATGCACCATAACACTATATTCGTTTCGCCCACAAATATACAGTCAGTTCAGTTTTACAGTATATTCCACAAAGTGCTTTGAGACATCTAGAATACGTGAAAAATGCTATTTCAAATGCAGAGATGATTATTTTATTATATAGAATGCAAGGATGAGTATTAATAATTCAGGTAATGATAGGCGACAAACAAAAGTATGCATAACATCCAGATATGAACATGCATTCATTACTTAACGTAGGAGTTCAAAACATTGCTGCTTCAAACCTGCCAGCTGGAATTCAGATCCAGAAGAGTGCAGTAATGGGGAAATGTGTCAGCCTAGGTTAATGGTCTCTTAGCAAATTAGGTGTTCAAAATCAACTGGGACTTTGAACTGCATTATTGGAGGTCCAGCTCTTTGCAAGCGACATTAAGCCAAAGTCCTCTCTGCCTGTCGAGATGGGCATTAAAGATCCCGTGGTACTGTTCAAAAAAAGAAGGGAATTTCTCTTGGTGGCCAACAAAGCTGCTAGATTTTTTTTTAAAAAGCCATTCACTTCATGCCAACTTGCACTCTGCACTTTCTCACAATTGTGACGTGAGTGACCAAGTTATTGATCAAATGTTTTTCTCTGTACCTTAATCCAGAAACAGCAAGTGCCTCAGTATGGGATGACGCTCAGAAGCTTGCAGATGTGACTGCCTATATCAGAGAGACCCGAGCTCATTCCCTGCCAAACCTTGGAGTGTGTACGCCATTGGATGAACTGCTTCAGGAGCTTTGGGGAAATAAGCAAAGAGGTGTGGAGATGTCAGAAATAACATTTTTGTCTGTGTGTATCAAACCAGACATAGAAGAATATTCAAGTTCAGCATGTAATGCCGGGAATCATAACTATTGAATCCTGTTAGACTTAATTTTTCTTCATTAGACTTGTAAATGGAGAAATGTGTAATATATTTAATATTGTACTCATAACTGATACAACATTTCAAATGGGAAAAATGTCTCCTTGTGCTTCACGGAATTCATTGTAAAGTATAATGATTGTATTTGATAGGCCTTAAGTACGAATGAAACAATACAAACAAAAAACATTTTTTTTAAAATGTACTTCATTAGGTATTTTTCTCCTACTTTGACACTGTGCCTGCGATAATTTCTTACATCCATACTTGCTAAGGAGAGTGCACTTTAGTGTTGCCATCAAGTCCTAAATGAGAGCTAACTTTTTACAGTTGAATGTCAACAAGACCGAGGCCCTCCCTTCACACATCAGGCACTGGCAGCATCAACCTCTACGGTTGTACCTCACCAAGCCAGTCAGGATCCTAGGTGTCTTGTTGAACCTCAACTATCTTTCTTCTCCCATATCCAAGCCAGACCTGCTCTGCCTTCCCTCATCTTCGCAACATTGCTCCATTCCAACACTCGCTCACCCCTCAGGTTGCTGAAACTCTCATTCATGCCTTTATCACATCCAGGCTAAATTACGCTAATGCCCTGTTTCTCGGCCTCCCCACTCCTCCCTCCATAGGCTTCACATAATCCAGAATTCTACAGTCCGTGTCCTCTACCATCCAAGCCCCATGACCCCATTTCCTCCATTCTCGCCCGTCTCCACCCAGAGAATTCAATTCAAAATCCTCTAAAGCCCTCCATGCCTTGCCACACACTACCTCTGCATACTCCAAACCCCCTACCAATCTGCCCACACTCTCCGCTCAACAGGCTGTCGCCTGCACTATGTCCCCTGACCCACTCGCTCCACCATTGGCGGGCAAGCCTTCAGCCACTCTGCCCATAGCCTGTGGAACTCCATTCTGCAGTCCAGCCGCCTTGCTCCCTCCCTAGCCTCCTTCAAGTCCTGCATGAAGACCCTCCTCTTCAATGGTCCCATTGGGAACCCCACATCCCCTGCTTTCCCTCCACCTTCCCCATTCCCAGCCCCAACTCGGGTCTGAAACATTGACTGTCCAGCGCCTTGGGGTTTCCTCCCATTGTGAAAGGCACCATACAAGTGTAATTTTGTTGTTGCCACTGACTTGGACCTAACATTCTGCAGGTAGCTTAATGTGCCATGTCCTAGAGAGTTAAACAGGCCAATATCTTTTCAATATTTGTCTGAAGAGGCAAAATCTCAAATCTCAAACCATTGTGATGTTGGTCTTTCTTTTCAGGTACATTTCTGAAAACCAGCCAGTTTATGAACACAAAGAAGTCTCATGAGGTTCAAGTGATGTCCGAAGTCATTGCCTGCCTGGCCAAACATTGCAATGTCCAACAGGTGAGAGAGTCAACTGACAATGATACAAGCTGCCCAGTACCCTATAGCTCAGTGGTTAGAGCGCTCGCCTCGCAAGCAAGAGACCTGGGTCAATTCCTTGTTTACATGCTCTTGTTTATCTCGTAGTAAGTAGGAACCCAGTTTTTAATCGATTGGCGGACTGTATTTCTGGAGATAATAATTCGTTTTCCCAAAAAAAACCCTGGGCAGAACAGGATGATTCTCAATTCCTTGTGTGAGAAGTTGGATCATGTTTATACAATAAAATGTGGAAGGGTATGATTAGAGTTGTAATACTTTCCCAGCAGGCTCTCTTAGGCATCTTATAGCTGTTTCAGAAGCCAAAAGGGGTGGTGATTTGTAAGCAGATGATCTTTTTCTCTGAGCAATGGTGTGTGGCAGTAGCGGATCAAGCAAATATGAATACAAACGGAACTGGGGAGAAGTGAAACCTAATATAGCTGTTGGGACCTGGATCTTTTGTGCACTCGTGTGCCCCAATTTGTGCATTAGTTTAGTTCAAAATACAGACATAAAGTGAATGACAAATCTATCTGGAAAATGCAGGCTCTCCTGTACGCTGTCCCTCAATGCCGTTTGTATGGAGAAGTTCTTGGTTTGTTGAATCACACATTTCTATGGGGTTAACTCAGGAACTAAAGGGGGCCATTATGATGGAGCTCAGAGATCTTTTAGGAAATATGACTTATTGGAAATATGAAATATTGAAGTTGAAACTGCAGAAACATGATCTGACAGCTGCATTTCCTTTGTGTAATGGCTTATGTAGGTTTATGATATTCTGGTGCAAGCCGTAAAACAGGATAAAAATGTTGGAGGTTTCCAATGATAGCCAAAGGCTAGATTTGGAGGCATATATATTGAGCCTAAAAATCTCTAAAATGAAATAGAAATGCTGGAAATCCACACCAGGCTAATCCGCCAATGAAAGAGATATTCAAGTCAACATTTCAGGTGCAACTCATATTCATGCTCAAAACTGCTGATAGGCATTGCTGTAAAATTTTAAACACTAAAATTTTCTAATAATTATCAACTAATCTTGAATTATTAACTACAACAACAACAACAAAATTACATTTGTAGAGCGCCTTTCACATCGGGAGGACGTTCAGATCTAGCGGCATCATTTACTCAATATAATCAAAGTACAGGACAGTGTCTGCCTGATTTTGAAAGGAGCTTTAAAGGTCTGGCCATTGCATGTCAGTATTTTGCTGTCTCAGTCACCAAAACCTGTGGGACACCCTTCTGAGCTATTGAGTTACATATGTCTTGTAACTCAATGGTTTGGATTTATAATCTCAGTTTGCATTATAAAGGGCCCTAAAAATGGCCTGTTATTGATGCTGATGCCATATCCTGTGCATTATTCATGTGTCCAGGAAATTGGCAACCACTCCTGTTAGCCGAGTCAACTCTGGATACCAGGAGACCTTATACATTTACAGGACACCAACCAGTCACCACTGGAAGCTGGACTGAACTCCACTTAATAATAATAAACCTACAGTGCCTTTCCTGTCAGAATAGTGTCTCAACGCACTTCACAAACGATACTATAAAGTGTAGTTATTGTGTATTTTGTAAGCAAACACTGTAGCTGGACCACATAATAAACGGTACAACATGAGTCATCCTATAGTTGAAGCAGATGTTAGAAAGCAGAGAATGCGTGTGGCAGAAAGAGGATCAAGTATGAACAGTAGAAATATAGGGAATAAAGAAAAACTTCTTGAGTGTTTCCTTGAATCCTTTTTTGATTGAAGTAGTCACTTTCCCCAAGAGATAGAACATTTGAGGTGAAGTCAATCTCTAGTGTGGTCTGAGGAGGATGTGCTGGTGATGGGCTGAAAGGCCTTTTCCTGTTTCTTGCTTTCTTAAGTTCATTGGGAGAATTATTTTCTCAGGCTGGGTGTAGTACTGATTAATGACATTTTTGTGCCTCAAGCATTTGGAAGATTATTTACATGTTTTTTAAAAAAAAACACTTTCTGATTATTCATCTTTCACTCTGCATCTGTGTTTTTCATTTGTTCAAAGGGATATGTTAAGATCTGGAAGGACTTGTATCATTGTAGGATGCTTGGTGGAGTGATTAATTCAATACTGTCTAACAATATGAACAGTTAATGGGATTTCTCATTATAAAACGCTCATTGGTAGAGTGGGCAACAATCGGAGGTACACAGAGCAACATTCACATGGTGTCAGAAGTGCTACTGTATATGTGCGCGAATGAGTGAGCTAGTGGTCTAGCTCTACAAAAGCAGCACCGCACAACATACAGTACTGTATTCCTTAAGATACTCTTGAACATATGCCCAGCAAGTAACTCGATCCACAGGAATGATATTCAGAACATGATTTTTCAAATTAGTACCCAGACAATCTTCCAGATAAATCTGGTAATGTTTATCCAACTGTTCTATGCTATAAAGATAATAATTGCAATACAAAATGAACTGCAGTGTTGAAGAATGGAAACAATGACATAAGTCTCCATGGTTTTATAATGTGGATCATAAGATCTAATCTTTTTGATGTTAGTAATTTCTTTGATACAAGCCAAGCTCTCTCTCTCGTTCAACCCAATGTAATTTTGCACTGTTGAAAGGTTGATCTTCGTAATCCAAGTTATTTCAGTTTCTTTCTGCCGTTGGTGATCTCTGTGCATATTTTTATGCGTTTTATCCATGTTTTATCATCAATTCAAATGAACAACATGTGTTCAAACCTGTAAAAACAACGGGGGCAGAGAAGGGGAAACAAAGCAAAATGTGCAATTGACCTGGTTGTTTCCATTGAAGATAGATAGCCTGTGAAATTCAAGAGCAAATGATTCCCCTGGATGGCAGCAGTTCACTTCAGGAGCAAATAAAAATATGGGCCATCTGTGTCTGACAGAAACAATTGGGTTTTTGCTGGTGCTGTGCATTGACTTTGGGTTGGCAGCAATTTGGGGATATTGAACACAGTCCATTCAAAACAATGTAAATAAGTAACTGTATGTCTTTAAACAAAAACGACACACACATACCCTAGAGACAGAGTTTGACGAGCCTGGAATCCAGTTTGTGTGGAATCAAGACTTTGCAAAGAATGGAAAGAAGTAGTGTATGTGGCCTGAAACTGCAGTAATGAGTGCTTCAGTTGCAGATCAAACTTGCTGCTCTTTAGGTGCATGTAGCACAAATCAATCGATGGACCGCTCTGTAACACATTAAAGGACAAAGTTAATAAATTGCAGAGTCACAGTGTTTGGTGAAAATCCTCCATCTGTGCCATTGTTGAGGACCAAAACTACATTACAATGAATAGAAAGTTTTATTGAGATTGCATTTTGGAGTCCTACCCATTCAGGATTGTGAGATCTTGAAACACAGAACAATGCAGATCTTTGGCTTACCTACTAATATTGGACATTACTGTAATATCACAATATTAATGCGGATAACTCTTATTCTGCTTTAGCCAATATTTTCAACAATTTTCAGTGTAATTTTTTCTGTAACCCACAACTTTAATAATAATAATTCTTTCATTTGATACAGCATTTAGAACATTGAGAACATCTCAAAACATTTCAAAGTTTCTGTAAACTGCAGTGATTGTATTTTGTGGCGAATGCAGCCAATTTGCCCACAGCAACGTCCCTCAAACAGCCAAGAAGAGAGTGACCAATTTTATCTGAAGGAATGTTGGCCAGAACACAGGGAGAAACTCCCCTTTGTTGATGAATAACATTATGGGATCTTTAACGTTCACTACAACAGGCATTTAGTTCAATGTCTCATCAGAAGAACGGCATCTCTAACAATGCAATGCTCCCACAATATTACATTGGAGTGTCAACCAAGTCCCAAAGTGGAGCTTGAACCAACATATGAGAGGTCTACCAACTGAGCCAGTTATTCCTCAAATTAGAAAAAAGATAGGTGTGAGTTAAAAACCTGGAACAAATAAAGCCAGATCAGTGTTGTGATGGGAGTTGGCGATGATGGGGTGAATTTCATGCTCAATCTCTTTCCTTTCTTTATGGCAACTGGTAACTCAGGACAAGACTGTGGTTCAAAGCACCTGCAGCAGGGCTGTGGGATTAGGTCTCCTGTAGATCTGCTTGTCTGCCACAAACCACATTTAATTTTTTCCACTTTGTATCAGAACAATTTCATAGTCAAAGACATTTTTATTGGGACTGAGTTGCAGTCAATTACATTATGAACAAAATCCAACCAGTTGCTGCCAAGGAACAAGTGAGAGGAGTAAGTTTCATTGCAGGCGTTTTTGGTGGTGGAGTGAAGGGTGGGGAGCTTTTTCACCACATTGTCACTTATTTGTGACAGCTTCATCCATGAGAATGAAACTGATGTTTCACAGACCCATTTAATAATTATATAATTATATAATATAATTATATATACTGCATTCTTCCAATTCCTATTAAACAACTGTTACCCCCCCCCACCCCTCCTGTCCCCCGCACCTGCCACCCCCCTCCCCCCACCACCCCCCATACAAATATACTTGTAATACTTTATATTGTTACATAGTCCAATCTATCAGATTTTATGCATCAAGTCTGTTCCTTATTCCATTAACCTGTCGTATCTTTTCAGTCATGTCCACTTTCTGAGAAATAGTGAAAAAAGGTTTTATAAAAGCATTTTTTTCCTATAACTTTGGATTTTTTTAAATGAAGATTAATAGACAATTTTAAGGCAGTAATTTGATCTTGCCGGCTCCACTGAGATTCAGAAACTGCTCAAGCTTCACCCTTGCTGTTTATGATGTGATTAGAATTGCTTGATAGAGTTACTGTCCTGTACATTGCAGTGAAATAAAACTCGATACTGTTTCAGTTCAAATTTTTGCAGTGCAATAGGACTGGAGTTGAACTTCATCTTAACTGCCTTCATTTTCCATGTGTTATTTTTTGGCTGTGTGCTTGATTGCTGGATCATTACCTGCCTCGGACTTTCTCTCAAGATCTCCAAGCATCAAAGGAGAAAAATCACGTACTTGTAGAATTATTAAAACTGTCTTCCTATACTGTTTTATAACCTTTGGTTGTTTGAGGGAGTGTGTGTATTCATGTGTTTGCATCTACAAGGCTACAAGGCTTACATGCTAGCTGTTGTATCCTGTGGGATATAGTTACCATAAGCAGTCACACTCTTGAGACCACAAAGAGCGAGTTCATCGTTCTAAATGTTTCTTTTGTTGGTGGGTTTGATTTCAACTCTTGTCTTCTCATCTGTTTCCCACCCAGTATTGTGGACATGGCCTGGCTTGAGAGTTTTTGAACATCTAGCAGGATTCTCTCAACAATGATAGAGGCACAAGTGGTGTGCTCTGCTTTCATTTTAAATTTATTTGAGACTGCCAATGGTTTATAAATCCAGTTGAAAATGACTTAAACAGTCCAATGTTTAATGTGCGGCATATAAAGGATACACAATAAGGAGCAGCAGAATATTAAATCTGTTTCACATATTGTCAGGCAAGAAATAAGCTTAGCTCACCAGTGTGTATTCTGTTCCCACTGCAGAATAACAGTAGATGAGTTTACATTGGACTCAAACATACATTTTACGAGCATTCATGTGGTGAAAACAATCCTCATTCTGAGGGTTATAGCATTAATGAAATTGGACTACATACACAAACCAACAAACTGCAACTGTAATAGACATAACATTGTAAGTAGCACATACCTGCCACTCACTCTATCCCAATTCCTCAGCTCCAAAAATAGCAATAATGATTTTGAAAGATATCAAGTCAGAGAACAAACTTGTGGAGTTAATTTCACCTTGGCCTAGATTTATTCCATCTGTGTAGCTTCCATTCCTGACCTCCATGTGTCTGAAGCTCCAATATGATATATGAACAGAACATTACAGTAACAGGCTTCAGAAAGAGCGGCTGGAAATGCTATTTGGATATAAGTCTTTGCGATGCTATTGAAAGCTACATTCAGCCACAAGATGCACAGCCACTACACTTTACAATAAATTCTGTAAAGCACAGCGCTTTGAGATGTCGTCCTGACATCAAATGCGCTAAATCAAATATAAGCATTATTATGGAGTCCTGTAGTTCAGTGGTTAGACCACTCGCCTTAGAAGCAAGAGACCTGGGTTCAATTTCTGGCAAAACCTTGGGAAAGTTTCCTTACTCCACACGCCTGATACTAATCCCTCTTAAAAAAAAAATCAGATAATAACAATTTGGTCATTCAATTCACGACTTGTTTGTGGGACACTGCTGTGCGCAAAATGGTTGCTACATTTCGCCCACAAATATACAGTCAATTCACTCGACAGAATATTCTGTGAAGCGCTTTGAGATGTATAGAAGACGTGAAAAGCACTATATCAAATGCAAGGATTATTATTATTTATATGTGTCAGGGCATTTAAGAATGACATTGATATTCCTTACATTTTAAAATGAAGTTGCTACTGATGACATTTAGCTCAATCTGTTGCTTTGATTTCTCCCAGGTTATTGATCTAGGTTCAGGAAAGGGGTATCTGAGTTCCTACTTGTCCATGCAGTATGGCCTGAATGTGTACGGCATTGATGCTTCCAGCATCAATACCAATGGAGCAAACGAGAGAAACAGGAAATTAAAAAGATATTGGAAGGTGTATCAGTGTCAGATCAACCCTCTGAGGCAAGGTGCTGGAGCAAAAAGTCTGAGAGGAAAGGAAATGAAGACTGATGGAAGCTGCAAGGAAAAGGTCGAGTGCGCTGGCCATGATGTTGAGAGAGATAACGCTGCTGAAACGGAATCTTTGGGTTCACCCACGCAAGTCCCTCAACCCTGTGTCTTCACAGAATCTGAGAAGGGAGGTATTGATGGACACTCGGAGGTGACAGAGACAATAGAAAATGAACAGAGCAAAGATGAGAATGCCTTTTTGGACCTTCTGCCAATGGGTGCCATGCAAATTGGTTCACCTCCTAGAGAAAAGAAGGATCTGTGTGAGGAAGAGAAAGAAGAAAGAAAAAACGCAAACTTAGCGGCAAAAGCGAAGCGAGTGAAACAGGCGAACCTTTATTCTCCGCTAACACTGCACGTTACTGCAGCAACTGATCTCGGAGACATCATCACCGACATAGAGGTCAGACATTCTTATTTAAAGTATCAAGTGTTGATGTATGTTAATAGAATATCAATTGACCATTGCGTTGTTGGTGACTGGATTGTCTAACTTATTAGCTTGCCCAACTTCACCTCTATGGCCTGATACAAATCTACCCTCGATTGATGGATCAGGTTCCTATATTGGTCAAGTACAGTATATGGCTCCTATTTCATAATAAGTAATAATAATCCTTACACTTCGTATAGTGCCTTTCATGTGGAGCTGATGTCTCAAAGCAATTCACAGGATTTATTGTAATCTATTAGTGTAATGACATGAATGTAATTTGTACATTAATGTGTACATTAATGTCCCATAAACCACTATGAAGTGAATTAACTATTTTATTTGGGGGATTGTAGGCCAGGACCCCAGAAAAATCTTCCTTCTCCTTTCGAATAGCACCATGAATCTTTAAAATCCACCTGAACAGGCAGATAGCAACTTGGTTTAACATCTCATCTGAAGAATAAGTTACTGCAGTAAAAGCCCGTTTATCCGGCACCCGCGGGACCTGGGCAATGCCGGTTAAAGCGCTTGCCAGATATTTGGGCGGCCCAGGGCCGAAAACCCACCACAAAACAATTAAAAGTTCTTTTAACACACACCATACCCACCAGACTAATTATTCCAGATAAGCTCCAGTTTAATCGAATGGGGAATTTTTTTTGGCGTGCCGGTTCATCGAATCACGGATAAACGGGCTTCTACTGTAGTTGGTGTGAGCCCATCACAGTCTGCAACCACCACAGTCAATTCAATCTTGGCAATCTAGGAGAAGCTATTGTGGGAAATGGAGGACTTCACTCTACCCATTAAGGCCCTCACCATCTTCTTTAACATTTACAGCTCGCGCCTGAAGACCTTGCTGTTCAACCATGCCTACAGTCACCTTCCTCTGCTATTGTGAAGTGCTCTGAGACGCCATCTGGTGTGGAGGGCTCTTTATAAGTCCAAGTTGTTGTTGTTGCTGAAACTGGGTGGATGTGTGGAGTAGGGGTGCAGCATGTTATGATGACCAAGTTCCCTTTCTACCTGACTGTCAGTCCTGTGACGCTGCTCAACCTGAGGGATGGGATATGCTTTTTGCACCCAATATCACCATCTGCTTTTAAGACACTTAGAAGGCATTAAGCACTGAACATTGGCCATTTCCCACAGGTAGAATAACAGCAGTTTCACTCTGTTCCATTCACTAAGCAGACATAATTGTGGAGATGGATTGATAGGATTTTCCCATTATAATTGAGCATTGGCAAATTCACTATGCTTAACACACTGAGCAGCATAGGTCTCCTTATTACAGTTTGACATGCATTTTGATGTAATGCTTAGTAAGTGCCACGAGATGGCACAATCCTACTGGCTCTTTGTCATCTCTGTCGGCAGCATTGCAGGTGCGTCTCCAATTTCCATCTAGTATAATATTTTCTAATGATTCCCTCGTCTTGAAACAAATTACAGGTATTCTATTTTTTCAATTACAGTAAAAGCCTGTTTATCCGGCACCAGATCAACTGTAACTTCCATATAACCGGCCTCGCAAACAAAGGTCCGCATTCGATTAACCGGAATTTATACGGAAACATGCATAATTTTTTTTTGCATTTTCGTCCAAATATCCGCTGGCGGACTCCACCGGCTGGCCGCCGGGTCGGGAGGTCTGTGGCCAGGTGGTGGAGCCGGCCGACTCCACCGGCTGACTGACTGATTGGCTAGCTGGCCGACCGACCAACGCAACCTTTGCAGGCACCTTTACTCTCTCAGGACAAACTGTTGTGATAAAAATGATTAAACCTCATCTTACAGTGCCTACTACAGTGTATAATCTCAATGTCTGTGTTCCTACATTCCGTGCTGATCATCTCTATTGTTAACCCATTTTGTGAGCTAGACATTAATCTAACAATAATCTCTCTCGTCCTGCCCCCTTCAAACCTCAGCCTCAGTTCCTAACAACTTCCCTTCTCGACCTACAATGTGATCCAGAGATTGGTTCATATGTATTCGGATGTCGGCCATCCTGCATGGAGTCCACATAGTGTTGCCAAACCTCTGGAGTTAGAAAAATGCCAAAGAGAGAGAAAGAAAGTGTAATAGCTTTAGTTGCCATCGTAAGGTTTCCACTATTACACTCACCTAATGTTCCACGAATCCCAAGGTGCTAGAAACACAGCGAAAGAAAAATGGCGCGAGTTTCAGTCATCAATGTACTGTTCCAACCAGCACAGACTTACTTTAGGCTGACGGCTGAGCTGAAGCCCAGAGGTGATCAAGGTCGCAGGCTTGGACAGGCTCCAGGTCAACTTCTGAATAACTGAGGAGATCCCAGCCAAGTAAGAACCGACAGAAAGGAACCCCCTCAGCAAACCTGCAAATTAGAAAAATCATCCATAAATACAACAAATTGTATTGTCTCACAAAGATCAGTCAAAGTATCAACAACGATCGATCCCATTAACTAGTTTAGATAATTGGCTGACTATATATTGAATAGTTTGGAGGGTTAGCCTGACGTCCACTGCCCAACCATCGGTGGCCGGGCTTTCTGCCTCTCTGCTCCCACACTGTGGAACACCATCCCGCAGTCCCTCCGCCTTGCTTCCTCCCTTTCCTCCTTCAAAGCCGTTCTCAAGACCTTCCTCTTTGACCGCGCCTTCGGCTCCCCTCCTAACTCTTTCCCCTCTCCTACTCTCCTTCCCCTACCCCGACCCTCCCCCACCTACTCGGGTCCCGAACTAACTGTTCAGCTCCTTGGGACGTCCTCCCGACGTGACAGGCGCCGCACAAGTGTAATTTTGTTGTTGTTTGAGTCTTTTTTTTAATATATAAAGTTATTGAGGGATGTGGAGCTAAGGAGGTAAGTAGAATTAAGATAGAAGTTTGAGTTCATCCGTGGCTAACTAGAGCAGTTAGGGAAAGTATAAAACTAAAAGAAAAGGTCTATAAAACTGCCCAAAAGAGCAGCAAATCTGAGGACTGGAAGTGTTTTAGGAACCAACAAAGAAAAACCAAAAAGCTCATTAAAAGTGAGAAAATGGATCATGAGGGTGAGCTAGCCAGGAACATTAAATCAGATTGTTAGAGTTTTTATAAATACATTAAGAGGAATAGGCTAGCAAAAGTAAATGTGGGTCCATTACAGGCAGAGACAGAAGGAATTATGGAGGATAAAGATATGGCAGAGTCCCTGAATAAATACAGTAAAAGCCCGTTTATCCGGCACCCGATCAATCGTAACTTCTGTATAACCGGCATCGCAAAAAAAAGGTCCGCATTCGATTAACCGGAATTTATCCAGAAAAATGCATTAAATCATTTTCTTTTTGCATTTTCGGCCGAATATCCAGCACGAGCTTTAACCGGCATTGGCCAGGTCCCGAGGGTGTTGGATAAACGGACGTTTACTGTACACTTAATAAATATTCATTGAAGAGAACGAAAACTTTTGAAAATAATGAACTGTATCCGCAAATTGCATTTCCTATCACTTTGATTCCTGAATCGCTGTCAGTTTTTAGAAAACATTTTCAAAGAAATTCCTGCCACTGAAGCCCATTGCTGAAGAAGAGTCATTGACACCATGAGATGCTAACATCTCACGAACAGAGGATGCTGATCAGCATCTAAAAGAGATTGGCAGATTCACAGTGATCTGAATGAACATGGAGATCAAACTTACCAATCCCATTCACTTTCATTACAATTTATTATGGGTCTTAATAGTAACTCCACTTAATAGTAACTACTCCATGAACTAGCAATAGCAGCAGGAGAATGTGATCTTAAATTTAGATCTCTGTTGTTTCTCTGGCGCTTGAGATGGCACCTTTAGGAGGCTGCACTGCAGTAACCCTTGCATTTGATATAGCAGTTTATCATGTCTTCGATATGTCTCAAAGTGTTTTACAGAGGTTGTGGGGGAGGGTAAGGAAGAGGGAATCAGGGGAGTAGGGTTCTTATGTGGAGTATAAAGACCAGCAGGGATGAATGACCTGTTTCCATCCTGCTTCATCCCATATAATTTCCTGACAGCGATGTAACAAGAATTCTATCCCCTCTGATTGCAGGATTCAATGATGGTTGGTCTGCACACGTGTGGTGATCTGGCCTCAAACACCCTACGCATTTTCATTGCCAAACCAGAGCTCAAAGCTGTGTGCAGTGTGGGCTGCTGCTACCACCTACTCTCCGAGGAGTATGAAGAACCTGTTGACAGCAATGGTAAGTAAATTCCTGTACAGGGGAAATTCAATTGGTGCTAAAACTTGTTAGATGAAGATGGAATTGGGAGCTAGTGAAATGTGCAGAGCTCCAGACAGTGTACTGTGTGAAACAAAAATAGAAACCGCTGGGAGCACTCAACAAGTCAGGGAGCATCTATGAAGAAAGTCAATGTCTTTCTTAACATAAGTTAATGTTTCAGATTGACGACCCTTTGTCAGAATACACATTAAAAGTCATGGACCCGAAACGTTGACTTACTTTCCTTTCTCCGTAGATGCTGTCTGACCTGCTGAGTGTTCCCAGTGATTTCTGTTTTTGTTTCAAACTCCCAGGATCTGCAGTACTTTACATTTAGTGTACCGTGTGAGTTGTATTATCTGGTAGGTGTAATGCAGTCAAAGATATATGCTGCTCCTGAAAAATCAATGGAAACATTTTACTAAATGCAAATTAAAAACTTAAAATATGAAAAAGAAATAAGACAATTGTAAATAATGGAAATAATAAGAATCCTTTTAAAAAATTGGTTATATAAATCCATGTCTGTTTGTGGGACACAGCTGTGTATAATTGTCGCTGCTCCATTTTGCCCACAAATATACAGTCAATTCACTTTCCAGTTTATTCTGTGAATCGCTTTGAGACGTCTAGAAGACATGAAAAGCACTGTATCAAATGCAAAGATTATTATTAATGGAGATAGTGCCAGGATGTGCACAATGGGCCAAATGACCTCCTTCTGTAAACTTTCTATGATGTTACAATCTTTAAACTGTTTCCCATGTGAATTTTTTTTTCATCTTGTTCAACAGAGGGGATGAGTTTTCCACACTGTGTGGTCCAAATAATGACCCTGATTTGATTTCAATTACCTCACATCCAGCATTCAGCACAGTGCAACTGCACGAACACTTGTACATGACATTGTTTCTCTCTGCCAAAAACAATCCCAATACTTGAATTTCCATATGATTCAAAATTTGTCGGTTCAATTTCCAACGGCACCTTATTTTTTTCACACCACGTCAGACTGCGTTTCATTATCACACAATAAAAGTCGAGATTGGTTTGGTGAAGCAAGCCCTTCAGCCCATTTGATCCCATCCTTCCAGATCACTCAGACTATCAAATTCTCGTCATAGCATTCAGTTATTATCAGCGAATCTTGGTTCCTGAAACACATGTGGTGAGAATAAATTATATTGTAAATTCTAATAAATTGATATTCTAGTAGGATTAAATCGGGTCAGAATTACAATGAGCTCCCACACGCCTGCTTTTTCAACATTTCATTTTAATCAGAGCTAAAATGGACAGATCAGTTCCCACAAAAGACAGAGTTCAATTCAAAAAGGTAGTCAGTGGCATTTTAACGAAACATATAAAGCAAGACACTGTCTGATACAATCTTAAATTTAATATTAAACAGTCCACCAGAACTGGCTGGTATCCTGAAAGCAAATTTGTGAAACATCACTCATTTGGACTGGCAGTGGTTTATTTTGGCTTAAAAATGTGGCTTATTTTGATGTACGCCACTCTCGAGAAAGAAACACAGCATTTCAATGGGATTGCAATCCATGCCACTTTTGTCAGATGCATTGCTCATGACACTGCCGGCCGGCATTTCTTTGATGTTGATAGCTCTATCTAAGTGACAGTACTTGGATCCTACTGTTCATTGTATGGTTAGACATGATATTTCAAAAATAACTGAAGCCAAAAACAATATTGCAGATGTGAGTTGCTTTGGAAGAGGCCATTCCAAGGACATCCATGGACTATGAAGAGTTCTAGAGAATGTTCAGTGGGATTCAGAATGAAAAAAAAGAAGGAATTGTTTGTAACTGACTACCTTAAGGCATGTGGATAGTAAATCTATACCTTAGAGAAAAGTGCTCTTAATATCAGTTGTGGGTGGTGGGGCTTATCAGGGAAGCCACAACTGTGAAATTCTCTTCTATTCCCTACCCTGTGAATTTCCCTCCTGTTGTCGAATAGTGCCCTACGTTATTTAATGTCCACTTGAACAGGCAGATTCCCCAGTTTGAAGTCTCACCTGAAGTTTGGCACCTCACAGTACACCCCCAGCATTCTACTGAGGTGTTAGCCTAGCCTGAGCTCAAAGTCCTGACATCAGACTAGAACCTACAACATTCGAGCAACATTCGATATCGACTAAGCCAGGCTGACATCTTTTGAGAACTATAGAAAACTGGCTTCAGTTGAGAATTTGGCAATTCAACCCATTGCCAAATTCGGGATGCTGTAAAATGTTGAGAGAATAGTGTAAATTTAGATCCAGATGGAATTTCTCCCCCTGATTTTACAGGCTTGACTTGGTGAAATTTTGGGCCCCACAAAAGGTTTTATTTTCAATGATCCATTTGTACCACTCCCCCCTCCACCCCCCCAGTCCCTCACCACCACCTTCCTCCGCTTTTATCTTTTATTTATCCTGCTCAAGTTTTTTTTCTGGTCTGATTCGCTTGTGAAGTAAAGATTTATTATTTGCTTGTTTTGGCTGGGCTCAAGGCTGCCCACAATGATGTCAGGTTGTGTGTCATGCCCGGGCTGCTGTTCCATGTCCCAGAGTGTGAGTTTGATGTACGCTGCAGCACAGACACACTGGAGACACAAACTGCTGATCACAAAACACTGGCCTGCAGCTCAATATAAATGAAAATAGAGTCAAAGTCACAGCAAACTGTTGTAAGTCTAAATGGAGATCCCCGTCTGTTTTACGTGGGCTGTCAAACTGTGAAGACAGTTCAATGCTCAGCACCGCAGAGTAGCTAGTCTGCATTGCTGAGATGTTGTTTCAGGGGAAGAGGGGACTCAAGTCTGTGTTTCCCATTAAAATGACATTCAAGCCCACTTCAGGCACATGCGCTAATTGAAAACACTTGTTACAGTCTTCTTGTATTGCGATTTCCTGTAGAGTTGATATTAGAGCATTACCAATGGAAGTCATGCGTCCTTAGGTAAGCAACACGGCAGGCTAAATAATACTGATTCCCTTTTTATGTGCTGGCTTGAAATGGGACAAACCAGTTTGCCATGGTAAAAAAGCAGCACCACTGATGTTTGAATGAATACCTTTGCCATTGGTGAATTTGTACTCACAATCCAAGTTTGAATGTGTTACTGCAGTTTCAGAATAGCATCTGAGTGTGTGGAGAAATGCTTTACACAGTCAGTAAGGAATTATATATTAGGGTAGCTATTTCTTCCAACCAGAAAAAAATATACACAAATAAAGTTGGAAATATTGTGTATCTTTTTTGATAAATGCAAAGCTTCAGGATGAGGATTTCCATATATTTTGAAGATTTGTATTGTTTTATTTTCTTCAAGGTATCCCTTAAATCTTTGAGCCCTACGTTCACCATCTTGTTAGTTTAAACCATGGTGTCGCAGGGAACCACTGTTTTTCACCATAATCACAGCCATATTATTTTATTTATGGTGTTAAGATATGATCTCACAAATCCACATCAAAACCATCAGTACAACTGAGAGAAATCCACTTGATTCTGCATTTTGCCAAAAACATAATCATGTTTGTTCCGGATTTGCTGTTCACCGATCCAAGCTGCACTCTACTACAAGAATTGTAATTTTAACTTCATCCCAGCTGCCTCAAAATAATTCATAGTTACAATTAAAAAGCGGTAAAACTAACTTGATTCCAGCCTTGTGGATTCAGCTGTATCTCTGCTTTTTCACCCTCTCAGGTTTCTCTCCACAGTTTTACTTGGACTTTCATTACAATGTAATCCCTGCAAGTCACTTGGTTTAATGATGTACTTGCCCAAGCCTTGTGCTATTGCCTCAATTGCAGCTGTCTCGGATCACCGTCTTAGCTACATTCACTTTTATTGTAGGTTTTTGGCGGGGGGTTAGTCAGCCTGGTGTCCGACACATAAGGAAACCTATGACCATGCTTTCGAGTATCCAAACCAGACTGATAGTTCCACGTGTGAATGGCACCTACACAGGGAAATTTCCCCGTGAAAAGAATCTTCGTCCTCAGTATACCTCTCCACATCCTTCCAGTGAGCCAGATTTGGTCTCTCATCATCAGTGCCCTTGAATGCCGCTGATCTGAAAATAACCGAACAACCAAGATCGCTACAGAGGTCATTCTGTTGCCAATCACATCACCTTTAGCAAATTTAGCTGCAAGAAGATCCCATTTATCTCTCCAGCAACCCCCCCCCCCGCACCCACCCTCCCCCTCGGCCTTGGAGAACAATCGTGGTTGCAGTCTGTATAGTGAGAACAGGCAATTGTACTGTGGGAATATCATGGCCAAGCTCTAATGTGAGCATGTGTGTACATTCCAGCAAGGATAGCCAGCCATCAAGAATGGTAATTAAGAATTTTTGTTTAGTTTTCTCTGGCTCAGGGACCCAAAGCCAATTAATGTCCCTTTCACTGCCCAGACTGACATTGCTAACTGAGCACTGATTTGGGATTAAACTTGGAATCTTTCTTAATCTATATTGTTTAGTAATACACCGCAGTGCACATTTACGCATCCATCCATCAATCAATGGAGCCTCTGGTTTTGAAGCATTTAAGACATTGACATCAACAGGTACAGGTATTTACCTTTATAGAATGAGAGAATTACAGGTCAGTTGGTTTAGTTTAGAGCGCTCTTTAACAAAGATTTATCATATTTTTATTCCCTTTGTTCAATTTTATTTCAGAAGATTTGTGTGCAATCCAATGAAGGTCATAAATACCGTATCCATATGAATTGGCTTGAGCCTGCACTTGCTGACCTGAATACATTCCTATTGAATTACCTTGCTGAGCATATACAAGATACAGTAGGGCATTGCCGATAGTTTGTAATAGCATTAGTTTCTGAGTGGGGACTGAGCAATACAGTGGTTTGCAATGATGGCTACAATGATAATAAAAATCTTTGCATTTGATATAGCGCTTTTCACATTTTATCGATGTCTCAAAGCGCTTCACAGAATACACACCAAAGTAAATTGACTGTATACAATAAAGTGGGATAAATGCTCCTTTTCCCAGCTTTGTCTCTCATGAGTACAAAAATAAATTTTTAATAAGGTTTTGCCAGTATGGGAAATAATGTTTCCCTGGCGGGGTGAGACCTTAGACATGTTGCTTTAAGGTCTCACCCCACCTCTGTTTACCGAGCAATAAGTAGGAACTCAGTTGTTTGTTGATTGGTGGATCACTTTCTGCGGGTAATGTTCCCTCAATCTATGACTGTTTCAGGGATACTGCAGTGCACAACTCGTTCTGTGCTTCACCTAGAACGACACCGTCAATCTACATCTGATATAAAGTATAACAATCTATAAATTATAATAATCTAACATACAGTATAATTAATATAAAGTACCATAATGCAAAGTATAATAATCTAATATGTATAATAAAGTATAAATATCTAACAAAGTATAATAATATAAAGTATAATAATACTGAAATCTAAATTCCATGTTGGATCTTCTGGTTGGCAAGCGTAGCTGCAACGGATACAGCTAGTTGCAATATATTCTGTGAAGCACTTTGAGATGTCTCAACGACGACATAAGGCGCTATATCAAGTACAAGGATTATTATTAAGTTACATAATTGCAGAATGTTGTAAAATAGTTTTGTGGCAAATTGAATAACAAGAGACCGGAAACCCCAAATAATCCCAACAGCCTTCGACAGATGGTAACGGATCGAGGGCGTTGAGAGCACTTTTTATAACTAATGTAACAGGAGGACTTGATAGCTTTCTTGATTTATGTACATACAGGTGAAAACTATGGAACTGATGTATTACTGATATCTAATCTGAAAATGATATTTTGAAGTATAGCTTCGAACAATGGATGGATAGGGTTTGTTTCCTGAACTTCTCTTTCTTTCTTTCTCTGCAGATTGCTCCCAGGGTCCGTGGGGCTTTCCCGTGAGCCAGTGTTTGAGAGACAGTGTCTGGCAATGTGGCCGGAACGCGAGAATGTCTGCTTGTCTGGTATGTTTCCACATCAGCCTTTTAGTTTGCTGTGTGTAGATTTGGCTAAATGATTGCTTTACGGTGTCACTCTACACAGAGCTCAACACGCTTGTGTTCTTTCCATTTTTTTTAGCCGCTGGAAAGAGTGACGGTCGGCCAAGGGGCAAGTATAAATGTTTCTTTTCTTCCTTTGACAACCTGTGACGAATGGCAAGTTTACCCTGAGCTTTAATATAACTGTGTTTGATGGAACACGCATTGGCTTTTAACAGTTGTCAGAAAGTATTTGAGAATGAATGCTCAAGTGATTATAGAACTGCTGGACACAGCATCGGTTTTCAGTTGTGGGGGACAAAGCACACTGGCAGGCAGTTCACTGAAATTGTCCTGAAAAGATATATTTTGCCTCCCCCGACAATTTTGCTGCATTTTTCTTCTTCCCTTACCTTGGGGTGCCACGTCACTTCTACCGACATCAAGAATTGACAATCTCTTGACAAGAATTCTGACAGGAGCCAGGATCTTTAAACAAAATGCAAGCGTTCTTTATGGAAGAAAAGGAGTGAATGCTGCAATGTAACCTTGTGATTTCCACATTTAAGCGTTACAATAGAATGCTCCAATACCAGAAGCCAAGTGACCACATGTCCTGCCAGCTATAATGTGTGGTCTCAATTGGAAAGATGCTCAGGCATTTGCGATGCTATGGTGTGTCTGTACGTTACATACACTCTCTATCGTGCACTGTAGTGCAACAGGACCAACACACAGTCAAAGTAATGTGATACCAAGATACCAGTTTTCAACATCTGTTCATGTAATGTTTCCCAGAAAATCTAAAGGCAATTAAGATGAAGTGTTTGGACAATAAAGAGCTGTAACTGTTTTAGACAAAGTGGGGGGTTTAAAAATCAGTCAGCATACTACTTCAGTTTAATGCTACTCGATATGTTGATGTGATAGTAAACAAATGCAGAGAAAGTGCATTTATAGTGTATTTTCTGAGTCTATTACATAGCATGATATCGGAACTTTTCAGATTGATGGTCAATTTGATCTAGAACTAAAAAACAGAGTCTTTTTGATTAGTGTATATAGTTTGACAAGGACTCGAAAGTGAGATCACCAGACAATAACAATTTTGGTTAATGTAACTACAAATATTTTCAACCAGACAAGGTGTGTTATGATGTTGTTATTTCTGAAGTGTAAGATTGATACAAGAGAAGCTGCCCTCGAGTAATTCCACACCACTTATCTTAACTGTGAGAAGTTCATAGCAAGCCTGGCACAATGGAAATTCTGCAGAGCTCTGGAGTGTATTCCATTCTGTTTCTTAATAGGATATGAAATCCCCATCATGTTATCATCACCCAGCTGAAGTGCCAAAGGCAGTGACAGATATTTGATTGGAAACTTTTGTTTCTCTTGGGCTTGTGATTTCTATGTATATACACTGAAATGGAGGATTAAATGAGACCTAATATTGATGAATCTAAAAGAACTGAAAGATGGTTTTGTTTTGCAGAGGTAAGACACGTTTTGGCAAGGACCAAAGTTGGGCTGAATGGCCTATTTCTGTGAGATATAATTCCTTGCAATTAGCTCACAAGTGACTTCTTGGTGAGTCACTTATTCAGAGTAGAAACTGTTACCTTGTATAATGTTCTATTAAATTTCACGGCACATTGTTATTATGCTATTTTTGCGGGGTGAGTCGTGACACAATACGACAGAGTTTGAGATCTCCCAAAGTTCTCTAAAGGGCACCCCGCGTGTGGCTTGTTTGGCAGTAAATAGCAGCAGAAGCCACCGGAGAAGCAAACTCCAGTAGGATTTACTTTTGGCACATAGAGAAAAGTTAAACAATTGAATAAACCATTCAATGTAAGTAGACTTTGGTGCAGCTGTCATCCATGTGCATAGTGTTGTGAACATCTGTCGAGGTCACTTCAGAGCTTTGCTATCAAACTTATTACTTTCTTAATCCCCGCCCGATTGTGTGTCTGTGGTGAATTACACTTGTTTCTGACCTGACAATAGAAGTGACTCTACGTTGTGCTATGTGTCCTTTTGTTGTCAGCAGCTTCCGTCGGAATCCTTGTTTTATCGTGCGGTCCTGCAGGTCATCTTCAAAGAACACTATGGGAACAGGAAGAGGCACAATGTGGAGCAAAATACAAAGTATGTTTTTGAGATTTGCAGGAGGCAGAGTCCATTGCAGGTTTCAAGAGGGAAGTAGACTGATATATGAAACTGAGAGTGTTGAAAGGGTATGGGGATAGGGCATGGCAGTGGGATTAAAAGTACAGCTGGCTCAGAGAGACCTTGCAGAGTCGATGGGCCAAATGGCTTCCTTCATCTCTATAAACTCCTATGATTCTATGATAACTGACTCTCCCTTTCCTGCAACTGTGGAAGGTTCCTGATACGTTTTGCAGGGAGGGCACAAGATCTGACAAAACAAAACCCTTTGAGGAAGAGAGGGGACTATATATGATGGTTGTGTAGGGTTGAATATTGTTCTGAATTTAATTTTAGCCCAGGCTTAATAGGACCAAATATATTCTCTCTCCAACTATCTGTTGACTGTTAAAGGTCCTTCGAGGAGTTTGCAATGTCTCAATCCACTTCTTGGCACACACAAGACCACACAATTGGACGTGCTCATGATTTAGCAGCCATTTGTGGTGATCTCATTCAGGAGTGGAAAGAGTCACACTGATAAGAGGGGATACTGTTCTGCGCATGAAACACTTGTTAGACCAGACAAAAAGGGGAGCTTGAAATGTAATCTACCTATCGATGCTGAGACTGGGTGACACTAACAGGAGGATTTTCCATTCACCAATACTGGCTTAATGAGCACCCACCATAATGAGCACAGCTATTCACCCTCAATCCTTACCGTTCTGAAATTGATGACTTCTGCTCCTAGTTCTGCTTCTCTCAACCTAAGTGATGACAGAACAGGGACGTGGAAGACTGTTTCTATTTTACGTTGGCTGACAGCATCAATCCCTCCCTAATGCCCTAGTTCTACTGCGCCGACAGCTGAGGCTTAATGTTCTTCTCAGGCAATGTCAGAACCAAGCCCAATTTCATAAAAAATTAAATAGTTGGACATATCATACCAACTATGTCAAGTGCTAAATTTATGGTGGATGCAGGATAGTTAAAACAGTAGTGAATGCAGTGGAGAACTATTCATACATTACTTTGACTTTATGGCTTATCCGAAACTTTTGGAGTTCCTCTATTTGTAGCTGGGTAATATTTCCATTTCTCACACAGCCTTTCCCTATGGCCTCCTGTGGAGAGATTGCTGAACTTTCAACCAGTGCCAAATTAAGTCCAGTTTCTATGTAAGGCAATCCACTGGGAACTAGATTGAGACTAACTGAATTCATTTCACATAGAAGCCCATTATAGTGCTGTAAGGAGGACAGACTTTCATCTAATCTATCTGGACTGGGTTTGAGCTTCGAGTCCCAGAGGTGATCAAGAACAGTATTCTAACACATTTGACCACTCGGTTTGTCCAAGTTGGTTAACTTTTAATAAAGTAAGGTGAAAAGTAAAATAGGAATTGATTGTAGAAGTTATTAATCTTTAGCATAATACTATTATGAAACTAGATACTACCGAACAGGTCTGTAGGATTTCAACTGTGCAGCCAGTGCTCATTAGTGGAGCCATATGGTGCTTATCACAGTGTAGTTAAGAAGTGAAGTTGTAATGGACGATATATTATTTTATGGATATTTGGGATTTTTTTTTCCTGGCTATGAAATTGAACGCCATTCACATGAGCAACAGCTAACTGCAAGCTGGTCATTACCAAGAACCTTTATGATTCTTTCATCCATGTGAAGGAATGACCCATATTGCACACTCTTGAAAGATTGCAAGATGATCCAGTATCCATATGTTCCAATGTGCTACCATAGAGCCATGGGTTAAAACAGTGAAGGTATATTTAATTGCTTTTGTGTTCAATGCAAATTTGTGTAATTTAAGAAAAATTGTTAACAAACCATTTTGTAGTGAACGTAATTGAAAGCAATTTTTTCTGGTGTTTAAAAACTTCCAGCAGCAAACACGTTGGAAAGATCTTTTCCAAGTCATCTGGCTTTGTGGATTACACCAGAAAATCGATGCAGAAGCTGGGAATGGATGACTCCAAGGTTGGTGATTTATTTGGGATATTTTTCAAATGTTACCCATGTTCAGGTTGTTACGGTGAACGTGATTTGTGTAGGACCTTTGTGGAATAACGTACAGATTGAAAATTTCATATCCAATCTCACACAAGCTAATCAGTTTTCAAGTCAGACAAATTACAGGAAATGAAGAGCTACTTTTAGTGTTTCAACCCAGCTATTCAGCCCAACTAGCCCGTGACGGTATTTATACTGCATATGTGCCCCCACTCCTCTTATTCCCCTTATCTATACAACCTCACTTGTAAGAGCTCCAACATGTTACTTTGTAAAAAGGGTGCTATATAAAAACGCATGTTGTTGTGTATACCTTCAAAAAAAAATCAATCTTTAAAATTAACCATTTTAATTCTAGCAGTTAGTAGAAAATTTAATTTAAGCACGTCAATCTGATGTGACGTTTCTCAGCTCATGGAACATGAATTAACAGGCAGGGACAGTGAGATGTGAAGTAGCAGAACGCAAGCATCACTTGTACTTTAGCCTCTTACAGTCATAATTACCATTATATAATATTCTAGGGAATCACGTGCAGAACTGGACTGTGTGACTGCGGTGTTACTGATGTGACGATCTACAGGTAGAGAGAAAGCAACGGAGCTTCGTATGAAGAGGCTGTGGCTTTGTTCTAAAGTAATTGACAGCAGGGTAGGTGCCCATTGACGGCCTTTGTTACCAACGTACAAACAGAGTGACTCCAAAGGACAAACTAATGCACATTTTTTAGCAGGTGTATACTTTAGCAAGTGAGCTAATACCACACTGGACTTTCCTGGCTGTTTGACTGCAGGGTGTTCATATCCTACAACTGATCATATCCTCACTCAACAAAGGGTGAACAACCTGTCTTACATGTCTACGGACTGCATTCACGAGTCGGCTTCACTACTGTCTTATCTCAGGTCCACACTGCTATCTTTAATGGATTGGACACTAAACCTCTTTTAGATTAAACAGACTGAGTTGAAAGAACACATTTCACAATCTTTAAATCAACTTATAACACAAAAGCTGATACCATCCCAATAAAACCCTTTGCTCTAGGGGCAGAGTTAGAAATTGTGCATGACATCTTTTTTTCAAAAAACGAATGCTCTTTGGGCAACATTATTTGGCTACCATGCATAATTTTTGGTAACCATGACCACATTATGGTTTGCAATGACATTTCCCAAAAAGTATTTCACAGGATTCAAAGTACTGTAAAATATAATGACTGTATTTGTTAGTTTTTTTTTATGCTTGATTTACAAGATCTGATTTGTATTCCCACTGTGTTGGGTATCTGTTCTCCAGACACACACATATCAGTCACCCAACAAATTTGCACTGTACAAGATTTACTTCAGTATTTATACCTTTACATTTGGTTTCAAACACATGGGAATTATGAGCAGTTGATCCATTCACTGATTCATGACGATTCAAATCAATGGGCCGACACTTGTCGCCAGCATTTGCAGAACAATTCTTGATCACTGTGACCATTATAATCCTTGCATTTGATGTAGCGCCTTATCACATCTTCGAGATGCACAAAGCACTTCACTGAGTATACTGTAAAGGGAATTGAGTGTATATTTTGTGGGCGAAATGTGATAGCCAACTGCGCACAGCAGTGTCCTACACAGTTATGGATTCAGTGACCATTCAAAGAAAATGTTTTCTTACCCCCCCGAAAAGCAATCCGCCAATCGACTAACAACAAAATTCCTACTTGCTGCTAGATAAATAGAGGCCTGCAGAGTAAGGAAACTTGTCCAATGTTTCACCCTGTCTGGGAATCGAACCCAGGTCTTTCACTTGTAAATGTTAGAATGCTCTAACCACTATGCTACAAACCTCCACATTAATGCTTCCAGTACTGTATAGTCTGAGATCTGCCAAAGAACATATGAGGAATATCCAATTGTAAATCCAGAAAGATCCTGGCACGGTGCTGGGTTGTCAAATCTGGTAAACAAATAGCAGGATGCTATCCGGATCTTCACTGAAAAATTCTCCTTCTCACTAACAGTTGCAGTTTGGATGATGTGCGCTCATCCCATTTTCCCCCATTATCAGTATAGTTTGTAGTGAAAGTCGATGCGCTAGAAGGAAATCTCCACTTTGATCAGAGTGACTCTTCAATGGGCGAGCTTCAGTCTACTGAGATGCCTGGATCAACAGGTGAGAAGCTCTCTAACCTTTCAGTGTGTTGCCTTGTGTTTAATCAGTAACAAGCTGTGATAAAGTCGGTGAGCCAGATAAATGCATCATCCCAGTTGAGGAGAAAAGACAAAAACAAGGGAACAAATCACAACAGCAGCAAAACAACCGCTTGGCCTTTGCAGAAAAAAACATTTCAACATGAAACTCTAATAAATCTTTAGACACAGTAACAAGGAATGACAAAATATAGCTGGTTGTGCTGGCTGTTTCCCAAATACTGTAATATATCAGATACTGTCAGACTATCACATGCTGGTGTGGTGTGCAGGATGCTTTCTAACACTGAATTGTGGATTCCATGCAACCCGTGCATTTATACTGAAAAGAATAGCTGTACCTTCGTCATTATTCCTATAATTTCTTCACCGAATTGTTTATATATATATAATGTATATATAAAATTAAGTTGGTAAGAAAATACATCTTTCTCTAATTCATGAGCAGTTTTCCTCTATTTTAATTGTAAGCCCTGGTCACATTGCATAACCAAATGACTTTAGTGCAAAGCAGCGTGTTCCATAGCAACACCAGAATCGTAAGCAAAGAGGTCACAGCAAATTAATGGGAAGAGGAAAAGCTGACCATAAGTCAATTAAGAGAAATGGAAACTATATATGACTCCCATTGTAGCTATAACTGCACAAGTAAGGAATAACAATGTTTTAGCTGCTGTGTATAATCT
The DNA here is from genome assembly GCA_035084275.1 of Hydrolagus colliei. Lineage (NCBI taxonomy): Eukaryota > Metazoa > Chordata > Chondrichthyes > Chimaeriformes > Chimaeridae > Hydrolagus > Hydrolagus colliei. The sequence continues at coordinate 23,280,978 of CM068746.1, read as the reverse complement.
TGCAGTGTAACCCATAATAATTACAGTCGTGGATAATTTTGGTGCATTTACTGTAAAAACTTTCAGTGAATCAGTACTTGAAATCAAGGGATTATGAGGCAGTCGTGTGGCCCATCAAGAATGGCATTCTCATTCATTATCATGCATCAGTATGTCAGCCTGACACAGTGGTAGCACTCATCTCTAATCAGAAGGTTGTGGGTTCAAGCCCCTTGTTGGAGTTCGGTATCATGTAGTCTAAGATGATATTCCAAGGATGTGCTGTGGTGCGAAGCATTGCTAGAGGTGCTGTCCTTCTGATAAGATATTAAACTGGGACCCCATCTGTCTGTTCAGATGAATGTTAAAGATCCCAGGGCACTATTTGAAAAGAGAGGAAGTTTCTCCTAGTGTTCCAGCCAACTATTCTCCCCCTTCCATGCCTGGTTGTGGGACATTATTGGGAGCAACTGGCTGTTGATACAGTTAATCCACTTTATGGTATATTATGTGAAACACTTTGAGAATTCTCAACGACATGATAAGGTGCTTTATCAAATGCAAAGATTATTATCATTATCCTTTCGGGTCTGAAATCCTAGTAAAGTCCGAGACCTTGCTAAGGGTCATTTGTAATGAGGGAAATTTCATGGAGTTTCTAAATTAACAACACTTTTGCTTCAAAACCAAGAGTGAGCTGCAACGCACAGACCACTGCAAATATTCAACTGGAATAAATAAGCCATGATGCAAATTTATTTTGAAAAGTATTTGGAATTCTGAGTTTCCTGGGGGGCTGTATGTATTAACTAGTCCACAGGATTTTTTTGCAGCTGTGCAGAAGAAAACCAAATTGTTTTGTTTCAGAAATTCAAATCTTACCTCCTATGTATGCATCAGTAGGGATTTGGCATTTGTGAAGGTACTGCAGTGTTTTTTTTAAATGCTGAGTGTGTGAAGCAGGTTTTTTGCACTACATTAAGTCAAAACAATGGGGTTCTTTTGCTTTCTGTAATTTTCTTCCTCCGCTGAAGGCACTGACTCTTGATGGGTTGTGGGTACACAAGCACTGGCTGACCTGCTAGTATCACCCCAACTGGCTGTTCTTTATGTGTGAGAGTTAAGAGAATGAGCACCATCGGGAATTGACCATGAGGAGAACCACAACTCATCTAATTTTTGCCCGATCCAATAGCTACACATGTGCATGTTTCAGCAGAGTTCACTGGATGACAATTGGGAACCCTGGCTGATTCCCAAATCCTTCTCACCTTCCCCCACTCCCTTCTCCCATAGCCTGCAGGTTTTTACATCCAAGATCACTTGAGATCATCTTAAAAAAATGCTTCTATTTGACATAATGTCTCTAATGCTGAAACATCTCAAAGCACATCGGAGGGAATTGCTGTCAAGTGTAGTGACTGTGTATAAGTAAATACTTATTCAGCACAGTTTAGGAAATAAAGCTGGACCTCTCTAGCCTGACTGCTTTGTTCCATCCACTGTCCAAGGCACTTGCCAACTGAACCATCTGGTAAAGTCAATTTGATGTTAATTGAATAGAAGGAAATGTCCTCTGCAAGTTCATTTGAGTTATTATAAAGAAACTTCTATACAGAATATTTTTAACAGGACTAGTATTATGCTAAAACATATTGAGAAGCATGTCTTCAATTTGATGAATTTAAATCATACAGTTCATGTAATAATTTGATGTGGTCAGAAGGATTGAAGACTGACGATATATGTTTTAATGTTAGATGTTGGTGGGGGTTATTCGGGGTTATAGGGAAGGGGGGCGGGGTTTATAGTCAGGGAAGGAGTAGGTGTGTCATGTACAAGGTGGGGTGAGGGGAAGTGGGGGGCTTCATGCACTGAAAAGTATTACATCAAATGCAAGGATTATTATTATTACACACTAAAGAGGACTGTACACTGGTGACTGTTTATAAAATGGCACAGGGAATGTGGCATGATGTGGTGGCACAACATATTGACATGCCAACTCGCTTTGCCATAAATAATAGATGTGGGTTTGCACCATTGGCAATTTGCCGATCTCTGCCTGAGAATGTGCCAATCAGGGCTTAAGTCCTGCTTCACCATACTTCTCCACCATGCTCATACGAATCCCAGGGTCTTGGGAAAGGGAAGTGTTGGAGGTGCCCTGAAAGGAGTCAGCCTGCCTTCTCGAAATGGGTATGGCCAGTGCCACAGTAACACTTCATGCCGCAAGTTTGAGAGACTAAATATTTGGCCAAATGGGAAGAAATAGCAAAGTGTAGGCTAGCAAACCGGTGTACCTATGATGTACGTCAAAATGGTAATCAGACAGTTGTTTCTGGCCTAAAACTCCGAACGTCCCACTAGATTTAAAAAACAGTAAAATATTTAGGGATTCTGTCATAATTAAATTATTAGTCCAAATCATATTCATGGTTTTCTTTGAAATGATTCTGAAGCAACCTGAGGAAAATCAAAGCGCTGCTGTTCTGAGACTGGTTGTGAAAAAAAATTGCTCAAAACAATCATCAACTATAGTAGAAGAGCAAGAGAAAAAAAATATTGCTTGAGAGGGAGAACATGCTACTAATATGCTTCAGTTGCATAGAGGCTTCCCATTGAGATGGATTGTCATCTGGAATTTATTTAAGCAAAGAAAGTTGGCACCTTCCGCAGTACCTCTCTTATTACAGGCCTTTAATGAAGCTCGGGGGGGTGGGGGGTAGGGGAGAGAGAGAGAGAGGACTGTTTATCGGATACAATGAATCAAGACATCCATGCTTGCTTCTAAAAGACGGTTCCCTTCTCAGTACTGTTCATGTAATTACTAATTCTTATGTTTGATTACAGCACCTTTCATGTCATTGGGATATCTCAAAGCACTTCACAGGGTATTCTGTAAAGTAAGGTAACGAATAATGTAGTTTCAGGGTGAATGCAGCAGTCAATTTTATCTGATGAGTTTTAAAATCTGAGCTAATTTGGGATTTCAACCTGGGACTTAGCTCTAGATAGACTAATGAGCTGGATCTCCTGATCAACATTTAAGTCCTAGATAATACAGCAGTTACAGCTTGAACATTCCACAATTATTTTTCTTTTCAAAACAGTCAGTGGAGTTAAAAAAAGTAATTGGAGAAATTAAGATTTTAAATCTGATGTTAGTAGTCTGATGTGTGGTCAATTTATACATACTGTATTTGTGTCCTGTATCTCAGTGGCGAGAGCACTCGCCTTACAAGCAAGAGACCTGGGTTTGATTCCAGGCAGGACAAAATCTTGGACGAGTTTCCTTACTCCAGAAGCCTAATAATAATCCTTCAAAAAATGAAAAATAATAATAAATTGGTTATTTCAATCCACGACTGTTTGTGGGACACTGCTTGGCTGCCGCATTTCGCCCACAAATATACATTCAATTCACTTTACAGTTTATTCTGTGAAGCTCTTTGAGACCGCTAAAAGATGTGAAAAGCGCAATATGAAATGCAAATATTATTATCATTATTGTTATGGTACAGCAATGTTTCACAAGCAGCCATGAAGTGAATGATCAATTTTATTTGGCCGATTGTTGGCCAGGTCACCAGAAGAAAATCTCTTCTCTTTTCAATTAGCATTATGGGATCTTTAATGTCTACCAGAAGGAAGGCATTTCCACCAGGCAGACAGGACCTCAGTTTAATGTCCATCCGACAATGCAATGCCTCCCTAGCACTATGTTGGAATGTATTCACTTTAATTGGTCTGGGTTTGTAGGGCTGATCAAAGTGGCAAGGGTTTCAATGACAAGGTTATAATAATAAAAATAATAAAATACTTATGTTTCACAGAATAAATTACACCGGTAGTTGTGCTTCCTTCCACTGAATGGTAGAAATGCGTGTGTCATATTGAAGCAGATTTACTTATTTGAGATAGCAGTGACAGCTGAAATGCAAATACTCTTCATTGCATATTAGTATTTGAAAAGTGTTTCAATCCAGTGTTTGTTTCTGTTTTTCAGAATGATGTCTAATTGGCAGAAATCACTGTTGATCCACATGTAATAGTTTAACGCATGACAATTACAGTGTGTTTTTGTGAGTATATGAGGGAGTGGGGAGAGGTAGAGTTGGTAGAGTTATAATAACCTTCCTCTGATCTCCTTTGTGAAAATGCTCAGATCACATACTATATTGCATGTTTTGTACATATTTTATTAACATCTGCAGCAGCTGCAAACAATATTTAATCACCCTTTTGTCTAGCGATCACAGCATGAGTTGTACTTTTTGTAGCTGGCTGAACAGTTTTTGCAGTAAAAGATTGGCTTCCTCAAGTTTGCAACAAATTCTGCAATTAATAAACAGATTATGGCAGTTCAAAAATAATTTTGCCTTATACAGTAGTATCTAGTCACCAATGCAGTGGTGTTAAGTTATTCTTCTAGATTAAGATCAGTTGATCAATTCTGAAAAAATCAGTGTCATAAGTTATATTATATAAGCAAGTATAGAACATGGCTTTTTAGGGGTTTTTTTACACAGTTATACAATATATCGAACCTTCAGCTCTGCATGAATTTGCTGGGTGGTACAGTAGTTGAATCCGTACCTCTTATTGCAAGGAAGATATAAGATCTGTCTTTCTCTCTGAACCCTGGCAATATTGGATGATGTTTCTCTGGTATCAGATAGCTTGTCATAGGAAATCCACAGGGAATGGCATTTGTGTTTCAGCAAAATATTTAAAGTAATTTGCAATCACACTGGAAGCCTTTTAGCAGATAAATGGAGAATTTCAGCACAATTCATTTTGATTACCAATGACCAATAATGAAGTTTAGCAAGGTACCGAGATTCCAGTAAAAATAATAATCCTTGCATTTGATATAGTGCTTTTCACGTCTTCTAGCCGTCTCAAAGCGTTTTCACAGAATATACTGTAAAGTGAATTGATTGTATGGTTGTGGGTGAAAAGCGGCAGCCAATTACACACAGCAGTGTCCCACAACCAGTTGTGGATTGAAAAGACCAATTTTATTATTGGTGTTTTTTTAGGGATTATTATTAGGTGTGTGGAGTAAGGAAACTTGCCCAATGATTTGCCCTGACCTGCCTGGTTTCGAACACAGGTCTCACACTCTTAACCACTGAGCTACAGGACTCCAGTACTGAAGTCCTGAGTGTAGGAATTCACTAGAAATAATTATTTTAAAGAGATTTATCTTTTCCATCATACTGTGTCTCTTCATTTAAGTTCCCAGTGTATGTGGTTTCACACTGTAGTATAATCTCTCTCTGAAAATGGCCTGAAGAAAGGTTGAATGGAGTTTTGATGTCTTATAGTGCGTTTTCATTGGATGGAATGGCAACAGTGCATTGAAAGCCATTGGGACTCATTCAAGTATTCATCATTTCCTTTGTTTCCTACCCTCTTAGTTTTGCTTTGCATGGAGCCTTTTATATTGTGTACTTTAAATTTTATTTGTCTCTTGTGGAAAAGCAGTAGAATTATACATTTATTAAACTTGTTTGAACAGTTAGATTTTGTAATTACTTGAGGCCACGAGTTACTTCTAATACTTTTAATCGCTCTGAGACACCGCCCAGCATGGAGGAGCGCTATATAAATGTAAGTTGTTGTTATTGATAACACATTTTCAAGCTGGAAAGTTTTGCTAAGTCTGTGGGAGTCACCTAGTGGTGAACAAAAGGATACAACAACAAAAATATAGCGCCTTTCACATCAGGAGGATGTGGCAAGACACATCTGGTGATTTGCAAACAGAAATGTATGTACAAATTTTGCAAATGCTGTTGAAGAAGGCGCTTTAAAGGGACAGCATCTCTGTGAAAAGGATATTTGGCCCTTTTTTTAATCAACAACAACAACTTTGATTTATATAGCAGTCTCCGCGCCGGACGGCGTCTCAGAGCACT